>JAECXW010000711.1:0-600000 GCA_018153365.1 Drosophila fuyamai
ATAAAGACCCTGTATATTTTCTATATAAGGCAATGCACGCCAGTATATATATAAGTACAGATCGGGGAGATCCTATATTCATCTCGCTTTAACGAATTAGGTGTAAGCAAAATATGTATATCAATTTGTTCCTGCTTCACTTATCAAGAGTCAGTCGCAAATAAAATTACGCAGCATACACACGGTGTTTATCTCTTTTTTCCAATTTTGCCGCTCAATAGGTTATGGGCCCAGGCATATGTAAATGTAATTAAAGACGTTTTAAAGATAATTGTGCGGTGTGTGACTCAAGATTAAGAACAATGAGTGCTCTTTATCAAATCGAAAAGTTAGAGGAGAAGAAATATGACACCTGGAAAATACAGATGAGATCTGTGTTGGTGCATTCCGGTCTGTGGAGTGTTACTTCTGGAGAACTAACGGAATCGAATATTCCAGAGGGAGTGAATTGGCTGGCCTTGGACAATAAGGCGCTCGCAACAATTACATTGAGTGTAAAGACATCTCAGTTGGCCTACATCAAGAATTGTTCGACTGCGGTGGAGGCATGGACGAAGCTAAAGGAGGTACATCAGCCAAGCGGACCTGTACGGAAGGTACAGTTGTACAAAAAACTACTCAACAAACGGATGGAGCAGGGGCAGAGCATGTCTACCTATATAAGCGAATTTGCAGAAATTCTGAATGGCCTAGCTGGAGTTGGAATAGAGCTTAACGATGAACTACGAACTATCGTTTTGCTGTCGAGTCTTCCAGAGCAGTTTGAGCATTTCGTGGTGGCAATGGAAACACGAGACATATTGCCTTCGTTTGAAGTTCTCACCATTAAGTTGAAGGAAGAGTGCGAGAGAAAAGGAGTAGCAGAAGAGCGAGTGGATAATTCAAGGGCATTCATCGCTGCACAGAAGCCCCAATACTCGCAGACAAAGGGGAATGGGAAGAAAAAGCGAAAAAATATCGTTTGCTTTAAGTGTGGTGAGCAAGGTCACATAAAGTCCCAGTGTCGTGCTGTGAGCAGTGAAGACGGCAATCAACGCATGGTATCAAAAAATATGGTGAACCGCCAAGCAGCCTGCTGCATGCCTGTGACGTCAACAACTTAAAAAACTCAATGTGGTGCTTGGACAGTGGCGCGACAAGCCCTATGTGTTGTGAAAGAGAGCTATTCACAAAATTTAAGAAGCACACTGAACAGATCGGACTGGCCGATGCTGGTTTCCTTCAAGCCGAAGGAAAAGGTGACGTCAAAATAGAGACAGCCCTGTGCGTTTTGACGCTAAAAATGTACTCTACGTTCCAAAGATGACAGGAAATTTTATGTCCGTGAGCAGTGCTGTGCAGAACAGGTGCAAGGTGTTCTTTGATAGAGAGAAAGCCCAGGTTGTGCAAGATGGAGAATGCATCGTCAAAGCCAATAAGATTGGTAATTTGTATCTATTTGACGGCGGGCGAAGTAAATGTTTTGGTATGGTAGCCGTTGATGGTGCTTTGCTACACAAGAGGTACGGACACATTAATTTCTGCAGCATGAAAGAAATGGTAAACAAAGGGATTGTTCGCGGTGTTGAAAATATTTGTCTGCCAGCAAGTATCACCTGCAAAACGTGTATGGTCAGCAAAATCCATGTTCAGCCTTTCCCAACGTCAACACGTAATCGGGCTGAGAATCTGTTGGAACTGATACATGCAGATGTTTGTGGACCTTTCCCGACACAGTCCCTGGGAGGTTCCAAGTATTTTCTGACCTTCATCGACGACAAATCCAGAAGGATTTTTGTATATTTTCTGCGTGGGAAGAACGAGGTGCTGTCAAAGTTTATCGAGTTCAAGAGCCTGGTTGAACGGCAGACAGGCAAAAAGCTCAAATGCCTGCGAAGCGATAATGGTGGAGAATTTGTCAACAAGCAGTTCGACGAATGTCTCAGCTACCACGGAATTGCCAGACAACTAACAATAGCGTATACTCCCCAGCAAAATGGAGTTGCGGAGAGAGCTAACCGGACGCTGGTGGAGATGTCAAGGTGCCTTCTGGTTCAAGCCGGACTTGGAGATGTTTTTTGGGCAGAGGCAGTCAACACTTCGGTTTATCTGCGAAACCGATCCCCTACTAGCGCCGTGGAGAGTATGACTCCTATGGAAGCGTGGACGCTTAAGAAGCCTTGTGTGAAGCATCTAAAAGTATTTGGATCTCTTGCAGTCGCTCTGGACAAAGGCCCAAGGAAGGGTAGCAAATTTCAACCCAAATGCAAGGAGTACATTATGGTTGGGTACTCGGTTGTAGCCAAAGGATATCGATTGTACGACCAGTAGCTCGACAATTGGTTGAGAAACGTGATGTTTTGTTTGACGAGCATCATGCTGCGGCATCCAAAGGTGATGTAGTTTTGGTCGATCTGGAGGAACTCGAGGAAACCCCCCTGCCAGATGAGATTGCAGAAAGTGTTCCTGACCCATGCATCGAGAACGGCAGCTCCAGCGAGAGCTCAGATCAGTACGAGAGTGCCGAAGAGAAGGATGTGGAGGTACAAGAGGAGCCGCTTAGAGGACCTGGTCGCCCCAAAATCATCCGGACGGGAAAACCTGGTCGTCCCAAGAAGCGGTATAACATCTTAAGTGCTCTTGTTTCAGAAAATGTTCCAATTCCGTTAACTTTTAAAGAGGTTTCAAGTTGTACGCATGCACCGGAGTGGCGTGAAGCCATGGATAGAGAATATGATTCTCTGTTCGCCAATCAGACTTGGCAGATGGTCGATTTACCGCAGGATCAGCGAGCAATAGGATGCAAGTGGGTGTTCAACGTGAAGCGCGACAAGGACATTCGAATAGAACGTTTCAAGGCCCGTTTGGTAGCAAAGGGATGCTCCCAGCAGTTTGGCGTGACTACATGGAAACATTTTCGCCGGTATGCCGACTAGAGAGTGTGCGTTTTATGATAGCAATAGCGGCGGAGCTCAAATTTTACCTTCACCAAATGGATGTATGCTCGGCGTACCTCAACAGCGATCTCAGCGAGACTGTCTACATGAAGCAGCCCGAAGGATATCTTGATGAGAAGAATCCTGATAAGGAGCAGTTGCTAAGGAAAGCAATATATGGTTTGAAGCAGTCAGGAAGGGCCTGGAACGAGAAGCTGAATGGAGTTCTGCAGAATTTGGGATTTGTTGCCTGTGACAACGAACCATGTTTATACAAACAGAGTGGCGAAGGTAACCTTTCACTAATCCTTATATATGTAGGAATCAGAAACAAACCAGAAGAGCAAGTAGGAAGAGAGACACGGAGCGGTTGTCGCTTCTAATAAAGTATAACGAGAACGAGAGTGAATCGAAAAGCAGAACTCAAGAAGAGTCAGTCGGTGCCAAGATCTCAAGCGTCACGCAAGCACAGAAGTTTTAAGTTTGGTTAACTCATTAAAGTTAAAACCACAACATTTGTAATAGGATACCAAATAATAATAATCAATAAACATTATAATAATACATCATTGCGTCGTCTCAAGAGTTGGCATCACTGCGGAATTCCTGGGGCCACAATTTTTGGGATCCATTACAAACTACAGTCATTAAACTGAGTTGTGTGTTTAAAAACCTACTTAACTTTGTGCAAGGCGGTAGTAGTACCAGGAGAGGCAAAATTGCAGAAATAAAAAGTTGTGAAATTCGACTTTGTGAGACGCAAAATAATTTGCAGAGGAACCGACGCAAGGAGGACTGACGTGGGCAACGTAGAAGGCGATTAACGAGTACCAAATCTGGAAGCAACGCAATAGCTCTATGGTGCACGTCCACAAGCAAGAAGCAGGATTGTGAGCAGTGGTCATCTGGACAAGAGGCAAGGCGTGGAGCAGTTACGGTAGCAGGCAGAAGGATCGCAGAAGTTGTGCATCAGGAGAAGACGAGGACACAGGCTTCAAAGGCTGGTCAAAGCAAGATAAGGAAGCGGAAAAGTGTGCGGAAGGAGATCGGCGGTCAAAGAGCAGGAAGATCTGGAGAAGTACCAATTGTGGGTTTGCAGCGAAAAGTCCATTCTGGAGCAGTACTGGTGACTTGGCGTGGCTAGAAGACGAATTCAAGGCCGTGTGCATCAGGCAACGAGAAGTCCAGCTGTATTGGGGAGACAAGGAAGAATACAAAACAGTATTTGTGGCGAGAAGTTAAGCTAATGCAGTATTGGTGAGTGACAAGAAAGCGAGACAGGATATTTGGCGATTTGGACGGGCAGAAATTTGCGGAAAGAAGAACACAAGACGAAGAGAACGAGACAAATTGCCAAGAAGATAATATAAAAATTTTTGGATTGCTGTTCTGCAATCGTGTTGTTGTGTTTACAGCAACGTAGTGTTAAGTTTTCATTCTTGCATAAATTTCAAGCAGTGCATAAAGCTGTTTTGTTAGAGTAACGTAATAACGTAAGTTTGCAAGTTTTCGTTTTTGATATATGTACATATTTTATTGGATAAGCAGTATTTTACTCTTCTATTTTATAAGATTATATTTAAGTCTTTAAAATGAACAGGCAAGAGATTTTGGCACTGCTTGTGGCAGATCTACGCGAAAAATTGACAGAGATAGGATTAAGCCGAAATGGAAGGAAAATTGAATTGCAAAATAGACTGCTTGCTCACTATGGTTTGCAAATCGATGATAACGATGAGGTAGGAATTGAAGTGGATGATGATGAGGGCGGATCCTTCGTTTCCGTACCTTCACAGGCCAATAGGAATTCAATTGTAGGTGGGCAAAACCGTGAAAGTTCTAATTCGGGTAGGTCATGGTTTACTTTGAAGGATGTGGAAGGAAGTGTGTCACAGTTTTCGGGAAATAATTCACCAGACATTAATCAGTGAATTGAGGAACTTGAAGAATGTGCACTAACTGTGGAATGGAGTCAGCTGCAGGTTTTCATTTATGCTAAACAACTACTTAGCGGAGCGGCGAAACTTTTTATTCGTAGTCAGCGAGATATTCGGGATTGGAGATCTTTAAAGAACGCATTAATCAACGAATTTGGTGTGAGGGTGTCATCAGCAGAGGTACATCGTAGACTTGGCAAAAGGCAGCAGAGGAAGACCGAATCGTTGCACGAGTACCTGTATGCATTAATGGAATTGGCAAAGCCAATTGATCTGGATGATGAAAGCTTGATTGAATACTTTGTCGACGGTATTCCAGACTCTAAGACAAATAAGGCTTTACTTTACCAAGCAAAGAGTATGAGGCAGTTGAAGGTATTGATTGAGGCATATCAGAAGATGGGAGGATCAGTAAGGCAGTTCAAGTATGACTCTCACTTCAATAAAGGTGACAAAGAGGTAGTAAAAACAGCCGAGAAAGTAAGGAAATGCTTTAACTGTGGGGACGAATCTCATATCAAAAGAGATTGCCCGAAGAAAGATAGTAAGTGTTTTAGATGCAACCAACCAGGACATAGAGCAGCTCAGTGCAAGTATGAGATGGTAGCTAAACAGGAAAAGACAACAAACTTAGTATAGACGGAAGACAGGGCGAAGGCAACAAGCACGTTTACGTCTTCAGGATTGGAGTTAAAGTACATTTCATTCGGAAAAGTCATTTTTAAAGGATTGATAGATACGGGAGCTGATTTGTGCTTAATGCGTCGCAATGTTTTCTCAAAGCTCGGAGTGGAAAAATTAACTGGAAACGAAAAATGTTTGACAGGTATCGGTGAAAGTCAAATTGTGACTTTTGGAAGTGTGACAATCCCAGTACAAATAGATGGTATTAATTTTTGTGTAGAATTTCACATCATATCGGATGAGGACATGGCTTTTGAAGCTATTTTAGGTAGAACTCTCTTAGATAGTGTGGATATGAAGATAACAAAGGACGGTACAGAGTTGATTCGCAGATCAGACTGTCAGGTAATCACAGAACAAAAATGCCAAAGTCTCGAACAAAAACAAGTAAGTTCATGCACGGAGTTGTTGGAGGAGTTTCAGAGTTTGTGTATGCTAACTAAAGAGGAGACGGAAAGTAAGCAGGACATAGAGTTGTCGCATTTGCCACATTCGTTTAGAGGTGTCGTGAAAAACATGATTGATGAATACAAGCCGAAAAGGAATGTTCGTTGTCCGGTCGAGATGAAGATTATACTCACCGATGAATCGCCAGTATTTCAACATCCTCGACGTATTCCTTATACTGAACAGAAGATAGTAGATGCGCAGGTCGAAGAGTGGCTCAAAGAGAAAATTATCAAAACAAGTACTTCAGAGTACGCTTCTCCAATCGTACTTGTGTCAAAAAAGTATGGGCAGAAACGGTTGTGTTGCGATTATCGTAAATTAAACGAGAAAATTGTGCGAGATAACTTTCCGATGGTACAGATGGATAGCGTTATCGAGAAGTTACAGGGAGCGATGATTTTCACAACACTAGATTTAACGAACGGTTATTTTCATGTTCCAGTTGAGGTTGAATCTCAGAAGTATACATCATTTGTTACACAGAACGGACAATTTGAATTCTTGTATGTGCCTTTTGGTATTTCAAACTCCCCGGAAGTATTTACTCGCTTTATAATGTCAGTTCTCAGGGACCTCATTAAAAACGGTGACGCAGTTGTCTACATGGACGATATTATTATTCCCAGCAAAGATATCAGAGAGGGAGTAGAGAAGCTTAAAAAAGTGCTTGAAGTAGCAGAGGGAAACGGATTGAGGATTAACTGGACCAAGTGTCAAATTTTACAGAGCAGGGTCGATTTTCTAGGATATGTTATAGAAAACGGTTCGATCACACCCAGTAATGAGAAAACGCAAGCGATATCAAATTTTCCAGTGCCCTCTGATCGTAAAGCTATTCAGCGATTTCTTGGTTTAACGTCGTATTTTAGGAAGTTCGTGGATGGATATGCCGTTATAGCGAAGCCGTTGTCAGATTTGCTGAGGAAAGATGTCAAGTTTGTGTTCAAAGAGTTGCAGCAGGTTGCATTCGAACAATTAAAGGCAGCATTGATTAGAAAACCAGTTTTGAAACTGTATAATCCTAAATTGACTTCTGAAATACACACGGATGCGTCTAAGTTTGGTTTTGGGGCAGTCCTTCTGCAAAAGGACCTAGAAGACGGTCAACTACACCCTGTTATGTACATGAGTCGTAAAACAAAGCCATGTGAAGAAAAATATCACTCATACGAACTGGAAGTGTTGGCAATCATTGCAGCGTTGACTAAATGGCGTGTATATGTGTTGGGAACGAAATTCAAAATCATCACTGATTGTAACGCGTTTGCCATGACAATGAAAAAGAAAGAAGTTCCGTTGCGAGTGGCTAGATGGGCAATGTTTTTGCAAGATTATGATTACGAGATAGAACATAGATCAGGCACGAAAATGAGGCATGTAGACGCGCTTAGTCGAGTTGCTTGTTTCGTATTGACAGAGAGTGTGGTGCACAGATTAAAGGAAGCTCAGATGGCAGATGAGTGGACAAGAGCCGTCCGAAGCCTAGTTGAAAATAAGGGACATGAGGATTATTACATCGCCAATCAAATATTGTTCAAAGACCCCGACCGAGAGTTATTAGTAGTCCCATCTCAAATGGAAATTGAAATAATACAAATTGCTCATAGGCAAGGCCATTTTTCGGCGAAGAAAACTCAAGACTTGGTGGAGAAATCTTATTACATTCCAAAACTGAGAGATAAAGTATCCAGAGTAGTAGGCAGTTGTGTGGAATGCATTATGGTTAACGCAAAAATGGGAAAACAGGAAGGATATTTAAATCCTATTGATAAGGGGGACAAACCTTTAGTCACTTATCACATTGATCATGTGGGACCAATGGAGATCACCAAGAAAAAGTATAATCACATCCTAGTTGTCGTAGATGCATTTTCAAAATTCGTTTGGTTGTATCCGACGCACAGTACAGGAGTCGAAGAGGTGCTTAATTGCTTAGAGAGGCAAGCAGTAACCTTTGGTTATCCGTTCAGGGTGGTATCAGATAAGGGTGCAGCGTTCACTTCGCACTTATTTAAGGAATACTGCGACAAACAAAAGATTCAACATTTATTAATTGCTACAGGTGTACCTCGTGGTAACGGGCAGGTCGAAAGAATGCATAAAATTGTTGTGCCAATGTTGTCGAAGATGAGCCTAGAGAATCCAGGAAATTGGTACAAGCATGTGGGTAAAGTGCAGCAATTAATCAACAATATCGAGCCTAGGAGCACAAAAGTAACTCCGTTTAAGCTGTTAACAGGTGTCGATATGCGTGTGGTCGACATAGCGAAATTGAAAGAACATGTACAGCAATCTTTGATTCAGGAGTTAGCCGATGATCGAGATCAGATACGCAAAGAAGCCAGGGAAAATATTCAAGCCCTACAGGAGGAAAACAGGCGATCCTTTGACTCAAAGAGGAAGGACGAAAAGCTCTACAATTTGAATGATTTAGTTGCGATCAGGCGTACACAGTATGGTGTTGGTCTAAAGTTAAAAGGAAAGTATCTTCGACCTTATAAGGTAGTTAAAGTTCACAAACATGGCAGGTATGATGTTGAAAAAGTGGGAGATAGCGAAGGTCCTTTGAAAACATCCACTGTAGCTGAGTTTATGAAGAAGTTCGGGACGAACATCACGTCAGGAGGGCCGAATGTAGGAATCAGAAACAAACCAGAAGAGCAAGTAGGAAGAGAGACACGGAGCGGTTGTCGCTTCTAATAAAGTATAACGAGAACGAGAGTGAATCGAAAAGCAGAACTCAAGAAGAGTCAGTCGGTGCCAAGATCTCAAGCGTCACGCAAGCACAGAAGTTTTAAGTTTGGTTAACTCATTAAAGTTAAAACCACAACATTTGTAATAGGATACCAAATAATAATAATCAATAAACATTATAATAATACATCATTTCGTCGTCTCAAGAGTTGGCATCACTGCGGAATTCCTGGGGCCACATTTATGTTGACGACATTCTTATAGCTTGTCAAGCGCATGAGGATTTGCTGAAGATCAAGAGCAGCATTTTACAAATCTTTGAATGCGTTGACAAGGGCCCTCTTAACCATTTTTTGGGTATGGAAATCGAACGAGAAGGCAATCTTGGAGCGATTACGTTGGGATATTCTCAATACATCAAGGACTTATTGCGTAATCATGGGAACGAAGATTGCAAGTCGGCGAAGACACCTCTGGATGCAGGTTTCCAAATAGATTGCACGAGCGATCAGTGCAAAAGAGTTGATCCAGCAGTTTATCAGTCTGTAGTGGGAGGCTTATGTGGCTAGCACGGACAACAAGGCCAGACATACTGCATTCCATTTCGAAGTTTGCTCAGCGGAATCAAAACCCTCGTGTTGAACACATGACTCGCACAAGGCATGTCATGAGATATCTCTCGTTGACTGTTGACTGGAAATTACACTATAAGCAGTGTGGTCAACCGTTCTGTGGAAATGTGGATGCGGATTGGGCAGGCGACAGGCTAGACAGGAAGTTCTACACTGGATACATCTTTATGTTGGCTGGTGGTCCAATTTCTTGGCGTTCGGAGAAGCAGCAAAGCGTGGCGCAAAGCAGTACCGAAGCGGAGTACATGGCATTATCGGCGGCGTTCAAGGTGGCGATAGTCATGCGAAGGCTGATTTTGGAAATCGACTGCGGAGACGACAACACACCGATTGTCGTCTATGGAGATAACCTGAGCGCACAGGCGTTAACCAAGAATCCTGTGTACCATTCCAGAACCAAGCATATTGACATACGTCATCATTTTGTTAGAGAGATTGTTAAGGAAGGTCAAGTTTTGTTAAAATATAAATGTACAACTGAAATAATAGCAGATATTTTGACTAAGAACCTTTTGAAAACGAAACATCTAAAATTTACAGAGATGTTAAATATGTATTGAATAGTTTTTTGGTAGAATGCTTGCATTGAGGAAGGGTGTAGAAAATAAAGACCCTGTATATTTTCTATATATGGCAATGCACGCCAGTATATATATAAGTACAGATCGGGGAGATCCTATATTCATCTCACTTTAACGAATTAGGTGTAAGCAAAATATGTATATCAATTTGTTCCTTCTTCACTTATCAAGAGTCAGTCGCAAATAAAATTCCGCAGCATACACACGGTGTTTATCTCTTTTTTCCAATTTTGCCGCTCAATATAATAGTATTGTAAAAGAAAATTGAAATAGTTTGAAAAAATTTTATTGTAAAAGAAAATTTTATTTATTGTTCCTTGTGTATCTGCGTTTATTAAATAAAAAAATATATTTATTTTTCTTGATTTTAAAAGAGTTTATATAATAAATAAGTAAATGTGACAAAATTATTTAAATTATTTTTTTAAGAAATAAATTTAATTTAGAAATTATAAATTTATTTAATTATTTTATAAATTAAATAATTTATAATTTTAATATTTTATGGGATAAGCTATAAAATAAATTTTTAAAAATTATAAATAAATTAAATTATTATTATTAAAATTGTGTTATAATTTATTTTATAATTAAAATTATTTATTAAATTTAAATTATTTATTAAAATATTAATTTTAATATTTAAAATTAAGTAATAATGATAGAATTAGTATATTTTATTGTTTAAATAAATTTTAATGAAAAGTTTAAATAAAGAACTCGGAAAAAATAATGTTCGCGTGTTTAACAAAAACATGTCTTTTTGAATTATATATAAAGTCTAACCTGCCCACTGAAAATTTTTAAATGGCCGTAGTATTTTGACTGTGCAAAGGTAGCATAATCATTAGTCTTTTAATCGAAGGCTGGAATGAATGGTTGGACGAAATATTAACTGTTTCATTTAAAATTTGTATAGAATTTTATTTTTTAGTCAAAAAGCTAAAATTTATTTAAAAGACGAGAAGTCCCTATAAATCTATATATTTTATTTATTTTAATTATAAAGATTAATTAAATTTTGGTAAATTAAAATATTTTATTGGGGTGATATTAAAATTTTAAAAACTTTTAATTTTTAAAAACATTGATTTATGAATAATTAATCCATTAATAATGATTAAAAAATTAAGTTACTTTAGGGATAACAGCGTAATTTTTTTGGAGAGTTCATATCGATAAAAAAGATTGCGACCTCGATGTTGGATTAAGATATAATTTTGGGTGTAGCCGTTCAAATTTTAAGTCTGTTCGACTTTTAAATTCTTACGTGATCTGAGTTCAAACCAGTGTAAGCTAGGTTGGTTTCTATCTTTAAAAAATTATAATATTTTAGTACGAAAGGAACAAATATTAAAATAATTATATTTTAAAATATGAATATTATTAATATAACTATTTTGGTAGATTAGTGCAATAAATTTAGAACTTATATATAATATGTAATTATTTTATTACAAATAGTACTTGTTTTATATAGAATTTATTTTATCATTAATCGGAAGTTTATTATTAATTATTTGTGTGTTAGTAAGTGTTGCTTTTTTGACTTGATCAGAACGTAAAGTATTAGGATATATTCAAATTCGGAAAGGTCCTAATAAAGTTGGTTTAATAGGAATTCCTCAACCTTTTTGTGATGCGATTAAATTATTTACAAAAGAACAAACTTATACGTTGTTATCTAATTATTTAAGATATTATATTTCTCTAATTTTTTCTTTATTTTTATCTTCATTTGTTTGGATATGTATACCATTTTTTGTAAAATTATATTCTTTTAATTTAGGAGGTTTATTTTTTTATGTTGTACTAGATTAGGAGTTTATACAGTTATAGTAGCTGGTTGATCTTCTAATTTTAATTATGCTTTGTTAGGAGGTTTACGAGCTGTTGCTCAGACTATTTCTTATGAAGTTAGATTAGCTTTAATTTTAATTGGTAGATATAATATAAGAATATTATTTTGTGTAATTTTTTTAGGTTGTGATGTTTTAAATTTTTCTATTTTATGTAAAATGAACTTTTATTTCTCTTGTATTTATTTGAGCTCGAGGTACTTTACCTCGATTTCGTTATGATAAATTAATATATTTAGCTTGAAAATGTTTTTTATCTTTTTCTTTAAATTATTTATTATTTTTTATTGGTTTTAAAATTTTATTGTTTTATTTATTATAATGAATATTTTTTAGTAAAGTTGAAAGAAAACTAAATTCTATCTTATGTTTTAAAAACATACGCTTATTCAAGCTCATTAACTAATTAATTTAATAAATTATCTCATCATTTTCTAACTAAAGGGTTAATTAAATAATATAAAAAATAAATAATAGTTAAAATTTGTCCAATCACTACGTAAGGTTCTTCTACAGGTCGGGCTCCAATTCATGTTAGTAAAATTACTGTTACTAATATTGATCAAAATAATATTTGATTTAAAGGGTAAAATTGAATTCCTCGGAATTTTCTTAAATTGTAAAACGGTAAAATTATTAGAATTGCAATTGATAAAACTAATGCAATAACTCCTCCTAATTTATTAGGAATAGATCGTAAAATAGCGTAAGCAAATAAAAAATATCATTCTGGTTGAATATGAGCAGGTGTTACTAATCGGTTGGCTGGGATGAAATTATCTGGGTCACCTAATAAATTAGGTCTAATTAATACTAATATAATTAAAATAAAAATTAGTATTATTCTTTAAAAGTAAAATATGGATGGAAAGGAATTTTATCAATATTAGAATTTAATCCTATAGGATTACTAGAACCTGTTTGATGTAAAAATAATAAATGAATTATTGTTATAACAAGAACAAAAAATCGTAAAATAAAATGAAATGTAAAAAATCGCGTTAAAGTAGCGTTATCTACAGCAAATCCTCCTCATAATCATTGTACTAAATCTATACCTAAATAAGGGATAGCGGATAATAAATTTGTAATTACAGTAGCTCGTCAAAATGATATTTGTCATCATGGCAAAACATACCCTAAAAAAGCTGTTCCTATAACTAAAAATAAAATAATAACTCAAATTAATCAAGTTGAGTTAAATAAATAAGATCCGTAATATATACCTCGACCTACATATAAATAAATACAAATAAAAAAAATGATGCACCGTTAGCATGTAAAGTTCGTAATAATAATAATAATAATAATAACCATAATAATTTACATCTCGACAAATATGGTTTACTCTATAGAAAGCTAAATTAACATCTGCTGTGTAATGTATAGCTAAAAATAATCCTGTTAAAATTTGGATAATTAAACATAATCTTAATAAAGATCCAAAATTTCATCATCTAGAAATATTAATTGGAGCAGGTAAATCAACTAAAGCACTATTAGCATTTTTTATATTATATATTTTAAATAAAGGATGGGAAGTTCGAATAGGTTTATTCATTAATTAAGATATTATTCGAATTGGTCCTTTAAATAATTTAGAAATTTTTACTACTACAATTAAAATAATTAATAAATAATTTATTAGTAAAATAGTAATAAAATTTGTTGGAAAATTATATAATTTATTTAAAGATAAAGAATTTTCTAAAAAATATGTATTTTTATCAATAATTGATTCTATTTCATTGTTTATTAAAAATAATGATATAGAAGTTTTATCAATTAGAAAAGATAAAATAAATATAATTGTTAAAATTAATAATGAAAATAAAGTAAGTTTAATAGATACATTAAATATTTCATTAGAAGCTAAAGAACTTACATAAATAAATAAAACTAATATGCCTCCTAAAAAAATTAAAAATAAAATATATGAATATCAAAAACTTTTAGTTATTAATCCTGAAATTGAACATACAAAAATTGTTTGAATTAAAATAGTTAATTCTAAAGCTAAAGGATGAATTATATTTAAAAAAATAATAGAAGTTGTATTAATTAAGGAATATAATATTAATTGAATAATTTCAAGAGATAGTTTATTTAAAATATTAATTTTGGGCATTAACGAAAAAGAAATTTCTTTTCTCTTGAAGTTTTAAAAGAATAAATCTTATTTTTGATTTACAAGACCAATGTTTTTATTAAACTATTAAAACTAATGATTATAATTATACCCGTTACTCGTAGAGTAAAAGGGTATATTGTATTCGTGCAAAAGTATGTAACAGGTAGAAGGAAGCGTTTCCGACCCTATAAAGTATATATATTCTTGATCAGGGTCACTAGCCGAGTCGATATAGCCATGTCCGTCTGTCCGTCTGTCTGTCCGTCTGTCTGTCTGTCTGTCCGTATGAACGCTGAGATCTCGGAAACTATAAAAGCTAGAAGATTGGCATTTTGCATGCAGATTCTAGGAGTTCCTACGCAGCGCAAGTTTGTTTCAAAAAGGTGCCACGCCCCCTTTAACGCCCACAATCGCTTATATACGATTTTAAAAATTTAAATATTTCGGAAAAGTAAAAATGCAGTTTTATTGTGTTTATCAATACCTATCGAAATGTAGAAGAAATTTTTCAAATCGGACCATTCGTTAAAAAGCTATGCGTGATCAAAGTTTCTATCTCCATCTCCCTCGCACTCCCTTTACCTGAGTAACGGGTATCTGATAGTCGGGGCACCCGACTATAGCGTTCTCTCTTGTTATACCCGTTACTCGTAGAGTAAAAGGGTATATTGTATTCGTGCAAAAGTATGTAACAGGTAGAAGGAAGCGTTTCCGACCCTATAAAGTATATATATTCTTGATCAGGGTCACTAGCCGAGTCGATATAGCCATGTCCGTCTGTCCGTCTGTCCGTCTGTCTGTCCGTCTGTCTGTCTGTCCGTATGAACGCTGAGATCTCGGAAACTATAAAAGCTAGAAGATTGGCATTTTGCATGCAGATTCTAGGAGTTCCTACGCAGCGCAAGTTGAAGGTGCCACGCCCCCTTTAACGCCCACAATCGCTTATATACGATTTTAAAAATTTAAATATTTCGGAAAAGTAAAAATGCAGTTTTATTGTGTTTATCAATACCTATCGAAATGTAGAAGAAATTTTTCAAATCGGACCATTCGTTAAAAAGTTATGCGTGATCAAAGTTTCTATCTCCATCTCCCTCGCACTCCCTTTACCTGAGTAACGGGTATCTTATAGTCGGGGCACCCGACTATAGCGTTCTCTCTTGTTTTATATTGAAGTTTACCTATAATTTTATTTATTTTAGGTTTATTCTGTTTTGTATCAAATCGAAAACATTTAATTTCAATACTTTTAAGTTTAGAATTTATTGTTTAAATATTATTTTTATATTATTTATTTATTTAAATATATTAAATTATGAAAGTTATTTTAGAATAACATTTTTAACATTTAGTGTTTGTGAAGGAGCTTTAGGTTTATCTATTTTACTTTCTATAATTCGTACTCATGGTAATGATTATTTTAAATTTTTAGAATTATATAATGTTAAAATTTTTTTGTATTATTTTTAAGGTGCTTTATGTTTTATTAATCAATATATTGAATGGTACAAATTATATTATTTTTATTAGATTTATTTTTTAACTATAAATAATTTTATAAATTATTGATCTGAAATTTCTTATATTTTAGGATGTGATATACTTTCTTATGGATTAGTTTTATTAAGTTTATGAATTTGTTCTCTATTATTATTAGCTAGAAAAGAATTAATAAATATAATAATTATAAAAATTATTTGTATTAAACATTGTTATTTTATTATTATTATTAATTTTAACATTTATGAGAATAAGATTATTTATATTTTATTTATTTTTGAAAGAAGATTAATTCCGACATTATTTTTAATTTTAGGGTGAGGGTATCAACATGAGCGTTTACAAGCGGGTGTTTATTTATTATTTTATACATTATTAGTTTCTTTACCTATATTAATTGGTATTTTTTATCTTATAAATAAAACAGGTTCTATAAATTTTTATTTAATAAATAATTATATATTTAATTATGATTTATTAAATTTTTGTTTATTATGTGCTTTTTTTATTAAAAATACCTATATTTTTAGTTCATTTATGATTACCAAAAGCTCATGTAGAAACTCCAGTTTCTGGTTCAATAATTTTAGCTGGTATTATGTTGAAATTAGGAGGGTATGGATTGTTATGTTATTATTTCTTTTTTACAATTAATAAATTTAAAATATAGATTTATTTGAATTAGTATTAGATTAGTTGGAGGAGTTTTAGTTAGATTAGTATGTTTACGTCAAAAAGATTTAAAAGCTTTAATTGCTTATTCTTCTGTAGCTCATATAGGAATTGTTTTAGCAGGGTTATTAACAATAACTTATTGAGAATTATGTGGTTCGTATATTTTAATAATTGCTCATGGATTATGTTCATTGGGGCTATTTTGTTTAGCTAATGTTTCTTATGAACGTTTAGGAAGTCGAAGAATATTAATTAATAAGGGTTTATTAAATTTTATACCTGCTATTACTTTATGATGATTTTTGCTTAGTTCTGCTAATATAGCTGCTCCTCCTACTTTAAATTTATTAGGGAAAATTTCTTTATTAAATAGAATTATTTCTTGATCATGAATTTCAATAATTATATTATCTTTTTTATCATATTTTAGAGCTGGTTATACTCTTTATTTATATATGATTTTTAATTATTTTATTGCCTATAAGATTAGTTTGGTTAACTATTTCTTTAGCTGAAACTAATCGAACGCCTTTTGATTTTGCTGAAGGAGAGTCAGAATTAGTTTCTGGATTTAATGTAGAGTATAGAAGAGGTTGATTTTATTGGGCAGCAAAATTGGAAAAAAGAGATAAACACCGTGTGTATGCTGCGGAATTTTATTTGCGACTGACTCTTGATAAGTGAAGAAGGAACAAATTGATATACATATTTTGCTTACACCTAATTCGTTAAAGCGAGATGAATATAGGATCTCCCCGATCTGTACTTATATATATACTGGCGTGCATTGCCTTATATAGAAAATATACAGGATCTTTATTTTCTACACCCTTTCTCAATGCAAGCATTCTACCAAAAAACTATTCAATACATATTTAACATCTCTGTAAATTGTACATGTTTCGTTTTCAAAAGGTTCTTAGTCAAAATATCTGCTATTATTTCAGTTGTACATTTATATTTTAACAAAACTTGACCTTCCTTAACAATCTCTCTAACAAAATGATGACGTATGTCAATATGCTTGGTTCTGGAATGGTACACAGGATTCTTGGTTAACGCCTGTGCGCTCAGGTTATCTCCATAGACGATAATCGGTGTGTTGTCGTCTCCGCAGCCGATTTCCAAAATCAGCCTTCGCATGACTATCGCCTCCTTGAACGCCGCCGATAATGCCATGTACTCCGCTTCGGTACTGCTTAGCGCCACGCTTCGCTGCTTCTCCGAACGCCAAGAAATTGGACCACCAGCCAACATAAAGATGTATCCAGTGTAGGACTTCCTGTCTAGCCTGTCGCCTGCCCAATCCGCATCCACATATCCACAGAACGGTTGACCACACTGCTTATAGTGTAATTTCCAGTCAACAGTCGACGAGAGATATCTCATGACATGCCTTATGCCAGTCATGTGTTCAACATTAGGGTTTTGATTCCGCTGAGCCAACTTCGAAATGGAATGCAGTATGTCTGGCCTTGTTGTCAGTGCTAGCCACATAAGCTCTCCCACTAAAGATTGATAAACTGTTGGATCAACTCTTTTGCACTGATCGCTCGTGCAATCTATTTGGAAACCTGCATCCAGAGGTGTCTTCGCCGACTTGCAATCTTCGTTCCCATGATTACGCAATAAGTCCTTGATGTATTGCGAATGTCCCAACGTAATCGCTCTAAGATCGCCTTCTCGTTCGATTTCCATACCCAAAAAATGGTTAAGAGGGCCCTTGTCAACGCATTCAAAGATTTGTGAAATGCTGCTCTTGATCTTCGGCAAATCCTCGTCAACATATATAAGGATTAGTGAAAGGTTACCTTCGCCACTCTGTTTGTATAAACATGGTTCGTTGTCACAGGCAACAAATCCCAAATTCTGCAGAACTCCATTCAGCTTCTCGTTCCAGGCCCTTCCTGACTGCTTCAAACCATATATTGCTTTCCTTAGCAACAGCACCTTATCAGGATTTTTCTCATCAAGATATCCTTCGGGCTGCTTCATGTAGACAGTCTCGCTGAGATCGCTGTTGAGGTACGCCGTGCATACATCCATTTGGTGAAGGTAAAATTTGAGCTCCGCCGCTATTGCTATCATAAAACGCACGCTCTCCAGTCGGCACACCGGCGAAAATGTTTCCATGTAGTTCACGCCAAACTGCTGGGAGCATTCCTTTGCTACCAAACGGGCCTTGAAACGTTCTATTCGACCGTCCTTGTCGCGCTTCACGTTGAACACCCACTTGCATCCTATTGCTCGCTGATCCTGCGGTAAATCGACCATCTGCCAAGTCTGGTTGGCGAACAGAGAATCATATTCTCTATCCATGGCTTCACGCCACTCCGGTGCATTCGTACAACTTGAAACCTCTTTAAAAGTTCACGGAATTGGAAAATTTTCCGAAACAAAAACACTGCTTCTTGGGACGACCAGTTTTTCCCGTCCGGATGATTTTGGGGCGACCAGGTCCTCTAAGCGGCTCCTCTTGTACCTCCACATCCTTCTCTTCGGCACTCTCGTACTGATCTGAGCTCTCGCTGCCGTTCTCGATGCATGGGTCAGGAACACTTTCTGCAATCACATCTGGCAGGGGGGTTTCCTCGAGTTCATCCAGATCGACCAAAACTACATCACCTTTGGATGCCGCAGCATGATGCTCGTCAAACAAAACATCACGTTTCTCAACCAATTGTCGAGCTACTGGTCGTACAATCGATATCCTTTGGCTACAACCGAGTACCCAACCATAATGTACTCCTTGCATTTGGGTTGAAATTCGCTACCCTTCCTTGGGCCTTTGTCCAGAGCGACTGCAAGAGATCCAAATACTTTTAGATGCTTCACACAAGGCTTCTTACCCGTCCACGCTTCCATAGGAGTCATACTCTCCACGGCGCTAGTAGGGGATCGGTTTCGCAGATAAACCGAAGTGTTGACTGCCTCTGCCCAAAAAACATCTCCAAGTCCGGCTTGAACCAGAAGGCACCTTGACATCTCCTCCAACGTCCGGTTAGCTCTATCCGCAACTTCATTTTGCTGGGGATTATACGCTATTGTTAGTTGTCTGGCAATTCCGTGGTAGCTGAGACATTCGTCGAACTGCTTGTTGACAAATTCTCCACCATTATCGCTTCGCAGGCATTTGAGCTTTTTGTCTGTCTGCCGTTCAACCAGGCTCTTGAACTCGATAAACTTTGACAGCACCTCGTTCTTCCCACGCAGAAAATATACAAAAATCCTTCTGGATTTGTCGTTGGTGAAGGTAGAAAATACTTGGAACCTCCCAGAGACTGTGTCGGGAAAGGTCCACAAACATCTGCATGTATCAGTTCCAACAGCTCCTCAGCCCGATTACGTGTTGACGTTGGGAAAGGCTGAACATGGATTTTGCTGACCATACACGTTTTGCAGGTGATACTTGCTGTCAGACAAATATTTTCAATACCGCGAACAATCCCTTTGTTTACCATTTCTTTCATGCTACAGAAATTAATGTGTCCGAACCTCTTGTGTAGCAAAGCACCATCAACGGCTACCATACCAAAACATTTACTTCGCCCGCCGTCAAATAAATACTAATTACCAATCTTATTGGCTTTGACGATGCATTCTCCATCTTGCACAACCTGGGCTTTCTCTCTATCAAAGAACACCTTGCACCTGTTCTGCACAGCACTGTTCACGGACATAAAATTTCCTGTCATCTTTGGAACGTAGAGTACATTTTTTAGCGTCAAAACGCACAGGGCTGTCTCTATTTTGACGTCACCTTTTCCTTCGGCTTGAAGGAAACCAGCATCGGCCAGTCCGATCTGTTCAGTGTGCTTCTTAAATTTTGTGAATAGCTCTCTTTCACAACACATATGGCTTGTCGCGCCACTGTCCAAGCACCACATTGAGTTTTTTAAGTTGTTGACGTCACAGGCATGCAGCAGGCTGCTTTGGCGGTTCACCATATTTTTTGATACCATGCGTTGATTGCCGTCTTCACTGCTCACAGCACGACACTGGGACTTTATGTGACCTTGCTCACCACACTTAAAGCAAACGATATTTTTTCGCTTTTTCTTCCCATTCCCCTTTGTCTGCGAGTATTGGGGCTTCTGTGCTGCGATGAATGCCCTTGAATTATCCACTCGCTCTTTTTGCTACTCCTTTTCTTTCGCTCTCTTCCTTCAACTTAATGGTGAGAACTTCAAACGAAGGCAACATATCACGTGTTTCCATTGCCACCACGAAATGCCCAAACTGCTCTGGAAGACTCGACAGCAAAACGATAGTTCGTAGTTCATCGTTAAGCTCTATTCCAACTCCAGCTAGGCCATCCAGAATTTCTGCAAATTCGCTTATATAGGTAGACATGCTCTGCCCCTGCTCCATCCGTTTGTTGAGTAGTTTTTTGTACAACTGTACCTTCCGTACAGGTCCGCTTGGCTGATGTACCTCCTTTAGCTTCGTCCATGCCTCCACCGCAGTCGAACAATTCTTGATGTAGGCCAATTGAGATGTCTTTACACTCAATGTAATTGTTGCGAGCGCCTTATTGTCCAAGGCCAGCCAATTCACTCCCTCTGGAATATTCGATTCCGTTAGTTCTCCAGAAGTAACACTCCACAGACCGGAATGCACCAACACAGATTTCATCTGTATTTTCTCCTCTAACTTTTCGATTTAATAAAGAGCACTCATTGTTCTTAATCCTGAGTCACACACCGCACAATTATCTTTAAAACGTCTTTAATTACATTTACATATGCCTGGGCCCATAACCTATTGAGCGGCAAAATTGGAAAAAAGAGATAAACACCGTGTGTATGCTGCGTAATTTTATTTGCGACTGACTCTTGATAAGTGAAGAAGGAACAAATTGATATACATATTTTGCTTACACCTAATTCGTTAAAGCGAGATAAATATAGGATCTCCCTGATCTGTACTTATATATATACTGGCGTGCATTGCCTTATATAGAAAATATACAGGGTCTTTATTTTCTACAGATTTGCTTTAATTTTAATAGCCGAATATGCAAGAATTTTATTTATAAGAATATTATTTTGTGTAATTTTTTTAGGTTGTGATGTTTTTAATTTTTTTTTATGTAAAATGAACTTTTATTTCTTTTGTATTTATTTGAGCTCGAGGTACTTTACCTCGATTTCGTTATGATAAATTTAGCTTGAAAATGTTTTTTATCTTTTTCTTTAAATTATTTATTATTTTTTATTGGTTTTAAAATTTTATTGTTTTATTTATTATAATGATTTTTTTAGTGAAGTTGAAAGAAAGTTAAATTCTATTTTATGTTTTCAAAACATACACTTATTCAAGCTCATTAACTAATTAATTTAATAAATTATCTCATCATTTTCTAACTAAAGGGTTAATTAAATAATATAAAAAATAAATAATAGTTAAAATTTGTCCAATCAATACGTAAGGTTCTTCTACAGGTCGGGCTCCAAATCATGTTAGTAAAATTACTGTTACTAATATTGATCAAAATAATATTTGATTTAAAGGGTAAAATTGAATTCCTCGGAATTTTCTTAAATTGTTTACGGTAAAATTATTAGAATTTCAATTGATAAAACTAATGCAATACTCCTCCTAATTTATTAGGAATAAATCGTAAAATAGCGTAAGCAAATTAAAAATATCATTCTGGTTGAATATGAGCAGGTGTTACTAATGGGTTGGCTGGGATGAAATTATCTGGGTCTTCTAATAAATTAGGTCTAATTAATACTAATATAATTAAAATAAAAATTATTACAATGAATCCTACAATATCTTTAAAAGTAAAATATGGATGGAAAAGAATTTTATCAATATTAGAATTTAATCCTATAGGATTATTAGAACCTGTTTGATGTAAAAATAATAAATGAATTATTGTTATAGCAAGAACAATAAATGGTAAAATAAAATGAAATGTAAAAAATCGCGTTAAAGTAGCGTTATCTACAGCAAATCCTCCTCATAATCATTGTACTAAATCTATACCTAAATAAGGGATAGCGGATAATAAATTTGTAATTACAGTAGCTCCTCAAAATGATATTTGTCCTCATGGTAAAACATACCCTATAAAAGCTGTTCCTATAACTAAAAATAAAATAATAACTCCAATTAATCAAGTTGGGGTAAATAAATAAGATCCGTAATATATACCTCGACCTACATGTAAATAAACACAAATAAAAAATGATGCACCGTTAGCATGTAAAGTTCGTAATAATCATCCATAATTTACATCTCGACAAATATGGTTTACTCTATTGAGCGGCAAAATTGGAAAAAAGAGATAAACACCGTGTGTGTGCTGCGGAATTTTATTTGCGACTGACTCTTGATAAGTGAAGAAGGAACAAATTGATATACATATTTGCTTACACCTAATTCGTTAAAGCGAGATGAATATAGGAGCTCCGCGATCTGTACTTATACATATACTGACGTGCATTGCCATATATAGAAAATATACAGGGTCTTTATTTTCTACACCCTTCCTCAATGCAAGCATTCTACCAAAAAACTATTCAATACATATTTAACATCTCTGTAAATTTTACATGTTTTGTTTTCAAAAGGTTCTTAGTCAAAATATCTGCTATCATTTCAGTTGTACATTTATATTTGAACAAAACTTGACCTTCCTTAACAATCTCTCTAACAAAATGATGACGTATGTCAATATGCTTGGTTCTGGAATGGTACACAGGATTCTTGGTTAACGCCTGTGCGCTCAGGTATCTCCATAGACGACAATCGGTGTGTTGTCGTCTCCGCAGCCAATTTCCAAAATCAGCCTTCGCATGACTATCGCCTCCTTGAACGCCGCCGATAATGCCATGTACTCCGCTTCGGTACTACTTAGCGCCACGCTTCGCTGCTTCTCCGAACGCCAAGAAATTGGACCACCAGCCAAAATAAAAATGTATCCAGTGTAGGACTTCCTGTCTAGCCTGTCGCCTGCCCAATCCGCATCCACATATCCACAGAACGGTTGACCACACTGCTTATAGTGTAATTTCCAGTCAACAGTCGACGAGAGATATCTCATGACATGCCTTATGCCAGTCATGTGTTCAACATTAGGGTTTTGATTCCGCTGAGCCAACTTCGAAATGGAATGCAGTATGTCTGGCCTTGTTGTCAGTGCTAGCCACATAAGCTCTCCCACTACAGATTGATAAACTGTTGGATCAACTCTTTTGCGCTGATCGCTCGTGCAATCTATTTGGAAACCTGCATCCAGAGGTGTCTTCGTCGACTTGCAATCTTCGTTCCCATGATTACGCAATAAGTCCTTGATGTATTGCGAATGTCCCAACGTAATCGCTCCAAGATCGCCTTCTCGTTCGATTTCCATACCCAAAAAATGGTTAAGAGGGCCCTTGTCAACGCATTCAAAAATTTGTGAAATGCTGCTCTTAATCTTCAGCAAATCCTCATGCGCTTGACAAGCTATAAGAATGTCGTCAACATATATAAGGATTAGTGAAAGGTTACCTTCGCCACTCTGTTTGTATAAACATGGTTCGTTGTCACAGGCAACAAATCCCAAATTCTGCAGAACTCCATTCAGCTTCTCGTTCCAGGCCCTTCCTGACTGCTTCAAACCATATATTGCTTTCCTTAGCAACAACACCTTATCAGGATTCTTCTCATCAAGGTATCCTTCGGGCTGATTCATGTAGACAGTCTCGCTGAGATCGCTGTTGAGGTACGCCGCCCATACGTTCATTTGGTGAAGGTAAAATTTGAGCTCCGCCGCTATTGCTATCATAAAACGCACGCTCTCCAGTCGGCACACCGGCGAAAATGTTTCCATGTAGTTCACGCCAAACTGCTGGGAGCATCCCTTTGCTACCAAACGGGCCTTGAAACGTTCTATTCGACCGTCCTTGTCGCGCTTTACGTTGAACACCCACTTGCATCCTATTGCTCGCTGATCCTGCGGTAAATCGTCAATCTGCCAAGTCTGATTGGCGAACAGAGAATCATATTCTCTATCCATGGCTTCACGTCACTCCGGTGCATGCGTACAACTTGAAACCTCTTTAAAAGTTAACGGAATTGGAAAATTTTCCGAAACAAGAGCACTTAAGATGTTATACTGCTTCTTGGGACGACCAGGTTTTCCCGTCCGGATGATTTTGGTGCGACCAGGTCCTCTAAGCGGCTCCTCTTGTACCTCCACATCCTTCTCTTCGGCACTCTCGTACTGATCTGAGCTCTCGCTGGAGCTGCCGTTCTCGATGCATGGGTCAGGAACACTTTCTGCAATCTCATCTGACAGGGGGGTTTCCTCCAGATCGACCTTTGGATGCCGCAGCATGATGCTCGTCAAACAAAACATCACGTTTCTCAACCAATTGTCGAGCTACTGCGTCATACAATCGATATCCTTTGGCTACAACCGAGTACCCAACCATAATGTACTCCTTGCATTTGGGTTGAAATTTGCTACCCTTCCTTGGGCCTTTGTCCAGAGCGACTGCAAGAGATCCAAATACTTTTAGATGCTTCACACAAGGCTTCTTACCCGTCCACGCTTCCATAGGAGTCATACTCTCCACGGCGCTAGTAGGGGATCGGTTTCGCAGATAAACCGAAGTGTTGACTGCCTCTGCCCAAATAACATCTCCAAGTCCGGCTTGAACCAGAAGGCACCTTGACATCTCCACCAGCGTCCGGTTAGCTCTCTCCGCAACTCCATTTTGCTGGGGAGTATACGCTATTGTTAGTTGTCTGGCAATTCCGTGGTAGCTGAGACATTCGTCGAACTGCTTGTTGACAAATTCTCCACCATTATCGCTTCGCAGGCATTTGAGTTTTTTGCCTGTCTGCCGTTCAACCAGGCTCTTGAACTCGATAAACTTTGACAGCACCTCGTTCTTCCCACGCAGAAAATATACAAAAATCCTTCTGGATTTGTCGTTGGTGAAGGTAGAAAATACTTGGAACCTCCCAGAGACTGTGTCGGGAAAGGTCCACAAACATCTGCATGTATCAGTTCCAACAGCTCCTCAGCCCGATTACGTGTTGATTTCCAAAATCAGCCTTCGCATGACTATCGCCTCCTTGAACGCCGCCGATAATGCCATGTACTCCGCTTCGGTACTGCTTAGCGCCACGCTTCGCTGCTTCTCCGAACGCCAAGAAATTGGACCACCAGCCAACATAAAGATGTATCCAGTGTAGGACTTCCTGTCTAGCCTGTCGCCTGCCCAATCCGCATCCACATATCCACAGAACGGTTGACCACACTGCTTATAGTGTAATTTCCAGTCAACAGTCGACGAGAGATATCTCATGACATGCCTTATGCCAGTCATGTGTTCAACATTAGGGTTTTGATTCCGCTGAGCCAACTTCGAAATGGAATGCAGTATGTCTGGCCTTGTTGTCAGTGCTAGCCACATAAGCTCTCCCACTAAAGATTGATAAACTGTTGGATCAACTCTTTTGCACTGATCGCTCGTGCAATCTATTTGGAAACCTGCATCCAGAGGTGTCTTCGCCGACTTGCAATCTTCGTTCCCATGATTACGCAATAAGTCCTTGATGTATTGCGAATGTCCCAACGTAATCGCTCCAAGATCGCCTTCTCGTTCGATTTCCGATTTCTCGATGCATGGGTCAGGAACACTTTCTGCAATCTCATCTGGCAGGGGGGTTTCCTCGAGTTCCTCCAGATCGACCAAAACTACATCACCTTTGGATGCCGCAGCATGATGCTCGTCAAACAAAACATCACGTTTCTCAACCAATTGTCGAGCTACTGGTCGTACAATCGATATCCTTTGGCTACAACCGAGTACCCAACCATAATGTACTCCTTACATTTGGGTTGAAATTTGCTACCCTTCCTTGGGCCTTTGTCCAGAGCGACTGCAAGAGATCCAAATACTTTTAGATGCTTCACACAAGGCTTCTTACCCGTCCACGCTTCCATAGGAGTCATACTCTCCACGGCGCTAGTAGGGGATCGGTTTCGCAGATAAACCGAAGTGTTGACTGCCTCTGCCCAAAAAACATCTCCAAGTCCGGCTTGAACCAGAAGGCACCTTGACATCTCCTCCAACGTCCGGTTAGCTCTATCCGCAACTTCATTTTGCTGGGGATTATACGCTATTGTTAGTTGTCTGGCAATTCCGTGGTAGCTGAGACATTCGTCGAACTGCTTGTTGACAAATTCTCCACCATTATCGCTTCGCAGGCATTTGAGCTTTTTGCCTGTCTGCCGTTCAACCAGGCTCTTGAACTCGATAAACTTTGACAGCACCTCGTTCTTCCCACGCAGAAAATATACAAAAATCCTTCTGGATTTGTCGTTGGTGAAGGTAGAAAATACTTGGAACCTCCCAGAGACTGTGTCGGGAAAGGTCCACAAACATCTGCATGTATCAGTTCCAACAGCTCCTCAGCCCGATTACGTGTTGACGTTGGGAAAGGCTGAACATGGATTTTGCTGACCATACACGTTTTGCAGGTGATACTTGCTGGCAGACAAATATTTTCAATACCGCGAACAATCCCTTTGTTTACCATTCCTTTCATGCTACAGAAATTAATGTGTCCGTACTTGTGTAGCAAAGCACCATCAACGGCTACCATACCAAAACATTTACTTCGCCCGCCGTCAAATAAATACTAATTACCAATCTTATTGGCTTTGACGATGCATTCTCCATCTTGCACAACCTGGGCTTTCTCTCTATCAAAGAACACCTTGCACCTGTTCTGCACAGCATTGTTCACGGACATAAAATTTCCTGTCATCTTTGGAACGTAGAGTACATTTTTTAGCGTCAAAACGCACAGGGCTGTCTCTATTTTGACGTCACCTTTTCCTTCGGCTTGAAGGAAACCAGCATCGGCCAGTCCGATCTGTTCAGTGTGCTTCTTAAATTTTGTGAATAGCTCTCTTTCACAACACATATGGCATGTCGCGCCACTGTCCAAGCACCACATTGAGTTTTTTAAGTTGTTGACGTCACAGGCATGCAGCAAGCTGCTTTGGCGGTTCACCATATTTTTTGATACCATGCGTTGATTGCCGTCTTCACTGCTCACAGCACGACACTGGGACTTTATGTGACCTTGCTCACCACACTTAAAGCAAACGATATTTTTTCGCTTTTTCTTCCCATTCCCCTTTGTCTGCGAGTATTGGGGCTTCTGTGCTGCGATGAATGCCCTTGAATTATCCACTCGCTCTTTTTGCTACTCCTTTTCTTTCTTCTCTTCCTTCAACTTAATGGTGAGAACTTCAAACGAAGGCAACATGTCTCGTGTTTCCATTGCCACCACGAAATGCTCAAACTGCTCTGGAAGACTCGACAGCAAAACGATAGTTCGTAGTTCATCGTTTAGCTCTATTCCAACTCCAGCTAGGTCATCCAGAATTTCTGCAAATTCGCTTATATAGGTAGACATGCTCTGCCCCTGCTCCATCCGTTTGTTGAGTAGTTTTTTGTACAACTGTACCTTCCGTACAGGTCCGATTGGCTGATGTACCTCCTTTAGCTTCGTCCATGCCTCCACCGCAGTCGAACAATTCTTGATGTAGGCCAATTGAGATGTCTTTACACTCAATGTAATTGTTGCAAGCGCCTTATTGACCAAGGCCAGCCAATTCACTCCCTCTGGAATATTCGATTCCGTTAGTTCTCCAGAAGTAACACTCCACAGACCGGAATGCACCAACACAGATCTCATCTGTATTTTCCAGGTGTCATATTTCTTCTCCTCTAACTTTTCGATTTGATAAAGAGCACTCATTGTTCTTAATCCTGAGTCACACACCGCACAATTATCTTTAAAACGTCTTTAATTACATTTATGCCTGGGCCCATTACCTATTGATCGGCAAAATTGGAAAAAATAGATAAACACCGTGTGTGTGCTGCGGATTTTTTTTTTGCGACTTACTCTTGATAAGTGAAGAAGGAACAAATTGATATACATATTTGCTTACACCTAATTCGTTAAAGCGAGATGAATATAGGAGCTCCGCGATCTGTACTTATACATATACTGACGTGCATTGCCTTATAAGGAAAATATACAGGGTCTTTATTTTCTACATACTCTATAGAAAGCTAAATTAACATCTGCTGTGTAATGTATAACTAAAAATTATCCTGTTAAAATTTGGATAATTAAACATAATCCTAATAAAGATCCAAAATTTCATCATCTAAAAATATTAATCGGAGCATTAAATCAACTAAAGCATTATTAGCAATTTTAAATAAAGGATGGGAAGTTCGAGTAGGTTTATTCATTAATTAAGATATTATTCGAATTGGTCCTTTAAATAATTTAGTAATTTTTACTGCTATAATTAAAGTAATTAATAAATAATTTATTAGTAAAGTAGTAATAAAATTTGTTGGAAAATTATATAATTTATTTAAAGATAAAGAATTTTCTAAAATATATGTATTTTTATAAATAATTGATTCTATTTCATTGTTTATTAAAAATAATGATATAGAAGTTTTATCAATTAGAAAAGATAAAATAAATATAATTGTTAAAATTAATAATGAAAATAAAGTAAGTTTAATAGATAAATTAAATATTTCATTAGATGCTAAAGAAGTTACATAAATAAATAAAACTAATATACCTCCTAAAAAAAATTAAAAATAAAATATATGAATATCAAAAACTTGTAGTTATTAATCCTGAAATTAAACATACAAAAATTGTTTGAATTAAAATAGTTAATCCTAAAGCTAAAGGATGAATTATATTTAAAGAAAAAATAGAAGTTGTAATAATTAAAAATATAATATTAATTGAATAATTTCAAGAGATAGTTTATTGGGCATTAACGAAAAAGAAATTTCTGTTCTCTTGAAGTTTTAAAAGAATAAATCTTATTTTTGATTTACAAGACCAATGTTTTTATTAAACTATTAAAACTATTGATTATAATTTTATATTGAAGTTTACCTATAATTTTATTTATTTTAGGTTTATTCTGTTTTGTATCAAATCGAAAACATTTAATTTCAATACTTTTAAGTTTAGAATTTATTGCTTTAATATTATTTTTTATATTATTTATTTATTTAAATATATTAAATTATGAAAGTTATGTTAGAATAATATTTTTAACATTTAGTGTTTGTGAAGGCGCTTTAGGCTTATCTATTTTAGTTTCTATAATTCGTACTCATGGTAATGATTATTTTCAATCTTTTAGAATTACATATATAATGTTAAAAATTTTTTTTTATTATTATTTTTAAGTCCTTTAAGTTTTATTAATCAAATATATTGAATGGTACAAATTATATTATTTTTTATTAGATCTATTTTTTTAACTATAAATAATTTTATAAATTATTGATCCGAAATTTCTTATTTTTTAGGATGGGGTTATTGGGGTTAGTTTTATTAAGTTTATGAAGTTGTTCTCTATTATTATTAGCTAGAGAAACATTGTATTAAACATTGTTATTTTATTATTATTATTAATTTTAACATTTATGAGAATAGGATTATTTATATTTTATTTATTTTTTGAAAGAAGATTAATTCCGACATTATTTTTAATTTTAGAGAATTCTAGCCAGTGCGTCTACTACTCCTGGTAATATCAGTAGGCTAATAGTCAGTCGTTTGTTGCCGAATGCGACTTCTACCTCGAGCTGCGCGCTTATTCCGCTGCACCTTCCGTCTGCCAACCTAACTTTCCGTCTCGTCCGTGTAATCTTTCCCAGAGCAGCCAGATTGTCCGCCAGCTCTTCGCTAATGAAGCTCGCTTTTGCCCCGGTATCGATTGTGGCTTTGTACGAGTTCCCACCAATCGTCACCGCTGCGGACAACTGCTGCTCTTCTTCGATTAGCCTGCCAGTTAGATTAGAGAGGTATCCGCGTGCGACACCCGCTCGCCTCTTTGCGGCTGTGATCGCATGCCTCCTGTGGGTTGGTTACGTATTGTTGGGCTTGGTTGCTTCCTGTTGTCGCGCTTTGTGGTCTCTGGGTAGTGTTTGGTGGTCTCCATAGAGTATTGGTCTGCTGCCTTTGATATTCTGTATTCTGCGTATTTCGCGATGTTTCGGCTGCCCTGCCTTGCCTGCTGGTATCCTCGCATCTTATACATGTCACCTGAGACGGGAGTGTCGTCTTTGTCCTGCTGAACTTATTTTCCTGGTCTTTTCCCGCTCTTTTTTGAGCTCTTCGTATTCTGTGGCCAGGATCATGAGGGCTTCCAGGTCGTCGATCTTGTACATTCGGAGGGAAATTCGTAGGTCAGGTGTGCTGTTCTCCCTTATGACTTCGAGTACTTTCCCCGGACTGTACCTGAGTGGCCTTATCATGGTCTGCATGTCCACCATGTAATCCTTGAACGGCTCTCTGAATCCTTGCAAATCACCGAAACACCGGACTAGAGAGTTCCGTTCTACAGGTGAACGGATGATTTTGATGGGGAGTCTGCACCAAAAGTTCTTATCCGCGTCGACGGAAACGTGGACCCGTGGAATCCTTGTCTTGTGCTTCGCGTCAAGGGCGAAAAATCTACCGGGCTGGACCTTCTGGCGAGGCCGAGCCGGCAGAATACATTACGGGTGTTGAAGTCCTGGATCTCGCGTCAAGGGCGTAAAATCCACCGGGCTGGACCTTCGGGCGAGGCCGAGCCGGGAGAATACTTTGCGGGGGTTGAAGTTCTGGATCTCTCGTCAAGGGCGGAAAATCCACCGGGCTGGACCTTCGGGCGAGGCCGAGCCGGGAGAATACTTTGGGAGGGGGCCGGATAGTAAAGGGACAGAGGGATTCGACTTGACTGACCGGCCGGGACGGGTGTCCACGTGCCATTCTCCAAACTACTACGTAGACCAGACACTAGGTTAATAGACCCGGCGGGACGGGTGTCCACGCGAAAATCCCAAACTACGCAAGGGAGTGAGGAAACTACCGGAGAACGGATCCGGCGGGACGGGTGTCCACGCTCGAATCCCAAACTACGCAAGGGGGGGTGGGGAAACTACCGGAGAACGGATCCGGCGGGACGGGTGTCCACGCTCGAATCCCAAACTACGCAAGGGGGGTGGGGAAACTACCGGAGAACGGATCCGGCGGGACGGGTGTCCACGCTCGAATCCTAAACTACGCAAAGGAGGTTGGGGAACTACTGAACCGGACGTGAAGGGTCCGCGTTCGGGTCCGATGGTACTACTAGGAGCAAAAAACTACGGCTACAGTGGCGAACGGGAAATATGTCCGCGTTCGGGCCCAAAGTAGTTGTGAGAAGAAGGTTAGGTTACTTTGCTAACTACAAAATGAAATACACACGATCGGTAGATATGATTAAACAATCGTAACACTTTATTGAGATTGTCCTCACCCGAGTCCGCTACACCGTTCTGAGCGTATGAAAACCTATTTCGTACCAACCTCTTAAATTTCACCCGCGATTTACAGCGTGGCGCTTGTCCTAATCCAAAACGGCGGAACCCTCGCGATGGGAGAACTGTAAAAGGTCGCGTTGGGCGTCACGTTTGACCTGCCTTGCGAATAAACTTGCGGACTACACGTGGAGCCTTGAAATTTCGTTGAGTCGTGTGCCCATCACACGTCTGCCTCGTTCCGCGATCCCGAGAGAAGAGCCTCGCTGTCCGGTTATTGTGTGATCGCGTACCCTTTTCTCCTTGTTCCCGCATTCGGGATTTCTAGTATTTTCCTACTACTGGTATCTTAGCTCCTTGCTTTTCTAGTATTAAATGCGCCTCGGCTAAATATCGGTTAGCGTTGCCACCCTGGAATTCGAACTTAGATATAACTTATTTAATCTTACTATGTCTTAATATTTATTGAACTCCATGTAATTTCTCTTAAAACTATCATAAAGATAAGAAAAGCCATTGTGGCGTACACGCCTCCTAGGCGGGTTCGTCACAGTACATAGCTTCTAGTTCGGACCAGAGTTCTTTGAGTTCTGGATTGTTTTCCGTCTCGTTGTAGTATTCCACCAAGGCTTTCCGCATGTCTTCAGTTCTACCCGTCAGGGAGATGCGCACCTTTTGTGCCACATTGGTGCAATTCTCTTTCTTGAGGCGGTAGATCCAACTTCTCCCCATTCTGGTGTTTTGTGTTTTTACTGCCAGGACAATCACGTTTTTGGGCGCCAGATGTAATGAACTGTTTTTTATGTTTGGCTCGCTACGAAGTTCGTGCGGCTAGCTCAGTAGAATTTATGCGTTCGTCCCACCAAATTTATATAAACGTGACCGCCCGGTTACCAGTAACAACACTTCAGAATTCAGTTAAAGAAGCCTTTATTTACGGCTCTGTTTTACAGTGCTTGTGTATATCTCGTGCTATTGATCCTCCGGCAACGCCGCTCGAAGATTCCTCGCTGCTGGTCCTGGCCGTTTCGAGTACTTTCGCCGCCACTAGTAGACGAGGGCGTGGAGTTGGACCGTTGGGCTTAGGGAAGCGTCAGCGTTCTCAGACTAGGGTGAACAGGCACTACGCTCGCACGACCCTCGTCCTGCCAGCTGCAGCCTCCTGTCGCTTGCACTCTCCCGGCCGGTCCCGCTAGACGCTCACTCAGTTTCCTTTGACGCTCCGGTACTACGGCCAGATTACGTCAGCAGTCCCCGTAGCTAACGCCCAGAGAAAGACGAACGTTCCACCCTGGCCTCCCCTCGCGACGTTGTTTACTCGTGCCTTGATGCTCGATGACTGGTCCTGATTCCAGCGCTAGGCCCGCTTATATAGGCCTCCGGATCCCGTTAATCCTCGGCCTCTCCTTTTCTTCTCTCCACTCCAAGGTCCAAAGTCTGGACTCTCTCTCCGCTCCGTCGCTCTCAATCTCTCCAAACTCTCTTTGGATTCGTACTCTGTACTTTCTCTCCTCTCTCTCTTCAACTGCTTTCTCCAAACTCTCTTTTCCTGCGTTGCCGTTACTACGCGAAGTAGTTGCGTAAGTAGCAACTGGCAGTTATTTTTGGGATATTTTGTGTGGAGTTATTCAACTCCTCACAAACTTCAGGTTGTATTTCTTACATTTCTCAAAAACTTCTGTTAAGTTTTTAAGCATATGTTTTTCGGAGCAACCTATAGCTATTAAGTCATCTATATAAAGGAATGCTTGTGAAGGTTTAAGTCCTGAATATGCAATAGTCATCATTCTCTGAAATGAATTTGGCACTATTTTTAAACCAAAAGGTAATCGCATGAAGCGATACGAGCCATTGCTCGTTGAAAAGGAAGTTATATCTCTTGAGCTTTTTTCAAGTTCTATTTGGTGAAATCTTGACATTAAATCAAGAAATACTTTTTTGCTCGACCTAGTTGACCTAAAATATCATCAATTCTATGGAGTGGAAATTTATCGGACTGTAATTTTTTATTAATCTAACGATAGTCAATTACTAATCGCCACGTCTTTTTTTCATTACATTATTACTTTACATTATTTGTATTATTGTTATTGTAGCCTCTGTTCGAGTTGCCACGGCCCCTTAAGTTTCCTCTGTAGTTGCCGCAACCATTGTTATGGTTGGTATTGGTAGTAACTATAATTGTTACTACGACCACTGAAATTATCTCTATAACTTCCGCGTCCGCGGTTTTCGCCGCGCTGTGTATAGTTATTGAAGTAAAGGACCGATTTTGGTTGTCTAGTTGCTTCTGTGCAACTCTTTACGAATTTTGAAACGGCGTCATTCATTGTGTTGAAATTGCTGGCTTGCATGATAAGTTTTACCTTATCAATCGTGCAGTTTTTAGTCATTGCTTTTACTGCATGCCGTGTGGAATAACTTCTTGCTAGTTAAACCGTCTGTTATGTACGCACTTTCTAAATCCTTCGTCATCTGCTTAATCTCTGATGTGAAGTTTTATTGCGTTGCTGTAGATTTATCAGCTTTGCTGACAATACTTTTACAGTCTCGCCTTTGACGTTACTTTTTAATTTGGCAATTACTTCACCTACCGTTGTTTCGTTTCCAATCAGATTTCTGGCTACGCCCTTTAGCTTTGTCTTTATTATAGAGACAGCTAGATTTTCGTGTTCGCCTTTTATTCACTCTATTATATGTAATGCATCAATGAAACTGGTTAAGTTTTCTGCTTTACCATCGAAAACTGGTATAAGCTTTGATGCAGTGTTAATGAAGTCAATATTTGATTGTGCCATTTTGAAGTTGTTGTTCTCAGTTATGCTTGCGCTAGTTAACATACCCGAAGTTAACATGCCCGGCAACTGCAAGCCAGTTAACATACCCGTCAACTGCAAGAGTTAACTGGCATATGAAACCTCTACTCCCTCGGTCACTGGACTGTAACTGGCGCAGCCAAACTTCCAACAGGGGATTGACCATGCCCACTACGCTTACCGTTCTAATTACCTTGTAGGCTGAGGTGAGTGAACAGGTGACGGCTGTGTTTGTGGAAATTTTTATTAGTAAATAGTGAAATACTACATAAAAAATAATAACAGAATGACGTGCAGGTGCAAATGGGAGTTCAAACGGAAAGGCACAACAAGCAGCATGGCAGGAGGTTCGCAAAAAAGGGGTAAAACACAAAAATGGGCAAATAAATCAAACGAAACAAACAAAATCAAATTTTAATTACCACGCAAGCGACCGTATATGTGTACATCGACCGCTGATAAGGCACCGGGATCATTCGTACACAGAAACTCATAAAAAAGAAACCAACAAAAAATGGTACAAGAAAAAAAAAAAAATTCGCCACCTGAAACCACTGTGTGTGAAAAGCATTGCGAGTGGTACTTGTTGTTTTGTAGTTTTGAGAATAACCGTTTTGTCGCGGCTAAAACCTGGCGTCGCTGTCGCAAAGTGTGATTTGTTACATATTCACAGGAGAGTAGTCCTTGTGGTTTTGTAGTTTTGAAAATAACCGTTTTGTCGCGGCGATAACCTGGCGTCGCTGTCACAAAATGTAGTTTGTTACATATTCACAGGAGAATGACAGTAAGCAGTTAGACGTCGAACATTAAACTTTCTTTTGACCAAAACTCGCTGCGCAAGAAACAAATAATAATAGCCACGTGCTCTCGAATACCACCTATACACCAACGTGCACATCAATCGCCGACAAAGCACCGGGACCATCCGTACACAGTGGTGTACAAAATATAAATGTAAGTTGTGTGATTAACGACCGTAGATGAGTACAACAATCGATGTTAAGGCACCGGGATCGTTTCCACTTCTCAATTTACATTAACGCAAATTTACTATTATGAAATACACAAAAACAAGAATACGAAAAAAAAAAGAAAAAAATGATTAAATTAAAGCTCCACAAATATTATACAAAAAAAACAAGAGAGAACGCTATAGTCGGGTGCCCCGACTATCAGATACCCGTTACTCAGGTAAAGGGAGTGCGAGGGAGATGGAGATAGAAACTTTGATCACGCATAACTTTTTAACGAATGGTCCGATTTGAAAAATTTCTTCTACATTTCGATAGGTATTGATAAACACAATAAAACTGCATTTTTACTTTTCCGAAATATTTAAATTTTTAAAATCGTATATAAGCGATTGTGGGCGTTAAAGGGGGCGTGGCACCTTTTTGAAACAAACTTGCGCTGCGTAGGAACTCCTAGAATCTGCATGCAAAATGCCAATCTTCTAGCTTTTATAGTTTCCGAGATCTCAGCGTTCATACGGACAGACAGACGGACAGACAGACGGACAGACGGACAGACGGACATGGCTATATCGACTCGGCTAGTGACCCTGATCAAGAATATATATATTTTATAGGGTCGGAAACGCTTCCTTCTACCTGTTACATACTTTTGCACGAATACAATATACCCTTTTACTCTACGAGTAACGGGTATAAAAATTTACACACAGTGATATTGTTCCCTTTGGCAAATGTCAAGTAAACATGTACATATGTATGTGTTTGTGTTACCTTCGCTTGTGAAAATCTTGCTGGGTCACTGTGCATTAGCTACCGCCGAGAGCTAATATACTTTGATTTAATTTAAGAAGGTGTAATAAATAACTTTCACTTTAAAATCCATTGAAAATAATTAAAATTTGTAAACTATTTCAATTTCTAGAACAATTGGAAGTGGGCTTTGCTATATTTTGCAGCGCTCCGAGCCTCATTGAAAATGAACACGTTTTCATGCTTTTAAACCTATAAAAAAAGCAATAAAGCAATAAATTAAAATTAAGAAAAATGTAAATAAAATATAAATATGCAAAAGAAAAAGAACAATCCACCAAAAACATAACATCTATTGCTGTCACATGTTCACTAACCTCAAAATACACTCTATTTAATTTTTACTAAATTAGTACATTACATTTGAAGCCGATAATATCCACTAAAACAACAAAGTGGAAAGAAACACATCAACACTGCCCTAAATACAGGAAAGAGATGGAAACAAACAATAATTCCAAGAACGATATGGATACCGGTAACGCATCAGCGCCACTAAGTCCCATTATCAACAATACACCAATTTCTACTAACACTATCCTGAACCTACACCAACTAATAGCCCTTGATAGATTTATAAGTAGAGAAGAACAGCTACTTTTGTTAGCCGGATCAGTGGACCAAGCAACATGCGGACAGTACTTACTCGGAAATATCCGAGACAAAATCATAGGCAGGGCAGACGAGGCACTGAGTATATGCGATGTACTCCTTAGTTAGGATGACATCAAATCTCAAGCGACTATACTCTAGCAAGAAAACAGAAGAAATGCTTGTAAGAGAGCTACACAATCTTCCGGATGGATTCATTTTTTTTTTTTTTTTTTTGTTTGAACACGCCACACAAGGATGGACCTTGTTTGCGTGTATTGACGAATTATTTCTAAAGATCCCAAAAAAGCGGGTAGCGGGTGCTCCATTTTTGGGCAAATCAGGTGTGGTCATAGCCAACCAAAAGTTAATAAGGATGTGTAATTACAGAAGACGACCGTGTCTGTCACAGCCGAGAATCCATAAGTCTGCCGGGTGTCTTCTGCGGAGACGCCGTCGACCTAGTGGTGTTGCAAGATGTCTTGCCAGACAGTTTGCTTGTGTGAGCAAACGTTCCCGGTATCGACTTGAGGATTTACAAATCGTCTCCGTTACCGTCGGCACTCCCGTGTCCTGGAACAAAACTCGGTTTTCTACATAATGGTGCCACTTCACCCCCAGCATCCTCCTGAGAGCCTTTGTAATGCATGTTTGCACCCTTTTTAGTGACGAATCACAGTCCGTGCCCCAGCAAGTGATTCCCCAGTTTAAAGTTGGAAGGAAAATGGCCTTAAAAAGCCGCACCTTGACTTCAAGGGATAGGCCGCTACCTGGACGAAGGAGCCAGTCCATTTTGTCAAGTTTTTTTCTTGCTGATCCACAAACTCGATCAATTTGTCCCTTCCAACAAAGGCGGTCTAAGGTAACTCCGAGGTACGTCACCTTATCTTCGTGCTTGAGCCTATTTCCATCAATGTAAAGGCTACGCGAACGGCCAGGGCGGAGAGCAAAAGTGACATACTGCGTTTTGTCAACATTAAGCGCAATGTTCCATCGAGAGGCCCAGCTCTCAAATTCGTCTAAGAATGTCTGGACACGTCGGGACGCAGACGTAGTGGTTCTACCAGCTGCAAGAAATGCAGTGTCATCTGCATATGTGGCCAGGAGTGTACCACGAGCAACTGGGTTTGGAAGATCCGAGTGTAAATTGTATACAGGACCGGACCAAGGACGCTTCCCTGCCGGACACCAGCACGAATTGGGCGAAGTCCAGAACGGTGTCCACGAATATCAACAGCAAACTCCCCATTATCTAAGAACGATACTGAGATTCCAGAGCCTTTCAGGCAAAAGCGGCATTAGCTGGTAGAACAGTTCTTCATGCCAAACCCTGTCAAAAGCCTGTCGAACGTCAAGAAAAACGGCTGAGCAGTATTTGTGGTCTTCGAAAGCCCCCAGAACATGGTTAATTACTCTGTGTACTTGCACTATGTCGACTACGGAATCCAAACTGGTGGTTCGGAAGTGCGTCTTCAAAGGCGTTAATAGCTAGAAGTCTACCAAGCATGATCCGCTCAAAAATCTTGGAGAAAGTGGACAGCAAACTAATTGGCCTATAAGATTCCGCGCTACATGGGTCTTTTCCTTTTTTTGCCACCATTGTGACTAATGCTCGTTTCCAAGGTGATGGAAAATAACCAAGGTCCAGGCAGGCATTAAATAGGAGAAAGAGCTGTGCAATGACGGAGCTAGGCAGAGCCTTTGCAACATTGCCATCAATCGCGTCCATGCCAGGAGCTTTAGTAGTAACCAGTCGCTTTATATGACCACGTACCTCATCTTCGTCTACTGGACGGACAGTAACAGGAAGGCCAAATGAAAGACCTAACCTAGAGATTGTGGACTTCTTCGCTTGTTTCAAATTCAAATGGAGTAAAGCGATTTTCAAGATCATCAGCAAATACTTCAGCAATCTCGGAATCACTGTGGGCCCAAGTCCCATCATCACGTTTAAGGGAAAACCTCTGAAGCGGCTGTCTATTAGCGCAAATCCGTGATTCTGGTTAGGATCAATTCCACTGAGCTTGTCTATAAAAAATTCTGACTTGGCCGAACGGAGGACTTAGCTCTGATACAGTAGCCTTCCACCTTGCCATATCGATGGTATGCCTCGTCCTCATCCAGACCCGGCGAAGTGCATGACCTTTTCTGGCCAAGACAGCAAATTCTGGCTTTGAATAAGCCCAAGATGGAGGAGGAATAGGTATACTTCTAGGAGGAGGGGCAGCTTGATGGATCTGTTCAACTAAGACCTCAGCAAAGAAATCTACGTCGTTCACAGAAAGAAGAGAAGGTTGCTCCTGAGTCAGAGCAGTAAGTTGCGCACTGAATCTTTTAAGATCCGAGCCCCGGGGAAGAAGCCTGACAGCACCAAATGAAATTCTGCTAAACCCAGTGACCAAGCTTATGGCAACTGCTTGCAGGTGAGGCTCCGATATTGTGGCACTTAGGTGATAATCTACAGGATTTGATGATGACAGCAGCACCACCACGATGTCGATCATCAGGGTGGTTGGCAGAGTGAACACCATATCCATTAATGTGGAAGAATGAACGGCTGGTAAAATGGGTCTCTGAGATCAATAAAATGTCAATGTTGCGTTCCTGGAGGAGGTGCTCAATCTCGAGTGATTTGCCAACTAAGTTGTTGGCGTTCCAAATAACGATATTTATACCGTAATTAGTCATCGCAATGCGTTGACCCTGATAGAATGGCGTGCTTAGAAATCACGCTCTGAAACATTAGTAGTGTGGTCGTCATTACTGACATCATTTGATCAAAGCGTAACAACAACTTATCAATTGCAGCCGCTTGGGCTGTCGCAGCAGCCTCTTTTTGCTTCCTTAATCCATTAATAAATTCCAGAAGTCTGTCCTGAGAAGGTTGTACAATCAAATTGGTCTTTTTACTTGGATGTGAATTAGACGCTGACGAAGTCTGACTTGAGGATGCAGAAAGACGCGTAGTAAACCAAGCATTTTGAGTACGTTTTTGAATGGGTCTACGCTCTACAGAACCAGTGGGCTTACGTCTTTTAATAGCCTCTAAATAGGCAGGCCATCGACGGAAAGATGCACTATGATTAGAACCACAGTTAATGCTCTTGAGTTGTTCCTCATTTATGGCCAAGCACTTCTCCTTGTCTTGTGTTTCATGGTCACCAGCACATCTGGCACACTTTGGCAAGAGTGAGCAAAAGTTTTTTGAATGTCCAAATTCTTGACATCGGAAACACCTTAAAGGACCCTTTCTCTGAAGCTGCGGTTCCACTTTAACCACTTGGTAGTCAATTATCTGGATATCATATACATTTTTGTTGTTTCTAGCTGGTTCCAGCTCAACAAAGAATATATCCCGGTTCGACTTCCCATTTTCACCAGGAGGTTGATTACATTCCGAGGGTTGTGTCCCAGAGCTTTAAGTTTTGCAGTAATTTCGTCTATTTCAGTGGAAGCGTGAAGTCCCTTTTTGACGACTCGAGAGGCCCGTTCATTTTTGAACTGAAAAGTGCTGACTGGAATTCCATTATCCTTGAAAAGCTTTTGCACTACACGGTAAACATTGCCGTCATCCACAGTAATCCTACAGGAATATTTACCAGTTGTCTTGAGGTGAAAACCATTGGTCACAGAAGATAGTAAGGAAATTAGTTGCCTAAAATCAGTGATTCCCCTCAAAAGGAAGGGTGGAGGACGGGGTTCACTTTTCTTGGTTTTAGCTTGAGAAGATGCATTGCTTGGGGACACCGAATGCAAATTAGCTTCAACAGGCTCAGACACATCATGACCAAATTTAGAGGTGCTGATTGATTCATTAATATGAGTGGAAGTCATTGTATCATCATCATCATCGTCAGAAAAAATAGCAAAGCTATTGTTCTTTCCTAAGTAGGTAGCGTCTTCTTGACTCGAAGATTGTGATTGTATGGTCATGCCAGAGGCTGGAGCTTGAGGACGTTTATGGTCGACGACAGGGTTTGCCAGCGATGATTTGTTGATATTACTACCTCTGAGTATGTCAAGATTTCGTCTTTTCCTTAGGGTATTTACCTAAATATAGAGTTCTTCATCGGCAGCATTCTTACTAATCCACTTGGGGGTCAAAATGGTCATAGTCGGGACAGATGAGGTGTCTGAATAATTGGAATCATCAAATTCATCCGAAGTATCTGAGAGGCACCTATTGGCATCAAAGGCAGTCACCTTGGCATTCCTATAGGCATTCATAACAGCTACTTTAGCAGCTTCGTATGTATTGACTGGTGGTCGCGTAACTTGGTCCTTAGCAAAGACCGAGTGCTTAGCCATATGAGACTCATGATTGGTTTCACGACAACCTTTCGTAGAGATGGCTTGAAATTGGAAGACATATTTTTTGGGAACTATACCAGCATCTGACATTGTTCTTGCGTAGTGAACTAAGAAAATAAAGAAAAAGAAAGTTAACCGCAGCAGCCGGCCTGTCAACCGAAGGCAAGGCCGGCAAATGTTTTGTTCAGAAAGTCAAAAGAAAAATCGTAAAGACTCAGAAAAACAGAATTTTGTATAAAACTTTTTTTTTTTAAATACGGGAGCTCTGAAATAAACACAACCGGTTAGTCTGACACATGAGTCGAGACTGGATGGACTCAGTATGGGAAAACTATATTTCACAGCCACGAAAATAAGAAGTGAATTAATGTCACTGGCCAGAGAAGCAGACCCTAGTGGACACTCCCTCACGGTCAAACGTGACCAATATAACAGATTCTAGTTGGATTAAAGGACCCACTTAGGTCAGCCATTAGGAACCAAAGGCCAGAGACAATCGAGAAAGAAAACTAAATTTCTCTAGAAATCTGAATAAACACCAAGGACACCAACGAAACGACAGCTCGATGTACAGGAATCACCCATACGCGAAAAGACAACCAACCAAGAGTGAATTCAATAGCCGCCACATACTACGTCAACTATAATGGCAACAACGATCGTCATGTACCACGACATGATAACCCCAAATATGACATTAATAGTCGCTTTACACAGCGACAACAAAACTTTAACAACAATAATAATATACGCTTTTCCCGTCAACATAATTTTAATAACGATAATAATGGTCGACACGATAAACAAACTTTGGGCAGGAACCCCTTCCACAACAACGATAAATCAGATCACACCCCAAACCCCCAAGACAGGAACAACCATAATCCAAGCGCTCCTCTATGTAACATCAATGATGATTCAAATTTTTTCCTAGAAGCCTCGGGAAGCCAGTCGGGTACATAAGCAAGAAGACTCACAGACCTTCCTTGCCATTTGTTTTCCTATCACCAAACTTTATGGCGTCGAACCCTCTAAAATTCCTAATTTTTGAATGAATAGGTAAATCCAGTGTTTACCTATTCATTCAAAAATCCAGCACTTATTAATAAAGACCACATCAAAAAACTAACCTCCGATATTAACATTCACACTGTACTCAGACATTCAAAATTCAGGAATATACAGATAGAATAAACTTCAAACAATTCAAAAAAATGCCCAATTTCAAGATCTTACTATTCAATTTCCATCCCCACTTCAATGGTCTCCTAGGCATGGATTTCCTATCCGGCCTAAATGCAAAAATAAACTTTGCCGACTCCATACTAGAAACACCAGAAACCGCAATCCCAATCCTTACAAGATCAAACCCTGTAGACACATTACATACCCTGCCACAAAATACCAAAATGCGATTACCGCTCCCAGTAAACTTCATGGAGGGAGACTTTATATAATATATGAAACCACAAATTTGGATAATTAACAAATATCCATAAAAGGCGGCTTCTACACCGCAGTTGCTGGATCTGCCTATTTCGAAGTCTCCAATAACTCAGACCAGATCCAAACACTTTACTTTGAAGAACCGTTACAGGCAGAAGAGTTCGCTCCACGAACCCACCATACTTAAACTGCATGTCTGCATCAACAGTTAAAGAACAACCGCACGATCAACAATAAAACATTCAAACGGAACTCCTTAACAACGAGGAAAAACAACAAATACTCAAAATATGCAAGTCATTCAAAAGACTCTTCCACAACGAAAATAATCAGCTAACGTTCTCTAACGCCGTCAAACACTCCATACCAACAACAGATAAAATACCGATTCACACCAAATCTTACCGTTACCCATTTTTACATAAAGTCGAAGTTCGAAAGCAAATTTCAAAAATGCTCGAACAAAAAATCATAAAAAGCAGTCATTCTCCTTGGAGTGCACCCGTCTGGGTCGTACCTAAGAAAAGTGACATCACAGGCGAAAAAAAGTGGCGCTTGGTAATCGATTTTCGGAAACTATATGAGAAAACTGTCTCTGAAAGATACCCTATCCCGAACATTGCATTTACTAGACAGCATAGGAAAGACCATGTATTTCACAACAATAGACTTAGCAAGTGGCTTTCACCAAATTCAAATGAACCCACGCGAGGCAAACAAGACGTCATTCACCGTTGAAAATGGGCATTATGAGTTCACGAGAATGCCCTTCGGTCTTAAAAACGCTCCTGCCGCGTTCCAACGCGTTTTGGACAACGTCTTAGGTGACTTAGTCGGTAACGTCTGTCTCGTATATCTCGACGACATAATAATATTCTCACCCTCACTTCAGAAGCATATAGCAGATATTAAATCCGTATTCACAAGACTACAAAGCAAGTAGTTTTGTAGCAAGTGTAGTTTTTTAAGGAAGGAAATCGACTTCCTGGGACACATCGTCACTCAGGAAGGAGTCAAACCAAACTCATTTTACGTTGACCACAGACGCAAGTAATTATGCGATAGGCTCTGTGTTGTCACAAGGCCCAGACACTAATGACAGACCCATATCCTTCGCTAGAAGGACACTATCGGACGCGGAAATACACTATTCTACGATAGAGAAAGAAATGCTAGCTATCATTTGGTCTGTAAGTCATTTTAGACCATACCTCTTCGGGCGTAGATTCAAAATAGTTACGGACCATTACCATTAATCTGACTAGAAAATATGAAAGGTAAAAATCCAAAACTACTTCGATGGAAAACTATCCTGGCCGCTTACGACTACGAAGTCGTATACAAAAAAGGGTCGCCAAACGTAGTCGCTGACGCACTCAGCCGAATTGAGCCTAACATGAACAAAAACGAAGACCCACAAATTATACTAATGGCTTCACCACCACTAAATCACTTTGACAGTCAAATAATATTCCGTATCGGATCAACAACTTCTAGACAAGAAGAAACACCATTTGTTCATAAAATAAGACACATAATTACAGAACCCGTGGATACTTTTGACTTCGTTACAAACACCTTTCAAACAATCCTGAAATCGAATAAAATATTCGCAATATTAGCACCGGACGATATTTTCAAAATAATAGAAGAGTCCTATAATAACTATTTCTTCGAGAGTGAATTATACCAAATTTTGCGCTGCAAAATATGGCTAACCGAAATCACTAATCCCCACGATCAGGAAAACAAAATTCGTGCAAATTAAATTTGATCGTATTGGTTGATTAAAAAAAATATAAATTTTTATTTTTTAATTTAACTTTATTGGTGCAGACCTTAGTTCACTAACTCTTTATTACATCAAGACACTTTCACTTATTATTATTTCTTATGACCGATCCCGGTTTCAATCCGAATAAGACTGACTCCTTAATTCTAAAATCTTCTCCAACGAATCTCGGCCAGAAGCTTTTCTTTTTTAAGCATGTAGAACTTTGATTTTTGTTTAAAATAAAAGCTTATGCTGAAACTGTCGCATCTTGTTGTGAAATTCAAGTAAATAAACCTACAATTCAAGATAAATAAACCTATAGTAAAGTAAACAACAGCTTCCGTTCGAAGCCAAACTCTCACGTTCAAAGACAAAAGTATTGCGTTCCAATTTTTAATCAAAATTGCATCGGTCAAATTTATCTTCTTTATCTGCTAATATTGCGAATATTTTATTCGATTTCAGGATTGTTTGAAAGGTGTTTGTAACGAAGTCAAAAGTATCCACGGGTTCTGTAATTATGTGTCTTATTTTATGAACAAATGGTGTTTCTTCTTGTCTTGAAGTTGTTGATCCGATACGGAATATTATTTGACTGTCAAAGTGATTTAGTGGTTGTGAAGCCATTGGTATAATTTGTGGGTCTTCGTTTTTGTTCATGTTAGGCTCAATTCGGCTGAGTGCGTCAGCGACTACGTTTGGCGACCCTTTTTTGTATACGACTTCGTAGTCGTAAGCGGCCAGGATAGTTTTCCATCGAAGTAGTTTTGGATTTTTACCTTTCATATTTTCTAGTCAGATTAATGGCTTATGGTCCGTAACTATTTTGAATCTACGCCCGAAGAGGTATGGTCTAAAATGACTTACAGACCAAATGATAGCTAGCATTTCTTTCTCTATCGTAGAATAGTGTATTTCCGCGTCCGATAGTGTCCTGCTAGCGAAGGATATGGGTCTGTCATTAGTGTCTGGGCCTTGTGACAACACAGAGCCTATCGCATAATTACTTGCGTCTGTGGTCAACGTAAAATGAGTTTGGTTTGACTCCTTCCTGAGTGACGATGTGTCCCAGGAAGTCGATTTCCTTCCTTAAAAAACTACACTTGCTACAAAACTACTTGCTTTGTAGTCTTGTGAATACGGATTTAATATCTGCTATATGCTTCTGAAGTGAGGGTGAGAATATTATTATGTCGTCGAGATATACGAGACAGACGTTACCGACTAAGTCACCTAAGACGTTGTCCAAAACGCGTTGGAACGTGGCAGGAGCGTTTTTAAGACCGAAGGGCATTCTCGTGAACTCATAATGCCCATTTTCAACGGTGAATGACGTCTTGTTTGCCTCGCGTGGGTTCATTTGAATTTGGTGAATGGTCTTTCCTATGCTGTCTAGTAAATGCAATGTTCGGGATAGGGTATCTTTCAGAGACAGTTTTCTCATATAGTTTCCGAAAATCGATTACCAAGCGCCACTTTTTTTCGCCTGTGATGTCACTTTTCTTAGGTACGACCCAGACGGGTGCACTCCAAGGAGAATGACTGCTTTTTATGATTTTTTGTTCGAGCATTTTTGAAATTTGCTTTCGAACTTCGTCATTATGTAAAAATGGGTAACGGTAAGATTTGGTGTGAATCGGTATTTTATCTGTTGTTGGTATGGAGTGTTTGACGGCGTTAGAGAACGTTAGCTGATTATTTTCGTTGTGGAAGAGTCTTTTGAATGACTTGCATATTTTGAGTATTTGTTGTTTTTCCTCGTTGTTAAGGAGTTCCGTTTGAATGTTTTATTGTTGATCGTGCGGTTGTTCTTTAACTGTTGATGCAGACATGCAGTTTAAGTATGGTGGGTTCGTGGAGCGAACTCTTCTGCCTGTAACGGTTCTTCAAGGTAAAGCGATTGGATCTGGTCTGAGTTATTGGAGACTTCAAAATAGGCAGATCCAGCAACTGCGGTGTATAAGCCGCCTTTTATGGATATTTGTTAATTATCCAAATTTGTGGTTTCATATATTATATAAAGTCTCCCTCCATGAAGTTTACTGGGAGCGGTAATCGCATTTTGGTATTTTGTGGCAGGGTATGTAATGTGTCTACAGTGTTTGATCTTGTAAGGATTGGGATGGCGGTTTCTGGTGTTTCTAGTATGGAGTCGGCAAAGTTTATTTTTGCATTTAGGCCGGATAGGAAATCCATGCCTAGGAGACCATTGAAGTGGGGATGGAAATTGAATAGTAAGATCTTGAAATTGGGCATTTTTTTGAATTGTTTGAAGTTTATTCTATCTGTATATTCCTGAATTTTGAATGTCTGAGTACAGTGTGAATGTTAATATCGGAGGTTAGTTTTTTGATGTGGTCTTTATTAATAAGTGCTGGATTTATGAATGAATAGGTAAATCCAGTGTCTATTAGGAGTTTTAGAGGGTTCGACGCCATAAAGTTTGGTGATAGGAAAACAAATGGCAAGGAAGGTCTGTGAGTCTTCTTGAATCATCGTTGATGTTACATAGAGGAGCGCTTGGATTATGGTTGTTCCTGTCTTGGGGGTTTGGGGTGTGTTCTGATTTATCGTTATTGTGGAAGGGGTTCCTGCCCAAAGTTTGTTTATCGTGTCGACCATTATTATCGTTATTAAAATTATGTTGACGGGAAAAGCGTATATTATTATTGTTGTTCAAGTTTTGTTGTCGCTGTGTAAAGCGACTATTAATGTCATATTTGGGGTTATCATGTCGTGGTACATGACGATCGTTGTTGCCATTATAGTTGACGTAGTATGTGGCGGCTATTGAATTCACTCTTGGTTGGTTGTCTTTTCGCGTATGGGTGATTCCTGTACATCGAGCTGTCGTTTCGTTGGTGTCCTTGGTGTTTATTCAGATTTCTAGAGAAATTTAGTTTTCTTTCTCGATTGTCTCTGGCCTTTGGTTCCTAATGGCTGACCTAAGTGGGTCCTTTAATCCAACTAGAATCTGTTATATTAGTAACGTTTGACCGTGAGGGAGTGTCCACTAGGGTCTGCTTCTCTGGCCAGTGACATTAATTCACTTCTTATTTTCGTGGCTGTGAAATATAGTTTTCCCATACTGAGTCCATCCAGTCTCGACTTATGTGTCAGACTAACCGGTTGTGTTTATTTCAGAGCTCCCGTATTTAAAAAAAAAAAAGTTTTATACAAAATTCTGTTTTTCTGAGTCTTTACGATTTTTCTTTTGACTTTCTGAACAAAACATTAGCCGGCCTTGCCTTCGGTTGACAGGCCGGCTGCTGCGGTTAACTTTCTTTTTCTTTATTTTCTTAGTTCACTACGCAAGAACAATGTCAGATGCTGGTATAGTTCCCAAAAAATATGTCTTCCAATTTCAAGCCATCTCTACGATAGTTTGTCGTGAAACCAATCATGAGTCTCAACGCAATACTTTTGTCTTTGAACGTGAGAGTTTGGCTTCGAACGGAAGCTGTTGTTTACTTTACTATAGGTTTATATATCTTAGCAAAACGTTCAAGCGCGGCCTTCGAAGTTAATGAAAAAGGCGAAGGCAGAATCATAAATAAAGGCGAACGCAATGTAGCTGAGATTGAATTTAAAAATTTGTTTATTAATCCCATAAGTGGAACCGTTGGATAATTGAATTTAAAAATTTGTTTATTAGTTCCATAAGTGGAACCGTTTCACGGGTTGGATAACTCTCTCCCTTCTAAAATGGATCGTCCCGATTCATTATGGATTTCGTTTAAACGATCTCTTAATTCTGTTAAAAATATTTCTTCGTTAATAAGGTTTTCTAATGCTGGCCGTTGTTTTTTGGTTACAAATCTATTTCTGTATTTAATAATAGGTAGAGAAATCAAATATATAATGATTAAAATTAATAATATAAAGGATATAGATATTTTGGTATTTTTAATTTTAATGAATGGATTTAAAATATTTATATTATCTAAAGAGAGTTCCGAGTTATTTGAAAATATATAATCGGATATTTCATAATTTTTGAAGTGCTTTGTAGTAATATAGTTAAGAATTTTGTTGTCTAAATTGGTATATGAAACGTTATTTATTGTGGTTGTACCGTTAAATGTTATTAAGAATGAACCACCTAATTCGGAGTTGTTGACGATGTTGTTACCATTTATCAAAATGGCACCATCTTGGATAATGTCTATTTTTTTATTTTTTTCTCTTATTTTTTTACAAATGTTTTTTCTAAACTTAGAGTTCAATAGTTATTAAAGAGTTCTTTCTTAAATGTAGACAATTCATAATATGTTTTTCGCATTTTTCGACTTGATTACTTATTAATAATTTTCCATCGATTTGGGAAATGGGTCGAGTGTAATATAATTCGCATCTATTATTTATTATTGGGTATTTTATATAAATTATTAAAAGTTCTTTATGTAATGCGATTTTGAACACAGAGATGTCCATTAAGTCAGCGATAATTACTGGCTTTTGCTCGTGTTTTAATATTTCTTTTATATCTTCATTATTTAAAATGTTGGTGTTTAAAACGTCAATTTTTGCAAGGGTGATAGTATCAATTACATTTTGTAGATCAAATGTTATCAGTTGTAAGCGATGTTTTCTTAGTGGTAAGTCTTGATCAATAAAAACATTTTTAAAGTCTTCAGAGAGAGATTCTATTTCTTTGAACAATTTGGAATTAATAATAGACTGTTTATTATTATTTTCAATTTAGTCATTGATTTTATTTTGTACTTTAATGAAATCATCATGGTCCGGAGTTCCAGCTAACCATTCCCACACGGTGCCTAACTCATTTATTCCTCTTTTTGTTCTAGCTGATATTAACTGGGATAAGATCAATTCGATTACTTCTAAGTCGTACTTTATTTCCCATTGTGATCTTTTATTTAAATCTTTTTTTATATTATCTGATTCTATATTAATTATTTCCTTATAAAAACTTAAATTAGTTACGTAGAATAAATCGTTGTAAGATTCATACGTAAGTACATCCTTGTTGTCTTTGAACAGAAAAAATTCATGGTTCGAGTAATCAATTATTTCTGAACTGGCCAATATTATAATTGATAAAATATGTATTAAAGAATACATTTTCTGTAAGTTAAAAAAAAAAATAATAATTTATTAATGCTTAATATTATCTTTGTGAATAATTCTGTTTCTACTGTTGATTATTATTTTATTAGGCATAACATCTTTAACTATTTGCTTCTTATATCTTGGTTTAAGTTTATTTCTTTCTCCATATTTCTTCTCATAAACAACTTGTCCTACGTGATATTGTTTTTATTTTCTGTTTTCATTATGTGTTTCTAACAGTTTTTCCTGTGTATTTTTTAATAATTGTGGAATATTATCGTGTTCGATTTTATTATAAAGAATGTTAACAGGTTTTTGGTTTGTTGTGGAATAAATTCTCTGATTATATTTCTGAGCGGCTCTTATTGCGATTTCGGAATAGTCAGTTAAATTAAATTGTTCTTTTATGCAGCGAGCTAATTCTGTCAATGTCGAATGTGCCCTTTCCACTTGTCCGTTTGAGGTACTGTGCCTCGGGTCTGCGTAATGTAGAGTTCCTCCGCATCTTTGTGTAAAAGATTTAAATTGAGCTGAGGTAAAGCTCGGTTCGTTATCGGTCATAATTACTTTGGCTAGGGGAAAATGTTGAAGTAGTTCCATTACTTTATTTTCGATATTTAATTTATTCTGAATTTCTTTAACTATTAGGAATTTAGTTAAAAAAGCTAAACTTTGCGCATAATATATATCAATGTGTAAATTTTCGCCTTCTTTAGTTGGGACTGGGGCTTTCCCAATTGGAATTTTAATAGGGTGTCTGTTTTATTTGTTCTCATTGCAAATTTTACAATTTTTTATATATTCTTTTAGTTTTACAAATAGATTGGGCCAATAATATAATCTACTGATTTGTTTATGATTTTCGTCTAGTCCCCTATGAGCTCGATTGTGTAAACGTTTTCTACGTTTTCTACGTCTTGTAAAAATAATCGCGTAAAAAGAAATTTGTTAGTAAAACTATTTCTTAAAGAAACTTGAATATGATATAAATCTTTTAAACTACAATGAATTCCAACCGTTATGTTAGGTGGAAGATACTCTCTTAATATGCTTATTAAATTCTCAACTGTATCATATTCGATTATGTGTCTTGTCAAAAATGTCCAGTGACTCATGTATTGTATACCTCCCCGTTGTTAATAACAATTGTTGTTTTAATTGATTTAATGGTTTACGGGTCTCTTGTATTACATTTTCATAACTACTTTCAGCTGAATGCTGTGTGTCTTGGTCTGAGTTTGACTGTTCAGAAACTTCTATGTCGCTGTTTGTAATATTATTTATTTGTATTCGTGATAATGCATCGGCTACAACATTTGTTGTTCCGGGTTTGTATATAATTTTTGGGGTAAAACTTTCAATGAAAGAATACCATCTTTTCATCTCTACGTTTGAATTTTTATCCGAAATTGTAAACGATAAGGATTGATGATCCGTTGGTATTTCTATGCCAATTACTCCATATAAATAATTCCGAAGATTTTTAAAGCCCCATACTATAGCTAACAATTCTTTTTTATTTGTGGCATAAAGTTGTTCCGTTTTACTTAATGTTTTTGAAATAAACGTAATTGGTTTATTATCTTGTGCCCCGATAGCTACGTCTGATGCGTCTGTAGTTAAAACGAATTTATTACTATAATCTGGCTGAATTAATTCGACTTGTGCTATTAGATTCTCTTTTAGCCTTTCCATTTTCCCCTCCTAGATATTTTGTTAATGGTTTAGCAATTTTTGCATAGTTACGGACAAATTTTCTGTAATACCCTGTTAGACCTAGAAAACTTCGGAGTTCGGAATCGGATATTTTTTAATTGTTTTAATTACATTATGAGAAACAATGTACCCTAGAAATCTGGTTTCTAATTTATAGAATTTAGATTTTTCAAGATAAATTTTCATATTTGCTCTTTGTAAAATATTAATAATTTTAATTAAATAAGCATAGTGTTGTTTAATAGTGTTTGAAAAAATAATTATGTCGTCCATATAAACATGGCAAGTTTTTCCTACTTGTTCTCTTAAGATATCATCCATAGCTCTTTGAAAAATTCTGGGTGCGTTTGTTAACCCGAAAGGCATTCGTAAAAATTCAAATTTTCCGTTATTAATAGAAAATGCTGTTTTTTCAATATCTGAATCTTTCATTAAAATTTGGTGGAATCCAGATTCCAAATAAATTGTTGAGAAGTATTTAGCCTTTCCTAAATTAGCTAATATTACAGACGGGTCTTTCATCGGGTATCTGTGCGGTATAGTGTTTTCGTTCAGTTTTTTGTAATCTATTACTAATCTATGTTTGAGACTGCCATCTTCATTTTGACCTTTTTTGGGTACCACTAACACTGGAATTATAAGGACTTCTACTAGGTCTTATAATATTTTCCTTATGCATTCTATTGATTTCCGTATTAACGAAATCTGATACTGATAAGGCATAAGGATGTTGTTTACTATAAATTGCCCTGTCATTTTCGGTGTTTATTTCACTCCGAATATCGGTACGAAATGGAATTTGTAAATTTATTTTTGAGTGTTCCTCCTCGATTATGTCAATTATTTTCTTCTCCAGTACTTCTATTCGATTTGTAGTGGTCATATTACTATTGTTCATTTTATTTCGCTTTTTTATTCTTTTGTTGACGGAAAAATCGACGTCGGGGTGTTAAGGATTTTTAGATTTTTATCCATACATTTTTGTTTACGCCGCTCTCCCCTCGTTTAAACTGCCCGCGCTTCCCTCGTAGCAAATGCCCACTCGCCCGCACTGGATGCTCGCGACTCCAGGCTCTCCCGCTCTCCCGCACTGGACGCTTGCGATTCCAGGCTCTCCCGCCTTCCCGCTCCCGGAATCTCTCCACTGCGCTTTGAAACGCAGCGCTCAATTAGGTTTAAGTTAGTCTTTCTATGTCACAGCACTGAAATACATCGCCCGGCCGGTCCGCGCTATTTACCGAAAACCACACGAGTTTTTTTTGTTCCTTTCTTTGCGCGATCGTCGAGTGCTTTTTTTCACCATCTTTTTCCAGCTTGCTACCCGGCTCCGTGCACCAGCCGCAACGTACCACGAAGCTGCCCCCAAGCGACGATCATCCCCGACGCCCCAACTCTTCATTTTTTGGTCCATTCGAGCCAGATAAGTGCCAATTAATTAATTTGTGTATTAACTGCCGATCGACAGTCAGGCAATCGAAGAACATAATTCATTTGACTTTCTGTACGATTTGTCTAAAATCCAAGTCCGATTTAATCCGACGACGGCAGTTAGTAAATTACAATTCCAATTCCGTCTTTTATTTCTTCGTTCTCTTTTAACGTGCGGCCATATTGCCTATTTTCTAATTCCTTTTCGTGTGCATATTGATGTACAAGTTTCATATTCGCATTTGGCCGTACATCCACTAAATATACATCCAACATCAAATCGAAGAAAAATCAAAAGTAGAAATCCAAATTAAAGTGTGCAAATAAAAAGTCAAGCGTACAGTGAAAAAAAATTAATTTAAAAAAATAAATCAATTTAAAAATTGAGTTCAAATTAATTTTCCACAAAAAAGTGAAACAAAAAAATTAAGTGTTCCGCCAATTTCGGCCCACAAATATTTTTTTGATATTAATTTTTTATTGTACATCCGCTGTGACAATATTTGCTTACATTATTACAAATCCAAATACAGTCCACAATAATTCGAAAATTTACAACACATACCCGCCGGCCAAATTTACAATAAAATTTTCCGCCATATTGATTACATATATTACATCCATATTACATATATTACATCCATATTACATATATTACATATTCCATATATATATACATACATTTATACATATTTTTCTACACAACTACACCCCAATTCCGAAAGCTCAAGTATTTCCGTCGGCCATCCAATAAATATATATTAAATAAATTCCTAAAGCCGACGTGAAATAACTTTTGTGTCTCAGTGTGTTTTACTTATTTACATATTTTGGGCACTATCCATCCATACATCTACACATACACGCGAATTGCAGTACCGCAAAAAGCTCGATAATCCCGCGTATTCCAGCGTCACCAATACACAGCCCGCAAAAGTTCGGGCAGTTGTTTTTCAATCATCCAATTAATAAATTAATTAATAAATTCCAACAAAATTAATAAACACCAAGTTCAACTCCAATAAAATTAAACAAACACTGAGAATTACTGCCAGTTCCAAAAAAAGAAACCAAAAAAAGGGGAGAAATATAAAATACTGTCGCCATCGCAGAACTAGTGGAATCAATTTATTAATTTATTGATTTATTAATTTGTTTCTTCGGTTCCACATTTTTTCAAAAAAAAACGCCCATTCCAGTATTTTTTTTTCTTATTTATTGAGCTTGGTAAATCTACATATATATCGAGACTCAATTTTTTTTCTTTTGGGGATAAAAAAAAAAAAAGGAAAAAAATTGGGAAAAATACCACCCGCATTCCACTGCAAGGTATTTTTTGTCTCCGAATATTTTTTTTAAATAAAGAAGAACAAAACCAATAAACTCCAAACACTGCCGGGGACATCCAATCCCATCCTAATTCGGCCAACCACCCACTATAAAATACTAAACGACAAATACCTCATCCAATCCAGTATTTTTTCAGTATTTTTATTTTGTGGTATTTTTTTGGTATTTTTTTCCATTCTTGCTCCATCGTTCCACCAAAAGCCTGGCGAATATTTTTACAATAATTCAGCCACGCATATCGACTATTTTTTGAGCTAGTCGATATCCTATTTCCACCGGTCCATAAGTGGGTCCGTAATTGTTTCTCTGATTTTTTGTCCGAAATATCAGCGCGCACATTCCACATTCCAACAGCATCCTAGTGTGGTATGTCCAGGGAAAGTTCCAACAAACTATCCCCTGTTCCATCACCGCAAATACCAAAAATCACGGTAAGGACGCCCACACCTAAAAAGGTCAAGACGCCACCTCCCAAAAAGGCTCCTCCTTCCAGCGAAAGAACCACGCGAGCCAGCACAAAAATGGTTGCAACGGTGGCCGACCTCGCTATGAGCCAGTTTATTGAAGTCTCGGATCGACTGTCCGAATTGGAATCGCGGATAAATATTCCCTCGGCGGTCCCTCCTACGTTATCCGTCCTCGATATTCGCCGAGACGAAATCCGAGAGGTATGGATCCGCATCAAAAAAGAATACGATGCCTGTACCGCATGCCTTGTAGCAGCCGGAGAAGGTGCAGCTGACAGCTTGCCAGTCCTCAAGGCTAAGTACGGGTATTGCTACAGCGCGTACGAAAAGTGCGGTGCCCAGATAGCAGACATGATAGCGCAAACTCCGCAACTTCCGCAACCTTCCCCAACGCCAGCTGATCCTTCTCAGACATACATTCCGTCAGGCTGCCGGCTTCCGCCGTGCGATACCGAGGTTTTTACCGGCGACTATCTTCGTTGGCCAACCTTTAGGGATCTATTCACGGCAATTTATATCAACAATCCCAGACTCACTCCTGTCGAAAAATTATTTCACCTTAATGCTAAAACGAGTGGCGACGCTCACAATATAGTTTCAAATTCACCCCTTACTAATGATGGCTTTCGATCAGCGTGGGATAACCTCACTGAGCGTTTCGAAAACAAGCGATTGTTAGTAAACAGTCAATTAAAGATACTTTTCAATGTACCGTCCGTCACACAGGAGTCTGGGTCAGCTTTGAAAGAACTTCAAAGTACCATCCAGGGTTGCCTTACTGCACTAGAAATGTCCGGTATTCAGGTCGAAACTTGGGATTGCCTCTTGGTATATATGTGCTCGTCCAAACTCCCAAAGCTTACGCTTTCCCTATGGGAGCAGTCCCTCCATAACAAAGCCGAGATCCCTACGTGGCACGAGCTGAACGTTTTCCTAACGGAGCGTCACAGGACACTAGAAGCCATCGATGATGTTCGACCATCAGGTTCTAGTCAGACTCAGCCCAGGGCATCCATTTCCAACTCGGCGTCTCGAAGAATAAATTCATACGAGACAAGGGTAGCACCTAGGCAACTTAGAGGGTGCGATCTCTGTAATAGAGAGAACCATCCTGTACGCACATGCGCCAAATTTCTCCAGATGACGGTCGACCAACGCATCGCATATATAAAAAGAAAACAGCTGTGTTTAAACTGCTTTGCGCGGACACATCAGTTGCGCGACTGCGAAAGCACACATAACTGCTTCACGTGCCGCGGCCGCCATCACACGCTTCTACACCGAGGCAGCCCATCCCCAGCGCGCGCAAATCCAACGCCAACGCCCAGATCCAGACCAAATACTCTCGGTCCCTCGGCTGCCAGTGGCACGCAGTCAACGCTTCAGAATTATTTTGCGGCAGGCACTAGGTCAGTCCTCCTAGGCACCGCTATAATTAATATATGCCATCGAGGTTCCAATTTCCAAGCGCGAGCCTTAATAGACTCCGGATCTGAGGCGACCTTCATCACTGAGCGCCTTTTCAACCTGATCAAACTGCCGTTCCAGGTTATCCGAGCACAGGTCTCAGGACTTAATCAAACGGTCTCCGCTGAGACCAAAAAGATCTGTCAATTCACGATCCGTTCTCCAACCCGGCCTAGCTTGCAGCTAAACACCACTGCCTACGTGCTTCCACAAATAGCCGGAAATCTTCCTTCATGTCCGCTTCCGCAACATTTCCTGCGAGACCTTCCCGAACTTCCGCTAGCGGATCCAAAGTTTTATGAGAGCGCACAAATAGATATTCTAATCGGGGCCGATATACTTCCATCCATTCTACTAAGCGGTACCCGAGCGAACATCTGTGGCTCGCTTCTCGGTCAAGAGACTATTTTCGGCTGGATTCTAACAGGACCAGTACCAGCTCCGAGGCATGATCAAATATCATCCTTTTCCACGCAAGTCGCACACACTTATGAAGCGTCTCTCGATAAACTCCTCACCAAATTCTGGGAGGTGGAGGATCTGCCAGTAAAAGTGGCAAAAGAATCCGACGTGATTTGTGAGGACAATTTTCTTCGGACCACCACAAAAGACGAAACCGGCAGGTATGTCGTGAGTCTCCCTTTTCGAGATCCTGAGAACATTAATTGCTCCCTGGGACATTCCAGATCCCAGGCGCTGGCTCAATTCTTAAGAAACGAGCAGCGGCTAAAAAGGGACAGTACGTTAAAATCCAAGTACGACTCAGTTATTCAAGAATATCTCGACCTCAATCACATGAGAGAAGTCCTTCCTACCCACGATTCAGCATGTTACTACCTGCCACACCACGCAGTGTTAAAACCGGAGAGTACGACCACCAAACTTCGAGTGGTATTCAACGCCTCCAGCCCTTCAGACAATGGGGTCAGCTTAAATGATATCCTTCATGCTGGCCCGGTCCTACAGTCCGATTTAACCATCCAGATCCTGAAGTGGCGATATTTCCGATTTGTGTATAGTGCTGACATCGAGAAAATGTACCGGCAGATCTGGGTAGATCCGAAGCAGACAGCGTTCCAACGTATTTTATTCCGCGATAGGGAAGGGTACATTCGAGATTTTGAGCTAAAAACTGTTACGTTTGGGGTCAATTGTGCACCGTTCCTGGCAATTCGGGTACTGCAACAGCTGGCGACCGACGTGCAACTAACCCATCCGAGGGCGAGTAAAGTTATTCGTGGTTGCATGTATGTCGATGATGTCCTTTCGGGAGCTGACTCTGCAGAAGAGGCTCACCTCACCATTCGCGAGTTGCAGAGTGCCCTCGATTCGGCTGGTTTTCCATTAAGGAAATGGACCTCCAACCACAAAGAAGTTCTGGCTCATATCGGAACCGATCATCTTTTAAATGCCGATTTCCTCGAAATAGATACGGAAAGCACGGCGAAAACTCTCGGAGTCCGTTGGAAAGCAACATCCGATGAGTTTTTCTTCGCCCTCCCGACCTATCCACCGAAGCTACACTCACAAAACGGCATGTTCTCTCCCAAATTGCGAAGCTGTTTGATCCAGCAGGCTGGCTCGCCCCTTTCATGGTCTGTGCCAAGATTTTCATGCAGGAGATCTGGCTGCGTGATCTAGGGTGGGATGATGAACTTCCAATTGAACTGTGCCAAAAGTGGCGTGATTTCCTTAAAAGCTACTCAGTCCTAGATCAAGTCCGAATTCCCAGATGGGTTTCCTTCCGCCCAGAATTCCGAGTGGAACATCACGGATTCTGTGATGCCTCTCAAAAGGCGTACGGTGCTGCGATCTATGTGCGCGTCGAGATGGGGCACACGACGCTAGTGCATCTTCTCACGGCCAAGACGCGCGTGGCGCCCGTAAAAACTGTGTCGCTTCCCAGACTAGAGCTGTGTGGAGCTCTATTGCTATCCGAGATGGCCGAATCCATCCTCCCCCATATGCCGATGCTGTCCTCGAAACTCCATTGTTGGACCGATTCCACGATTGTGCTTGCATGGCTAGCCAAACCAGCATGCCAGTGGACAACGTTCGTTGCCAATCGGGTAACAAAGATCACCCAGTCCACAGAGGCAGCCAATTGGTCGCATGTTCAATCCGAACACAATCCAGCTGACTTGGCCAGTCGGGGCGTGCCATTACAAGAACTGGTCGACAACTCCCTTTGGTGGCATGGGCCCACTTGGTTGCAAAAGCCACGAGATCAGTGGCCTGCCCAAAGCACCGATTTACAGGTGACCGAAGTGGAAAGGCGTCCTGTCAAGGCCCATGTTGCGTCCAGTCCGACAGAGGACATCCTTGATCGCTTTTCCAAGTTAAATAGAGTTTTACGGGTCCTTGCGTATGTCCACCGTTTTGTCCAGCGATGTAGGAAACAGTCGCCGATTCCGGAAGTCCATCTAGAAGCCCAAGAACTTGTCGCCGCTGAACGGCTCATGGTCATTAGCACTCAGCGCAGATATTTTGCTAACGAATATCGCTGCTTGAGTCAAAAGCGTCCTGTGTCCGCGGCAAGTTCCATCCTCTCCTTGAACCCTTTTCTAGATGAGAAAGGGCTTATAAGAGCGTGCGGCCGAATAACGGCCTCCGAAAATTTGCGATATGATGAACGACATCCTATAATCCTCCCGTACGAATGTGCACTCTCTCGACTACTGGTAAACTTTACGCATCTCATAACGTTGCATGGAGGTAACCAGTTAGTCGTACGTCTCACCCGGTCAAGATATTGGGTTCCGAAAATAAAAAACTTGGTAAAGGCCGTTATTAACTCCTGCAAGGTCTGCGTTATCCATAAGAAGCGATTGCAAGTTCAGATGATGGGAAGTTTTCCGAAAGAGCGAGTCTCTTTTTCCCGGCCATTCACGTACACAGGGATGGACTACGCCGGCCCTTTCGACATAAAAAATTACACAGGCAGAGCTTGCCTAATTACAAAAGGGTATGTGTTGGTTTTCGTGTGTTTCCATCCATCTAGAGCCTACATCCGATCTGACGACCGAGAAATTTCTCGCCGCTTTCGCTCGGTTCGTATCCAGAAGAGGTTGTCCCCGTCAAGTGCAGTCCGACAATGGGAAAACCTTTGTCGGCGCTGCCACCCTGCTCTCCCGAGATTTTCTACAAGCCGTAAAAGAGTCTGTGACTGATGCGTATAGTCATCAGCAGCTCAACTGGCAATTCATTCCTCCGGGGGCACCCCATATGGGAGGCCTGTGGGAAGCGGGTGTCAAAAGCTTCAAAACCTTGTTTTACAAGTCCACCGCTACTCGAAAGTACACCTTTGAAGAACTTTCAACCCTCCTAGCAAAAATTGAAGCTTGTCTAAATTCCAGACCGCTATCTCCTATGTCTGAAGATCCCACTGATCTCTTAGCATTGACACCAGGGCATTTTCTAGTCGGCGGACCTCTTCTGTCCATAGTGGAACCCGAATTAAAAGGGGAATCCAAGTCCATTGTAAATCGGTGGCAACACTTAAAGGCGCTCCATCAACAATTCCAAGCTCGATGGAAAGAGGAGTATCTCAAAGAGCTCCACAAGCGTAACAAGTGGCAGTCCCCGACCGCAAATCTCCGCGTTGGCGACATGGTAGTCGTCAAGGAGGACAATCTGCCCTCGAATGAGTGGCGCCTTGGCAGAATCGACTCTGTCTTTCCGGGAGCTGACGGAAATGTCCGTGTCGTCAGCATTCTCACGGCACGTAGGATTATCAAGCGTCCCGTGACCAAGGTGGTTCTTCTGCCAGGAGAACCCTCCAACCGTCTTCCTCAACCAACATCCTCCACATAATTCCCCAACAATCCGCGCCATCTAAGCATCTCAAATCATCTTCTTTTTATCCATTACTCCCTACCAGATCACATCATGGTTCCTCGTCCACGCAGCGCTCAGGCATTGGAAAGCAGACGCACTCGAGGTATACATTCCTACCGATGCCGAGTCTGCCGTGGAATCCATCCGCTTCGAAAGTGCCAGAGGTTCCTAAAGCTGAGCGCAGAGAAGCGGCTTCGAGCAGTGCTTATTAATAAGTACTGCTCAAATTGTCTCGCCCACGAGCACTCCGACGGGAGTTGTCGCAGTGGCGACAAATGCAAAACGTGCAACGGGAAGCACCACACGCTCCTCCATATGCACGAGCGTCCCCTGCCGTCGGCTAATCAACAGCGTTCGCGCCGGCAGAATCCGCCAACTCGCCAAGCGCTAGCCCCGGCAAGGCGCTCGGCATCCGCCGCTTCTCAGCAGCGCTCGCGCCGGCAAGATCCGCCAACTCGCAGAGCGCTTGCCTCTCCGCCGCGCTCAGTCTCCTCGGCACCGGCTCCGTCACTGGCGTCCATCCTTCAACGGCACAGCGTCAATGTCCTGCTGACGGCCATGATCACGTTGGAAACCGGGCTGAAGACCTTCGACACGGCCGCCCTCATCGACCCGTGTACGCCGACGAGCTGCATCGACGCATCATTGGCGTCCGCGTTCCGCTTGCCGACTACGACCGTCGGCGACGAGAGCATCTGCACGGCGACAATTCGGTCGAAGTGCGACAACGGCTTCAAGTTAGAGGTCGTCTTGAAAGTGGAGCCGAACGTCCGCATCCGCACCCCCATCCGAGAGCTCTCGGACACCGTGGTCGGCAAATACGGGGACCTCCCGTTGGCCGACAAGCGCTTTACTTGCCGGCAACCATATCTGTAGTCCTGGGTGCGGATGTTTACGCCAAGGTCATCCGACCGGGCTTCCATTTGGTCGACGAGGGACTCCCAGTGGCCCAGAAGACGGCATTCGGGTGGATCCTGTCCGGCGCCTGCAGTCAAGCCTAGACGACAGGAGTGGGCTTGTTTTCTTTTTTTTTCTTTCGCAACGCTAGCGATTGCAAGGGGGGCGGAATGTTTACGCCGCTCTCCCCTCGTTTAAACTGCCCGCGCTTCCCTCGTAGCGAATGCCCACTCGCCCGCACTGGATGCTCGCGACTCCAGGCTCTCCCGCTCTCCCGCACTGGACGCTTGCGATTCCAGGCTCTCCCGCCTTCCCGCTCCCGGAATCTCTCCACTGCGCTTTGAAACGCAGCGCTCAATTAGGTTTAAGTTAGTCTTTCTATGTCACAGCACTGAAATACATCGCCCGGCCGGTCCGCGCTATTTACCGAAAACCACACGAGTTTTTTTTGTTCCTTTCTTTGCGCGATCGTCGAGTGCTTTTTTTCACCATCTTTTTCCAGCTTGCTACCCGGCTCCGTGCACCAGCCGCAACGTACCACGAAGCTGCCCCCAAGCGACGATCATCCCCGACGCCCCAACTCTTCACTTTTTTTGTTGACGGAAACTACATTGTCGGCGTGCTCAGGATTTGTTGATCCCAAACTATTTAATTTGTTGTTGACGGAAATTTCATCGTCGGCGCGTTCAGGATATATTGATCCCAAACTATTTAATTTTTTGTTGACGGAAATTTCATCGTCGGCGCGTTCAGGATTTGTTGATCCCAAACTTTTCTCGCTTCTTTCCACAAATATAAAATCTGTGTTTCCGAAACTTATATAATCAAAATATTTTTTAAAATAAATTCTTTTAATGGAAGAGTATTATTAACTTCCATTAAACTTGTTTCATTTTTTTCCTCACTATCGTAATATAATAACCTTTCTGTATTCCCTTTATATTCCAAAACTCTCTTTTCAATATTTATAATTGCTCCGATTTTTCTTAATAAATTAAACCCAATTAACAGGTCAGATTCCAATCCTTCTATTTCATAGAACAAATGTCTTGTTCCAAATATATTTATATAATGGTAATATTTAATAATTGAATACCCATGAACTGTAGATACTTTTTTGTAAATAGATAATTCATTTTCATTCTCAAAAATTCCCTTCTTTATATAGCAAGCCGTAGCTCCCGTGTCTATTAAAATATTTAACTCTTTCTTAGTTTTTCTGTCCACTCTTTTTAGATAAGGCATTCCCCTGTAGGGGTCTGATCTAAAAAATGATCTTCATTGATATTATTTAATCTTGTTACCTTATTAGCAGGCTGATTAACGGTTCCTTCTAGCTCCCTTTTTTGAGCTTGAGTTTGCTCTTTGGCCAATTATTTCTGGGCTTATTTTGAAATTGGAGCTATGAATCTACATCCATTGGCTCGACAGGTTGTTCTTTTTGATTGGTATTCTGATTATTATTTTGCCAAAAATTCTTATTCTGTGGTCAATTATTATTTTGATTATAATTCCAATTTTTTCCGTTCCCTTTAGTATTAGTGTTTTGTTTAGAATTAAATCTTAAATTATTTCCCTGATTTTTATTTTCATTTTTAAAGCCATAGTATCTGTTTGCAAATTGAGCTCGGAAATTGTTTGACTCTAATTCCTGGACCTTTGCCAACGCATTGGGCAAGACCGGTGGATTTAGTGAGAAAAGGGTTTCTGCTATCGGACCATTTAATCCAGAGATAAAAATTCGTAGAGCATTGCTCCTTATTGTTTTGTTTGTTTCTTTGGTAATTACGTTATCTTTTCCGTATGTCATTATAGTTTTGTTTATTAGTAAAGTCATTTTTTTATTAACTTCATTATAGTATTCAGTAACTGTCATTCTACCTTGTCTAAGGATACTTAATTCGGACTCAAGAATATGGATTGGTCGTTTATCACTATATATAAAATCCAATCTAGATAAAATTCCTTGAAAATTTAGAACAGTGCCATGATTGGTAAGAGCGTCATGGGCTCATCCCATGATTTTATTTCGTAAAATTGTTAACGCGATAAAATACTGCTGACTCTGAATTTTATAAAGGCTCATTGCAGTTTCTGCAGCTTCTCTCCAACCTACGTATTGTGTTGGTTCCCCGGTGAACTTCGGTAATGATCTGATTACTTCAAGAGTGGTTTCACATTTTATATTTGGGTCAACTTCTTGAATTTTATAGTCCTCTACTATGTTTGCGTCTGTTGCTAACTTTTCTTCCAAACCATCAATTTTTTTGCTTACTTCGCTCAATTGAACATTAATTTCTCTGTTAATTAATTCCACAGTTAGGTTACTGGCTGTGGCTAAACCACCTGCAGAAAAATTAGCTGAACTTCCAGTTGCCATTGTTAAATTTAATTCACCGAAACTATCTATTAAATTTTCCAGATTGTTCTTTTTTATTCTCACTGTTATTTCATAAAAAATTTGCTTGTCTTAAATTAATTTTCTTTTCAAACTCCTTAGTTAAAGTAAAATTATCCTCACGATATTGTCCGATGGGGTCTTGTTTCAATTTATGGGATGTTCTTCTTGTTGTCGATAGAGATTAAAAATTTTGTCCAGTGTTGGCGAGGGATTGCCCTACAGCCCTTCCTTCCTATCAATTTGTCTTTGGTTGGTTATTGGTTGTCTGATTATTTGCTTGTTGTTTTTGGTTGGTTTTGTACTTTTATTTGTTTTAGCGGTTTTCGGATTTATTTCATTTTTATAGTGTTCTTAATGTTAGAGGTTTAGATCTTCAGCCCACCAACTAATCAACTTAATGGATTATTTCATTTATTGATTTCCATTACACGATCACTTTTTGGTGTTGGATGTTTTAATTTTTCCAATAAAAATTTGAGTTCTTGGCTGCGCGAGTTCCGTTGTTAATTTAACTTTGTTTTTCATTAAATTTTTACTTTTGAAACTTTTTAATGGCACAGCCTCACGTTGGGCGCCAATTAAATTTGATCGTATTGGTTGATTAAAGAAAAGATAAATTTTTATTTTTTAATTTAACTTTATTGGTGCAGACCTTAGTTCACTAACTCTTTATTACATCAAGACACTTTCACTTATTATTATTTCTTATGACCGATCCCGGTTTCAATCCGAATAAGACTGACTCCTTAATTCTAAAATCTTCTCCAACGAATCTCGGCCAAAAGCTTTTCTTTTTTAAGCATCTAGAACTTTGATTTTTGTTTAAAATAAAAGCCTATGCTGAAACTGTAGCATCTCGTTGTGAAATTCAATTATACTGACCGATGCAATTTTGATTAAAAATTGGAACGCAATACTTTTGTCTTTGAACGTGAGAGTTTGGCTTCGAACGGAAGCTGTTGTTTACTTTACTATAGGTTTATTTATCTTAGCAGAACGGTCAAGCGCGGCCTTCGAAGTTAATGAAAAAGGCGAAGACAGAATCATAAATAAAGGCAAACGCAATGTAGCTGAGATTGAATTTAAAAATTTGTTTATTAATCCCATAAGTGGAACCGTTGGATAATTGAATTTAAAAATTTGTTTATTAGTTCCATAAGTGGAACCGTTACACGGGTTGGATAACTTGCGTACCACTTTAATACCAATCATAGGGGATAGATGAAACTTATAACCATTTAAAAAGGGACATTTATTGTCCGCATTTAAAAGATATCATCACAAAAATTATTAAAAATTGCGATACCATATTCATCATCTATTAACCCAATTCCAAATTACAGCTCATACAACTTCATTCCAACAATCAACCGGCAACGCTTCTGTCGAAAGATTGCATTCCACCTTAACTGTATAGTTACAGAATAATCATGACCAAAAGAAAGGAAGCACGCCTAGAATGCGGGCATGACCAAATAATCACAGAAGCAGTTGCAACATATAACAATGCAATACACTCCAGTACTTCCTATACGCCTTTCGAGCTCTTCCACGGCAGAACTCACATATTTAACAAAACAATAACATTCGAAAATCACCACGACTACCTTAAGAAATTAAACGAATTTAGAAAAGACATATACCCAAAAGTACAGGAACATTTAAACGCGAACACAGACAGAAGATTGTCTAAATTAAACGAGGACAGAGAGACACCAGTCCAGGTCGAACCTAATGATACAGTATTTAGAAAAGAAAACCGTAGAAACAAGATGACACCAATATTTTCACAACACAAAGTAGATAGAGACAATGGCGCACCCTTGCTAACAACTAGAGGTCAAAAGCTACACAAACAAAAAATTAGGAAAACAGTTAAGAAGCAACAAACACCGACACCGACACACTAATAGACCACGTAGTTGATAACCCTTTAGCCAATAAACTAAACATCATCCCCAAATTGTTATTTAATAAGTAATGAAAATGTAACGTTAATATTAGATAAACACACTTATAAAACATTTAATACCTTCAATAGGACAGTCATGTTTAGCAATAAGACACCCATTTTTGTACAAAATTGTTAGATTGAAAATATCGTCGGAGTTCGTGGCGTACACCAACAACACGTCGCCGAGCCACCCTTCTCCGATCCGGCCATTCCCCCTCTATGGCCTTCTCTTCGGACTGGGGGGGGAGGAGTTAACATAGCCGGAGTTAACATACCCGGCAACTGCAAGCCAGTTAACACACCCGGCAACTGCAAGAGTTAACATACCCGGCCACTGCAAGCCAGTTAACATACCCGGCAACTGCAAGCAAGCTAACATACCCGGCAATTACAAGCCTAATGCAACAACAACAAAAATCGCCAACATACAGGAACTCAGACGAACACACACATCCTTGTACACTCAACCATACACACAAGTACATACCTTCTATAATAAATAGTCAGTCTTATTCTGTTCTCCACGCAACACAGTCGTTTTGTTCGTTATCTTCCTTCTAGCATCTTCTACAATCTTACTGGCATATGAAACCTCTACTCCCTCGGTCACTGGACTACAACTCGCTTGAGTCTGAGTCTGAGTCTGTTGTATTATCTACATTTGATAATAAAACGGCTGGGATAGTAAGATTATTTAAATTATTTAATTTAAGTCTGACCAATTCTTCATCGGCTTCAACTGTTATTGCGGTATTAAGAGTGGTCGGTACAGAGATATCTAAGTTGAATTTTTCTTTTATCAATATTAGATTTTCTCTGAGCTATACAAAAATTTTGATACTTTTGACCAATGATCATCATTTAATTTTTCTCGTTGCCCATGTATTAATATAAGCGCCTCGTTAAGGCAGTTTACTATTATTTCTGCATGTTTCTTTATTGTGCTTCCTTCTCCTTCGAGGTCGTTGCAATATTCCTGTAGTCCTTTAGTAGTCTCCTCTGTTGCAGGAGTTTTACCCTTTTTCCACTTCTTTTCCGTTTGTGGATGGGTTTGCTGGACTCCTGTCGTGCCTTGTACTCAGCTATTGTGAGGGGGCGAGGTCCATCGTTGGGACACAACTCTAGGGCCTCTTGTAGGCTTGGTGCGTCCCTTTGCTCGACATGAGCAGGTGCCTCCCACGATGGTGCAGAGGGCGGATTACCTTCCGCAATCATATCATATGCGTTGGTGTAGTCGGTAATTTTGCCTACCACACTTTATTTTCCTGCGTTGGCGTAGAAGTATTTGCCATTCCTTCCACACTTTTTCTGGTTCTGCTGCTGGCTTTTGTTTTTGTTTGTTTTTTTTTTTATCCTTTTTGATTCAGGCGGTGCCGGTGATGGTCATCCCACAGGCTGATGATTTTTATTATACCCGTTACTCGTAGAGTAAAAGGGTATATTGTATTCGTGCAAAAGTATGTAACAGGTAGAAGGAAGCGTTTCCGACCCTATAAAGTATATATATTCTTGTTCAGGATCACTAGCCGAGTCGACCTAGCCATGTCCGTCTGTCCGTCTGTCTGTCCGTCTGTCTGTCTGTCCGTATGAACGCTGAGATCTCGGAAACTATAAAAGCTAGAAAATTGGCATTTTGCATGTAGATTTTAGGAGTTCCTACGCAGCGCAAGTTTGTTTCAAAATGGTGCCACGCCCCCTCTGACGCCCACAAGCCACAAGCTGTGGCCACAGTTTTGATGCTATTATGAAAATTTTTTTTATATGTATTTGTTTCGTCAATACCTATCGATTGGCCAAATAAAAGTTTGTCACGCCCACTCTAACGCCCAAAAACCCATTAAACACTTAAGCCTGGCTAGCGCCTACATTTCCGCCTTTCATGGCGTATACAATAGCGCCATCTAACGGATGACTTTGTAACAGCTGGCCAAGGTGCTCAACAGAGTCAACGTTAATTCTCGATAAGGATTTCTATTAAAGGAAATTGCAACTATGCAAATCAAATCAAATCAAATCTGTTCCCTGGGTACAGATTTTAACATAAAAATCGGGAGCCAATTCGAGCGGCGAAAAACATACAAGAGGGCATATTTATATTAAGTTTTTTAGCTGAGTAACGGGTATCTAATAGTCGAGGCACTCGACTATAGCGTTCTCTCTTGTTTTTGTATTTTTTTTGTGTGTTTTTTTTTGTTGTTCTCCGGGCCTTTTGGACTCAGGCGGCACCGGTGCTGGTCATTGCACAGGCTGATAATTTTTAAACATTTTTTTCGTAATTTACAGCATTTACGAGGTGTGTTCAAAAAGTAAGGTGACTTTTCAAATTTCGCGGGCAACATATTTTCGATTATCGATTTTTTTGTTTTGTTATATTGGTACACTCTTCCCTAACATCTGTACCAAGTTTCAATGGAACATCCTCTTTTGTTTGGTTGTGAGAGGCGTAAAGTTACAAGTTATTTTACGAGCTCGGCGATTTTTTGCTATCGAAAAATATGGATCAAAGGATTTGCATCAAATTTTGTGTAAAAAATAAAATTAAGTGCTCTGAAACACTTGAAATGTTGACAGTGGCATACGGTGAAACTGTTCTGAGTAAAAAAAATGTGTACAAGTGGTACAAACTCTTCCAAGATGGCCGGGAAGATGCCAATGACCAGCCTCGCTCTGGACGCCCAAGCACGTCAACAACTGATGAAAACGTTCAAGCAGTGACGAAAATTGTATTGGAAAATCGTCGAATCACTATCAGAGAAGTTGCTGAAGATGTCGGTATATCGCTTGGCTCGTGCCATGAAATTTTTTCAAACGTTTTGGGTATGAGTCGTGTGTCAGCGAAGTTTGTTCCGAAATTGCTGAATTTTGACCAAAAGAACCGTCGCATGAGCATCGCTCAAGAGCTGTTGAATGACGTCAACGACGACCCAGATTTACTCAAAAGGGTCATAACTGGTGACGAATCATGGGTATATGGTTATGATATCGAAACCAAAGCCCAATCGTCCCAATGGAAGAGCCCAGGCGAGCCAAGACCGAAAAAAGCACGCCAAGTTCGATCAAATGTCAAAGTTTTGATCACTGTTTTCTTCGATTACCATGGCGTGGTGCATCAGGAGTTCTTACCATATGGTCGTACGGTCAATAAACAGTATTATCTGGAAGTTATGCGCCGTTTGCGAGAAGCAATACGAAAGAAACGTCCAGAATTGTGGAAAAACAATTCATGGCTTTTGCATCACGATAATGCCCCTGCTCACTCATCTTTGCTTGTGAGAGATTTTTTGGCCAAAAACAACACCACAATAATGCCTCAGCCACCATATTCACCGGATTTGGCCCCATGTGACTTTTTCTTGTTCCCAAAACTGAAGAGACCTATGAAAGGACGGAGATTTGCAGCGATTGAAGAGATAAAGACTGCATCGCTGCAAGAGCTCAAGGCTATACCGAAAAGTGCTTATGGGAAGTGCTTTGAGGATTGGAAAAACCGTTGGCATAAGTGTATTGTATCTGAGGGGGATTACTTTGAAGGGGACAACATAAATATTGATAAATAAATTAATAGTTTTTCTTGAAAATACAAAGTCACCTTACTTTTTGAACACACCTCGTATATATTAAGAAAAAAAATTCTGATCACTTTATGATATTTTTTTTATTGATTTGCACTTTTGTTTTCAATCCGAAAATTGCACTATTCACAGACACGGTCGCCATGTAATAAGTTCAATCATTTCTATATTGAAAATTTATTTTGTTGAATTTAATACCAAAGACCAATATAAACTCTATGATGCGTAACGGCCATGCATTGGTTTTGCAATATGCAGCTTGTTTTTTGGCGGCGACGAAAATTCCGCTCTCTTCGCTCGCACAAAGTTGAGAGCGTAAAAATCTAAAAATAGAATTGCTCGAATAAGGAAGTGCGTATGTGTGCGTACTTGTTTGAGAAGACGATTTTCGGCCAGAAATCATTTCGGGACTAAGAAACTAATTGTGTGTCAAAAAAACTTCTACGATTGAACAATGAAGCTTGATGTACAATTATTTTTATATACCTTATAAACGAATATCGGCATATTTAATTCTTAGTTTCGTTTTACATATTTAAATTAAAGTTAAGAACATAACTTTTAATACAAAAGATATAAAACTGTTTGATTAAATTTAAAAATATTTCAATAAAGTTTAATAGATTTGAATATACTATTGATTGTTAAACAAAAACAAAGCGAACATAGCTGCGCGAGCATCTCCGCTGCCAACGCTTATGTATCTAAATATCTGTATTAATGTATATGTGCCCCTGCAGAGCAGCGGTCAATGCTTATGCATAAGTGTATATAAGCGGCGCAAGTAGCGGCCGCGCATGGTTATGCTCACATGGTAACCGAATGATCGGCCGCGGACATGAAAATGAAAATTGTTTTGATAAAAAAAATCGATGGAAAGAAGCGAAACAAAAATACAAAATCGGAGCGCAGTAAAAAAACACGATGTTCTCCTTTGCGTAGTTTTATTCAAAGTGCCGTCTGAGCCAATTTGCCGTGAGGGCAAAACAGCTAACAGCGATCATGGTTGCTTTTAGTGCAACTTAACATGGTAGATTTACAGAGTTGGATTTCCAGTTTTGATTTTTGCGAAATCCTTTGTCAGTTTGTTGCAACGAGCTGCCACCATCATCGATGGAGGCAATTGTACAGGTGGCAATGTAGTGAGAGTGGTGCCAAGAGAAAGCGTCCAGGAGTTATAGCTTCCCCATCATTATTGCTGTTGCTAACCGCAACCAATGAACGTGAGTTTAGCACCGCTTCGACCTCGACGAGCACAGTCTGGACTTGGTCTCCCTTCAATAGAGCGTTTCCGAATGCTTTTATGAAAATATGTTAGGCGGACTTCACAGCCGCATCCTACAAGCGGGGTGGGGGTATGAAGACGAAATCGAAGTGGTGAGATCCGCCGAGAATGCTGTACGTTTCCTACGTTTGTACGTTTGTTGCGTTGTCGCCGAAAAACTTTTCGAGAGGTCCACGGTGCTGAGACATAGTAAAAAAAAGTTGGACGTAATATCCTTTATGAGCTCCATATGAATGGCGTTTGTCGAGAAACAGATAAAAAAAAGATCCACTCTGCTAATTTTAAATGGTCAACTGCTTAAAATGCGATCAGCCAGTAGATTGCCCATTATTTGAGAATACAACCGGGGCTAGTATCGAAAGCAGTGAGAGCATTGACGTACGACAGCACTGCATTGTCGACGGGCGTTGATCAGCCAAATACTTTGACGAAGCAAACCGACGAGTGCTCGTGGCCCAACGTGGCCCTCCGTGCGATGAAGATGCTGGATGTACAGCCGCACTAAATAATTTCCCTTCGGCAATAATAAGGGAAACTTGACGTTAATTGTAACGTACAACTACCAACTGTTTCTGTGCTAATAAATGGGTTAAGCTTTTGAAAGGAATTTTTGCACGTATTGGTTATTAGACAACTTTTCAAATTCGATGACTAATGATTCATGTTGAACGGACTGAACGATCGTTAAAAACGAGAAGGCTAATTCGGAAGCTGAGAGCGTAGTGTTTTTCTTTTTTTTTTCGCGCGGGGTCCCACGGCCCACTTACCCGCACAACCGATATGGCGCAGCCGTGTATCGTACGGCACGATTCGCGTGAAGATAGACGAGAGATAAGAAAATATAGGTAAAAGTCCGGGGAAAAAGTAATAGTAAGTTTTTTTTTGTTAAACTTTGCTTTTATTTATTGAATCTTCTCTTAATTTTGAAACTAACAATAAGTTTACGAATCCTAACATTAAAATTTAACTCTCGCCAGGTGGTTAGGGTGCAACGATAGCTTGGTAAAGTACTTTTCCTTCTGATCTGCAATCACTTTTTTGACTGGTAGAATGTTTAAGTCGCGATGTATGTTTTCGTTGCGAACGAACGGTACCCCGGTGGTTGTTCTCAAGATCTTTTCCAGATCATTCTCCCATAACTGAGAGCCGTACATCCATATAGGTTTTAGTGCCGAGTTATACAGCAGGATTTTATATTCATGACTAAGGGGAGACAAAGCGTTGATAAGCCAATGAAGGCTTTTAGCTTTAGGTGTGTTTTTTTGGCTTCAATGTGCCGGCGCCATGTGAGTCTTCTGTCGAGGAGTACTCCTGGATATGTCACTTCGTTTGTTTGCGGGAGTAGAGTAAGGTTTAACATGAGCCGCGGGCAGTTTTGCCTGTTCAGGGGTAACGTAACGTTCTTATATTTTTGTTTGTTCACTTAAATTCGCCAATCTGATAGCCACCTTTCAACATCGAGCAGATGAAGAGCTAGCTGCGCAATTGCCTGAATCGGGCATTTTGAGCGGCTAAGAATGGCTGTATCATCAGCAAATGTAGATGTTGTTAGTCGTGTGCTTGTTGGGATGTCTGCTGTGTAGAGGACATATAATGTTGGCCCAGGCACGCTTTCTTGAGGAACTCCAGCTCCAATAGTGAAATCGTCAGTTATAGCTGTGTTGCATTTTACAGCAAATTTTGTGTCGTAGAGGTAAGACTCTGAAAGCTTATGGGTGTTGTACGGGAGCATTGTCTTGATCTTGTATATTAGACCTTCTAACTCTATCAAATGCTTGACAGACATCTAAAAATATGGCAGTACAGTACTCTTGTTTTTCGAACGAGTTCCGAATTTCTGATGTTATCCGGTTGACCTGCTCAATTGTTTCGTGCTTTTCACGAAACCCAAATTGATGTGACGGAATTCCTTCCTGGATTCCTAGGTATGTGTTTATCGAGTCAATTCGCATTTTTCAAAGTGTTTAGATAAGCATGAAAATATGCTTATAGGTTTATACGACGTGGGAATTATGTGGTCTTTTCCCGGGTTTGCTATCATTATTATAATCGACTTTTTCCATCTCACTGGAAAGTGACCAAGTTTTGCGATGGCATTAAAAAGCTGGGTGATACTGATCAATATGGGAGCTCAATGATCATTTTGGGAGTTATGAGGTCGCAGCCCAGGGATTTTTTTCAGATTCATCTGATTTTTGATGATGTTAACGATTTCGTTTGTGCGAAACTTAATTGGCTCAAGTTTGAGCTGAGGCTCATATGGTAAAGTCGGCAATGTCGGCAAAGTGCCACTAGTGCGGCAGGATTTCGTTGGAAGACATTTTTAAGGTGGTTGGCAAGCGTGCTGGCTCTGTCTGCATCGGTACGCACCCAGCCGCCTGTGGGATTTCTAATAGGCATCACGGTTACTTTCGGTGTTTAGAGTTGGGTGAGCTCTCCATAGTCAGTGTTTTGTACTAGATGTTGATAATTGCTCTATTTAGCGTCGGTGGACATGTGCTTCTTCTTGCTGTAAAGCTTTTGTGAGTTGACGTGAGGCATGTTTTACGCGTTGCCTAGCAGATGGCGATCTAGCAGATTGCCACTCTCGACGTAAACGTCGCTTTTCGAGGACGAGCTGTTTGATTTGTAGATTTGTCTTCTTTTGGTTGTATTGTGTACTTTTAGTTTGGGGTGTTGAAACTCGAGCTGGAGAGACGAGTACAGACTCTAGTGTATTAACAAATCTGTCTACGTTGACTTCATCGTTAAGATGAAGACATAGCTCAATATGTGAGCCAATATATTTTCTTGTACTTAACCCAATTGGTTTTTTGTGAAGTCAATTTAAACGATTGTTCCAATGTTTCTGGATGTCGAAGTAGAATAAACAAGACAGGAGAGTGATCGGATGAAAGATCCGAAAGGCATTCGACGCTTATCAGATTTTTAGGGATGTTTTTTGTAATTGCAAGTCTATTAAATCGGGTAGTTTCTTTGGGTCTGCCGGCCAGTATGTTGGTCTGCCAGGAGAAACATAGTCCAGCTTGTTCTTGGCTTTCATAACTGCATTTTAGAGTTGTTTTCCTTTTGGACTCAAGAGGCTTGATCCCCAGTGTGTGTGCATGGCATTGTAGTCTCCTGCTGCTTTGAAGTGGTCTCCTAGTGAGTTGAAAAACTGCATAAACTCATCTTCAGCTATAGTGAAGCGAAGGGGGCAATATACGGCGTCTAGTGTAAGTTGGTTGCCAATATTTATTTGTATATTTATAGATGTGGCCTGTAAGTAGTTATTAGCAAATTTGTTATGATAGTGATTAGAATTGCGGTCCCACCATGTGCTTCACCATTTGGATGATTTGTTCCGTAGAATGAATAGCCTCGTAGTTGAAAATTGTATTTGTTTGTAGGTGTATTTCTAACAGCAGTACTACGTCAATATCATTGTCGAGTAGGAATTCAGCTAACTCAAGCTAACTCCACGCAGATATCCTTAGGGAAGTCATTATTAGGATTGTTGTGAAACCAGCATTTGAATCAATAGATTTTGGTTTCGCATTAAACTTTGCATAGTTGTACGCATAAACGACATAAACTCCGTAAGGCTTTGTTGCAGGCTGCATATCATAGCTTCAAATTGGCTTTTTGGATGCTCCGGGATTGTTGTTGCTGAGCCATGTTCGGTTCTTGGTATGCTGATTGCAGAAATGAGCTTTCTGAGACAGGGTTAGCCAGTCCTGATTTTAAAGCGCTTGGGTAAGTCACATTTTTATCAGAGTTTAAGGGTCCTAGTGAGGATCTGTCTGCAGTCGAGAAGAAGACTTCAGGGTTTGAACTGGAAGCTGTCATCTGTTTATTTTGGGTGCGGGCGGCAGTTCCTCTCTGGTGGATGCGACTTTTCAGCTCCTTATAAACAGGGCAGCCTCTGTAGTTAGCAGTGTGATTGCCCCCGTTGGCCGCACTTTTTCGAGTTGCAGTCATCTTTGCTCGTAGGGCAGTGTGCGGAGTCATGAAGATCTCCACAAACTACACACACCGGGCGCAGTTTACAGTATGACCTTGTATGGCCATATTCTTGGCAGTTCGCACATTGTACCGGGCCATTGCGTTTGTGCGGTTCCTCAACTGTAATTCTGCGGTGCAGCCGGAACTGAAGATTGTAAATGGGGTGCACTTCGTATTTCTTTAGGGGCTTGTTTTCTGGTTCCAGCTCAACCTTAAAGAGTGGCTGTGGCTTTCTATCCCGTTAAGGATGTTGAAGACTGTCTTAGCGTTAAATCCCTTCTCTTGAAGCGCCTTTGTTATCTCTGCAGGCGTTACGTCGGACTCTATGCCCTTAAGTACGACTTGCAGGCCCATGCTACTTTTTAGCTGATACGTGTTAAAGTCCTTTTTAGTCTCGGAAAGATATTTCGATAATACTCTGTAATTATCTTCAGACTTCATTTGAACCTTTGTTTTCTGTATGTTGCCCTTTACTAGAGGTATTATGTGGAAGTTATCCTTTCCAATAAGCTCAATCTTTTTGTTGACGAAAACATTGGAACTTTTTTCTCGAATATAAATAGGCGGAGGTTTTGGCTTCCTTTTCTCGACTTCAGTGGATTCGGCTGCCTCAACGTCATAGGCGTCTTCCAAGATTTTAAATCGGTTTGAGTTCATACGGGTTATTTTGCGTTGAGAATTTAGAGGGCTCAGCTTCCTTTTGATTTGGATGTAGCGATCCATACCAGTCTGCACAGTCGGCTTAGCACATTCATTGGTTTTGTTCTGTTTTTCGGGCAGCGCATCGGCAGACGTATTAATATTTGCGCTGCTAGCTGATAATGTCATTAAACGCGCAGTCGATACGGTTGCAGTTGTTGTTGTAGTAACAGTTGACGTTGTTATGAAATTGCGGTGCTAGTTACTGCTGTTGAGATTAGGTTATTGCATACCTGCACTTTCAGCGCTCTTTGGCCGCAGAGACGTCGATGGTAGCGAGGGGGAGCAAGAACGCGCTCTCTCGCTCGCTATGTTTAAGAACTCGGTCAAGTTGGGGGTAATTGCCCGCGCTTGATCAGAGCTTGCATTATTTTCGGTTGCTTTAAAAGAGAAGTACGCGTTATTTCTTTGTACTGAGAGCCGTCTCTCGTCTTGCTCACGTTGACGTTGTGTGCGAACGTCGTTCAGACTCATTGTATTCGTGGTAAAGTTAATTAGAGTTTAAAGTGTTAAGTTTTATATTAATTAAATGACCAATCAATATAAACATTCGCGATTTCATCGTAGATAGCGTCTTTTCGCGTAAGAGTAGATTTATTAAAACGGTCACTGCACTTTTGTGTTTTTATTGAATACTTTTTTCCGGAGCACAATAAATACACGTCTGCATGCGACGACGGTTGCTTAAATTTCATGGGAAAATAGCAACCGTTTAATCGTCAGGCCAAAACCGGAGTCAACGGAGCACGCCACACACGAGCAAGGACTCTGATCATACCAGCACACACCCAAGTCAACGACGAACAAAGGATCGGGATTGCGAAAATCCGTTTAATCCTCAGGACAAAGCCGGAGTCAACGGAAAAGGGAGTTGGATAGACAAGAAGGACGATCTTGCAAATGAAGACTAGACAAATCCCAGACTAGATGGGGCAGAGGCAACCGTTTCAACGTCAGGCCAAAGACCGGAGTCAACGGAGCACACAACCAAAAAAAAGGAACTTTATCAACGAAAGTATTAACCGGACCTGCGAAACGATCACAAGGAAAACATGTGGGGAGGAACGACAGATTACATGTCACCGAGGAAAGGAAAGAGACGGTACGAGGTACCGTAAAGCTAGGTAAAACACGCGTCAGCGACGGCCACCAAAAATTAACTGAGCCAAAAACGAGAGAAGACCTAGGCATCGGAGGAAAGTGGCGGCATCAGACACGCAGGGTTAAGAAAAAACGGGGCCCCAAAGAGAAGACATAGGCTGCAAAGGGAGCCGATAGGGACATAACGGGAATGCACAAAAGGAATCCCCAAAAACCGAGGCTTCATGGTAAAGGAAATTGCAAGGGAACGGGCAAACCAAATCAAGAAGTCAGCATGAGTACCCGAGTTACCAGAGCAGCAGCAAGGAGGCACGCCACGCTTCAGCGAGGTCCTGAAAGACCCGTCGCGGAGCAAGGACGGTCGGAGGCTAGGCCGCTGCCTATCTTCCGGCCCACCCAAACCCCGCGGCGTGGTGCCGAGGACGATGGAGCTCGCTCGGAGCCCGAGCCAATAGTCACCTCAGACGAGAGTGATATGGAGTGGGCCGAAGACCCGGTGAAGGAGTGGCGGGAGTGGCACCTAAGGAGGGCCAGGGATCCGGAGGTCGACACAATCCCGCCGGGATACACCCGAACATTTAAGGGTGCGGCGAAGAGGCCAAGGGGCAGCGGAAGCACCTCGGTGAAGATGGCTGAGGCGAGAGACAAGATGCTAAGGGACGAGGTCGGGCGGATGCGGACGATGAGGGCCCCATACGAGGACCGCAGAGCGGTCGAGAAGGACCTCGAGACGGAGCGGATGAAGCAGGCCGCCGAGGAAGTCATCGTGCAGGAGGCATATCGTCTCAATCAAAGAGAGGAGAAGGCACGGAAGGAAGCAGAAGTCGAGGAGGCCAAGAGAAAGGCGGAGGAGGAGAAGCGTTGCCGGGACACCGAATGGCAACAGCGGCTGCAGAAGTGGGAGGAGGAGGAGTGCCAGTTGTGGGCGAGTGAGGTCCTGGTGGAATCAGTGCCCCTAATCCCAGAAGGGATGCAGGGAATTCCCCCGACTCCCCGATCCGGCGACAACGGAGGTGGCAGCCATGGATCCGAGGCCCCGAGCCAGTGGGTCTAATCGGATGGATGGTTCCCCAACAATGCCCAACCCCCATCACCAAGATTGGCACGATCCACCTCCGACCCCCCGCCCGCAAGAATGGCCGAAGGACGGCGACCGGGATCCTGCTCCTAGCCCCCCGCCATGTCAGCAGGAGGCAGAGTCCCCACGCCCACCGAAGTGGACCCCGGCCCGACGGCCCACGCCTCAGCGTGTCCACGAGATCCTAGAGGAGGAGCCGGAGGATCCCACTCAGGAAGAGGCTCCCAGACCAGGAGGAGGGGAGGAGCAGTGGCAGTACTGCCGCACGGAGATCCCGCAGGCCCACGTCGCGCATGCCCTAAATGCGTTTGTGGCCGGCGGGGTCCATTGGCGGCAGCACACCGTGACGTGGACCTGGCCCGTCGGCGACGAAGCAAGGCCGCGGAGGAAGCGGAGACCCCAGCACAGGACCCACCAAAATCGAATCCGCGGGACCGAAGGGTGTGCCGCGAAGACGCCGGGTGGTTGCCGCCGACACCGGAGACTGGAGATGTCCTGGAGATGTCCTGGAGAAGGGGGCATGGGTGTGGCTGTCACCTGTGGGCAACCAGAGGCCCAAACTCCAGCGGCAGGTCTCTGCCCCGGAGGCACGCGGCCCAGTGGCCAGGTCCGCACTGGTGCGAATGGCGTCCCGGACGGAGGGCGGATCCTGGCAGGACATCGCTGAGGAGGAGTGGCCAGCTGGCCTATTAGAGCAGCCGGTCGTAAAAAATGCAATTCGACGAGGAGGCCGACGCTGCGTGATGGCAAAGGTAGGCTGAAAGAAATACCGCAACCGTTTGGCGGCCACTGGCCAAGTTAGCGTTCGCCGGTTTGATTGCTAACCGTAACAAAAAAAGAAAAAAATAAAAATCTAAGAAGAAAAAAAACCCGACCACACACGTAAACACTGACACTGGGACTTAAAACGCGGACAGAACTAGAACAAACACTTAAAATGATAACACCATAAAAAGCTGGGGAGTTTATTTGAAAAGCAGTTCATCTGAAAAACAAAAGCCAATCAATTGAATGACAAAAACAAAATCGAAGGCACAAACTCACATGTACATTAAAGAATGGTGGAGAAGGGTAGCTGCTGAAACGCGGAGGGGACCGTGGCGGCGGTCAATCTATGTATGTCCCAGGTCATCTTTTTCTTTATCTCCTTGGAAAAGCCGTTCATCTGAAAACGAAAAGAAAATCAGTTGAGCAATAAAAAAAAGGAAAATATAAAGGCACAAACTCACGTGTACTGTGGAATGATGGGGAGGGGTAGCTGCTGAAACGAGGGGAGGACGATCGTGGCGGCAGTCAAACCGTTTTTACCCCTTATCCTCTCTCTTTCCATCTCCGCTCGTAGGCGAGGGCCACAGTGCATGGGCAAGTCAAGGGAAAGGGGAGGTTAAAAGAGGAAGCAGGATAAGAGAAAGGGGAAATAGGAAATTAAAGAGAAAACTTACCGGCGGAAAAAAATTCTCCTCGTCACCATGTGCTTAGGGAAGGGGGCGCCATCGATATTGGGCGGTCGATTGGCTCTATCGTATAATAGCCGATCGATGGACAAGAGACATTGGAACTATCGGCATATGGGGGGCACACTAATAAACATCGCGATGATGAGGTGGCAACGCCACCCGAAGGTAATATCGATATGCAAGTCATGTTATCGATCGCAAAGTATTAGTGTGAGCCAGACGATCCAAAGGAGACCGCGAACCAGGTGGGAGCGGGATATTTAAAAATTTCAACGGCAACATCGGGATTTAAGGAAGCATTCATCGACGAGGGAAGCTCCGTGGGAGAAAGTCAAGGAATACGGATCGGCGGTGTTTAACTCAACAAGGAGCTGTGGGCGTCGATGGAAGGATCAATAAGACTCAAAGACAATAAGGATACACAGGATAAAAGCCGGAGAGGAACAACACAAATTTGTACGTCTAAGGATGGAACCAGAGCGGGGATGAGAGCGAGAGGACTCGAAGGCAACAAGGATACACAGGGTAACAGCCGGAGAGGAGGATCGAGCTCACTTTCGTTATCCAAAGAAAGGGGGAATGTGAAGAGTTGAATAACTCCCCACAAAATATCCCAAAAATAACTGCATGGAGAACCTGCCAGTTGCTACTTACGCAACTACTTCGCGTAGTAACGGCAACGCAGAAAAAGAGAGTTTGGAGAAAGCAGTTGAAGAGAGAGAGGAGAGAAAGTACAGAGTACGAATCCAAAGAGAGTTTGGAGCGATTGTGAGAGACGGAGCGGAGAGAGGCGCCAGAGCGAGACGGCACTAGTCAGAGAGAGAGTCCAGAGAGCGCAGGCGTGCCGTGAGCAAGGAAGGAACGGTACAGCGCTGCACTTTGGTCTTCAGTGGGGTGCCGTGTGCAGAGGGCGAAAGGTCAAACGGTAAAACCGTGGACTTTGGACCTTGGAGTGGAGAGAAGAAAAGGAGAGGCCGAGGATTAACGGGATCCGGAGGCCTATATAAGCGGGCCTAGCGCTGGAATCAGGACCAGTCATCGAGCATCAAGCCGCGAGTGAACAACGTCTAGTAAAAGTCAAAGTCAAGAATATACAACCGAAGGAACCAGCCGGGAACAAGATCGCCACGTCGAGTCGTTCGGGACCGAGCAAGTCACCGAATTGAGACACAGGTGGGTGAGTCCTCGAAAGGCAACACACGGCCAAATCTGCAGAAGATCAAGATTGGCTGTAATACCGATTAGTCCGACTAAGTTGGCTGTAATACCGGTCAGTTTAGCTGCATTGGCTGTAATACCGATCAGGCTAGCTGTACCGGCTGTATTACCAACCAGTCCGGCTACATTGGCTGTAATACCGATTTGGCTAACTGTGTTGGCTGTAATACCAGTCAGTTTAGCTGCATTGGCTGTAATACCAACCAGTCCAGACTTAGCTCGGAACGTCAATACCACCAGAGTAAGCAGCACGGGACTCAAGGGAGCCTCAAGGGCCTCAATGGAGAAACATGAAACAACGCCGCAGTCAGTCGCGTAGGACGACGACGTGGACAAACAGCCAGAGGCCGCGCCAAGAGCCGAGCCGCAGGTACGATCGCAACAGTCGGGAGGGAAGGCCAGGGTGGAACGTTCGTCTTTCTCTGGGCGTTAGCTACGGGGACTGCTGACGTAATCTGGCTGTAGTACCGGAGCGTCAAAGGAAAAGTAAGTGAGCGTCTACCGGGACCGGCCGGGGCAGAGCAAGGGACAGGAGGCTGCGGCTGGCAGGACGAAGGTCGTGCGAGCGTGGTGCCTGTTCACCCTAGTCTGAGAACGGTGACGCCTCCCTAAGCCCAACGGTCCAACTCCACGCCCTCGTGTACGAGTGGCGGCGAAAGTACTCGAAACGGCCAGGACCAGCAGCGAGGAATCTCCGAGCGGCGTTGCCGGAGGATCAATAGCACGAGATATACACAAGCACTGTAAAACAGAGCCGTAAATAAAAGCTTCTTTAACTGAATTCTGAAGTGTTGTTACTGGTAACCGGGCGGTCACGTTTATATAAATTTGGTGGGACGAACGCATAAATTCTACTGAGCTAGCCGCACGAACTGCGTAGCGAGCCAAACATAAAAAACAGTTCGTTACAAGTTACATCCACAAAAATGTTCATTCCTTATGTATGAGGTGGCTTTTCTAGGTCATAAATGCACAGATAAAGGAATACTACCAGACGACAAGAAATATGACGTCATTATCCAGCCCCACACGATGCAGACAGCGCAAGACGTTTTGTAGCATTCTGCAATTACTAAAGACGATTCGTAAAAAATTTCCCCGACTATTCACGGCACATAACACGATTATGTAAAAAGAATATTCCTTTTGAATGGACAGCTGAATGCCAAAATGCATTCGAATATTTAAAAACAATACTTATGGGACCTACCTTGCTGCAATATCCCGATTTCAGTAAAGAATTTTGTATAATTACTGATGCAAGTAAGCAAGCATGTGAAGCGGTTTCAACTCAAAACAAGAGAGAACGCTATAGTCGGGTGCCCCGACTATCAGATACCCGTTACACAGGTAAAAGGAGTGCGAGGGAGATGGAGATAGAAACTTTGATCACGCATAACTTTAAAACGAATGGTCCGATTTGAAAAATTTCTTCTACATTTCGATAGGTATTGATAAACACAATAAAACTGCATTTGTACTTTTCCGAAATATTTAAATTTATATTTAAATAAAATCGTATATAAGCGATTGTGGGCGTTGAAGGGGGCGTGGCATCTTTTTGAAACAAACTTGCGCTGCGTAGGAACTCCTAAAATCTGCATGCAAAATGCCAATCTTCTAGCTTTTATAGTTTCCGAGATCTCAGCGTTCATACGGACGGACAGACGGACAGGCGGACAGACGGACATGGCTAGATCGACTCGGCTAGTGATCCTGAACAATAATATATATACTTTATAGGGTCGGAAACGCTTCCTTCTACCTGTTACATACTTTTGCACGAATACAATATACCCTTTTACTCTACGAGTAACGGGTATAACTATAACGGACACCAACTTCCTATTGCATATGCATATGCCTTTACCAAGGGAGAAAGTAATAAGTGTACTACCGAACAGGAACTAGCTGCAATACACTGGGCAATATTACATTTTCGACCAAAACAGATCACAGACCTTTAACATACTTGTTCTCAATGACTAACCCAAGTTCCAAACTAACACGTATGAGGCTAGAATTAGAAGAATACAACTTCACAGTTAAATATTTGAAAGGGAAAGACAATTACTTGGCCGATGCGTTATCAAGAATAACCATCAAAGAACTACAAAATATATCCAGAAATATAAATAAAGTCACTACAAGATACCAAAGTGGACAGAAATCCTGCGCAGGAGAAAATGAAATTGACTTGTCTAGGCAATCTATAGAAAAATCTTCAAAGCCCAACGTATACGGAGTCATAAACAATGACGAAGTACGTAAAGTAGTGACCTTGCACGTAAAAAATATCTTTGAATATATATAATTTCAAGAAAATGGGCAATAAAACATTAAAATCATTGAGAGTAGCGCTAATCAACCCGGTAACCCTAATAAATTCTGAAAAAGAAAAAGAAGCTATTATGTCTACATACCCTGATGAACCAATTGAAGGAGGTCATACTGGCATTACTAAAACCTTGGCCGAGGTCAAAAGACATTACTTTTGGAATGGTATGACTTGATATATTATATTAAAGAGTACATACGAAAATGTCTAAAATGCCAAAAAGCGATGCTAAGTCTGAACAAGGGAATGAATATGCAGTTACTTTAATCTGCGATTTAACAAAATACCTTGTAGCAATACCAATTCCAAAAAAAAGTGCAAAAACAATAGCAAAGCTTTATTTGAAGATTTTATTCTGAAGTACGGTCCAATGAAGACGTTCATTACGGACATGGGAACAGAATAGAAGAATTCAATAATTGAAGATTTATGTAAAAATTTAAATATCAAAAACATAAATTCCACTGCACACCATGACCAGACTGTCGGAACAGTGGAGCGAAGCCACAGAACACTTAACGAGTTCATACGCTCATATATCTCAGTTGATAAAACAGATTGGGATGTATGTCTACAATACTTCGTATACTGCTTTAACACAACTGACATGATTATTGTCCATACGAATTAGTATTTGGGAAAACTTCAAACTTACCAAACCATTTCAATATCATAGATAGAATAGAACCATTATATAATATAGAAGATTATGCTAAGGAATCTAAATTAAGATTAGAATAGATAGATACGACAAAAATAGCTTAGATTTTGAATTAGAAATGGGAGACAAGGTTTTATTAACCTAACCCTATACGGTAAAGAAGATAGAACCTAATAATAATATAACATTATTAAATACAAAAAAACAAAACTCAGACAGTTCACAAGGATAGATTAAAAAATTTTATAGAATATATTTTGTAGGATGGCCATTCATAAGAGAAAAATAAAAAAAATCTCTTCAAAAAAATTTAATCTCTTCACTATAATAATGAATATAGGAATACAAATACGAAAAATAATATATAATAATAAATAATAAGAAATAGTCGCATAAATTTTTAAGTTTTGATTTTACTAACTTTTCTAATATTTACAATATTAAATACAAAAATAAAATTTAATATTTTCTAATTTTCTAATTTTTATAAACATACATATATATATTACATATACAACATAGGGGAGGGAGATGTAGTATGCTCACATATCGGGTATACACTGTACCACTTATATCACTGCAACATTGTGGCTTTTGGTTATGTCCTAATATTCCCAGCACTTTAAGAGCGGAGTAATTCGACCCACACAACAATGTTATGAGCATCCTAAATGCTGAGCCGCGGCACATATACATTAATATAGTTATTTAAACACATAAGCGTTGGCCGCGGCGCTGCTCGCGCAGATATGTGAATTTTAAGCCAAGCCAACTGATTCTAAAGTCAAGTGGCAACATTCATGCAATGAGCCCCGAACCGATGTACATTTTATAGTGCATATTGTAACCGTATTAAATTCAACAAAATAAATATTAAATACAGAATTGATTGAACTTATTACAATACATTTAAATTCCGTTCGCTTCGCGAGTGAATTATAAATCTTTGTGCACTTGTGTAACAATACTAAAAAGTTTTATTAATTTTGTAATTCTTTTCTGTGTTTTCTTTTCTTGTAACCCCGCCGTTTCTCTTTTGTGCGTTGATCGTCGTAAGTCGTGGTGCTGTTTTTATACTCTTGCAGAGGGTATTATAATTTTTGTCAAAAGTGTGCAACGCAGTGAAGGAGACATTTCCGACCCTTTAAAGTATATATATTCATGATCAGGATCACCTCCTGACCTCCTCCCGTCTGTCCGTTTGTCTGTTTCTACGCGAACTAGTCTCTCAGTTTTAAAGTAATCGAATTGAAACTTTGCACACACCCTTCTTTCCTTTGCACGGAGTATATAAGTCGGAACGGCCGGGATCGGCCGACTATATCCTATAGCTGCCATATAACTTAACGATAGGAAATACCATAACTTTGGTGTTTTAAAGTAAGGAAGTTGGGATTTTCTATGAGTTTTATATTTGGCCAATCAATCCGACCTACCAAATTTTATGGGGATCGGCCGACTATATCCTATAGCTACTATATAACTGAACGATTGAAAATGCCATATCTTTGGTGTTTTTAAAGTTAGGAAGTTGGGATTTTTATGAGTATTTAGAATGCATTATATAAATAATATTGGAAAATATTATTTACAGAATATTCTTCAAGGGTATATCAACATCGGCTCCGCCCGAAGTTAGGTTTCCTTTCTTGTTAGTGTTGCTTTTGCATGCACTTTTAACTAATTTACGCTCCCGCTCTCTCGCTGTATCATCAGCAAACGTAGATGTTGTTAGTCGTGTGCTTGTTGGGATGTCTGCTGTGTAGAGGACATATAATGTTGGCCCAGGCACGCTTTCTTGAGGAACTCCAGCTCCAATAGTGAAATCGTCAGTTATAGCTGTGTTGCATTTTACAGCAAATTTTGTGTCGTAGAGGTAAGACTCTGAAAGCTTATGGGTGTTGTACAGGAGCATTGTCTTGATCTTGTATATTAGACCTTCTAACTCTATCAAATGCTTGACAGACATTTACAAATATGGCAGTACAGTACTCTTGTTTTTCGAACGAGTTCCGAATTTCTGATGTTATCCGGTTGACCTGCTCAATTGTTTCGTGCTTTTCACGAAACCCAAATTGATGTGACGGAATTCCTTCCTGGATTCCTAGGTATGTGTTTATCGAGTCAATTCGCATTTTTCAAAGAGTTTAGATAAGCATGAAAATATGCTTATAGGTTTATACGACGTGGGAATTATGTGGTCTTTTCCCGGGTTTGCTATCATTATTATAATCGACTTTTTCCATCTCACTGGAAAGTGACCAAGTTTTGCGATGGCATTAAAAAGCTGGGTGATACTGATCAATATGGGAGCTCAATGATCATTTTGGGAGTTATGAGGTCGCAGCCCAGGGATTTTTTTCAGATTCATCTGATTTTTGATGATGTTAACGATTTCTTTTGTGCGAAACTTAATTGGCTCAAGTTTGAGCTGAGGCTCATATGGTAAAGTCGGCAATGTCGGCAAAGTGCCACTAGTGCGGCAGGATTTCGTTGGAAGACATTTTTAAGGTGGTTGGCAAGCGTGCTGGCTCTGTCTGCATCGGTACGCACCCAGCCGCCTGTGGGATTTCTAATAGGCATCACGGTTACTTTCGGTGTTTAGAGTTGGGTGAGCTCTCCATAGTCAGTGTTTTGTACTAGATGTTGATAATTGCTCTATTTAGCGTCGGTGGACATGTGCTTCTTCTTGCTGTAAAGCTTTTGTGAGTTGACGTGAGGCATGTTTTACGCGTTGCCTAGCAGATGGCGATTGCCACTCTCGACGTAAACGTCGCTTTTCGAGGACGAGCTGTTTGATTTGTAGATTTGTCTTCTTTTGGTTGTATTGTGTACTTTTAGTTTGGGGTGTTGAAACTCGAGCTGGAGAGACGAGTACAGACTCTAGTGTATTAACAAATCTGTCTACGTTGACTTCATCGTTAAGATGAGGACATAGCTCAATATGTGAGCCAATATATTTTCTTGTACTTAACCCAATTGGTTTTTTGTGAAGTCAATTTAAACGATTGTTCCAATGTTTCTGGATGTCGAAGTAGAATAAACAAGACAGGAGAGTGATCGGATGAAAGATCCGAAAGGCATTCGACGCTTATCAGATTTTTAGGGATGTTTTTTGTAATTGCAAAGTCTATTAAATCGGGTAGTTTCTTTGGGTCTGCCGGCCAGTATGTTGGTCTGCCAGGAGAAACATAGTCCAGCTTGTTCTTGGCTTTCATAACTGCATTTTAGAGTTGTCTTCCTTTTGGACTCAAGAGGCTTGATCCCCAGTGTGTGTGCATGGCATTGTAGTCTCCTGCTGCTTTGAAGTGGTCTCCTAGTGAGTTGAAAAACTGCATAAACTCATCTTCAGCTATAGTGAAGCGAAGGGGGCAATATACGGCGTCTAGTGTAAGTTGGTTGCCAATATTTATTTGTATATTTATAGATGTGGCCTGCAAGTAGTTATTAGCAAATTTGTTATGATAGTGATTAGAATTGCGGTCCCACCATGTGCTTCACCATTTGGATGATTTGTTCCGTAGAATGAATAGCCTCGTAGTTGAAAATTGTATTTGTTTGTAGGTGTATTTCTAACAGCAGTACTACGTCAATATCATTGTCGAGTAGGAATTCAGCTAACTCAAGCTAACTCCACGCAGATATCCTTAGGGAAGTCATTATTAGGATTGTTGTGAAACCAGCATTTGAATCAATAGATTTTGGTTTCGCATTAAACTTTGCATAGTTGTACGCATAAACGACATAAACTCCGTAAGGCTTTGTTGCAGGCTGCATATCATAGCTTCAAATTGGCTTTTTGGATGCTCCGGGATTGTTGTTGCTGAGCCATGTTCGGTTCTTGGTATGCTGATTGCAGAAATGAGCTTTTTGAGACAGGGTTAGCCAGTCCTGATTTTAAAGCGCTTGGATAAGTCACATTTTTATCAGAGTTTAAGGGTCCTAGTGAGGATCTGGCTGCAGTCGAGAAGAAGACTTCAGGGTTTGAACTGGAAGCTGTCATCTGTTTATTTTGGGTGCGGGCGGCAGTTCCTCTCTGGTGGATGCGACTTTTCAGCTCCTTATAAACAGGGCAGCCTCTGTAGTTAGCAGTGTGATTGCCCCCGTTGGCCGCACTTTTTCGAGTTGCAGTCATCTTTGCTCGTAGGGCAGTGTGCGGAGTCAGGAAGATCTCCACAAACTACACACACCGGGCGCAGTTTACAGTATGACCTTGTATGGCCATATTCTTGGCAGTTCGCACATTGTACCGGGCCATTGCGTTTGTGCGGTTCCTCAACTGTAATTCTGCGGTGCAGCCGGAACTGAAGATTGTAAATGGGGTGCACTTCGTATTTCTTTAGGGGCTTGTTTTCTGGTTCCAGCTCAACCTTAAAGAGTGGCTGTGGCTTTCTATCCCGTTAAGGATGTTGAAGACTGTCTTAGCGTTAAATCCCTTCTCTTGAAGCGCCTTTGTTATCTCTGCAGGCGTTACGTCGGACTCTATGCCCTTAAGTACGACTTGCAGGCCCATGCTACTTTTTAGCTGATACGTGTTAAAGTTCTTTTTATTATCTTCAGACTTCATTTGAACCTTTGTTTTCTGTATATTGCCCTTTACTAGAGGTATTATGTGGAAGTTATCCTTTCCAATAAGCTCAATCTTTTTGTTGACGAGAACATTGGAACTTTTTTCTCGAATATAAATAGGCGGAGGTTTTGGCTTCCTTTTCTCGACATCAGTGGATTCGGCTGCCTCAACGTCATAGGCGTCTTCCAAGATTTTAAATCGGCTTGAGTTCATGGGCGTTTCTATTCCAGCTAGGATAGAATTGTTACGGGTTATTTTGCGTTGAGAATTTAGAGGGCTCAGCTTCCTTTTGATTTGGATGTAGCGATCCATACCAGTCTGCACAGCCGGCTTAGCACATTCATTGGTTTTGTTCTGTTTTCGGGCAGCGCATCGGCAGACGTATTAATATTTGCGCTGCTAGCTGATGATGTCATTAAACGAGCAGTCGATACGGTTGCAGTTGTTGTTGTAGTTACAGTTGATGTTGTTATGAAATTGCGGTGCTAGTTACTGCTGATGAGATTAGGTTATTGCATACCTGCACTTTCAGCGCTCTTTGGCCGCAGAGACGTCGATGGTAGCGAGGGGGAGCAAGAACGCGCTCTCTCGCTCGCTATGTTTAAGAACTCGGTCAAGTTGGGGGTAATTGCCCGCGCTTGATCAGAGCTTGCATTATTTTCGGTTGCTTTAAAAGAGAAGTACGCGTTATTTTTTTTGTACTGAGAGCCGTCTCTCGTCTTGCTCACGTTGACGTTGTGTGCGAACGTCGTTCAGACTCATTGTATTCGTGGTAAAGTTAATTAGAGTTTAAAGTGTTAAGTTTTATATTAATTAAATGACCAATCAATATAAACATTCGCGATTTCATCGTAGATAGCGTCTTTTCGCGTAAGAGTAGATTTATTAAAACGGTCACTGCACTTTTGTGATTTTATTGAATACTTTTTTCCGGAGCACAATAAATACACGTCTGCATGCGACGACGGTTGCTTAAATTTCATTGGAAAATAGCAGCCGTTTAATCGTCAGGCCAAAACCGGAGTCAACGGAGCACGCCACACACGAGCAAGGACTCTGATCATACCAGCACACACCCAAGTCAACGACGAACAAAGGATCGGGATTGCGAAAATCCGTTTAATCCTCAGGACAAAGCCGGAGTCAACGGAAAAGGGAGTTGGATAGACAAGAAGGACGATCTTGCAAATGAAGACTAGACAAATCCCAGACTAGATGGGGCAGAGGCAACCGTTTCAACGTCAGGCCAAAGACCGGAGTCAACGGAGCACACAACCAAAAAAAAGGAACTTTATCAACGAAAGTATTCACCGGACCTGCGAAACGATCACAAGGAAAACATGTGGGGAGGAACGACAGATTACATGTCACCGAGGAAAGGGAAGAGACGGTACGAGGTACCGTAAAGCTAGGTAAAACACGCGTCAGCGACGGCCACCAAAAATTAACTGAGCCAAAAACGAGAGAAGACCTAGGCATCGAAGGAAAGTGGCGGCATTAGACACGCAGGATTAAGAAAAAACGGGGCCCCAAAGAGAAGACATAAGCTGCAAAGGGAGCCGATAGGGACATAACGGGAATGCACAAAAGGAATCCCCAAAAACCGAGGCTTCATGGTAAAGGAAATTGCAAGGGAACGGGCAAACCAAATCAAGAAGTCAGCATGAGTACCCGAGTTACCAGAGCAGCAGCAAGGAGGCACGCCACGCTTCAGCGAGGTCCTGAAAGACCCGTCGCGGAGCAAGGACGGTCGGAGGCTAGGCCGCTGCCTATCTTCCGGCCCACCCAAACCCCGCGGCGTGGTGCCAAGGAGAGGCGGGAGTGGCGCCTAAGGAGGGCCAGGGATCCGGAGGTCGACACAATCCCGCCGGGATACACCCGAACATTTAAGGGTGCGGCGAAGAGGCCAAGGGGCAGCGGAAGCACCTCGGTGAAGATGGCTGAGGCGAGAGACAAGATGCTAAGGGACGAGGTCGGGCGGATGCGGACGATGAGGGCCCCATACGAGGACCGCAGAGCGGTCGAGAAGGACCTCGAGACGGAGCGGATGAAGCAGGCCGCCGAGGAAGTCATCGTGCAGGAGGCATATCGTCTCAATCAAAGAGAGGAGAAGGCACGGAAGGAAGCAGAAGTCGAGGAGGCCAAGAGAAAGGCGGAGGAGGAGAAGCGTTGCCGGGACACCGAATGGCAACAGCGGCTGCAGAAGTGGGAGGAGGAGGAGTGCCAGTTGTGGGCGAGTGAGGTCCTGGTGGAATCAGTGCCCCTAATCCCAGAAGGGATGCAGGGAATTCCCCCGACTCCCCGATCCGGCGACAACGGAGGTGGCAGCCATGGATCCGAGGCCCCGAGCCAGTGGGTCTAATCGGATGGATGGTTCCCCAACAATGCCCAACCCCCCATCACCAAGATTGGCACGATCCACCTCCGACCCCCCGCCCGCAAGAATGGCCGGAGGACGGCGACCGGGATCCTGCTCCTAGCCCCCCGCCATGTCAGCAGGAGGCAGAGTCCCCACGCCCACCGAAGTGGACCCCGGCCCGACGGCCCACGCCTCAGCGTGTCCACGAGATCCTAGGAGGAGGAGCCGGAGGATCCCACTCAGGAAGAGGCTCCCAGACCAGGAGGAGGGGAGGAGCAGTGGCAGTACTGCCGCACGGAGATCCCGCAGGCCCACGTCGCGCATGCCCTAAATGCGTTTGTGGCCGGCGGGGTCCATTGGCGGCAGCACACCGTGACGTGGACCTGGCCCGTCGGCGACGAAGCAAGGCCGCGGAGGAAGCGGAGACCCCAGCACAGGACCCACCAAAATCGAATCCGCGGGACCGAAGGGTGTGCCGCGAAGACGCCGGGTGGTTGCCGCCGACACCGGAGACTGGAGATGTCCTGGAGATGTCCTGGAGAAGGGGGCATGGGTGTGGCTGTCACCTGTGGGCAACCAGAGGCCCAAACTCCAGCGGCAGGTATCTGCCCCGGAGGCCCGCGGCCCAGTGGCCAGGTCCGCACTGGTGCGAATGGAGTCCCGGACGGAGGGCGGATCCTGGCAGGACATCGCTGAGGAGGAGTGGCCAGCTGGCCTATTAGAGCAGCCGGTCGTAAAAAATGCAATTCGACGAGGAGGCCGACGCTGCGTGATGGCAAAGGTAGGCTGAAAGAAATACCGCAACCGTTTGGCGGCCACTGGCCAAGTTAGCGTTCGCCGGTTTGATTGCTAGCCGTAACAAAAAAAGAAAAAATAAAAATCTAAGAAGAAAAAAAACCCGACCACACACGTAAACACTGACACTGGGACTTAAAACGCGGACAGAACTAGAACAAACACTTAAAATGATAACACCATAAAAAGCTGGGGAGTTTATTTGAAAAGCAGTTCATCTGAAAAACAAAAGCCAATCAATTGAATGACAAAAACAAAATCGAAGGCACAAACTCACATGTACATTAAAGAATGGTGGAGAAGGGTAGCTGCTGAAACGCGGGGGGACCGTGGCGGCGGTCAATCTATGTATGTCCCAGGTCATCTTTTTCTTTATCTCCTTGGAAAAGCCGTTCATCTGAAAACGAAAAGAAAATCAGTTGAGCAATAAAAAAAAGGAAAATATAAAGGCACAAACTCACGTGTACTGTGGAATGATGGGGAGGGGTAGCTGCTGAAATGAGGGGAGGACGATCGTGGCGGCAGTCAAACCGTTTTTACCCCTTATCCTCTCTCTTTCCATCTCCGCTCGTAGGCGAGGGCCACAGTGCATGGGCAAGTCAAGGGAAAGGGAGGTTAAAAGAGGAAGCAGGATAAGAGAAAGGGGAAATAGGAAATTAAAGAGAAAACTTACCGGCGGAAAAAAATTCTCCTCGTCACCATGTGCTTAGGGAAGGGGGCGCCAGCGATATTGGGCGGTCGATTGGCTCTATCGTATAATAGCCGATCGATGGACAAGAGACATTGGAACTATCGGCATATGGGGGGCACACTAATAAACATCGCGATGATGAGGTGGCAACGCCACCCGAAGGTAATATCGATATGCAAGTCATGTTATCGATCGCAAAGTATTAGTGTGAGTCAGACGAACCAAAGGAGACCGCGAACCAGGTGGGAGCGGGATATTTAAAAATTTCAACGGCAACATCGGGATTTAAGGAAGCATTCATCGACGAGGGAAGCTTTGTGGGAGAAAGTCAAGGAATACGGATCGGCGGTGTTTAACTCAACAAGGAGCTGTGGGCGTCGATGGAAGGATCAATAAGACTCAAAGACAATAAGGATACACAGGATAAAAGCCGGAGAGGAACAACACAAATTTGTACGTCTAAGGATGGAACCAGAGCGGGGATGAGAGCGAGAGGACTCGAAGGCAACAAGGATACACAGGGTAACAACCGGAGAGGAGGATCGAGCTCACTTTCGTTATCCAAAGAAAGGGGGAATGTGAAGAGTTGAATAACTCCCCACAAAATATCCCAAAAATAACTGCATGGAGAACCTGCCAGTTGCTACTTACGCAACTACTTCGCGTAGTAACGGCAACGCAGAAAAAGAGAGTTTGGAGAAAGCAGTTGAAGAGAGGAGGAGAAAGTACAGAGTACGAATCCAAAGAGAGTTTGGAGAGATTGTGAGAGACGGAGCGGAGAGAGGCGCCAGAGCGAGACGGCACTAGTCAGAGAGAGAGTCCAGAGAGCGCAGGCGTGCCGTGAGCAAGGAAGGAACGGTACAGCGCTGCACTTTGGTCTTCAGTGGGGTGCCGTGTGCAGAGGGCGAAAGGTCAAACGGTAAAACCGTGGACTTTGGACCTTGGAGTGGAGAGAAGAAAAGAGAGGCCGAGGATTAACGGGATCCGGAGGCCTATAAGCGGGCCTAGCGCTGGAATCAGGACCAGTCATCGAGCATCAAGCCGCGAGTGAACAACGTCTAGTAAAAGTCAAAGTCAAGAATATACAACCGTAGGAACCAGCCGGGAACAAGATCGCCACGTCGAGTCGTTCGGGACCGAGCAAGTCACCGAATTGAGACACAGGTGGGTGAGTCCTCGAAAGGCAACACACGGCCAAATCTGCAGAAGATCAAGATTGGCTGTAATACCGATTAGTCCGACTAAGTTGGCTGTAATACCGGTCAGTTTAGCTGCATTGGCTGTAATACCGATCAGGCTAGCTGTACCGGCTGTATTACCAACCAGTCCGGCTACATTGGCTGTAATACCGATTTGGCTAACTGTGTTGGCTGTAATACCAGTCAGTTTAGCTGCATTGGCTGTAATACCGATCAGGCTAGCTGTACCGGCTGTAATACCAACCAGTCCAGACTTAGCTCGGAACGTCAATACCACCAGAGTAAGCAGCACGGGCCTCAAGGGAGCCTCAAGGGCCTCAATGGAGAAACATGAAACAACGCCGCAGTCAGTCGCGTAGGACGACGACGTGGACAAACAGCCAGAGGCCGCGCCAAGAGCCAAGCCGCAGGTACGATCGCAACAGTCGGGAGGGAAGGCCAGGGTGGAATGTTCGTCTTTCTCTGGGCGTTAGCTACGGGGACTGCTGACGTAATCTGGCTGTAGTACCGGAGCGTCAAAGGAAAAGTGAGTGAGCGTCTACCGGGACCGGCCGGGGCAGAGCAAGGGACAGGAGGCTGCGGCTGGCAGGACGAAGGTCGTGCGAGCGTGGTGCCTGTTCACCCTAGTCTGAGAACGGTGACGCCTCCCTAAGCCCAACGGTCCAACTCCACGCCCTCGTGTACGAGTGGCGGCGAAAGTACTCGAAACGGCCAGGACCAGCAGCGAGGAATCTCCGAGCGGCGTTGCCGGAGGATCAATAGCACGAGATATACACAAGCACTGTAAAACAGAGCCGTAAATAAAAGCTTCTTTAACTGAATTCTGAAGTGTTGTTACTGGTAACCGGGCGGTCACGTTTATATAAATTTGGTGGGACGAACGCATAAATTCTACTGAGCTAGCCGCACGAACTGCGTAGCGAGCCAAACATAAAAAACAGTTCGTTACAAGTTACATCCACAAAAATGTTCATTCCTTATGTATGAGGTGGCTTTTCTAGGTCATAAATGCACAGATAAAGGAATACTACCAGACGACAAGAAATATGACGTCATTATCCAGCCCCACACGATGCAGACAGCGCAAGACGTTTTGTAGCATTCTGCAATTACTAAAGACGATTCGTAAAAAATTTCCCCGACTATTCACGGCACATAACACGATTATGTAAAAAGAATATTCCTTTTGAATGGACAGCTGAATGCCAAAATGCATTCGAATATTTAAAAACAATACTTATGGGACCTACCTTGCTGCAATATCCCGATTTCAGTAAAGAATTTTGTATAATTACTGATGCAAGTAAGCAAGCATGTGAAGCGGTTTCAACTCAAAACTATAACGGACACCAACTTCCTATTGCATATGCATATGCCTTTACCAAGGGAGAAAGTAATAAGTGTCCTACCGAACAGGAACTAGCTGCAATACACTGGGCAATATTACATTTTCGACCAAAACAGATCACAGACCTTTAACATACTTGTTCTCAATGACTAACACAAGTTCCAAACTAACACGTATGAGGCTAGAATTAGAAGAATACAACTTCACAGTTAAATATTTGAAAGGGAAAGACAATTACTTGGCCGATGCGTTATCAAGAATAACCATCAAAGAACTACAAAATATATCCAGAAATATAAATAAAGTCACTACAAGATACCAAAGTGGACAGAAATCCTGCGCAGGAGAAAATGAAATTGACTTGTCTAGGCAATCTATAGAAAAATCTTCAAAGCCCAACGTATACGGAGTCATAAACAATGACGAAGTACGTAAAAGTAGTGACCTTGCACGTAAAAAATATCTTTGAACACGTTTCAATATATAATTTCAAGAAAATGCGCAATAAAACATTAAAATCATTGAGAGTAGCGCTAATCAACCCGGTAACCCTAATAAATTCTGAAAAAGAAAAAGAAGCTATTATGTCTACATACCCTGATGAACCAATTGAAGGAGGTCATACTGGCATTACCAAAACCTTGGCCGAGGTCAAAAGACATTACTTTTGGAATGGTATGACTTGATATATTATATTAAAGAGTACATACGAAAATGTCTAAAATGCCAAAAAGCGATGCTAAGTCTGAACAAGGGAATGAATATGCAGTTACTTTAATCTGCGATTTAACAAAATACCTTGTAGCAATACCAATTCCAAAAAAAAGTGCAAAAACAATAGCCAAAGCTTTATTTGAAGATTTTATTCTGAAGTACGGTCCAATGAAGACGTTCATTACGGACATGGGAACAGAATAGAAGAATTCAATAATTGAAGATTTATGTAAAAATTTAAATATCAAAAACATAAATTCCACTGCACACCATGACCAGACTGTCGGAACAGTGGAGCGAAGCCACAGAACACTTAACGAGTTCATACGCTCATATATCTCAGTTGATAAAACAGATTGGGATGTATGTCTACAATACTTCGTATACTGCTTTAACACAACTGACATGATTATTGTCCATACGAATTAGTATTTGGAAAAACTTCAAACTTACCAAACCATTTCAATATCATAGATAGAATAGAACCATTATATAATATAGAAGATTATGCTAAGGAATCTAAATTAAGATTAGAATAGATAGATACGACAAAAATAGCTTAGATTTTGAATTAGAAATGGGAGACAAGGTTTTATTAACCTAACCCTATACGGTAAAGAAGATAGAACCTAATAATAATATAACATTATTAAATACAAAAAAACAAAACTCAGACAGTTCACAAGGATAGATTAAAAAATTTTATAGAATATATTTTGTAGGATGGCCATTCATAAGAGAAAAATAAAAAAAATCTCTTCAAAAAAATTTAATCTCTTCACTATAATAATGAATATAGGAATACAAATACGAAAAATAATATATAATAATAAATAATAAGAAATAGTCGCATAAATTTTCAAGTTTTGATTTTACTAACTTTTCTAATATTTACAATATTAAATACAAAAATAAAATTTAATATTTTCTAATTTTCTAATTTTTATAAACATACATATATATATTACATATACAACATAGGGGAGGGAGATGTAGTATGCTCACATATCGGGTATACACTGTACCACTTATATCACTGCAACATTGTGGCTTTTGGTTATGTCCAAATATTCCCAGCACTTTAAGAGCGGAGTAATTCGACCCACACAACAATGTTATGAGCATCCTAAATGCTGAGCCGCGGCACATATACATTAATATAGTTATTTAAACACATAAGCGTTGGCCGCGCAGATATGTGAATTTTAAGCCAAGCCAACTGATTCTAAAGTCAAGTGGCAACATTCATGAAATGAGCCCCGAACCGATGTACATTTTATAGTGCATATTGTAACCGTATTAAATTCAACAAAATAAATATTAAATACAGAATTGATTGAACTTATTACAATACATTTAAATTCCGTTCGCTTCGCGAGTGAATTATAAATCTTTGTGCACTTGTGTAACAATACTAAAAAGTTTTATTAATTTTGTAATTCTGTTCTGTGTTTTCTTTTCTTGTAACCCCGCCGTTTCTCTTTTGTGCGTTGATCGTCGTAAGTCGTGGTGCTGTTTTTATACTCTTGCAGAGGGTATTATAATTTTTGTCAAAAGTGTGCAACGCAGTGAAGGAGACATTTCCGACCCTTTAAAGTATATATATTCATGATCAGGATCACCTCCTGAGTTGATATAAGCATGTCCGTCTGTCCGTCTGTCTGTTTCTACGCGAACTAGTCTCTCAGTTTTAAAGTAATCGAATTGAAACTTTGCACACACCCTTCTTTCCTTTGCACGGAGTATATAAGTCGGAACGGCCGGGATCGGCCGACTATATCCTATAGCTGCCATATAACTGAACGATAGGAAATACCATAACTTTGGTGTTTTAAAGTAAGGAAGTTGGGATTTTCTATGAGTTTTATATTTGGCCAATCAATCCGACCTACCAAATTTTATGGGGATCGGCCGACTATATCCTATAGCTACCATATAACTGAACGATTGAAAATGCCATATCTTTGGTGTTTTTAAAGTTAGGAAGTTGGGATTTTTATGAGTATTTAGAATGCATTATATAAATAATATTGGAAAATATTATTTACAGAATATTCTTCAAGGGTATATCAACATCGGCTCCGCCCGAAGTTAGGTTTCCTTTCTTGTTAGTGTTGCTTTTGCATGCACTTTTAACTAATTTACGCTCCCGCTCTCTCGCGGGAAGATGTTGTTAGTCGTGTGCTTGTTGGGATGTCTGCTGTGTAGAGGACATATAATGTTGGCCCAGGCACGCTTTCTTGAGGAACTCCAGCTCCAATAGTGAAATCGTCAGTTATAGCTGTGTTGCATTTTACAGCAAATTTTGTGTCGTAGAGGTAAGACTCTGAAAGCTTATGGGTGTTGTACGGGAGCATTGTCTTGATCTTGTATATTAGACCTTCTAACTCTATCAAATGCTTGACAGACATCTAAAAATATGGCAGTACAGTACTCTTGTTTTTCGAACGAGTTCCGAATTTCTGATGTTGTCCGGTTGACCTGCTCAATTGTTTCGTGCTTTTCACGAAACCCAAATTGATGTGACGGAATTCCTTCCTGGATTCCTAGGTATGTGTTTATCGAGTCAATTCGCATTTTTCAAAGAGTTTAGATAAGCATGAAAATATGCTTATAGGTTTATACGACGTGGGAATTATGTGGTCTTTTCCCGGGTTTGCTATCATTATTATAATCGACTTTTTCCATCTCACTGGAAAGTGACCAAGTTTTGCGATGGCATTAAAAAGCTGGGTGATACTGATCAATATGGGAGCTCAATGATCATTTTGGGAGTTATGAGGTCGCAGCCCAGGGATTTTTTTCAGATTCATCTAATTTTTGATGATGTTAACGATTTCGTTTGTGCGAAACTTAATTGGCTCAAGTTTGAGCTGAGGCTCATATGGTAAAGTCGGCAATGTCGGCAAAGTGCCACTAGTGCGGCAGGATTTCGTTGGAAGACATTTTTAAGGTGGTTGGCAAGCGTGCTGGCTCTGTCTGCATCGGTACGCACCCAGCCGCCTGTGGGATTTCTAATAGGCATCACGGTTACTTTCGGTGTTTAGAGTTGGGTGAGCTCTCCATAGTCAGTGTTTTGTACTAGATGTTGATAATTGCTCTATTTAGCGTCGGTGGACATGTGCTTCTTCTTGCTGTAAAGCTTTTGTGAGTTGACGTGAGGCATGTTTTACGCGTTGCCTAGCAGATGGCGATCTAGCAGATTGCCACTCTCGACGTAAACGTCGCTTTTCGAGGACGAGCTGTTTGATTTGTAGATTTGTCTTCTTTTGGTTGTATTGTGTACTTTTAGTTTGGGGTGTTGAAACTCGAGCTGGAGAGACGAGTACAGACTCTAGTGTATTAACAAATCTGTCTACGTTGACTTCATCGTTAAGATGAGGACATAGCTCAATATGTGAGCCAATATATTTTCTTGTACTTAACCCAATTGGTTTTTTGTGAAGTCAATTTAAACGATTGTTCCAATGTTTCTGGATGTCGAAGTAGAATAAACAAGACAGGAGAGTGATCGGATGAAAGATCCGAAAGGCATTCGACGCTTATCAGATTTTTAGGGATGTTTTTTGTAATTGCAAAGTCTATTAAATCGGGTAGTTTCTTTGGGTCTGCCGGCCAGTATGTTGGTCTGCCAGGAGAAACATAGTCCAGCTTGTTCTTGGCTTTCATAACTGCATTTTAGAGTTGTCTTCCTTTTGGACTCAAGAGGCTTGATCCCCAGTGTGTGTGCATGGCATTGTAGTCTCCTGCTGCTTTGAAGTGGTCTCCTAGTGAGTTGAAAAACTGCATAAACTCATCTTCAGCTATAGTGAAGCGAAGGGGGCAATATACGGCGTCTAGTGTAAGTTGGTTGCCAATATTTATTTGTATATTTATAGATGTGGCCTGCAAGTAGTTATTAGCAAATTTGTTATGATAGTGATTAGAATTGCGGTCCCACCATGTGCTTCACCATTTGGATGATTTGTTCCGTAGAATGAATAGCCTCGTAGTTGAAAATTGTATTTGTTTGTAGGTGTATTTCTAACAGCAGTACTACGTCAATATCATTGTCGAGTAGGAATTTAGCTAACTCAAGCTAACTCCACGCAGATATCCTTAGGGAAGTCATTATTAGGATTGTTGTGAAACCAGCATTTGAATCAATAGATTTTGGTTTCGCATTAAACTTTGTATAGTTGTACGCATAAACGACATAAACTCCGTAAGGCTTTGTTGCAGGCTGCATATCATAGCTTCAAATTGGCTTTTTGGATGCTCCGGGATTGTTGTTGCTGAGCCATGTTCGGTTCTTGGTATGCTGATTGCAGAAATGAGCTTTTTGAGACAGGGTTAGCCAGTCCTGATTTTAAAGCGCTTGGATAAGTCACATTTTTATCAGAGTTTAAGGGTCCTAGTGAGGATCTGGCTGCAGTCGAGAAGAAGACTTCAGGGTTTGAACTGGAAGCTGTCATCTGTTTATTTTGGGTGCGGGCGGCAGTTCCTCTCTGGTGGATGCGACTTTTCAGCTCCTTATAAACAGGGCAGCCTCTGTAGTTAGCAGTGTGATTGCCCCCGTTGGCCGCACTTTTTCGAGTTGCAGTCATCTTTGCTCGTAGGGCAGTGTGCGGAGTCATGAAGATCTCCACAAACTACACACACCGGGCGCAGTTTACAGTATGACCTTGTATGGCCATATTCTTGGCAGTTCGCACATTGTACCGGGCCATTGCGTTTGTGCGGTTCCTCAACTGTAATTCTGCGGTGCAGCCGGAACTGAAGATTGTAAATGGGGTGCACTTCGTATTTCTTTAGGGGCTTGTTTTCTGGTTCCAGCTCAACCTTAAAGAGTGGCTGTGGCTTTCTATCCCGTTAAGGATGTTGAAGACTGTCTTAGCGTTAAATCCCTTCTCTTGAAGCGCCTTTGTTATCTCTGCAGGCGTTACGTCGGACTCTATGCCCTTAAGTACGACTTGCAGGCCCATGCTACTTTTTAGCTGATACGTGTTAAAGTTCTTTTTATTCTCGGAAAGATATTTCGATAATACTCTGTAATTATCTTCAGACTTCATTTGAACCTTTGTTTTCTGTATATTGCCCTTTACTAGAGGTATTATGTGGAAGTTATCCTTTCCAATAAGCTCAATCTTTTTGTTGACGAGAACATTGGAACTTTTTTCTCGAATATAAATAGGCGGAGGTTTTGGCTTCCTTTTCTCGACATCAGTGGATTCGGCTGCCTCAACGTCATAGGCGTCTTCCAAGATTTTAAATCGGCTTGAGTTCATGGGCGTTTCTATTCCAGCTAGGATAGAATTGTTACGGGTTATTTTGCGTTGAGAATTTAGAGGGCTCAGCTTCCTTTTGATTTGGATGTAGCGATCCATACCAGTCTGCACAGTCGGCTTAGCACATTCATTGGTTTTGTTCTGTTTTTCGGGCAGCGCATCGGCAGACGTATTAATATTTGCGCTGCTAGCTGATGATGTCATTAAACGAGCAGTCGATACGGTTGCAGTTGTTGTTGTAGTTACAGATGATGTTGTTATGAAATTGCGGTGCTAGTTACTGCTGATGAGATTAGGTTATTGCATACCTGCACTTTCAGCGCTCTTTGGCCGCAGAGACGTCGATGGTAGCGAGGGGGAGCAAGAACGCGCTCTCTCGCTCGCTATGTTTAAGAACTCGGTCAAGTTGGGGGTAATTGCCCGCGCTTGATCAGAGCTTGCATTATTTTCGGTTGCTTTAAAAGAGAAGTACGCGTTATTTCTTTGTACTGAGAGCCGTCTCTCGTCTTGCTCACGTTGACGTTGTGTGCGAACGTCGTTCAGACTCATTGTATTCGTGGTAAAGTTAATTAGAGTTTAAAGTGTTAAGTTTTATATTAATTAAATGACCAATCAATATAAATATTCGCGATTTCATCGTAGATAGCGTCTTTTCGCGTAAGAGTAGATTTATTAAAACGGTCACTGCACTTTTGTGATTTTATTGAATACTTTTTTCCGGAGCACAATAAATACACGTCTGCATGCGACGACGGTTGCTTAAATTTCATGGGAAAATAGCAACCGTTTAATCGTCAGCCACACACGAGCAAGGACTCTGATCATACCAGCACACACCCAAGTCAACGACAAACAAAGGATCGGGATTGCGAAAATCCGTTTAATCCTCAGGACAAAGCCGGAGTCAACGGAAAAGGGAGTTGGATAGACAAGAAGGACGATCTTGCAAATGAAGACTAGACAAATCCCTAGATGGGGCAGAGGCAACCGTTTCAACGTCAGGCCAAAGACCGGAGTCAACGGAGCACACAACCAAAAAAAAGGAACTTTATCAACGAAAGTATTCACCGGACCTGCGAAACGATCACAAGGAAAACATGTGGGGAGGAACGACAGATTACATGTCACCGAGGAAAGGGAAGAGACGGTACGAGGTACCGTAAAGCTAGGTAAAACACGCGTCAGCGACGGCCACCAAAAATTAACTGAGCCAAAAACGAGAGAAGACCTAGGCATCGAAGGAAAGTGGCGGCATCAGACACGCAGGGTTAAGAAAAAACGGGGCCCCAAAGAGAAGACATATGCTGCAAAGGGAGCCGATAGGGACATAACGGGAATGCACAAAAGGAATCCCCAAAAACCGAGGCTTCATGGTAAAGAAAATTGCAAGGGAACGGGCAAACCAAATCAAGAAGTCAGCATGAGTACCCGAGTTACCAGAGCAGCAGCAAGGAGGCACGCCACGCTTCAGCGAGGTCCTGAAAGACCCGTCGCGGAGCAAGGACGGTCGGAGGCTAGGCCGCTGCCTATCTTCCGGCCCACCCAAACCCCGCGGCGTGGTGCCGAGGACGATGGAGCTCGCTCGGAGCCCGAGCCAATAGTCACCTCAGACGAGAGTGATATGGAGTGGGCCGAAGACCCGGTCAAGGAGAGGCGGGAGTGGCGCCTAAGGAGGGCCAGGGATCCGGAGGTCGACACAATCCCGCCGGGATACACCCGAACATTTAAGGGTGCGGCAAAGAGGCCAAGGGGCAGCGGAAGCACCTCGGTGAAGATGGCTGAGGCGAGAGACAAGATGCTAAGGGACGAGGTCGGGCGGATGCGGACGATGAGGGCCCCATACGAGGACCGCAGAGCGGTCGAGAAGGACCTCGAGACGGAGCGGATGAAGCAGGCCGCCGAGGAAGTCATCGTGCAGGAGGCATATCGTCTCAATCAAAGAGAGGAGAAGGCACGGAAGGAAGCAGAAGTCGAGGAGGCCAAGAGAAAGGCGGAGGAGGAGAAGCGTTGCCGGGACACCGAATGGCAACAGCGGCTGCAGAAGTGGGAGGAGGAGGAGTGCCAGTTGTGGGCGAGTGAGGTCCTGGTGGAATCAGTGCCCCTAATCCCAGAAGGGATGCAGGGAATTCCCCCAACTCCCCGATCCGGCGACAACGGAGGTGGCAGCCATGGATCCGAGGCCCCGAGCCAGTGGGTCTAATCGGATGGATGGTTCCCCAACAATGCCCAACCCCCATCACCAAGATTGGCACGATCCACCTCCGACCCCCGCCCGCAAGAATGGCCGGAGGACGGCGACCGGGATCCTGCTCCTAGCCCCCCGCCATGTCAGCAGGAGGCAGAGTCCCCACGCCCACCGAAGTGGACCCCGGCCCGACGGCCCACGCCTCAGCGTGTCCACGAGATCCTAGAGGAGGAGCCGGAGGATCCCACTCAGGAAGAGGCTCCCAGACCAGGAGGAGGGGGAGGAGCAGTGGCAGTACTGCCGCACGGAGATCCCGCAGGCCCACGTCGCGCATGCCCTAAATGCGTTTGTGGCCGGCGGGGTCCATTGGCGGCAGCACACCGTGACGTGGACCTGGCCCGCCGGCGACGAAGCAAGGCCGCGGAGGAAGCGGAGACCCCAGCACAGGACCCACCAAAATCGAATCCGCGGGACCGAAGGGTGTGCCGCGAAGACGCCGGGTGGTTGCCGCCGACACCGGAGACTGGAGATGTCCTGGAGATGTCCTGGAGAAGGGGGGCATGGGTGTGGCTGTCACCTGTGGGCAACCAGAGGCCCAAACTCCAGCGGCAGGTCTCTGCCCCGGAGGCACGCGGCCCAGTGGCCAGGTCCGCACTGGTGCGAATGGCGTCCCGGACGGAGGGCGGATCCTGGCAGGACATCGCTGAGGAGGAGTGGCCAGCTGGCCTATTAGAGCAGCCGGTCGTAAAAAATGCAATTCGACGAGGAGGCCGACGCTGCGTGATGGCAAAGGTAGGCTGAAAGAAATACCGCAACCGTTTGGCGGCCACTGGCCAAGTTAGCGTTCGCCGCTTTGATTGCTAGCCGTAACAAAAAAAAGAAAAAATAAAAATCTAAGAAGAAAAAAAAACCCGACCACACACGTAAACACTGACACTGGGACTTAAAACGCGGACAGAACTAGAACAAACACTTAAAATGATAACACCATAAAAAGCTGGGGAGTTTATTTGAAAAGCAGTTCATCTGAAAAACAAAAGCCAATCAATTGAATGACAAAAACAAAATCGAAGGCACAAACTCACATGTACATTAAAGAATGGTGGAGAAGGGTAGCTGCTGAAACGCGGGGGGGACCGTGGCGGCGGTCAATCTATGTATGTCCCAGGTCATCTTTTTCTTTATCTCCTTGGAAAAGCCGTTCATCTGAAAACGAAAAGAAAATCAGTTGAGCAATAAAAAAAAGGAAAATATAAAGGCACAAACTCACGTGTACTGTGGAATGATGGGGAGGGGTAGCTGCTGAAACGAGGGGAGGACGATCGTGGCGGCAGTCAAACCGTTTTTACCCCTTATCCTCTCTCTTTCCATCTCCGCTCGTAGGCGAGGGCCACAGTGCATGGGCAAGTCAAGGGAAATGGGAGGTTAAAAGAGGAAGCAGGATAAGAGAAAGGGGAAATAGGAAATTAAAGAGAAAACTTACCGGCGGAAAAAAATTCTCCTCGTCACCATGTGCTTAGGGAAGGGGGCGCCAGCGATATTGGGCGGTCGATTGGCTCTATCGTATAATAGCCGATCGATGGACAAGAGACATTGGAACTATCGGCATATGGGGGGCACACTAATAAACATCGCGATGATGAGGTGGCAACGCCACCCGAAGGTAATATCGATATGCAAGTCATGTTATCGATCGCAAAGTATTAGTGTGAGCCAGACGAACCAAAGGAGACCGTGAACCAGGTGGGAGCGGGATATTTAAAAATTTCAACGGCAACATCGGGATTTAAGGAATCATTCATCTACGAGGGAAGCTTCGTGGGAGAAAGTCAAGGAATACGGATCGGCGGTGTTTAACTCAACAAGGAGCTGTGGGCGTCGATGGAAGGATCAATAAGACTCAAAGACAATAAGGATACACAGGATAAAAGCCGGAGAGGAACAACACAAATTTGTACGTCTAAGGATGGAACCAGAGCGGGGATGAGAGCGAGAGGACTCGAAGGCAACAAGGATACACAGGGTAACAGCCGGAGAGGAGGATCGAGCTCACTTTCGTTATCCAAAGAAAGGGGGAATGTGAAGAGTTGAATAACTCCCCACAAAATATCCCAAAAATAACTGCATGGAGAACCTGCCAGTTGCTACTTACGCAACTACTTCGCGTAGTAACGGCAACGCAGAAAAAGAGAGTTTGGAGAAAGCAGTTGAAGAGAGAGAGGAGAGAAAGTACAGAGTACGAATCCAAAGAGAGTTTGGAGAGATTGTGAGAGACGGAGCGGAGAGAGGCGCCAGAGCGAGACGGCACTAGTCAGAGAGAGAGTCCAGAGAGCGTAGGCGTGCCGTGAGCAAGGAAGGAACGGTACAGCGCTGCACTTTGGTCTTCAGTGGGGTGCCGTGTGCAGAGGGCGAAAGGTCAAACGGTAAAACCGTGGACTTTGGACCTTGGAGTGGAGAGAAGAAAAGGAGAGGCCGAGGATTAACGGGATCCGGAGGCCTATATAAGCGGGCCTAGCGCTGGAATCAGGACCAGTCATCGAGCATCAAGCCGCGAGTGAACAACGTCTATTAAAAGTCAAAGTCAAGAATATACAACCGTAGGAACCAGCCGGGAACAAGATCGCCACGTCGAGTCGTTCGGGACCGAGCAAGTCACCGAATTGAGACACAGGTGGGTGAGTCCTCGAAAGGCAACACACGGCCAAATCTGCAGAAGATCAAGATTGGCTGTAATACCGATTAGTCCGACTAAGTTGGCTGTAATACCGGTCAGTTTAGCTGCATTGGCTGTAATACCGATCAGGCTAGCTGTACCGGCTGTATTACCAACCAGTCCGGCTACATTGGCTGTAATACCGATTTGGCTAACTGTGTTGGCTGTAATACCAGTCAGTTTAGCTGCATTGGCTGTAATACCGATCAGGCTAGCTGTACCGGCTGTAATACCAACCAGTCCAGACTTAGCTCGGAACGTCAATACCACCAGAGTAAGCAGCACGGGCCTCAAGGGAGCCTCAAGGGCCTCAATGGAGAAACATGAAACAACGCCGCAGTCAGTCGCGTAGGACGACGACGTGGACAAACAGCCAGAGGCCGCGCCAAGAGCCGAGCCGCAGGTACGATCGCAACAGTCGGGAGGGAAGGCCAGGGTGGAATGTTCGTCTTTCTCTGGGCGTTAGCTACGGGGACTGCTGACGTAATCTGGCTGTAGTACCGGAGCGTCAAAGGAAAAGTGAGTGAGCGTCTACCGGGACCGGCCGGGGCAGAGCAAGGGACAGGAGGCTGCGGCTGGCAGGACGAAGGTCGTGCGAGCGTGGTGCCTGTTCACCCTAGTCTGAGAACGGTGACGCCTCCCTAAGCCCATCGGTCCAACTCCACGCCCTCGTGTACGAGTGGCGGCGAAAGTACTCGAAACGGCCAGGACCAGCAGCGAGGAATCTCCGAGCGGCGTTGCCGGAGGATCAATAGCACGAGATATACACAAGCACTGTAAAACAGAGCCGTAAATAAAAGCTTCTTTAACTGAATTCTGAAGTGTTGTTACTGGTAACCGGGCGGTCATGTTTATATAAATTTGGTGGGACGAACGCATAAATTCTACTGAGCTAGCCGCACGAACTGCGTAGCGAGCCAAACATAAAAAACAGTTCGTTACAAGTTACATCCACAAAAATGTTCATTCCTTATGTATGAGGTGGCTTTTCTAGGTCATAAATGCACAGATAAAGGAATACTACCAGACGACAAGAAATATGACGTCATTATCCAGCCCCACACGATGCAGACAGCGCAAGACGTTTTGTAGCATTCTGCAATTACTAAAGACGATTCGTAAAAAATTTCCCCGACTATTCACGGCACATAACACGATTATGTAAAAAGAATATTCCTTTTGAATGGACAGCTGAATGCCAAAATGCATTCGAATATTTAAAAACAATACTTATGGAACCTACCTTGCTGCAATATCCCGATTTCAGTAAAGAATTTTGTATAATTACTGATGCAAGTAAGCAAGCATGTGAAGCGGTTTCAACTCAAAACTATAACGGACACCAACTTCCTATTGCATATGCATCAAGAGCCTTTACCAAGGGAGATAGTAATAAGTGTACTACCGAACAGGAACTAGCTGCAATACACTAGGCAATATTACATTTTCGACCAAAACAGATCACAGACCTTTAACATACTTGTTCTCAATGACTAACCCAAGTTCCAAACTAACACGTATGAGGCTAGAATTAGAAGAATACAACTTCACAGTTAAATATTTGAAAGGGAAAGACAATTACTTGGCCGATGCGTTATCAAGAATAACCATCAAAGAACTACAAAATATATCCAGAAATATAAATAAAGTCACTACAAGATACCAAAGTGGACAGAAATCCTGCGCAGGAGAAAATGAAATTGACTTGTCTAGGCAATCTATAGAAAAATCTTCAAAGCCCAACGTATACGGAGTCATAAACAATGACGAAGTACGTAAAGTAGTGACCTTGCACGTAAAAAATATCTTTGAACACGTTTCAATATATAATTTCAAGAAAATGCGCAATAAAACATTAAAATCATTGAGAGTAGCGCTAATCAACCCGGTAACCCTAATAAATTCTGAAAAAGAAAAAGAAGCTATTATGTCTACATACCCTGATGAACCAATTGAAGGAGGTCATACTGGCATTACCAAAACCTTGGCCGAGGTCAAAAGACATTACTTTTGGAATGGTATGACTTGATATATTATATTAAAGAGTACATACGAAAATGTCTAAAATGCCAAAAAGCGATGCTAAGTCTGAACAAGGGAATGAATATGCAGTTACTTTAATCTGCGATTTAACAAAATACCTTGTAGCAATACCAATTCCAAAAAAAAGTGCAAAAACAATAGCCAAAGCTTTATTTGAAGATTTTATTCTGAAGGTCCAATGAAGACGTTCATTACGGACATGGGAACAGAATAGAAGAATTCAATAATTGAAGATTTATGTAAAAATTTAAATATCAAAAACATAAATTCTACTGCACACCATGACCAGACTGTCGGAACAGTGGAGCGAAGCCACAGAACACTTAACGAGTTCATACGCTCATATATCTCAGTTGATAAAACAGATTGGGATGTATGTCTACAATACTTCGTATACTGCTTTAACACAACTAACATGATTATTGTCCATACGAATTAGTATTTGGGAAAACTTCAAACTTACCAAACCATTTCAATATCATAGATAGAATAGAACCATTATATAATATAGAAGATTATGCTAAGGAATCTAAATTAAGATTAGAATAGATAGATACGACAAAAATAGCTTAGATTTTGAATTAGAAATGGGAGACAAGGTTTTATTAACCTAACCCTATACGGTAAAGAAGATAGAACCTAATAATAATATAACATTATTAAATACAAAAAAACAAAACTCAGACAGTTCACAAGGATAGATTAAAAAATTTTATAGAATATATTTTGTAGGATGGCCATTCATAAGAGAAAAATAAAAAAATCTTTTCAAAAAAATTTAATCTCTTCACTATAATAATGAATATAGGAATACAAATACGAAAAATAATATATAATAATAAATAATAAGAAATAGTCGCATAAATTTTCAAGTTTTGATTTTACTAACTTTTCTAATATTTACAATATTAAATACAAAAAATAAAATTTAATATTTTCTAATTTTCTAATTTTTATAAACATACATATATATATTACATATACAACATAGGGGAGGGAGATGTAGTATGCTCACATATCGGGTATACACTGTACCACTTATATCACTGCAACATTGTGGCTTTTGGTTATGTCCTAATTTTCCCAGCACTTTAAGAGCGGAGTAATTCGACCCACACAACAATGTTATGAGCATCCTAAATGCTGAGCCGCGGCACATATACATTAATATAGTTATTTAAACACATAAGCGTTGGCCGCGGCGCTGCTCGCGCAGATATGTGAATTTTAAGCCAAGCCAACTGATTCTAAAGTCAAGTGGCAACATTCATGAAATGAGCCCCGAACCGATGTACATTTTATAGTGCATATTGTAACCGTATTAAATTCAACAAAATAAATATTAAATACAGAATTGATTGAACTTATTACAATACATTTAAATTCCGTTCGCTTCGCGAGTGAATTATAAATCTTTGTGCACTTGTGTAACAATACTAAAAAGTTTTATTAATTTTGTAATTCTGTTCTGTGTTTTCTTTTCTTGTAACCCCGCCGTTTCTCTTTTGTGCGTTGATCGTCGTAAGTCGTGGTGCTGTTTTTATACTCTTGCAGAGGGTATTATAATTTTTGTCAAAAGTGTGCAACGCAGTGAAGGAGACATTTCCGACCCTTTAAAGTATATATATTCATGATCAGGATCACCTCCTGAGTTGATATAAGCATGTCCGTCTGTCCGTCTGTCTGTTTCTACGCGAACTAGTCTCTCAGTTTTAAAGTAATCGAATTGAAACTTTGCACACACCCTTCTTTCCTTTGCACGGAGTATATAAGTCGGAACGGCCGGGATCGGCCGACTATATCCTATAGCTGCCATATAACTGAACGATAGGAAATAAAATAACTTTGGTGTTTTAAAGTAAGGAAGTTGGGATTTTCTATGAGTTTTATATTTGGCCAATCAATCCGACCTACCAAATTTTATGGGGATCGGCCGACTATATCCTATAGCTACCATATAACTGAACGATTGAAAATGCCATATCTTTGGTGTTTTTAAAGTTAGGAAGTTGGGATTTTTATGAGTATTTAGAATGCATTATATAAATAATATTGGAAAATATTATTTACAGAATATTCTTCAAGGGTATATCAACATCGGCTCCGCCCGAAGTTAGGTTTCCTTTCTTGTTAGTGTTGCTTTTGCATGCACTTTTAACTAATTTACGCTCCCGCTCTCTCGCTCTCTTTGCTTTGAAAGTTCTAAGCGTGCAGTTTTAGCGCTCTTGCGATACTTATAACTGCTCGCTTATAAATTTCAATTCGTTTTCTTGGTACAGTGGTTCCAATAGATAAAATGAATAATAATAATTTAGTCTGCTTCTGCAAAAAATGCAGCCTCGTAATCAGGGCTGACCAGTCTTATATGACTTGCTGGCTGTGTAAAAACATGATGAACACCAGTGCTCGGTTTTACTGACCGGGCAAGTGATCCCCTTTCAAAGGTGCCCATTTTGCAGTTTTGTTGTGATGCTTGTGTCGAGGTTGCGAACGAGACGAAATCGTTCATGCGCCAAACTAAATGCGGCCTGATGGGGGTGATTAGCTGTTTTGAAGTTACAAGAGATAGTTTTCGCCGAGCTGATGATCTCCTCTCTGCGCTGGATTCGCAGTAGTCGTAAGCTATTAGAAGAGTCCCCTAAGCGCAATAAGGCCGCTGGTGGTAAGCAGCAGAAGGGGAACACCTCGCAACCGAAACCAAAAGAACAACAGAGCATTCTGGCGGATCAGCAGCCGATTTCAGCAAACCCTCAAATGTTGCTAAGATCGGCAGCTAAAAAAGATTCGGTATCCGAACAATCCGTTTCAGAATGCATGCAACCAGGGACTTCTAAGAATTCCGATTTGTCCGTAGTGGTTTCACAATTAGTAGATCCACCTACCTCTCAGAATGTAGCATCACCACCACAAGGGACTACTGAGTCCGGACAACCGGCTCAAGTTGGTTTGGCAGAAGCAATGTCTGCTCCACCAAAATCCCTTTCAGTGGTTCCACTCAAGAAACAAATTTTCGTTTCTCGGCTTTCCCCTGATCAAATATCTTCTGATGTATTGTCTTATATACAAGACAAAACTAAAGCCGATTGTAATAGTGTAAAGGTGGAAAAGTTTAAGTTTTCTTATGCTAGAGACATTTCATCTTTCAAGATAACTGTCCCTAACGAGCTTTTTGAAGCCATATGTTCGGGCGACTTTTGGCCAGATAATATGGTTGTAAAAGAGTTCGAGGCTAAGATAAAGAAGAAGGGCCCGTGGGAGTAAAACTTCCTAGTCGAGGCCAAACCAGTGTACCAGTTTCAAAAAACTAACTAGAATGCAAGAGGTTTGCGTAGCAAGCTCACTAAATTGTATTCCGATAGCCTTTCCTTTGCATCTCATTTTATTGTGTTTACAGAAACCTGGTTAAAGCCGGAGATCTTTAGCTCCGAAGTTTTTCCAGGTAAGTACAAAATATATAGGTATGACCATCCCTCTAGACGGGGAGGTGGAGTTTTAATTGGAGTTGTTTCAAACCTCCCGTCTGAGGAGTTATTTTTTGATGAATTCAATACCATTGAATTTATTTGTGTAAAGTTATCGCTTCTTGGCAGCTCTATATAAATAACTTGCTCATATATTCCGCCGTTGTCTGAACTTTCTGATCATTTAAATGAAGAAGCCAGAAGAAGCCAGTAACTACAGAGGTATTTCTAAGTTGTCAGCTATTCCTAAGCTTTTTGAAAAAATTATTACTCCTCATTTGCTGCACCTTTGCAGATCAATCATTTCTCCGTGTCAACACGGATTTATTAAACGTAGATCCACAATCACAAACTTTCTAGAGCTCACTTCATTAGTGATAAATGGCTTCAATAGTAGTTTTCAAACAGACGTCATATACACTGACTTTAGTAAAGCATTTGACTCTGTAAATCACTTACTTCTCATTCAAAAACTTGACCTTTTAGGTTTTCCAGTTGATCTGCTTAAATGGATTTCAAGTTATCTGAATGGCAGGTCACAAAGGGTCCTTTTTAAAAATTCAATTTCTGAAATTCTCCGTGTTACCTCCGGTGTCCCACAAGGGAGCCATCTGGGTCCGTTACTTTTTACATTATTTATTAATGATCTTCCCTCAATTATAAGTCATTCTCGCGTACTTATGTACGCAGATGATGTTAAGTTGTGCCTGCAGTATAAGGACATTTCCTGCCATTTAGACTTGCAATCCGATCTAGATAATTTTCAAAACTGGTGCCGAGATAATTTACTAAATTTAAACGGTTCCAAGTGCAAGCTGATGACTTTTTATCGGGCCAATCCGATATACGCGACCTACACGTTAAGTGGCAGCTCTTTGGATAGAATAACTCTTGTAAACGATCTTGGCGTTCTCTTGGACCCCAAACTAAAATTTTCTAATCACATTTCGTCCATGGTTAATAAAGCCAGAGGAGTGCTTGGATTTATTAAAAGGTGGTCAAAAGAATTCGATGATCCTTATTTGACTAAAACGTTATATATTTCGCTAGTCCGTCCGATTCTGGAGTATGGGTCTCCCGTCTGGAGTCCACAATACGGAATACATATTGGTCGTATTGAATCTGTACAAAAAAACTTCCTTCTTTTTGCTTTACGGCGCCTAAACTGGGATACAAATCTTATCTTACCTTCTTATTCTAGTAGACTTCTTTTGATTAATTTACCATCCCTAGCCAACCGTAGAACGATGCTTGGTACTATCTTTATTTATAACCTTATACATGGTGATATTGACTGCCCCGACTTGTTAAGTCGGCTAAACTTTTCTGTGCCAAGTAGATTAACCAGAAATTATATTCCCCTAACTTTAAATCATTGTAGATCTAACAATGCCTTGCATGAGCCTTTCAGAGTATTATGTTCTGACTATAATAGACTTTTTCCTGTAATATCAAATCTTGACTCTCTGCCGCTCCTAAAACGATTAATACTTGCTTCATTGGCACAAGATTGATCTAACTATTACTTTTTTCCCCGGACCTTTACCTTTATTTTCCTATCTCGCGTCTATCTTATCGCGAATCGTGCCGTACGATACACGGCTGCGCCCCTCGGTCGGTTGGGCGGGTAAGTGGGCCGTGGGACTCCGCGCGAAAAAAAAAAAAAAAAAAAAAATCACCTTTCCGTTATTAAGTCTGTTGCAAATAAGCTTTCCGATGGGGATCAGTTGGTAGTTCTACGTGATTTCTACGTGGATCGAATATCTTACTTCCCATAGCGCAGCATGATTGACATAACGAATACATTGTTATCGCAAGACAGACTTTCTGAGGCTAATTAATTTTATTTCTGGCCTTAATTGGTCCGATCCTTACTGCAATAATATATGCAATAATATAATATGTCCAATGCAGTTAATGTTTTTTACATTGCCACAAACTCATTTGTTAATTCCTATGTTCCGTGGTAGTATTCGTCAATTTCCAATAAATCACCTTGGCTTAGCAAAGAGTTGACACACTTAAGAAAAGTGAAGTCCAGACTTTTTAGGAAATATAAAAATACCGGTTCTCAATCTGTTTTTACTAGATATTTAAGTGCTCGGTCAAGATTTACCGTGTTTAATGCTCAATGTTATAATAGTTACTTAAACCGTTTTAAGGTCCAGTTCCAGGCAATCACGGATCGGGCAATATCCGATTTATCGTCGATTATCCGATACCGATTTAGCGTCGCTTGTGAACAGTTGTGTTTACTTTTGTGCTCTCAGTTTTTTCAGTGATTTTGTGCGAGTGTTTTGTGTTTATTTATTTACAAAGCTTAACCTAATATCTGTGTTAGAAATTTTAAATAGATCTCCCAGTAAACGGGTATGTGTTTATAGGTATTTTAACATTTCTATTAGATTTGTTTAATTTGGTTAGTGTAATTTACGCTCTCTATACTTGCTGGAACTCTATTACTCCCTCTCAATCTCTCCCGCTCTATTTTATAACTGTAACTTACTCTCTATGAAAATCTGGTAGACTTTTTCGTTTATTTCTCTAAATCTCTCCCTCTCTCTCTTGTATGCTTTACATTGTATTTGTTTATACTTAAAGTTGTTGTGTCGCACAAGCCACGCTCAGTCGATATAAGATTTATTCTCCCGTGCTCTCTTTATTCGATCTAATTCGTGATCTCGCGCTCTTATTCTCTTATTTTTTTCGTGTTTTGTTACTTTGTTTTTTTTTGGATTTGATCCCAGTGCCAAATTTACTTAGAGGTATTTTTCATATTCTTATTTTTTTATTTGGTTTAAACTTCAAATGGCTCTTGTCTGTTCAAAGAAAAATTGTACTCTTGCGTCTTCAACTAAAGACCCTTTTATTTTTTGCTGGCTCTGCGATTCGATGATGCACGTTAAATGTGCAGGATTTACTGGCACAGTTAAAGATTTCATTGATCTTAATTCTGGTCTCTTGTGGTCATGTGGGTCCTGCAAGAAATTGGTAGTTGAGATGAGCGGCTTTATGAAGCAGACTCGAGACAGCCTATTGAATATCTCAGGAGCTTTTAAACAATTCAATGAGGGGTTCAATTCCGTCTGTGCCCAGTTTAATAATAAAAAATTATTAACTGAGTCGCTTAAACGTAAAAAAGCCAGTTTAACCGCCGTTAATATGATTGTGGAATCCACCCCAAATCCGAACTTGGAAGCAGCAGTTTCTGCTGACACAGGGGTAAATGAACCAACTGTGTCTATGGATACAGCTAGGTCGGGTGATGTCCCTGTTTCCAGAATAAAATCAGTCTATAGGTACAGAGGGCACCTTTCCTGGTTCTCAGCCCAGTTGAACCTCACTGACTGCTGCTGGGGGGCGTAAGAAACTTTCAGTTGTTCCACAAAGGAAGCAATTATTTGTTTCTAGATTCACCCCAGATACCACATCTGAGGATGTTTTTGAATTTATAAAAATTCTCACCCGAGGATATTGCAGTTGAACAATTTCGATTTTCATACGCTCGTAGGATATCGTCTTTTAAAATATTTGCTCCGCCTGATGTGTTTAATGTGTTACTTTCTAAAAGATTTTGGCTTAATGATGATTTAGTAATTAAAGAATTTGTTCCCAATAAAGCGAGAATAAATAACCGGCCTTCCACTGTGCCAAAAAACTAAAAAAGTTTAAATTTGACGTATCAAAATGTAAGAGGACTAAATATGAAGCTACAAAATCTTTATGCTGACTCCTCTGCATTCACTGAAGATATTTTGGCTTTTACGGAAACTTGGTTAAAACCAGAGATATCTGACTCTGAAGTTATTTCAAATAACTTTAATACTTATAGGTCCGATCGCCCCTCACGTAGGGGGGTGGTGTACTGGTTGCCGTTACCTCTAGCTTAGCATCTGAAAGAATAGTCACTCATATCCCAAACGAAATTGAATTTGTAAGTGTGAAAGTTTCCTTACAATCTGTATCTATTTTTGATACATGTTCTTATATTCCACCTGGCTCTTCTCTAGTAATTTATGTGCACCATCTGTCAGCAATAAAATCCGTACTATCCATTCTTTCTAACAGAGACCTTTTGATTGTTTTGGGTGACTTTAATCTACCCGGTATTTCTTGGTCTCCTCCCACTGACTCACTTGTCGCTATACCTTTATCCGCTCATGATTTTGTAGATGGCCTTTTAGAATTATCGTTACAGCAAGTAATCTTTGTACGAAATTCTTTAAATAGACAATTAGATCTTGTGTTTGTTTCAAACCCGTCTGAGGTCACGGTATGTAAAATTGATGCTCTTGTTGTACCCGTTTTATCATCCAACAATGGAATTGACAATTTGCCTCCCCTGCTCTGATACCCTCTCTCCTTTAGTGTCCCCAACTAAAATGAGATGTTTTCGTAAATGTGACTATAAAAAACTTAACGATATGATTTCTCATTGTAATTCGACATACTTGTACAATTGTACAGACATTGAAAGTGCCACAGAACTCTTCTATACAGCGTTAAATATTTTTTTAATGAATGCGTTCCTGATAGGTTTCCTTCAAACCTAAACAGGCCTCCTTGGTTTTCCAATGCGCTTCAAAGACTTAAAAACCTTAAATCAAATACTTATAAAAAGTATAAAAATCGGGTAAGCCATCGGATTTTTCGAAATATGTAGTGGCTCGATCGGATTTTAATGTTCTTAACAGTCATTGCTATTCTATGTATCTAAATCGATGTAAATTTGAATTTTCAAATGATCCGAAACAGTTTTTCAACTTTGTTAATGCCAAGCGTAAGACATCGGCATTGCCTTCATCGGTACGTCTAAACTCAACGGAGGCATCGACGGATTCTGAAATTGCTAATTTATTTGCTGAGTTTTTCCAAACCAAATATAGTTCGATAGCTTGGTCAAATTCTAACTACCCTAATCCCATAAATAGGGCAAATTGTATTTTTTCCCCTTTAATTACTGAAACCTCTCTTTTAACAGATTTAGCAACAACAACGCCGACTTAATCTCCCTGTCCAGATGGACTTCCTGGATGTGTGCTCAAGTTTTGTGCGTTAACCATTTGTAAAACCTTAAACCTTTTAATTTGTCTATTTCATCATCAGTTTTTCCCACTATCTGGAAGGACTCTTTTATTATTCCACTTCATAAAAAGGGTGCGAAGGCTGATGCAAAGAATTATAGAGGTATTTCCAAATTGTCGGCAATTCTCATTTGCAACGTTTATGTTCCTCGCTTATATCACCATGTCAGCATTACTTAGTTTTCAATAAAAATAAAAATTAAATTATACGATTGTAAATAAAATAGTGACAAAAAATTCATGCAAATACAGGTGCAAGAAATACAAGGCCATCTACCGCCGTAACCGTTTTGTGAAGGTTGGTGCAACATAAGAAAACACACGAACATTTAGTCACCCATTCCAGTATCTCAAACAAATAAGTAAGGCAATAGCCATTTTCACTGGATCCCAAACTGCCTGTACAGAGCCCAAGTACATTAGAACCTTGTTAACTAAGCTATATCTGTACAGAGTTAGCATTGACACCCGCTTTACAAACCGTCTTAGCATCAGTATACACCTTTCCTGGCCCATGTTCTATGGACTTTCGAAAACAGCACCAGAGAATAAACAAATTATTTATAATATTTATTCAAACAAACATTTTGGCTTTTTTTTATTATTGGTTTTTGGTTGGGCAGAAGTTAAGCAGTATAGACACTGGTTTCGAAGCCATTGGCTAACATTTGCTGGTCAATCCAATCACGTACCAAGGCTACGTTGGCATAAGCTGCTGGCACCTCATCGTTGCATCCAATCCCCCAAGCAACAATACCACTCGGCTGATATCGATTCATAGATGATATTCCAATGGGACAAGCTAGAGGAGCTCCACCATCGCCTTGACAAGTATCAATCTCACGCTGCCCTCCCGCGCATATAAAAGACTTATCCAATGCAAACTTAGGTCCTCTTAAATTGTGGATGTTTGACTACTCTTTGCACCGTTATTTCTTGATACGGTAGACGCTCTTTCGTTGTTTGTGAGTCCCACTCACCAGCACGGACCGTAAAGGTTCCTGATGTGTGACTATCAACACAGTGTACGGCTGTCAATACCACCTGTTGGTGTATAAGCGATCCAGCACAAAAATAGCTTAAATTTCCATCCTTCGGGCTCCATGTAGACAGTTTCGCTGAGATCGCTGTTGATGTACGCCGTGCATTCATCCATTTGGTGAAGGTAAAATTTGAGCTCCGCCGCTATTGCTATCATAAAACGCACGCTCTCTAGTCGGCACACCGGCGAAAATGTTTCCATGTAGTTCACGCCAAACTGCTGGGAGCATCCCTTTGCTACCAAACGGGCCTTGAAACGTTCTATTCGACCGTCCTTGTCGCGCTTCACGTTGAACACCCTCTTGCATCCTATTGCTCGCTGATCCTGCGGTAAATCGACAATCTGCCAAGTCTGATTGGCGACCAGAGAATCATATTCTCTATCCATGGCTTCACGCCACTCCGGTGCATGCATACATCTTGAAACCTCTTTAAAAGTTAACGGAATTGGAACATTTTCCGAAACAAGAGCACTTAAGATGTTATACTGCTTCTTGGGACGACCAGGTTTTCCCGTCCGGATGATTTTGGGGAGACCAGGTCCTCTAAGCGGCTCCTCTTGTACCTCCACATCCTTCTCTTCGGCACTCTCGTACTGATCTGAGCTCTCGCTGGAGCTGCCGTTCTCGATGCATGGGTCAGGAACACTTTCTGCAATCTCATCTGGCAGGGGGGTTTCCTCGAGTTCCTCCAGATCGACCAAAACTACATCACCTTTGGATGCCGCAGCATGATGCTCGTCAAACAAAACATCACGTTTCTCAACCAATTGTCGAGCTACTGGTCGTACAATCGATATCCTTTGGCTACAACCGAGTACCCAACCATAATGTACTCCTTGCATTTGGGTTGAAATTTGCTACCCTTCCTTGGGCCTTTGTCCAGAGCGACTGCAAGAGATCCAAATACTTTTAGATGCTTCACACAAGGCTTCTTAAGCGTCCACGCTTCCATAGGAGTCATACTCTCCACGGCGCTAGTAGGGGATCGGTTTCGCAGATAAACCGAAGTGTTGACTGCCTCTGCCCAAAAAACATCTCCAAGTCCGGCTTGAACCAGAAGGCACCTTGACATCTCCACCAGCGTCCGGTTAGCTCTCTCCGCAACACCATTTTGCTGGGGAGTATACGCTATTGTTAGTTGTCTGGCAATTCAGTGGTAGCTGAGACATTCGTCGAACTGCTTGTTGACAAATTCTCCACCATTATCGCTTCGCAGGCATTTGAGCTTTTTGCCTGTCTGCCGTTCAACCAGGCTCTTGAACTCAATAAACTTTGACAGCACCTCGTTCTTCCCACGCAGAAAATATACAAAAATCCTTCTGGATTTGTCGTGTGTGAGTACATTTTTATACCCTTGCAGAGGGTATTATAATTTTGGTCAGAAGTTTGTAACGCAGTGAAGGAGACGTTTCCGACCCCCTAAAGTATATATATTCTTGATCAGGATCAATAGGGGAGTCGATATAGCCATGTCCGTCTGTCCGTCTGTTTCAATACCGTTTGCGAGCTCAGTTTAAAAGCGTCACGTACCAAGGCTACGTTGGCATAAGCTGCTGGCACCTCATCGTTGCATCCAATCCCCCAAGCAACAATACCACTCGGCTGATATCGATTCATAGATGATATTCCAATGGGACAAGCTAGAGGAGCTCCACCATCGCCTTGACAAGTATCAATCTCACGCTGCCCTCCCGCGCATATAAAAGACTTATCCAATGCAAACTTAGGTCCACTTAAATTGTGGATGTTTGACTACTCTTTGCACCGTTATTTCTTGATACGGTAGACGCTCTTTCGTTGTTTGTGAGTCCCACTCACCAGCACGGACCGTAAAGGTTCCTGATGTGTGACTATCAACACAGTGTACGGCTGTCAATACCACCTGTTGGTGTATAAGCGATCCAGCACAAAAATAGCTTAAATTTCCATCCTTCGGGCTCCATGTAGACAGTTTCGCTGAGATCGCTGTTGATGTACGCCGTGCATTCATCCATTTGGTGAAGGTAAAATTTGAGCTCCGCCGCTATTGCTATCATAAAACGCACGCTCTCTAGTCGGCACACCGGCGAAAATGTTTCCATGTAGTTCACGCCAAACTGCTGGGAGCATCCCTTTGCTACCAAACGGGCCTTGAAACGTTCTATTCGACCGTCCTTGTCGCGCTTCACGTTGAACACCCTCTTGCATCCTATTGCTCGCTGATCCTGCGGTAAATCGACAATCTGCCAAGTCTGATTGGCGACCAGAGAATCATATTCTCTATCCATGGCTTCACGCCACTCCGGTGCATGCATACATCTTGAAACCTCTTTAAAAGTTAACGGAATTGGAACATTTTCCGAAACAAGAGCACTTAAGATGTTATACTGCTTCTTGGGACGACCAGGTTTTCCCGTCCGGATGATTTTTGGGGAGACCAGGTCCTCTAAGCGGCTCCTCTTGTACCTCCACATCCTTCTCTTCGGCACTCTCGTACTGATCTAAGCTCTCGCTGGAGCTGCCGTTCTCGATGCATGGGTCAGGAACACTTTCTGCAATCTCATCTGGCAGGGGGGTTTCCTCGAGTTCCTCCAGATCGACCAAAACTACATCACCTTTGGATGCCGCAGCATGATGCTCGTCAACCAAACATCACGTTTCTCAACCAATTGTCGAGCTACTGGTCGTACAATCGATATCCTTTGGCTACAACCGAGTACCCAACCATAATGTACTCCTTGCATTTGGGTTGAAATTTGCTACCCTTCCTTGGGCCTTTGTCCAGAGCGACTGCAAGAGATCCAAATACTTTTAGATGCTTCACACAAGGCTTCTTAAGCGTCCACGCTTCCATAGGAGTCATACTCTCCACGGCGCTAGTAGGGGATCGGTTTCGCAGATAAACCGAAGTGTTGACTGCCTCTGCCCAAAAAACATCTCCAAGTCCGGCTTGAACCAGAAGGCACCTTGACATCTCCACCAGCGTCCGGTTAGCTCTCTCCGCAACTCCATTTTGCTGGGGAGTATACGCTATTGTTAGTTGTCTGGCAATTCAGTGGTAGCTGAGACATTCGTCGAACTGCTTGTTGACAAATTCTCCACCATTATCGCTTCGCAGGCATTTGAGCTTTTTGCCTGTCTGCCGTTCAACCAGGCTCTTGAACTCAATAAACTTTGACAGCACCTCGTTCTTCCCACGCAGAAAATATACAAAAATCCTTCTGGATTTGTCGTGTGTGAGTACATTTTTATACCCTTGCAGAGGGTATTATAATTTTGGTCAGAAGTTTGTAACGCAGTGAAGGAGACGTTTCCGACCCCCTAAAGTATATATATTCTTGATCAGGATCAATAGGGGAGTCGATATAGCCATGTCCGTCTGTCCGTCTGTTTCAATACCGTTTGCGAGCTCAGTTTAAAAGCTAGCGATCTGAAACTTTCACAATCGTCCTAAAACATGTGTACGCAGATCAATCGCCCCGATCGGACGTCTATATCCTATAGCTCCCATAGGAACAATTGGATATATCTTGCAAGAATTTATGATATTTCGCGCAGTGTAAAAGCTATTGACATTAATCTTTACAAATCGTATTTTTTTATGCATACCTTGATCAGGGTAAAAGCGCGTGGCGATCGGACGTCTATATCCTATAGCTCCCATAGGAACAATAGGGTAAAATCGGTTAAAATTTAATGATTTTTAGGATATTTCGCGCAGTGTAAAAGCTATTGACATAAATCTTTCCAAATCTTATTTTTTTATGCGTACCTTGATCAGGGTTAAAGCGCGTGACGATCGGACGTCTATATCCCATAGCTCCCATAGGAACAATAGGGTAAAATCGATCCAAATTTGATGTTTTTCATAATATTTCGCGATGTGTAAAAGCTATTGCTGTACATTTTTTCAAATCGTATTTTTTTATGTATTCCTTCATCAAGGTAAAAGCGCGTGCTGATCGGACGTCTATATCCTATAGCTCCCATAGGAACAATACGGTGAAATCGGTCAAAATTTCATGTTTTTTAGAATATTTCGCGCAGTGTATAAGCTATTGACATACATTTTTCCAAGTCTTATTTATTTACGCATACCTTGATCAGGGTAAAAGCGCTTGCCGATTGGACGTCTATATCGTATAGCTTCCGTAGGAAAAATTGTTAAAGGCTGCGAAAATATCCCTTTTTTCCCTATTTGTATATGACAATTTTGCAGTATAAAAGCTATTGGCATGAAACTATGCAATTTATCTAATTTATTTATGTACACCTTGCTCAGGGTAAAAGTTGCTGCCAATCAGACAAGTTCATACTACTTCCGCTATTTAAAAATTAAATTAATTACGTATAGCTAATCTTTTTATACCCTTGCAGAGGGTATTATAATTTTGGTCAGAAGTTTGTAACGCAGTGAAGGAGACGTTTCCGACCCCATAAAATATATAAATTCTTGATCAGGATCAATAGGGGAGTCGATATAGCCATGTCCGTCTGTCCGTCTGTCCGTCAGTTTACACTAAACAATTTTAGCAATTTCGGCTAAGTCTGCAAGGGTATTAAAACTTCGGCTTGCCGAAGTTAGCTTCCGTCCTCGTTTGGCGTCAAAACGCACAGGGCTGTCTCTATTTTGACGTCCCCTTTTCCTTCGGCTTGAAGGAAACCAGCCAGTCCGATCTGTTCAGTGTGCTTCTTAAATTTTGTGAATAGCTCTCTTTCACAACACATATGGCTTGTCGCGCCACTGACCAAGCACCACATTGAGTTTTTTAAGTTGTTGACGTCACAGGCATGCAGCAGGCTGCTTTGGCGGTTCACCATATTTTTTGATACCATGCGTTGATTGCCGTCTTCACTGCTCACAGCACGACACTGGGACTTTATGTGACCTTGCTCACCACACTTAAAGCAAACGATATTTTTTCGCTTTTTCTTCCCATTCCCCTTTGTCTGCGAGTATTGGGGCTTCTGTGCTGCGATGAATGCCCTTGAATTATCCACTCGCTCTTCTGCTACTCCTTTTCTTTCGCTCTCTTCCTTCAACTTAATGGTGAGAACTTCAAACGAAGGCAACATGTCTCGTGTTTCCATTGCCACCACGAAATGCTCAAACTGCTCTGGAAGACTCGACAGCAAAACGATAGTTCGTAGTTCATCGTTTAGCTCTATTCCAACTCCAGCTAGGTCATCCAGAATTTCTGCAAATTCGCTTATATAGGTAGACATGCTCTGCCCCTGCTCCATCCGTTTGTTGAGTAGTTTTTTGTACAACTGTACCTTCCGTACAGGTCCGCTTGGCTGATGTACCTCCTTTAGCTTCGTCCATGCCTCCACCGCAGTCGAACAATTCTTGATGTAGGCCAATTGAGATGTCTTTACACTCAATGTAATTGTTGCGAGCGCCTTATTGTCCAAGGCCAGCCAATTCACTCCCTCTGGGATATTCGATTCCGTTAGTTCTCCAGAAGTAACACTCCACAGACCGGAATGCACCAACACAGATCTCATCTGTATTTTCCAGGTGTCATAGTTCTTCTCCTCTTACTTTTCGATTGAAAAAGAGCACTCATTGTTCTTAATCCTGAGTCACACACACACGCACAATTATCTTTAAAACGTTTTTAATTACATTTACATATGCCTGGGCCCATAACCTATTGAGCGGCAAAATTGGAAAAAAGAGATAAACACCGTGTGTATGCTGCGGAATTTTATTTGCGACTGACTCTTGATAAGTGAAGAAGGAACAAATTGAAAAACTATTCAATACATATTTAACATCTCTGTAAATTTTACATGTTTCGTTTTCAAAAGGTTCTTAGTCAAAATATCTGCTATCATTTCAGTTGTACATTTATATTTTAACAAAACTTGACCTTCCTTAACAATCTCTCTAACAAAATGATGACGTATGTCAATATGCTTGGTTCTGGAATGGTACACAGGATTCTTGGTTAACGCCTGTGCGCTCAGGTTATCTCCATAGACGACAATCGGTGTGTTGTCGTCTCCGCAGCCGATTTCCAAAATCAGCCTTCGCATGACTATCGCCTCCTTGAACGCCGCCGATAATGCCATGTACTCCGCTTCGGTACTGCTTAGCGCCACGCTTCGCTGCTTCTCCGAACGCCAAGAAATTGGACCACCAGCCAACATAAAGATGTATCCAGTGTAGGACTTCCTGTCTAGCCTGTCGCCTGCCCAATCCGCATCCACATATCCACAGAACGGTTGACCACACTGCTTATAGTGTAATTTCCAGTCAACAGTCGACGAGAGGTATCTCATGACATGCCTTATGCCAGTCATGTGTTCAACATGAGGGTTTTGATTCCGCTGAGCCAACTTCGAAATGGAATGCAGTATGTCTGGCCTTGTTGTCCGTGCTAGCCACATAAGCTCTCCCACTACAGATCGATACACTGTTGGATCAACTCTTTTGCACTGATCGCTCGTGCAATCTATTTGGAAACCTGCATCCAGAGGTGTCTTCGCCAACTTGCAATCTTCGTTCCCATGATTACGCAATAAGTCCTTGATGTATTGCGAATGTCCCAACGTAATCGCTCCCAGATCGCCTTCTCGTTCGATTTCCATACCCAAAAAATGGTTAAGAGGGCCCTTGTCAACGCATTCAAAGATTTGTGAAATGCTGCTCTTGATCTTCAGCAAATCCTCATGCGCTTGACAAGCTATAAGAATGTCGTCAACATATATAAGGATTAGTGAAAGGTTACCTTCGCCACTCTGTTTGTATAAACATGGTTCGTTGTCACAGGCAACAAATCCCAAATTCTGCAGAACTCTATTCAGCTTCTCGTTCCAGGCCCTTCCTGACTGCTTTAAACCATATATTGCTTTCCTTAGCAACAGCACCTTATCAGGATTCTTCTCATCAAGATATCCTTCGGGCTGCTTCATGTAGACAGTCTCGCTGAGATCGCTGTTGAGGTACGCCGTGCATACATCCATTTGGTGAAGGTAAAGTTTGAGCTCCGCCGCTATTGCTATCATAAAACGCACGCTCTCTAGTCGGCACACCGGCGAAAATGTTTCCATGTAGTTCACGCCAAACTGCTGGGAGCATCCCTTTGCTACCAATTGGGCCTTGAAACGTTCTATTCGACCGTCCTTGTCGCGCTTCACGTTGAACACCCACTTGCATCCTATTGCTCGCTGATCCTGCGGTAAATCGACAATCTGCCAAGTCTGATTGGCGACCAGAGAATCATATTCTCTATCCATGGCTTCACGCCACTCCGGTGCATGCATACATCTTGAAACCTCTTTAAAAGTTAACGGAATTGGAACATTTTCCGAAACAAGAGCACTTAAGATGTTATACTGCTTCTTGGGACGACCAGGTTTTCCCGTCCGGATGATTTTGGGGAGACCAGGTCCTCTAAGCGGCTCCTCTTGTACCTCCACATCCTTCTCTTCGGCACTCTCGTACTGATCTGAGCTCTCGCTGGAGCTGCCGTTCTCGATGCATGGGTCAGGAACACTTTCTGCAATCTCATCTGGCAGGGGGGTTTCCTCGAGTTCCTCCAGATCGACCAAAACTACATCACCTTTGGATGCCGCAGCATGATGCTCGTCAACCAAACATCACGTTTCTCAACCAATTGTCGAGCTACTGGTCGTACAATCGATATCCTTTGGCTACAACCGAGTACCCAACCATAATGTACTCCTTGCATTTGGGTTGAAATTTGCTACCCTTCCTTGGGCCTTTGTCCAGAGCGACTGCAAGAGATCCAAATACTTTTAGATGCTTCACACAAGGCTTCTTAAGCGTCCACGCTTCCATAGGAGTCATACTCTCCACGGCGCTAGTAGGGGATCGGTTTCGCAGATAAACCGAAGTGTTGACTGCCTCTGCCCAAAAAACATCTCCAAGTCCGGCTTGAACCAGAAGGCACCTTGACATCTCCACCAGCGTCCGGTTAGCTCTCTCCGCAACTCCATTTTGCTGGGGAGTATACGCTATTGTTAGTTGTCTGGCAATTCAGTGGTAGCTGAGACATTCGTCGAACTGCTTGTTGACAAATTCTCCACCATTATCGCTTCGCAGGCATTTGAGCTTTTTGCCTGTCTGCCGTTCAACCAGGCTCTTGAACTCAATAAACTTTGACAGCACCTCGTTCTTCCCACGCAGAAAATATACAAAAATCCTTCTGGATTTATCGTCGATAAAGGTCAGAAAATACTTGGAACCTCCCAGAGACTGTGTCGGGATAGGTCCACAAACATCTGCATGTATCAGTTCCAACAGCTCCTCAGCCCGATTACGTGTTGACGTTGGGAAAGGCTGAACATGGATTTTGCTGACCATACACGTTTTGCAGGTGATACTTGCTGGCAGACAAATATTTTCAATACCGCGAACAATCCCTTTGTTTACCATTTCTTTCATGCTACAGAAATTAATGTGTCCGTACCTCTTGTGTAGCAAAGCACCATCAACGGCTACCATACCAAAACATTTACTTCGCCCGCCGTCAAATAGATACAAATTACCAATCTTATTGGCTTTGACGATGCATTCTCCATCTTGCACAACCTGGGCTTTCTCTCTATCAAAGAACAGCTTGCACCTGTTCTGCACAGCACTGCTCACGGACATAAAATTTCCTGTCATCTTTGGAACGTAGAGTACATTTTTTAGCGTCAAAACGCACAGGGCTGTCTCTATTTTGACGTCACCTTTTCCTTCGGCTTGAAGAAAACCAGCATCGGCCAGTCCGATCTGTTCAGTGTGCTTCTTAAATTTTGTGAATAGCTCTCTTTCACAACACATATGGCTTGTCGCGCCACTGTCCAAGCACCACATTGAGTTTTTTAAGTTGTTGACGTCACAGGCATGCAGCAGGCTGCTTTGGCGGTTCACCATATTTTTTGATACCATGCGTTGATTGCCGTCTTCACTACTCACAGCACGACACTGGGACTTTATGTGACCTTGCTTACCACACTTAAAGCAAACGATATTTTTTCGCTTTTTCTTCCCATTCCCCTTTGTCTGCGACTATTGTGGCTTCTGTGCTGCGATGAATGCCCTTGAATTATCCTCTCGCTCTTCTGCTACTCCTTTTCTTTCGCTCTCTTCCTTCAACTTAATGGTGAGAACTTCAAACGAAGGCAACATGTCTCGTGTTTCCATTGCCACCACGAAATGCTCAAACTGCTCTGGAAGACTCGACAGCAAAACAGCAATTCTTGATGTAGGCCAATTGAGATGTCTTTACACTCAATGTAATTGTTGCGAGCGCCTTATTGTCCAAGGCCAGCCAATTTACTCCCTATGGGATATTCGATTCCGTTAGTTCTCCAGAAGTAACACTCCACAGACCGGAATGCACCAACACAGATCTCATCTGTATTTTCCAGGTGTCATAGTTCTTCTCCTCTAACTTTTCGATTTGATAAAGAGCACTCATTGTTCTTAATCCTGAGTCACACACCGCACAATTATCTTTAAAACGTCTTTAATTACATTTACATATGCCTGGGCCCATAACCTATTGAGCGGCAAAATTGGAAAAAAGAGATAAACACCGTGTGTATGCTGCGTAATTTTATTTGCGACTGACTCTTGATAAGTGAAGAAGGAACAAATTGATATACATATTTTGCTTACACCTAATTCGTTAAAGCGAGATGAATATAGGATCTCCCCGATCTGTACTTATATATATACTGGCGTGCATTGCCTTATATAGAAAATATACAGGGTCTTTATTTCTACAGATCTGAAATAAATTTTAATAAAAATTATTGAATATTATTATTCTTATTAAATATTCTGATAACGACGGTATATAAACTGATTACAAATTTAAGTAAGGTCCATCGTGGATTATCGATTATAAAACAGGTTCCTCTGGATAGACGGTATTGGCGGTATTTAAGCCAAATTTTTTAAGTTTCAAGAACATAACTATTACTACTTTAGCAATTAATTTACATTTTAAATAATAGGGTATCTAATCCTAGTTTCTTATTAAAATATTCTAGCTTCAATTATTTTTTATAAAATAATTTAAATATAAAATTTCACTTAATATATTTAATTATATTTTTTATAAATTAATTTAACTAATACAAAAAAATTTATTTGTATTATTGGTATAACCTCGACTGCTGGCACCAATTTAGTCAATACTCTTTAATATCACTATTTCTAAATTTCTTTAATTAATAATATTAATTACTGCGAATAAATTTATATATTTATTTTTAAAATAAACACAAATTCACACAAAAATTTACATATAAATCAAATTAATAACAACTTTTTAAGCCAAAATAAAACTTTAAATTTTTATTTTTTTATTATATTAAATTTTAAAAAATATATGAAATTAATTTAAATAATTAAAAATAATTATTAATAAATTTATATTATAAACTTTATAAAATATTAAAAAATAATTTATATGGACTAAAATTCAAAAAAATAAATCGTAAATTATAACAAATTTATAATTTAAAAAAATATATATTTTTTAAAAAAAAATTATATAAAAAAAAATTCAAATTTAATAATTTTTTAAAAAAATATTAATTGATTCCTTCTAAAACTTTTTTTCATCAAAATTACAGAAATCTTATAGCAAAAAGAAATTAAAAAAATTTTTTTTTTAAATTTAGTAATTTTTTTACAAATTTATAATTTTTTTAAAAGAAATATATAAAAATTTTTAAAATCATAAAATATTTGATTTTATAGTTTTTAATATTTTTTTTTTAAATATGAATTTTTTTAAAAAAATAAATTTTAAATTTTCTAATTTTTTTAATATTATATATATATATATATATATATATATATATATATATGTATATATAAATAATTATTATTAGTCACAAAATCTGATAAAAATTTAACCCCTAATATTATATAATTAAATTTTATTTACAAATTTAAATTACAATTTAAATGTAATTTTATTTTTTTTATATATTATATATATAAAATTTATTATTATCTTTAAAATAATAAAATTTAGTAATATAAAAAATATTTTAATAATAAAATTTATTAATTATAATTTTTATAAATTTTTAAAAAATTAATTTATAATAATAATAATAATTAATCACTAAATCTGATATATAAAAAATAAAATAAATAAATTTAATTTTTAAATAAAATTAATTTATTTATATATATATAATAAAAATATTTTAATTTTATAAACATAAATACAATTTATATAGAAATAATTTATTTTTACAAATTTTATAATAATTAAATAAATTTATTGTAATAATTTTTTATAAGTAAAATATTAAATTATTAATAAAATTTATTATAATAAAAAAATTAATTAATATTTATTTATTTAAAATAAAAAATTAAATGATATTAAAAAATAAAATTTATGAATTTTTTTTAAATATTTCTACACTAATACATTTATTTAATAAAAATTAATTAATTATTATTTATTTATTCAAAATTAAAAATTAAATATTATTAAAAAATAAAATTTATTAATTTATAATTATTTATGATTTAATAAAAAATTCATATTTTTTTTATTTTTAAAAATTTGTTGTATACTAAGTTTAAGATTAATATATAATATAAATATATATAAATATTTAATATATTATTATATAGCTAACAATTTAAATAAAAAATTTCGCAATCCAAAATAGTTACATAAATTGTAAAAAAAAATCTATTTTAATATATTTATCTAATATTCTTGGATTTATATAAATATTATAATTATTTAATTAATTATTATATATTTATAAATTTATATATTGTTGATAATTTATATTACATATATATACATAAAATACATAGAAAAATAAAATTATTTATTTTTTTTATAATTATATTTAAAAAATTACTGAAATGTATTATTTAAAAATAAAATAATTATTTTAAAAATCAGTAATTTTTTAAAAAATAATAGTTAATAAATAAAAAAAAATATATGAATTTTTAATTATAAATGAATTGCCTGACGAAAAGGGTTACCTTGATAGGGTAAATAATGCAAGTTTTTGTATTTATTGACTGATTTTTATATTATTTATCATAGAGGTTTTATATTTAATAAAATTAAACTATTTCCAAAAGCATCAAAAATTTTTGTGCATCATACACCAAAATATAATTATTATACATTTTAAATTTTTATTTTATAAATAAATAAATTTAAAAGATAAGCTAATTAAGCTACTGGGTTCATACCCCATTTATAAAGGTTATAACCTTTTCTTTTTAATTTTTAATAATTCATCAAAAATTTTATTTATTACAATTATAATTATTGGAACATTAATTACAGTTATTGATATTATTAATAATATCAACATTAATCACATTATTCTTTTATTTACGAATTTGTTATTCAGCTTTTATATTAAATTATTATGAAAATAACTGAATCATGGAAATAAATTTAAATAGTAATAATATAAACTTATATTATTATTATAACTATAACATTTTTTTCTATTTTCGGGTTATTCCTAATTTCTTTATTTTTTTCATATATTAATGAAGGTTTTAAGTTAATTAAACTAATAGCCTTCAAAGCTGTAAATATAGGGTAATCCTTTAAGCCTTAGTAAAATATTACTCCTTCAAATTTGCAATTTGATGTCATTATTGACTATAAAACCTATTATAAATAATTATAAATTTTGATTAAGAGGAATAATTCTTATAAATAGATTTACAATCTATCGCCTATCTTCAGCCACTTAATCAAATCGTGACAATGATTATTTTCTACAAATCATAAGGATATTGGAACTTTATATTTTATTTTCGGAGCTTGAGCCGGAATAGTAGGAACATCTTTAAGAATTTTAATTCGAGCTGAATTAGGACATCCAGGAGCATTAATTGGGGATGATCAAATTTATAATGTAATTGTAACTGCTCATGCTTTTATTATATTTTTTTTTATAGTAATACCTATTATAATTGGAGGATTCGGAAATTGATTAGTGCCATTAATATTAGGTGCCCCAGATATAGCATTCCCACGAATAAATAATATAAGATTCTGATTACTACCTCCTGCTCTTTCTCTATTATTAGTAAGAAGAATAGTGGAAAATGGAGCTGGAACAGGGTGAACAGTTTACCCTCCCCTTTCTGCTGGAATCGCCCATGGAGGAGCTTCTGTAGACTTAGCAATTTTTTCTCTTCATTTTTTTTTTTTTTTTTTCGCGCGGAGTCCCACGGCCCACTTACCCGCCCAACCGACCGAGGGGCGCAGCCGTGTATCGTACGGCACGATTCGCGATAAGATAGACGCGAGATAGGAAAATAAAGGTAAAGGTCCGGGGAAAAAAGTAATAGATCAATCTTGTGCCAATGAAGCAAGTATTAATCGTTTTAGGAGCGGCAGAGCGTCAAGATTTGATATTACAGGAAAAAGTCTATTATAGTCAGACCATAATACTCTGAAAGGCTCATGCAAGGCATAGTTAGATCTACAATGATTTAAAGTTAGGGGAATATAATTTCTAGTTAATCTACTTGGCACAGAAAAGTTTAGCCGACTTAACAAGTCGGGGCAGTCAATATCACCATGTATAAGGTTATAAATAAAGATAGTAACAAGCATCGTTCTACGGTTGGCTAGGGATGGTAAATTAATCAAAAGAAGTCTACTAGAATAAGAAGGTAAGATAAGATTTGCATCCCAGTTTAGGCGCCGTAAAGCAAAAAGAAGGAAGTTTTTTGTACAGATTCAATACGACCAATATGTATTCCGTATTGTGGACTCCAGACGGGAGACCCATACTCCAGAATCGGACGGACTAGCGAAATAAATAAAGTTTTAGTCAAATAAGGATCATCGAATTCTTCTGACCACCTTTTAATAAATCCAAGCACTCCTCTGGCTTTATTAACCATGGACGAAACGTGATTAGAAAATTTTAGTTTGGGGTCCAAGAGAACGCCAAGATCGTTTACAAGAGTTATTCTATCCAAAGAGCTGCCACTTAACGTGTAGGTCGCGTATATCGGATTGGCCCGATAAAAAGTCATCAGCTTGCACTTGGAACCGTTTAAATTTAGTAAATTATCTCGGCACCAGTTTTGAAAATTATCTAGATCGGATTGTAAGTCTAAATGGCAGGAAATGTCCTTATACTGCAGGCACAACTTAACATCATCTGCGTACATAAGTACGCGAGAATGACTTATAATTGAGGGAAGATCATTAATAAATAATGTAAAAAGTAACGGACCCAGATGGCTCCCTTGTGGGACACCGGAGGTAACACGGAGAATTTCAGAAATTGAATTTTTAAAAAGGACCCTTTGTGACCTGCCATTCAGATAACTTGAAATCCATTTAAGCAGATCAACTGGAAAACCTAAAAGGTCAAGTTTTTGAGTGAGAAGTAAGTGATTTACAGAGTCAAATGCTTTACTAAAGTCAGTGTAAATGACGTCTGTTTGAAAACTACTATTGAAGCCTTTTATCACTAATGAAGTGAGCTCTAGAAGGTTTGTGATTGTGGATCTACGTTTAATAAATCCGTGTTGACATGGAGAAATGATTGATCTGCAAAGGTGCTGCAAATGAGGAGTAATAATTTTTTCAAAAAGCTTAGGAATAGCTGACAACTTAGAAATACCTCTGTAGTTACTGGCTTCTAACTTGTTACCTTTTTTGAAAAGAGGAATAACAAATGATTCCTTCCAAATATTTGGGAATTGGGAGGTTTCTATAGATAAGGTAAACAACTTGTGAAGAGGTTTGCACAGGGCCTTAGCGCAATACCTATGCACGCACCCAGGAATACCATCGGGCCCTGGCGAATAAACAGGTTTAATACGAAGAAGATCCAAAAGAAGAGAGCTTTCTGTTAAAGTGGGACAGAATATGAGGTTTGACCTGGATATGTTGTAAGAATAAGGCTGTGATGAATAATCTAAAGTAGAGTAAGTCGTTTGAAAAAATTGGGCAAATAAATCGGCTATTGCCTGATCTGTGCTTGCCGTCATGTTTTCGAACGATAGCGAGGAAGGAAAAGAATTAGATTTACGCTTGGTGTTAACAAAATTATAAAACTGTTTCGGGTCCTGAGAGAACTGGACCTTACAACGGTTTGAGTAACTGTTATAACACTGAGCATTAAGCACGGTAAATCTTGACCGAGCACTTAAATATCTAGTAAAAACAGATTGAGAACCAGTATTTTTATATTTCCTAAAAAGTCTGGACTTTACATTTCTTAAGTGTGTCAACTCTTTGCTAAACCAAGGTGATTTATTGGAAGTTGACGGATAGTACCACGGAACACAGGAATTAAAAAATGAGTTTATTGCAGTGTAAAAAACATTAACTGCATCGGACATATTAATGCATAGGTAAAGATCAGACCAATTAAAGCCAGAAATAAAATTATTTAGCCTCAGAAAGTCTGCCTTGCGAAAACAATGTACTCGTTTGGATTTTTCTGATTTTTCTTCTATAACTCTACCCGTATCAAATGAAAGTTCGAATGTTGGGTGATATGGATCTTCAGGTTGCGTGAGTGGTGCTACTCTGGACAGAAACACATCTTCAGGATTTGATACAAAAATTACAAATCAGTAGGCGACCTAATGAATTTCGAACATGGTTTACTTGAGATAGAGATATGTCAAGCAGGCCATCAATAAAATCATGCTGTGCTATAGGTAGTAAGACATTCGATACATCCTCAGTGGACCAAGTAACTCCAGGTATATTAAAATCACCTAGAACTATCAACTGATCCCTATCGGAAAGCTTGTTTGCAACCGACTTAATGACGGATAGGTGATTTAAATAATCAGGAAGTTCAGACAACGGCGGAATATATGAGCAAGTTATGTATATAAAGTTACCAGGAAGCGATAACTTTACACAAATAAATTCAATGGTATTGAATTCATCAAAAAATAACTCCTCAGACGTGAGGTTTGAAACAATTCCAATTAAAACTCCACCTCCCCGTCTAGAGGGATGGTCATACCTATATATTTTGTACTTACCTGGAAAAACTTCGGAGCTAAAGATCTCCGGCTTTAACCAGGTTTCTGTAAACACAATAAAATGAGATGCAAAGGAAAGGCTATCGGAATACAATTTAGTGAGCTTGCTACGCAAACCTCTTGCATTCTAGTTAGTTTTTTGAAACTGGTACACTGGTTTGGCCTCGACTAGGAAGTTTTACTCCCACGGGCCCTTCTTCTTTATCTTAGCCTCGAACTCTTTTACAACCATATTATCTGGCCAAAAGTCGCCCGAACATATGGCTTCAAAAAGCTCGTTAGGGACAGTTATCTTGAAAGATGAAATGTCTCTAGCATAAGAAAACTTAAACTTTTCCACCTTTACACTATTACAATCGGCTTTAGTTTTGTCTTGTATATAAGACAATACATCAGAAGATGTTTGATCAGGGGAAAGCCGAGAAACGAAAATTTGTTTCTTGAGTGGAACCACTGAAAGGGATTTTGGTGGAGCAGACATTGCTTCTGCCAAACCAACTTGAGCCGGTTGTCCGGACTCAGTAGTCCCTTGTGGTGGTGATGCTACATTCTGAGAGGTAGGTGGATCTACTAATTGTGAAACCACTACGGACAAATCGGAATTCTTAGAAGTCCCTGGTTGCATGCATTCTGAAACGGATTGTTCGGATACCGAATCTTTTTTAGCTGCCGATCTTAGCAACATTTGAGGGTTTGCTGAAATCGGCTGCTGATCCGCCGGAATGCTCTGTTGTTCTTTTGATTTCGGTTGCGGGGTGTTCCCCTTTTGCTCCTTACCACCAGCGGCCTTTTTGCGCTTAGGGGACTCTTCTAATAGCTTACGACTATTAAACTGCGAGTCCAGCGCAGAGAGGAGATCATCAGCTCGGCGAAAACTATCTCTAGCAACACCGAAACAGCTAATCAGCCCCATCAGGCCGCCTTTAGTTTGGTGCATGAACGATTTCATCTCGTTCGCAACCTCGACACAAGCATCACAACAAAACTGCACATTGGGCCCCTTTGATAGGTCATCACTTGTCCGGGCAGTAAAACCGGCGCACTTGGTGTGCACCATATTTTCACACAGCCAGCAAGTCATATTCGACTGGTCAGCCCTGATTACGATGCTGCATTTCTTGCAGAAGCAGACTAAATTTTTTTATTCATTTTATTTATTGGGACCACTGTACCAAGAAAGCGAATTGAAATTTATAAGCGAGCAGTTATAAGTACCGCAAGAGCGCAGAAACTGCACGCTTAGAACTTTCAAAGCAAAGAGAGCAAGAGAGCGGGAGCGTAACTAAGTTAAAAGTGCATGCACAAAAGAGAAAACGGTGTGGATAAAAGAAAAGAAAACACAGATAAGAATTACGAAAATAAAACAATTAATTAGTATTAAATACAAAGTGCGCTCGCGAAGCGAACGGAGTTTAAATTTATGTTTAAATAACACGGAAGAAAATTAAAATTGTTTTGATAACACCCACCGATGGGAAATAAAGCGTCAGCACAAGACGCAGCACAAAAGCGGCGGAAAAAAATTGAAAAAAAATTAGCTGAGTCAAAAATAAGCTGGAATTTCTTCTATTTTAGGAGCTGTAAATTTGATTACAACAGTAATTAATATACGTTCAACTGGAATTACATTAGATCGAATACCTTTATTTGTATGATCAGTTGTTATTACTGCTTTATTATTATTATTATCATTACCAGTATTGGCCGGAGCTATTACTATATTATTAACAGATCGAAATTTAAATACATCATTTTTTGATCCAGCAGGAGGAGGAGACCATATTTCATACCAACATTTATTCTGATTTTTTGGTCTCCCAGAAGTTTGTATTTTAATTTTACCAGGACTTGGAATAATTTCACATATTATTAGCCAAGAATCAGAGAAAAAGGAAACATTCGGTTCTTTAGGAATAATTTATGCTATACTCGCTTATATACGATTTTAAAAATTTAAATATTTCGGAAAAGTAAAAATGCAGTTTTATTGTGTTTATCAATACCTATCGAAATGTAGAAGAATGTAGAATTTTTCAAATCGGACCATTCGTTACAAAGTTATGCGTGATCAAAGTTTCTATCTCCATCTCCCTCGCACTCCTTTTACCTGAGTAACGGGTATCTGATAGTCGGGGCACCCGACTATAGCGTTCTCTCTTGTTTTCATTATGTTTTATCAATAGGAGCTGTATTTTCTATTATAGCTGGATTTATTCATTGATACCCTTTATTTACTGGATTAACATTAAATTCAAAATGATTAAAAAGTCAATTTATTATTATATTTATCGGGGTAAATTTAACATTTTTCCCTCAACACTTTTTCGGATTAGCTGGAATACCTCGACGTTATTCAGATTATCCAGATGCTTACACAACATGAAATGTTGTATCAACAATTGGATCAACTATTTCATTATTAGGTATTATATTTTTCTTTTAAAAAAGTTTAGTATCTCAACGACAAGTAATTTATCCTATTCAATTAAATTCATCTATTGAATGATATCAAAATACACCACCAAATTAATTTCTAATATGGCAGATTAGTGCAATAGATTTAAGTTCTATATATAAAGTATTTTACTTTTATTAGAAAATTAATGTCTACATGAGCTAATTTAGGTTTACAAGATAGAGCTTCTCCTTTAATGGAACAATTAATTTTTTCATGATCATGCATTCTAATTTTAGTAATAATTACTGTGTTAATGGATATTTAATATTTATGTTATTTTTTAATAATTATGTAAATCGATTTCTTTTACATGGTCAATTAATTAAAATAATTTGAACTATTTTACCAGCAATTATTTTATTATTTATTGCTCTTCCTTCTCTTCGTTTACTATATTTATTGGATGAAATTAATGAACTATCAGTAACTTTAAAAAGAATTGGTCATCGATGATATTGAAGTTATTAATATTCAGATTTTAATAATATTGAATTTGATTTATATATAATCCCAACAAATGAATTATCAACAGATGGTTTTCGACTTTTAGATGTTGATAACCGAATTATTTTACCAATAAATTCTCAAATTCGAATTTTAGTAACAGCTGCAGATGTAATTCATTCTTGAACAATCCCAGCTTTAGGTGTAAAAGTTGATGGTACACCTGAACGACTAAATCAAACAAATTTTTTTATTAATCGACCAGGATTATTTTATGGTAAATGTTCAGAAATTTGCGGGGCTAATCATAGTTTCATTAGGTAACTTAAAGCAAGTACTGGTCTCTTAAATCATTTAATAGTGAATGAGCGATTACTTCTAATGAAAAAAAAATTAGTTAAGTCATAACAATATTTTTTAATCCCACAAATAGCCCCAATTAGATGATTAATTTTATTTTTTATTTTTTCTATCACATTTGTATTAGTTTGTTCAATTAATTATTATTCTTATATATCATCTTCACCTAAATCTAATGAATTAAAAAATATGAATTTTAATTCAATGAATTGAAAATGATAACTAATTTATTTTCTGTATTTGACCCTTCAGCAATTTTTAATTTATCACTAAATTGATTAAGAACATTTTTAGGACTTTTAATAATTCCAACAATTTATTGATTAATACCTTCACGATATAATATTTTTTGAAATTCTATTTTATTAACACTTCATAAAGAATTTAAAACATTATTAGGACCTTCAGGACATAATGGTTCTACTTTTATTTTTATTAATTCACTAATTCATTAATTTTATTTAATAATTTTATAAGTTTATTCCCTTATATTTTTTACAAGAACAAGTCATTTAACTTTCACTTTATCATTAGCATTGCCATTATGATTATGTTTTATATTATATGGATGAATTAATCATACACAACATATATTCGCTCATATAGTACCTCAAGGTACTCCAGCTATTTTAATACCTTTTATAGTATGTATTGAAACTATTAGAAATATTATTCGTCCTGGAACATTAGCAGTACGATTAACAGCTAATATAATTGCTGGACATTTATTATTAACTTTATTAGGTAATACCGGCCCTTCAATATCTTATTTATTAGTGATACTTTTATTAGTAGATCAAATTGCTTTATTAGTTTTAGAATCAGCAGTAGCTATAATTCAATCATATGTATTTGCTGTATTAAGAACTTTATACTCTAGATAAGTAAACTAATGTCTACACACTCAAATCACCCTTTTCATTTAGTTGACTATAGTCCATGACCATTAACTGGAGCTATTGGAGCTATAACAACTGTATCAGGTATAGTTAAATGATTTCATCAATATGATATTTCATTATTTTTTTTAGGAAATGTAATTACTATTTTAACAGTTTATCAATGATGACGAGATGTATCACGAGAAGGTACATACCAAGGATTATATACATATGCTGTAACTATTGGGTTACGATGAGGAATAATTTTATTTATTTTATTAGAAGTTTTATTTTTTGTTACTTTTTTTGAGCATTTTTTCATAGAAGATTATCTCCAGCAATTGAATTAGGAGCATCATGACCTCCTTTAGGAATTATTTCATTTAATCCATTCCAAATTCCTCTATTAAATACAGCTATTTTATTAGCTTCTGGAGTTACTGTAACTTGGGCTCATCACAGTTTAATAGAAAATAATCATTCACAAACTACTCAAGGGTTATTTTTTACTGTTTTACTAGGGGTTTATTTTTCAATTTTACAAGCTTATGAATATATTGAAGCTCCATTCACTTTTGCTGATTCAGTTTATGGATCTACATTTTATATAGCTACAGGATTTCATGGAATTCATGTATTAATTGGAACAACTTTTTTATTAGTATGTTTATTGCGACATTTAAATAATCATTTTTCAAAAAATCATCATTTTGGATTTGAAGCAGCTGCATGATATTGACATTTTGTTGATGTTGTTTGATTATTTTTATACATCACAATTTACTGATGAGGAGGATAAATTATTAATATAATATCTATATAGCATAAAGTATATTTGACTTCCAATCATAAGGTCTATTAATAAATAGTGCAGATAATTTTTTCTATTATTATTATTGCTTTACTAATTTTAACAATTGCAACTATTGTAATATTTTTAGCTTCAATTTTATTAAAAAAAGCTTTATTGATTGAGAAAAAAGATCTCCATTCGAATGCGGATTTGATCCAAAATTATCTTCTCGATTACCTTTCTCATTACTTTTTTTTTAATTACTATTATTTTTTTAATTTTTGATGTAGAAATTGCATTAATTTTACCAATAATTATTATTAAAAACAAGAGAAAACGCTATAGTCGGGTGCCCCGACTATCTCGATAGGTATTGATAAACACAATAAAACTGCATTTTTACTTTTCCGAAATATTTAAATTTTTAAAATCGTATATAAGCGATTGTGGACGTTAAAGGGGGCGTGGCACCTTTTTGAAACAAACTTGCGCTGCGTAGGAACTCCTAGAATCTGCATGCAATATGCCAATCTTCTAGCTTTTATAGTTTCCGAGATCTCAGCGTTCATACGGACAGACAGACGGACAGACGGACATGGCTATATCGACTCGGCTAGTGACCCTGATCAAGAATATATATACTTTATAGGGTCGGAAACGCTTCCTTCTACCTGTTACATACTTTTGCACGAATACAATATACCCTTTTACTCTACGAGTAACGGGTATAAATATTCTAATATTATAATTTGAACTATTACTTCATTTATTTTTATTTTAATTTTATTAATTGGATTGTACCATGAATGAAATCAAGGTATATTAAATTGATCAAATTAAATAGGGTTGTAGTTAATTATAACATTTGATTTGCATTCAAAAAGTATTGAATTTCAATCTACCTTAAAAGAATATGAAGCGATTAATTACAGTTAGTTTCGACCTAACCTTAGGTAATTTTACCCTTATTCTTTAATTGAAGCCAAAAAGAGGCATATCACTGTTAATGATATAACTGGGTATTTAACCCCAATTAAGGAAGTATGGTGATCAAGTAAAAGCTGCTAACTTTTTTCTTTTAATGGTTAAATTCCATTTATACTTCTATTTATATAGTTTAAAATAAAACTTTACATTTTCATTGTAAAAATAAAATTTGTATAATTAAAATATGTATGTATAATTAAAATTTGTAAAATAAAATTTGTATAATTTTATTTTATTATTAAAATTAATTCACTATACCTAAAGATTAATTAATCTCCATAACATCTTCAATGTCATACTCTAAATATAAGCTATTTAGGTATAAAAAAGTAAAATTATTAACAAAGTTTTAGAATAATTTATCAATTTATCATATAAATGCTGCCCCATATAATATTCTGATCAACCTTGATCAAAACTTTTCACTACTAATTGACCGTAATGCAAAGGATCAAAAATTATTCCATAATTTCTAATATAAGGATAAATCATATTGATCCTAAAAATACCGAAAAATTATAATTTAATAATGACTTATTTAATGTGTATAAATTTGTTATTGAAATTAAATAACCAAACAACCCTCCAAAAATACACACAAATAAAGTCAATAATTTTATATATAAAGGTAAACAAATTATATAAGGAATTGGAAAAATTAACCAATTTAGTATTCTACCTCCAATAATTCTTAAAGTTAATAAACCTATTATACTACGTAATATACTACTACTACTACTTTCATCATTTAATATATTTAAACTTCCACAATTTAAATCTCCTGTTATAGAATAATAAACTAATCGAAAAGAATATCTAACAGTTAAACCTGCAGAAAAAATATATAAAAAAAAAAAAAAAATATTAATATTTGTAATTATTAGAATAAAACCCAGCTAAAAATGGTATACCTCACAAGTAGATGTTAAAGGTATATGAATTCTTAAACCTCCTATTAATCGAATATCTTGAGAATTATTTATATTATGAATAATAGCACCAGCACATATAAATAGCAATGCTTTAAATAAAGCATGAGTTAATAAATGAAATATAGCTAATTTATAAAAACCTATCGATAAAATTCTTATTATTAATCCTAATTGACTGAGATAAAGCAATATTTTTTTTAAATCAAATTCAAAATTAGCTCCTAAGCCAGCTATAAATATAGTTAAACCAGATATTAATAATACAAATTGACCTAATACAGAATTTCTTAAAATAATATTAAAACGAATTAATAAATAAACTCCTGCTGTCACCAAAGTTGAAGAATGAACTAAAGCAGAAACAGGAGTAGGAGCTGCTATAGCAGCAGGTAACCACGATGAAAATGGAATTTGAGCTCTTTTAGTTATAGCAGCTAATATAACAAACCCTCCAATAAATAATATTTCAAATTCATTCTGTATAACTTCTAAATAAAAAATATAATTTCATCTACCATAATTTAATATTCAAGCAATAGCTAAAAGTAAAGCTACGTCACCAAATCGATTTGACAAAGCAGTTAATATCCCTGCGTTATAAGATTTAATATTTTGAAAATAAATAACTAAACAATAAGATACTAATCCTAATCCATCTCATCCTAATAAAATTCTGATTAAATTAGGTCTAATAATTAATAATATCATAGATAAAACAAATATTAATACTATTATAATAATTCGATTAATATTTTCGTATATTCTTATATATTCTTTTCTATAATAAATTACTAAAAAAGCAATTATTAAAACAAATGATATAAATAATAAACTTATTCAATCAAATAAAAAAGTTATAACAATATTTATTGAACTTAAAGAAACAACTTCTCATTCAATAAAATAAATGATATCATTAAATAAAAAATATAATCTTAACAAAAAACAAGATAATCTAATAGAAATTAAATTTATAAATCTAATTCTACAAATTGATAAATATTTCACGATCTTTTTTTTTTATTTAATTTTGCTTTTATTTATTGAATCTTCTCTTAATTTTGAGACTAACAATAAGTTTACGAATCTTAACATTAAAATTTAACTAACAGTATAATAAGACTGCATTCTGGTTGCGCGTCCCTCAAGTCGGTCGCTGGGTGGGTAAGTCATTGCGACGAAGGCGAGATTGGTTGATCAACCTTGTAAGACCTCTCGCCAGGTGGTTAGGGTGCAACGATAGCTTGGTAAAGTACTTTTCCTTCTATTCTGCGATCCCTTCTTTGACTGATAGAATGTTCAAGTCGCGATGTATGTTTTCGTTGCGAACGTACCACGGTGCCCCGGTGATTGTTCTCAAGATCTTCGACTGAGCTCGCTGGACTATGTCAATATTGCTATTGCTGGCATTCCCCCATAGCTGAGAGCCGTACATCCATATAAGTTTTAGTACCGAGTTATACAGCAGAACTTTATATTCAAGTAAGGGGAGACCGAGCGTTGATAAGCCAATGAAGACTACTGGCTTTTAGCTTTAGGTGTGTTCTTTTGGCTTCAATGTACCGGCGCCATGTGAGTCTTCTGTCGAGGTGTACTCCTAGGTATGTCACTTCGTTTGCTTGCGGGAGTAGAGTATGGTATAACATGAGCGGTGGGCAGTTTTGCCTGTTCAGGGTGAACGTAACTCACTCACTTTAATTCGCCAATCTGATAGCCACTTTTCAACATGAAGAGCTAGCTGCGCAGTTGTTTGCATCGGGCATTTTGAGCGGCTGAGAATGGCTGTATCATCAGCAAACGTAGATATTGTTAGTCGTGTGCTTGTTGGGATGTCTGCTGTATAGATTACATATAATGTTGGCCCAAGCACGCTTCCTTGATGAACTCCAGCTCCAATAGTGAAATCGTCAGTTATAGCAGTGTTGCATCGAACAGCAAATTTTCTGTCGTAGAGGTAAGACTCTAAAATCTTATGTGTGTTGTAGGGGAGCATTGACTTGATCTGGTACATTAGACCTTCTAGCCAAACTCTATCAAATGCTTGAGAGACGTCTAAAAATTTCTGATGTTATCCGGTTGACCTGCTCAATTGTTCCGTGCTTTTCACGAAACCGAAATTGATGTGACGGAATTCCTTCCTGGATTCTTAGGTATGTGTTTATCCGAGTCAATACGCATTTTTCAAAGAGTTTAGATAAGCATGTAAATATGCTTATAGGTTTATACGACGTGGGAATTGTGTGGTCTTTTCCCGGCTTTGCTATCATTATTATAGTCGACTTTTTCCATCTCACTGGAAAGTGGCCAAGTTTTGCGATGGCATTAAAAAGCTGGGTGATAGTGCAAATGGCGCAATATGGGAGCTCAATGATCATTTTGGGAGTTATGAGGTCGCAGCCTGGGGATTTTTTCGGATTCAGCTGATTTTTGATGATGTTAACGATTTCGTTTGGGCGAAACTCAATTGGCTCTTGTTGAAGCTGAGGCTCATATGGTAAAATCGGCAAGGTGAACGCACTAGTGGCAGGATTTTGTTGAAAGACATTTTTAAGGTGGTTGGCAAACGTGCTGGCTCTGTCTGCATCGCTGTGCGCCCAGCCGCCTGTGGGATTTCTAATAGGCATCACGGTTACTTTCGGTGAGCTTAGAGTAGGATGAGCTCTCCATAGTGAGTGTTTTGTACTAGATGTTGACAATTGCTCTATGTAGCGTCGGTGGACATTTGCTTCTTCCTGCTGTAAAGCTTTTGTGAGTTGACGTGAGGCATATTGTCAGCTTTGCCTAGCAGATGGCGATCTGTGGAGTTGCCACTCTCGACGTAAGCGTCTCTTTTCGAGGACGAGCTGTTCTATTTGTAGATTTGTCTTCTTTTGGTTGCTTTGCGTACTTGTAGTTTGGGGAGTTGAAACTCGAGCTGCAGAGACGAGTACAGACTCCAGTGTATTAACAAATCTGTCTACGTTGGCTTTATCGTTGAGATGAGGACTTAGCTCAATGTGTGAGCTAATGTATTTCTTGTACTTAACCCAATTGGTTTTCTGTGATGTCAATTTAAACGATTGCTCCAATGCGCCTGGATGTCGGAGTAGAATAAACAGGACAGGCGAGTGATCAGATGAAAGATCCGAGAGGCATTCGGCGCGTATGACATTTTTAGGAATGTTTTTTTGTAATTGCAAAGTCTATTAAATCGGGTAGTTTCCTTGGGTCTGCCGGCCAGTATGTTGGTCTGTCGGGAGAAACATAAGCCAGCTTGTTCTTGGCTTTTATAACTGCATTATAGAGCTGTTTTCCTTTTGAGGTAAAGAGACGTGATTCCCAGTGTGTGTGCTTGGCGTTGTAGTCCCCTGCGGCTATGAAGTGGTCTCCTAGTGAGTTGAAAAACTGCATAAACTCATCTTCGGCTATAGTGAAGCGAGGAGGGCAGTATACGGCGGCTAGTGTAAGTTGGTTGCCAGTATTTATTTGTATATTTAAAGATGTGTCCTGTAGGTAATTTTTACCAAATTTGTTATGATAGTGGTGCTTAATACGGCTTCTGATTAGAATTCCAGTCCCACCATGTGCTTTACCAGCTGGATGATTTGTTCCGTAGAATGAATAACCTCGTAGTTGAAAATTGTATTTGTTTGTAAGGTGTGTTTCTGAAAGCAGCATTACGTCGATATGGTTGTCGAATAGAAATTGAGCTAACTCAAGTTTATGCTGTGAGACGCCGTTAGCGTTCCACGTAGATATCCTTGGGGTAGTCATTATTTGGATTGTTGTGAAACCAGCATTTGAATCAATAGAATTTGGTTTCGCATTAAATCTTGCATAGTTGTGCGCATAAACGACATAAACTCCGTAAGGCTTTGCTGCAGGCTGTATATCATATCTTCGAAGTTGCTTTTTGACTGCTCCGGGAATTGTTGCTGCTGAGCCATGTTCGGTTCTTGGTATGCTGATTGCAGAAATGAGCTTTTTGAGACAGGGTTAGCCAGTCCTGATTTTAAAACGCTTGCGTAAGTCACATTTTTATCAGAGTTTATGGGTCCTAGTGAGGATCTGACTGCAGTCGAGAAGAACACTTCAGGGTTTGATCTGGAAGCTGTCATCTGTTTATTTTGGGTGCGGGCAGTAGTTCCTCTCTGGTGGATGCGACTTTTCAGCTCATTATAAACTGGTCAGCCTCTGTAGTTAGCAGTGTGATTGCCACCACAGTTGCCGCACTTTTTGGAGTTGCAGTCTTCCTTGCTCGCTGGGCGCAGTTTACAGAATGCCCTTGTATGGCAACATTCTTGGCAGTTCTCACATTGTACTGAGCCATTGCGTTTGTGCGGTGCCTCAACTGTAATTCTGCGGTGCAACAGGAACTGAAGATTTTATATAGGCTGCACTTCGTATTTCTTTAGGGGCTTATTTTCTGGTTCGAGCTCAGCCTTAAGGAGTGGCAGCGGATTTCTATCCCTGTTGAAGATATTGAAGACTGTCTTAGTGCTGAATCCCTTCTCTTGTAGCGCCTTTGTTATTTCTACAGGCGGACTCTACGACTTGTAGGCCCTTGCTACTTTTCAGATGGTACGTGTAAAAGTTCTTTTTATTTTCGGTAAGATATTTCGATAATACAGTGTATTATTATTATCTTCAGACTTTATTTAAACCTTTGTCTCTTGGATGTTGCCCTTTATTAGAGGTATAATAAGCTCGATAATTATACCCGTTACTCGTAGAGTAAAAGGGTATATTGTATTCGTGCAAAAGTATGTAACAGGTAGAAGGAAGTGTTTCCGACCCTATAAAGTATATATATTCTTGTTCAGGATCACTAGCCGAGTCGATCTAGCCATGTCCGTCTGTCCGTCTGTCCGTCTGTCCGTCTGTCCGTCCGTATGAACGCTGAGATCTCGGAAACTATAAAAGCTAGAAGATTGGCATTTTGCATGCAGATTTTAGGAGTTCCTACGCAGCGCAAGTTTGTTTCAAAAAGGTGCCACGCCCCCTTTAACGCCCACAATCGCTTATATACGATTTTATTTAAATATAAATTTAAATATTTCGGAAAAGTAAAAATGCAGTTTTATTGTGTTTATCAATACTTATCGAAATGTAGAAGAAATTTTTCAAATCGGACCATTCGTTTAAAAGTTATGCGTGATCAAAGTTTCTATCTCCATCTCCCTCGCACTCCTTTTACCTGAGTAACGGGTATCTGATAGTCGGGGCACCCGACTATAGCGTTCTCTCTTGTTTTGTTGACAAGAACATTGGAACTTTTTTCTCGAATGTAAATTGGCGGATTCTTTGGCTTTCTTTTAGCTAAGCTAGCACTGCCACGGGTTATTTTGCGTTGAGAATTTAGAGGACTCAGCTTCCATTTGATTTGTATGTATCGGTCCATACTGCACAGCCGGCTTAGCACATTCATTTTTTTGTTCTGCATTGGAGCATATTCAGCGCTCATTGGCTGCAAAAACGTCGATGGTAACGAGGGGGAGCAAGAACGAATTCGGTCAAGTTTGGAGTAATTGCCCGCGCTTGATCAGAACATGCCTTATTTTCGGTTGCTTTAAAAGAGAAGTATGCGTTATTTCTTTGTACTGAGAGCCGTCTCTCTTCCTGCTCACGTTGACGTCGTTCAGACGCATTGTATTCGTGGTAAAGTTAATTAGAGTTTAATTAAATGACCAATCAATATAAACATTCGCGATTTCATCGCAGAAAGCGTATTTTCGCGTTATAGTAGATTTATTAAAACGGTCACTGCACTTTTGTGATTTTATTGAATTTTTTCCTGGAGCACAATAAATACACGTCTGCATGCTACGACGGTTGTAACAGATTGTTTTTGACGATAGTAATAGTAAGTAAGATCAACTTTGTGCCAATAAAGCTAGTATAACTCGTTTTAGGAGCAACAGAGAGTCAAGATTTGAGATCACAGGAAAAAGTCTATTATAGTCAGAACATAGTTCTCTGAAAGGCTCATGCGAGGCATAGTTAGATCTACAATGATTTAAAATTAGGGGATTTCTAGTTAATCTACTTGGCACAGAAAAGTTTAGCCGACTTACCAGGATTTGCACCCCAGTTTAGGCGCCGTAAAGCAAAAAGAAGGAAGATTTTTGTACTGATTCAATACGACCGATATATATTCGGTATTGTGGTTTTCAAACGGGAGACCTATACTCCAGAATCGGACGAACTAACGAAATAAATAAAGTTTTAGTTAAATAAGGATCATCGAATTCTTTTGCCCACCTTTTAATAAAGCCAAGCACTCCTCTGGCTTTATTAACCATGGACTGAAAAAATTTTAGTTTGGATAGAACATTTTAGTTTATGGTCGAAGAGAATGCCAATACAAGAGTAATTATATTCAAAGAGCTGCCACTTAACGTCTAAGTCGCGTATATCGGATTCGCCCGATAAAAAGTCATCAACTTTCACTTGGAACCGTTTAAATTAAGTAATTATCTCGGCACCAGTTTGAAAATGATCTTTTTCGCATTGTAAGTCTAAATGGCAGGAAATGTCCTTATACTACAGGCACATTTTAACATCATCTGCGTTCATTAAGTACGCGAGAATTACTTATAATTGAGGGATGATCGTTAATAAATAAGGTAAAAAGTAACGGACCAAGATGGCTTCCTTGTGGGACACCGGAGGTAACACGGAGAATTTCCGAAATTGAATTTTTAAAAAGGACCCTTTGTGACCTGCCATTCAGATAACTTGAAAACCATCTAAGCAGATTAATTGTAAAACCTAACATGACAAGTTTTTGAACAAGAAGTAAGTGATTTACAGAGTCAAATGCTTTACTAAAGTCAGTGTAAATGACGTCTGTTTCAAAACTACTAAAGCCTTTCATCACAAATGTAGAGAGTTCTAGAAGGTTTGTGATTGTCGATCTAGGTTTAATAATTCCGTGTTGACAGTTCTAGAAGGTTTGTGATTGTCGATCTAGGTTTAATAATTCCGTGTTGCAAATGAGGAGTACTGATTTTTCCAATAGCATAATAATAGCTGACAACTTAGAAAAACCTCTGTAGTTACTGGTTTCTAACTTGTTACTTTTTTTGAAAAGAGGAATAACAAGAGATTCCATTCAAATATTAGGGAATTGGGAATTTATCGAAAGATAATGTAAAAAATTGTGAAGAGGTTTGCACAGGGCCTTAGCGCATTACCTAAGCATACACCCTGGAATACCATCGGGCCCTGGCAAATAAAAAGGCTTAATGCGAAGAAGATCCAAAAGAAAATAACTTTCTGTTAAAGTGCGACAGAATATGAGGTTTGACTTGGATATGGTGTAAGAATAAGGCTGTGATGAATAATCTAAGGTAGAGTATGTCGTTGGAAAAAATTGGGCAAATGAATCGGCTATTGCCTGATCTGTAGTTGACGTCAAGTTTTCGAACGACAGCGAGGAAGAATATGAATTAGATTTACACATAGTGTGAACGAAGTTATAAAACTTTATCGGGTCGTGAGAGAACTGGACCTTACAACGGTTTAAGTAACTATTATAACACTGAGCATTAAGGACGGTAAATCTAAACCGAGCACTTAAATATCTAGTAAAAACAGAATGGGAACCGGTATTTTTATATATCCTGAAAAGTCTGGACTTTACATTTCTTAAGTGTGTCAACTCTTTGCTAAACCTAGGTGATTTATTGGAAATTGACGGAACACAGGAATAAAAGAATGAGTTTATTGCAGTGTAAAAAACATTAACATATTATTGCATACGTAAAGATCAGACCAATTAAAGTCAGAAATAAAATTATTTAGCCTCAGAAAGTCTGCCTTGCGAAAACAATGTATTCGTTTGGATTTTTCTGATTTTTCTTCTATAACTCTACCCGTATCAAATGAAAGTTCGAATGTTGGGTGATATGGATCTTCAGGTTGCGTGAGTGGTGCTACTCTGGACAGAAACACACCTTCAGGATTTGATACAAAACACAAATCAAGTAGCCGACTTAATGAATTTCGAACATGGTTTACTTGAGATAGAGATATGTCAAGCAGGCCGTCAATAAAATCATGCTGTGCTATAGGTAGTAAGACATTTGATCCATCCTCAGTGGACCAAGTAACTCCAGGTATAGTAAAATCACGTAGAAATACCAACTGATCCCTATCGGAAAGCTTATTTGCAACGGACTTAATAACGGGTAGGTGGTTTAGATAATCAGACAACGGCGGAATATATGAGAAAGATATGTATATAAAGTTACCAGGAAGCGATAACTTTACACAAATAAATTCAATGGTATTGAATTCATCAAAAAATAACTCCTCAGACGGGAGGTTTAAATCAACTCCAAATAAGACTCCACCTCGCCGCGTAGAGGGGATACCTATATATTGTGTACTTACCTGGAAAAACTTCTTCAAAATCTGAGAGCTCTTTAAACTCCTTAATTTTGTGCGCTTTTGTTGTTAATGCCAATGCAATGTTTTAGGACCACCATATGCTTTGTTTAGAATGGATATATAATCCATTTGGCTCTTGAGCAGAGATAAGCAGTAGCTTTACTTTTGCTCTTGCCGCACCTTTCAGGGCTTTTGAGAGTCGATGAACATTTTCTTCATTCGAAAACCCACAACTTTGGCTAGTTGCTTCAAACTCGTTAATAAAATGTTTCCATTTAAGCGCAGATGTCCCATCAATTTCCATGTTCTGTCCGCTAAAATTTTGACGTGCTAGCATTTGTGTTATCATTGTTGTGGTTGATCTGTTTGAATCCTGAGTTTCTTCAATGTTGTGTAAGGGATGCTGATCTTGGCTCTGGTGATGACGTATCCAATCCGATGTATGCTCGCGTTGTTCCTGATTCTGAATCTCTGATCGAATGGAGATGTTGGATCGAATAGAATTCCAAGAAGAATACTCTGAAAGAACAGATTTAGCGTTTAGAACATTTTTTTACTGACCAGTGCATCCCTTTCTGCAAAAAGAAGATCCAATTCTCTTTGCAGCATTTCTATGAATTCACGCATTTCAGCCAACTCCTCTTCTTTGACGGAAGAAGGGTTCTTTTCTGATTCCGTAAGTTTGCGTTTGATTTCCATGAGTTTGGCTTCTTTGTTGAAAATTGCTCGCTTTATTTCAACATTTTCTGTATCCACCAACTTCTTTATTGGTTCGAAATTCATTTTTAAATTAATCTGATATTCTTTTGACAGAGGTATTCATACAAATATAAAATAATGAAACTTAAATTGAAATTATAACATTAAGCAATGACAGGGCGACTTTAACCTCCCTGACATTTCCTGGATGACATCAACGGATTCTATTGCTCTCGTACCCACCACGGCCCATGAGTTCATGTTCACGTCTTATTGATCTTTCATTAGAACAACTGAACTCAATCTTGAACTGCTCCAAAAAAGTTTTAGACCTTATTTTTGTCTCGGAGTTCGCCAATGCATTCGTTACTCGAATTAGCCCTCTCTGCAATCCTGAAGACGCTTTCCATCATACACTTGAGGTTACTTCAGAAACTTCAGCTTCATTACAGTCTTGTTCCGAAATCGAACCAGCATCGTTTCGCTGTTTTAGGAGAGCTAAATTCGCAGAATTGAATAGGCATTTATCGGAACTCGACTGGTCTTTAATGGAGTCAAACGATGATCCCTTACATATTGTAGAACAGTTTTCTGGTATACTCTACTCTGCTTTCGATACGTTCGATCCCTCATTTTCCCTGCAAACGACAGACTCTCTTTCCTGAAAAATTCCATGTCTAGACTTTTTAAGAAATTTATAAGAACTAGGCTCCAAGTTGACCATTCGATGTATCTAATAGCTCGTTCAAATCTTAGTCCATAATTCCGTATGTTACCATGGTTACCTAAACCGTTGCAGAATATAATTCCAAGATAACCCCAAGCAGTTCTACGCATTTGTTAATTCAAAACGAAAATCGCATCAATTTCCATCTTGCGTTCACCTTGATACAACATCTGCCTCTAGTGACGCCGATATCGCGAACTTATTTGTCCAGTCCACGTACTCGTCTTTCAGTTACGATAACACTTCATCCTACCCCTACCCACTTCCTCACTCCAACTGTTTTTTCATGCCTTAATTAGTGACGATGATGTCTTTTTCTTCGGGCCCTGACCTTGTACCGAGCTGTGTTATAAAAAAATGTGCCGATGCTTTGTGCAAACCCTTAACTAAACTTTTTCAGATATCCCTCTTTCATTCGTTTTTCCCTGAAGTTTGGAAAGAATCGTTTATCATTCCACTTCATAAAAAAAGGAAGCAAATCGGACATTAAAAACTACCGCGGTATTGCAAAACTGAGCGCGATCCCCAAGTTTTTTGAACAGCTTATTACCGCTCAGCTACAGCACCAATGCAGCTCAGTAATGTCCCCAACTCAGCATGGTTTTATGAAACGTAGGTCAACGACTACAAATCATATGGATTTGACCTCAGTCATCAGAAGCGCTTTTAAAAATAACATTCAAACTGATGTTATTTTTACGGACTTCAGAACTTCAAAAGCACAATCTCAAACTCTGTTCACGTGATTTCTGGTGTTCCGCAAGGAAGCCACCTAGGACCCCCTCTGTTTGGCATTTTCATAAATGACTTGCCTCAAGAAGTTCTCTCTTCTTATGTTATGATGTAAGCTGACGACGTAAAACTTTGTTTGCCATTATCGAACCCCAATTCCCAAGATCTCTTGCAAGCCGATCTGAACAACAGTGATTCTTGGTGCATCCAGAATTTGCTGTTTTTAAATAACTCAAAATGTAAATTGATGTCCTTTTATCGGAAGACGCTTCTCCTCACGTCATATTATATTGGATCGAATGATCTTGAAGGCATAAATACCGTAACAGACCTTGGAGTGTTATCAACCACAACTTAAACTTCTCTGATCACATTGGCACTATTGTTAGTAAAACTAAAGGGGTTTTTGCCTTTTTTAAACGTTGGTCTAAGGAATTTGAGGATCCCTATACCACGAAACACTTATATATTTCCTTGGTTCGTCCAATTCTGGAATACTGCTAGTGTGTTTGGTCTCCTCAATATACCAATCATCGGGAACATCGAACATCGGGAATATTGTAGAGCGATATTCCTCGACGTCTCTCAGGCATTCGACCGAGTGTGGCTTGAAGGCCTTATGCATAAAATCATAACATTACTGCCAGAAAACACTGATAAGTTTTTAAGTCGTACCTCTACCACAGAGTCTTTGAGGTGAGATGCAATACAACGACATCCAACGAGTATAACAGTGAAGCTGGAGTCCCACAAGGCAGCGCACGGGGCCCTACCCTGTTTGTCCCATACACAGCAGACATCCCTACGAACGAGAGGCTGACTACGTCCAAACTGATGTTATTTTTACGGACTTCAGAACTTCAAAAGCACAATCTCAAACTCTGTTCACGTGATTTCTGGTGTTCCGCAAGGGAGCCACCTAGGACCTCCACTGTTTGGAATTTTCTTAAATGACTTGCCTCAAGTAGTTCTCTCTTCTTATGTTATGATGTAAGCTGACGACGTAAAACTTTGTTTGTCATTATCGAACCCCAATTCCCAAGATCTCTTGCAAGCCGATCTGAGCAACAGTGATTCTTGGTGCATCCAGAATTTGCTGTTTTTAAATAACTCAAAATGTAAATTGATGTCCTTTTATCGGAAGACGCTTCTCCTCACGTCATATTATATTGGATCGAATGATCTTGAAGGCATAAATACCGTAACAGACCTTGGAGTATTATTCAACCACAACTTAAACTTCTCTGATCACATTGGCACTATTGTTAGTAAAACTAAAGGGGTTTTTGAGTTTGTTAAACGTTGGTCTAAGGAATTTGAGGATCCCTATACCACGAAACACTTATATATTTCCTTGGTTCGTCCAATTCTGGAATACTGCTCGTGTGTTTGGTCTTCTCAATATACCAATCATCAAGACCTTATCGAATCGGTACAGATACAATTCCTTTTGTTTGCTTTACGTGGTTTAAACTGGGAAACTCATCGTCACCTACCATCTTACGTGGATAGACTGCGTCTTCTGAACCTGCCTTCTCTCAAGGATCGTCTAACCTGTCACGGTGTCATGTTCCTTCATAAATTAATAACTGGTCTTGTAAATTCAAGCTACCTGCTGGGTCAAATACGGTTCTCCATCCCTGTAAGGTCTACTCGTTACTTTCGACCTATTGCCCTTGATATTTGTAAGACGAATTTTGAAGTACATGACCCATTTCGCGTTTTATGTTTGCAATATAACGAACTGTATTTTTGATATAATATATTCTGAATGCTCTGTTAATTTCATTGTAACAAACTTCCTAACTCACCTGTCCTTGCCCCCTCCCACATGATTTGAGTCGGGTACTATGTTTATGTTAACAGATATTTGTTAACTTTAATAAATAATTGAATAAATAAATAAATAATTGACTTTGCTGTGACCAAGAACATCCCAAGAAATTTGGTAAGCGCCAAATCGCTATCGGACTTATCATCGGACCATTCGCCTGTTTTAATAACTCTCCTTCAAAGCCCGAAAGTAATCGAGCATGCCTCCTCATGCACATTAAACCATAGTTAAGAGAACAAAACTTAATACCGGCACAACAATTCGGGTTTCGTGAAAGCCACGGAACCATCGAGCAAGTCAACCGGATAACTTCAGAAATTCGTACAGCCTTCGAACATCGGGAATATTGTAGAGCGATATTCCTCGACGTCTCTCAGGCATTCGACCGAGTGTGGCTTGAAGGCCTTATGCATAAAATCATAACATTACTGCCAGAGAACACTCATAAGTTCTTAAGTCGTACCTCTACCACAGAGTCTTTGAGGTGAGATGCAATACAACGACATCCAACGAGTATAACAGTGAAGCTGGAGTCCCACAAGGCAGCGCACGGGGCCCTACCCTGTTTGTCCTATACAAAGCAGACATCCCTACGAACGAGAGGCTGACTACGTCCACATTTGCTGACGTCACCGCAATCCTGAGCCGCTCGAGATGCCCAACTAGAGCAACAGCTCAACTGGATGATCATTTGGTGGTAGTTGAGAAGTGGCTATCAGACTGGCGAATCAAAATTAATGAACAAAAGTGTAAATATATAACGTTTAACCTTAATAGACAATCGTGCCCAACGCTAACTTTGAATAGTACGCAAATTCCCCAAGCCAGCGAGGTAACATATCTTGGCGTCCACCTCGACAGACGCCTAACCTGGCGGAGGCACATTGAATGCAAGAAAGTTCATCTCAGACTTAAAGCTAGCAGCCTACACTGGATTATAAATTCTCGATCAACCCTGTGTCTGGACTTTAAAGTTCTTCTCTACAACTCCACCCTTAAGCCCATTTGAACCTACGGCTCCCAGCTCTGGGGGAACGCGAGCAACAGCAACGTTGACATCATACAGCCCTCACAATCAAAAATCCTGCGAACAATCACTGGGGCACCATGGTATGTTCGGAACGAAAACATCCACAGGGATCTGGGCATTCCACCGGTCAAAAATGAAATAGCAAAGCAGAAAGCGGCTTACCATAAAAAGCTTACACTGCACCCAAATAATCTTAACTTAACTTAAGACGGGTTTCGAACAGAACTCGTCCGCATCGTAACGATCTACCAGCCCAGCAATAAATATTAGGGCCCGTTAGTCTAAATTCAGTCTAGATGACTGTAAGTTAAGTTATATTCTTAAGATTTGATATACTTATTGTTAGTCTCATATAGAGAAGACTCAATAAATAAAGCATATATTTAAAAAAAAAATATATATATTTTCAAAATTACAAATTGATCAGATGCAAATACCTTCTTACAGATATCACAACTAAAAAGGAACAAGAATCAGTAATTAGGAATTATTATCGGAAAAACAACCATCGCGGCATAGAAGAAACATTAAACCATCTAAAGAGAACAATCTACTTCCGCTACATGAAACAGAAAATTACGCAGATAATTAATCTATGTGACACTTGCCAAACACTCAAGTATGATAGAAGACCGCCCAGACCGATATATCAAAAGACTGAAATTCCTGAAGTATCAATACAAATAGTACACATGGACATTTATACGATAAATGGCCAGACAATTCTTACACTGATTGACAAGTTCTCAAAATTTGCCAGCGCCTATACAATCCCAGCAAGAAATTGTGTAAACGTGGCCAAAACTTTGAGACATTATTTCTGTTTTGTTGGTATTCCAGCAAAACTAATATTTGACCAGGGCACCGAATTCTCAGGAAAATTTTTATCGATTTCTGAAAACAATATGATATAATTACAAAAACTTAACGAATTTCAGAACACCATGTATACCAAAATCGAAGCACAACTGGAAGAAAAGATGAATGCTAGAGTTGAAAACTTAAATGAACACAGAGTCTAACCAATCTCGATTAGTGTAGACGATGTAGTATTCAGAAAAGAGAATAGAAGAAACAAGCTTACTCCTCGCTTTACCCAACCAAAAGTACTAAAAGACAACCAAAAACACTAATATCAAAAAACAAGAAAGGAAAGCTAACTTCGGGCGGAGCCGAAGTTGATATACCCTTGCAGAATATTCTGTAAATAATATTCTCCAAAATTATTCATATAATGCATTCTAAATACTCATAAAAATCCCAACTTCCTAACTTTAAAAACACCAAAGTTATGGCATTTTCAATCGTTCAGTTATATGGCACCTATAGGATATGGGATAGAATAACTCTTGTAAACGATCTTGGCGTTCTCTTGGACCCCAAACTAAAATTTTCTAATCACATTTCGTCCATGGATAATAAAGCCAGAGGAGTGCTTGGATTTATTAAAAGGTGGTCAGAAGAATTCGATGATCCTTATTTGACTAAAATTTTATTTATTTCGCTAGTCCGTCCGATTCTGGAGTATGGGTCTCCCGTCTGGAGTCCACAATACGGAATACATATTGGTCGTATTGAATCTGTACAAAAAAACTTCCTTCTTTTTGCTTTACGGCGCCTAAACTGGGATGCAAATCTTATCTTACCTTCTTATTCTAGTAGACTTCTTTTGATTAATTTACCATCCCTAGCCAACCGTAGAACGATGCTTGTTACTATCTTTATTTATAACCTTATACATGGTGATATTGACTGCCCCGACTTGTTAAGTCGGCTAAACTTTTCTGTGCCAAGTAGATTAACTAGAAATTATATTCCCCTAACTTTAAATCATTGTAGATCTAACTATGCCTTGCATGAGCCTTTCAGAGTATTATGTTCTGACTAAAATACACTTTTTCCTCTAATATCAAATCTTGACTCTCTGCCGCTCCTAAAACGATTAATACTTGCTTCATTGGCACAAGATTGATCTAACTATTACTTTTTTCCCCGGACCTTTACCTTTATTTTCCTATCTCGCGTCTATCTTATCGCGAATTGTGCCGTACGATACACGGCTGCGCCCCTCGGTCGGTTGGGCGGGTAAGTAGGCCGTGGGACTCCGCGCGAAAAAAAAAAAAAAATGATAGAAGACCGCCCAGACCGATATATCAAAAGACTGAAATTCCTGAAGTATCAATACAAATAGTACACATGGACATTTATACGATAAATGGCCAGACAATTCTTACACTGATTGACAAGTTCTCAAAATTTGCCAGCGCCTATACAATCCCAGCAAGAAATTGTATAAACGTGGCCAAAACTTTGAGACATTATTTCTGTTTTGTTGGTATTCCAGCCAAACTAATATTTGACCAGGGCACCGAATTCTCAGGAAAAATTTTTATCGATTTCTGAAAACAATATGATATAATTACCCATGTCACAACATTCCAACAATCTACGAGTAATTCACCCGTTAAAAGACTGCATTCATTTCTCACCAAAATGTATAGGATTATTTTTGAAAACAAAAGGTTAATAAACTGGAACTTGACCACAAGGAATTAATGTTTGATACCCTAACCAACAACGCCATACACTATGCAACCAAACACATACCATTTGAACTATTCTCGGGAAGAACTTACGTCTTCAATATAAACATTGACTATAATACTGAACTCGATTACCTGCAAAAACTTAACGAATTTCAGAACACCATGTATACCAAAATCGAAGCACAACTGGAAGAAAAGATGAATGCTAGAGTTGAAAACTTAAATGAACACAGAGTCCAACCAATCTCAATTAGTGTAGACGATGTAGTATTCAGAAAAGAGAATAGAAGAAACAAGCTTACTCCTCGCTTTACCCACCCAAAAGTACTAAAAGACAACCAAAAACACTAATATCAAAAAACAAGAAAGGAAAGCTAACTTCGGGCGGAGCCGAAGTTGATATACCCTTGCAGAATATTCTGTAAATAATATTCTCCAAAATTATTCATATAATGCATTCTAAATACTCATAAAAATCCCAACTTCCTAACTTTAAAAACACCAAAGTTATGGCATTTTCAATCGTTCAGTTATATGGCAGCTATCGGATATAGTCGGACTATCCCCATAAAATTTGGTAAGTCGGATTGATTGGCCCATTATAAAATTCATAGAAAATCCCAACTTCCTAACTTTAAAAACACCAAAGTTATGGTATTTCCTATCGTTATATGGGAGCTATAGTATATAGTCGGCCGATCCTTATGAAATTTGGTAGGTCGAATTGATTGGCCAAATAAAAAAGCCATAGGAAATCCCTACTTCCTAACTTTACAAACACCAAAGTTATGGCATTTCCTATCGTTCAGTTATATGGCAGCTATAGGATATAGTCGGCCGATCCCGGCCGTTCCGACTTATATACTGCGTGCAAAGGAAAGAAGGGTGTGTGCAAAGTTTCAATTCGATATCTTTAAAACTGAGAGACTAGTTCGCGTAGAAACAGACAGACGGACAGACGGACATGCTTATATCAACTTAGGAGGTGATCCTGATCAAGAATATATATACTTTAAAGGGTCGGAGATGTCTCCTTCACTGCGTTGCACACTTTTGACCAAAATTATAATACCCTCTGCAAGGGTATAAAAACAAAAGTTAAAAAAGTTAAAAAAAAAACAAGAGATGTTTAATACCGACATTATGGTAAGATTTGACAATATTACGGATCATATTACTAAAGAACAACAAATAATTAACTACTTCTTAAACAACTATAAAAATATAATTTTCAAAACCGTTATCTCAGAACACCACCTCCTACAGACACTACAATATATATCCCGAATTAATATGAATGTAGGCGTACTGTCTAATTAATAAGTAGTTTCGAGAAAAACGCGTTTAAAGTTTCACGTTACGTTTCGGGCAGCGTAACTGATAGAATATTACGTATAACTTGAATTCTCTTAATCAGCTATCCCAGCTCCATACAATGACCTTCAAACGATTAGTGTAGTATATTGGAAACAATAACAATACCCTTGTTATAGAAAAAAGGAGGGAAAGTTATTCATACTAAGGTAGCCCGGGCTTCCAGCCATCTATTGTTCCAGTCGTTCGCTCAACCGGTCTAGTTGCCACGTCACTAAAACGCCTATAACTTTGAAAATAATTTGAGTTTTGAAAAATCCTGTTAGGGAAATGTTTTTGAATGTAAAAACGATATCGAATTATGAAAAAACATTTTTCAATTTTCTTAAATTTGTAGACTCCCTTAAGTAATATAGAGGAAAGCTTATAATTTGCCAAATTAAACATTGTACCAAATTGTATTGTATCCGAACAAGAATTAACTGTAATCAGGCAAGAGAAAAATGACCCACAATTGCTCAATATGTCTGACGAACACATCCTTGAGATGTTAGAATTAGATAGTTTTATGAACGGAATTAAGATCAATTTTAGAATTAAAATACATACATTTAAACAAAATATTTACCAATTTACACACATTATTCCTTTACCTATAAATGGATCCAAATTTTTAAAACGGACAAACTATATGGCATACCATAATGCGAAAGACGTATATTATTTAACGAGCAAATGTAAATAGGGTTATAAGTATTTTATCTGTGAAAACTCTGGTTGAAATACCAAAAACAACCTACAAACCGAATATCTTTCACGTATATTCACGTTGAATACTTCAAATTGTAAAGTCAAAGATGTTGGAACCCAAGAAGTAATTACAGAGATAGAACTGGCACACATCTTAATTTTAAACACAATTAACTCTACCATTGAATCTAATTGTACGACAAATATTTCTGTAAAGGGATCTGCTCTAAGCGCGTTCAAAAACTGCGAAGTTTATATCAACCAAATTCCCTACGACAAAAAATTGTTACAATTCGAGGAAAAGATAGAAGCCACAATTACGGTTATTCAAAACATCAACTTCACAGATCACATTGAAAATATTAATCTACACATCCTCAATCTGCGATCTATCAATGCTTCCAATTCAATCATTTGCTGGAAAAAGTTTACGATTACTAGTTTCGGAGCTGTATATCTATCGCTATTAGTTAGAGTCCTGGCATCAATTCTTTTGATCAATACAAAAAAGAAGATTGTATTCGCTACCATAACAGAACCGAGTTTTGTGACATCCACTCCTTCGTTTCGCCGTCACTTCAATCCAGGAGGGGAGGAGCTACCGACCAGTCGGTAGGCAGAGCTACCCTTGAATTGGTACGCTGACTGGGCGACCACTTGAACCCAAACATTTGGATGCAATTATGTTGCAATTTAAAACATTGTTTAAGCCCGGCAACGACCCACTCGAGTCGTTGCCTCGCTTACGTTTTGCTACCATCGCAACAGGGTATATTGTATTCGTGCAAAAGTATGTAACAGGTAGAAGGAAGCGTTTCCGACCCTATAAAGTATATATATTCTTGTTCAGGATAACTAGTCGAGTCGATCTAGCCATGTCTGTCCGTATGAACGCTGAGATCTCGGAAACTATAAAAGCTAAAAGATTGGCATTTTGCATGTATATTTTAGAAGTTCCTACGCAGCGCAAATTTGTTTCAAAATGGTGCCACGCCCCTTTTGACGCCCACAAGCCACAAGCTGTGTCCACATTTTTGATGCTATTATGAACATTTTTTTTGATATGTATTTGTTTCGTCAATACCTATCGATTGGCCAAATAAAAGTTTGCCACGCCCACTCTAACGCCCAAAAACCCATTAAACGCTTATGCCTGGCTAGCGCCTACATTTCCGCCTTTCATGGCACAATAGCGCCATCTAACGGATGACTTTGGAACAGCTGGCCAAGGTGCTCAACAGAGTCAACGTTAATTCTCGATAAGAATTTCTATTAAAGGCAATTGGGATGGTTTTCATTTGTCAATACCGAACTATATCCCAAGAACTATGCAAATCAAATCAAGTTAGCCAAATTGGAGGTCTGAGTCAAAAAATGGCGTATGTGTGTATGTATGTAAGCATATACATATGTATGTATTTACATTGTACACAGTTGCAATTGCCTGGCAAAAAAGGCATATTTATATTAAGTTGTTTAGCTGAGTAACGGGTATCTAATAATCGAGGCACTCGACTATAGCGTTCTTTCTTGTTTTCATCTTGTATTAGTGTATAAGCTCTTATGTATAATATATAAGATTTTATGTACAAGTTAACAAGATAACATAAACCAGCAAAAGTCAATGGACCAGCCGCTGACTTTTGTTGTTATTTAGCTTCGGCCGAAACTGCTGATCCAGCTTTTAGCCCGGATGCTCGTGCACAGACGGCAAGCACTGCATATTTGCGTGGCCGCTGTGAGTCTTTTGTTAGCTTTAAGTTTCTTTTCAATTCAGTTTATATCAAAGCCTTGAATAAAGAGCACCAGCTCTGTTAATATTTAACTCCGGCTACCGCCGTTAAAGATCTTATTATTTCACACTGACTGAGTCTCTAGGCCAGCAGGTAAAGAAGGGCAGTCACCCTTCCACCCTATTCTTCCTAATTTATCGACGGATGACAACAGCCAACCGGCTACCTTCACGGAGACGGCTGCGAGGGAACCTCTACGGAGTAAAATACTAATTGGCGCCCAGCTCGCGTAAAACCCACCCGCATAAATTCGGACCTAAGAGGGAAACTAGGATAGGAAAACCATTTCACAAAAAATATAAGTGGACTCCTCCGGCTATTTAACTTTTAGTCTGCAAAAATTCCCAGTCTTTTACGTGTCCCAAGTTTTTATCTGCAAATATTTTATGCGACAAATACGAAAAATATTAATCGCCGTGTTTAAAAAAATAAAAAGTAATAAATAAAAACAAGAGAGAACGCTATAGTCGAGTGCCTTGACTATTACCCGTTACTCAGCTAAACAACTTAATATAAATATGCCTTCTTGTATGTTTTTCGCCGCTCGAATTAGCTCCCGATTTTTATGTTAAAATCGGTACCCAGGGAACACCTCCAATTTGGCTAACTTGATTTGATTTGCATAGTTCTTGGGATATAGTTCGGTATTGACAAATGAAAGCCATCGCATTTTCCTTTAATAGAAATCCTTATCGAGAATTAACGTTGACTCTGTTGAGCACCTTGCCCAGCTGTTCCAAAGTCATCCGTTAGATGGCGCTATTGTGCCATGAAAGGCGGAAATGTAGGCGCTAGCCAGGCATAAGCGTTTAATGGGTTTTTGGGCGTTAGAGTGGGCGTGGCAAACTTTTATTTGGCCAATCGATAGGTATTGACGAAACAAATACATATCAAAAAAAATTTTCATAATAGCATCAAAACTGTGGCCACAGCTTGTGACTTGTGGGCGTCAGAGGGGGCGTGGCACCATTTTGAAATAAACTTGCGCTGCGTAGGAACTCCCAAAATCTACATGCAAAATGCCAATCTTCTAGCTTTTATAGTTTCCGAGATCTCAGCGTTCATACGGACAGACAGACAGACAGACAGACGGACAGACGAACATGGCTGGATCGACTCGGCTAGTGATCCTGAACTAGAATATATATACTTTATAGGGTCGGAAACGCTTCCTTCTACCTGTTACATACTTTTGCACGAATACAATATACCCTTTTACTCTACGAGTAACGGGTATAAATACACTGCAAGTATAACGAAGAAAATCAAACACAATTAGTGGAAATCAGCCTTTTTAACTTTGAATTTGATTTATTGTGGTTGTTTTTTTTTCTGTGTCTTTCTGTTCGGGCCACGCAGTAATACGAAACGGCCGCCTGACTTTGTCTTTGTTTTTGCTGCATTCTTTTCTTTTGGGAACTGCTTATGCAAACGTTTAGTTGTAAGAGTGCTCTCAGTCGTTCTCATGAACGACGCCTTCCGTCATATAGGAACAAAAAAGTTTTTTCTAGCGACTCCGAGTCCGGGAGCGAAGAGAGCGGTCACACTCACAGCCTTACAGTAAAACGCAAGCCTCTGCCCCCCAGTACAAATGGATCCCGACCAGCTTAGGGGCTTGATTGACGCTGCCGTTGGCAGAGCGCTGGCAGAGCAGGCCGCACAAAATCACCAAAGAGAGCTGGAGCTGCGGCAGACGATCGAGCTGCTCGCTGCTCAAGTGGCTGAAGTTAGGGTACAACCGAAGCCAGCCCAAACCTTAGAAATTACAACATATGAAGCTATGGAGATTAATGACAATGTTCGATGTGACGAGCCATTGGATGCCGTCAAGTGCCTGCCAGAATTTTCAGGGGCACAAGATTCGTACGTTTCATGGAGACAAGCGGCCGTCGCCGCTTATCATATTTTTAGACGATATAATGGTAGCTCACGCCACTACCAGGCAGTTACCATTATCAGAAGCAAGGTCAGGGGCCCTGCCGATGCGGTGTTGTCCTCGTTTGGCACAGTGCTGAATTTTGACGCGATAATAAGTCGCCTTGATTTCACGTACAGTGACAAACGACCGATGCACGTCATCGAACAGAAGTTAGAACTTTAAGGCAAGGGGGCCTAACTCTGCTAAATTATTATGACGAAGTAGAGAAAAAACTCACTTTGTTAACAAATAAGGTGCATATGTCACATGATTCGGGTTTGGCAAAAGTTCTGTGTGACAAATTCAGGGAAGACGCTCTGAGAGTATTCATATCAGGACTTAGGCGAAATCTCACAGACGTGCTCTTTGCGGCAAAACCTAAAGATTTGCCGACGGCCCTGGCCCTAGCACACGAGGTTGAGTCCAACCATGAAAGGTACACCTTCGCGGCAACCTTCGCAAAAAGCCAAGAAGATCGCAAAATAGGCGAAAAAACACAAAATCGGCAACAGGTAAAAAACCATCAGCTGGCGGACTCTCAAATAGATGGCGGCAAAAACCCGCACTTTTCTAGACAGACTAGGGCGCAAATCCATTCCGATCAGCACAATAATAACTTCCAAAACAGAAGTTACAGTTCAGAACCTATGGACATTGATCCTTCACTTTCAAAAATAATTCCACCCGTTCAAACGCAAGCCTACCAAAATCGGAGACCTGCCACGTCCGACCGAACCAAAGCAAAGGAACAGCAAAGGGTAAATCACGTCACCCAGGGTGTAGGAAATGAACCAGGGTCATACGCCAGCACAGCTTCCAAGGCGGCGGAGAAAATCGATGATGACATCATCACAGAATATGACTCTGATGTCATTAATTTTTTAGGGGAAGATCCCTGCTGCCCGTCATCAGACGAAGAGTAGCGGGGACCGATATGAGGTTTCTTATCGACACGGGCGCGTCAAAAAATTTCATCCGACCTCACAAAGGGTTGAAAGGTTCGCCCTGTAGAATCCCCATTCCCAATACATTCAATCCATGGCACTACCAAAGTTATGAAGAAATGCTTCGTATCAATGTTTAATTTAAAGGCTACGTTCTTTATACTACCCGACCTGTCTTCCTTCGACGGAATAATCGGCCTTGACCTGTTAAAACAGGCAGGAGCATCACTCTGCCTATCCTCCGGTCACCTTAAATGGGGCACCGAGGTAGAGCAGATCGATTTCCACAAGTGCACTGACGTCAATTTCACCAGCGTGGATTGTTCAGATGCACCGCCTTTGGCAAAGAATGCGTTTTTAGAGATGCTAAGGACCCGGAGAAAGGCCTTTGCAGACCCTAACGAGGATTTACCTTACAACACTTCGGTGGTAGCTACCATCAGAACAGTTAACGAGGAGCCCATATACGCAAAATTGTACCCGTACCCCATGGGAGCAGCAGATTTTGTCAACAACGAAATCCAGGATCTGCTAAGAAATAGAATAATTCAAAAGTCGGCATCCCCCTACAACAACCCAATATGGGTGGTAGACAAAAAAGGGATCGACGATCGGCTAGTCATCGACTTTCGCAAATTAAATGAAAGGACCGTGTCCGATAAGTACCCCATGCCAAATATTTCAATGATATTGGGGAATCTCGGCAAAGCGAGGTATTTCTCAACGCTGGACCTTAAGTCTGGCTATCACCAGATAATGCTCGCGGAACGAGACAGAGAAAAAACCTCGTTCTCAGTAAATGGGGGTAAATATGAGTTTAAAAGGCTTCAGTTTGGTCTCAAAAATGCAGCCAGCATTTTTCAGAGGACCATAGATGACATCCTACGAGAGCAAATAGGTAAATTTTGCTATGTTTACGTTGACGACGTAATAATATTCTCGGAGGACGAAAACTCTCACGTTAAACACGTAGATTGGGTTCTAAAGAGCCTGTACGAGGCAAACATGAGAGTGTCGGTAGAAAAATCGAGCTTTTTTAAGAAAAGTGTCAGCTTTCTTGGGTTTATAGTCACTTGTAATGGTGCTACCACTGACCCAGAGAAAGTAAAGGCCATCAAGGAATTTCCGGAGCCCACGAATGTATTCGAGGTACGGTCATTTCTGGGCCTGGCTAGCTACTACCGATGCTTTATTAGGGATTTTGCGGCAATAGCAAGACCTATCTCGGAAATCTTAAAAGAGGAAAACGGAACAGTAAGTAGACACAGGTCACGAAACCTTCCGGTACAGTTCTTTGAAGCGCAAAAACAAGCGTTTCAGAAGCTTCGAAATATCTTGGCGTCTGACGATGTCATGCTGAGATACCCCGATTATAAAAAGGCATTCGATCTAACGACAGATGCCTCGGCCTATGGCATTGGTGCAGTGCTGTCCCAAGAGGGACGTCCGATTACAATGATCTCAAGGACATTGAAGGACAGAGAGGTTAACTATGCTACCAACGAAAGGGAGCTAGTAGCCATAATTTGGGTACTGGCCAAACTAAGGCATTATTTATACGCGGTCAAAGATATAAACATCTTCACCGACCATCAGCCATTAACCTTTGCAATATCGGAATCCAATCCGAATGCAAAGATTAAAAGATGGAAAGCGCGCATTGACGAATCCGGAGCGCGAATATTTTACAAACCCGGTAAGGAAAATCTAGTTGCCGACGCACTCTCGCGACAACAACTTAATGTCATGGAGGAGCAAGAAGCTGAATCGTGCGCGGCCACTATACACAGCGAACTCTCCCTGACACACACAATCGAGACGACGGAAAAGCCATTAAATTGCTTCCAAAACCAAATAATCTTGGAGGAGACACGCTTCCCGTCAAAACGCAGCTTCGTCCTTTTTGGTAACAAGAGACGGCATGCGATTAATTTTTCCTGCATAGATAGTTTACTTGATGAGCTCGCAGATGTAATCGTTCCTAAAGGCGTAAACGCTATCTATTGCGACTTGCACACGTTGGCAATGGTACAGGACGAACTGGTTCGGCAGTTTCCGGCCACAAAATTTTGGCATTGCAAAAATCGTGTAACAGACATTTTTGCAGTCAGCGAAAGACGGGAAATCCTCACCGTCGAACACAACAGGGCCCACAGGTCATCCCAGGAAAATGTAAAGCAGGTACTCTCCGAGTACTACTTTCCAAAAATGGCCAAATTAGCTACCGAAATCGTAGCGAATTGCAGGACTTGCGAGAGAGCCAAGTACGACAGGCACCCAAAGAAACAGGAGCTCGGCGAGACACCGATCCCCTCTCATGTAGGAGAAATGTTGCATATTGACTTTTTTTCTACAGATAAAAAATACTTCCTTACTTGCATCGACAAGTTTTCGAAGTTTGCCGTCGTGCAACATGTCCACTCAAGGACAATTGAAGACCTCAAGCCGGCCCTACTACAAATTATGAATTTCTTCCCAAGAGCTGGGGTAGTCTACTGTGATAATGAACCATCATAAAATTCACACACCATCTCAGCCATGCTCGACAGCCATTTTGGCGTTAGCATTGCAAATGCACATGGGCAAGTAGAGCGCTTTCATAGTACCATTGTGGAACTTGCGCGATGCCTGAAAATCGACAAGGGAATGACGGACACTGTAGAGATAATTTTATTGGCCACCGCCAAATACAATAAGTCGATACACTCGGTTGTTAACAAACGACCAGCCGACATTGTGCAAACACACCCAGACGACCCGCAGATGGAAGTCCAAAATAAAATAATACAAGCCCAAAACACTCTCAGGACTAGGGAAAATGCCTCCCGGCAGAACAGAGTATTCGAGGTCGGCGAAAAAGTCTTGGTCAAAACAAACCGAAGACTTGGCAATAAACTCACACCGCTGTGTGAGGAGAAAGCCGTTGAAGCGGACCTGTGGACCACGGTCCTCATTAAGGGGAGGGTGGTCCACAAAGATAACCTAAAATAGGATTAATTTTTTACACCTTTAGCCACTTGGCAACCGTTTACTTATTTTTTTGTTAAGTTAGAATATCATTCCTGGAAAAATTATTACATCAAGGATCATTCCACAGGTGCGGACTTATCATCCTACTATCCCTGTCTATGGTGTCGGCACACATCGTCGACTATTCGCGAGCTAAATACATTCCCATCATCGATGGTGAGGTATTAGTATGGGAAGAATTTACATACGCGACTCACACTGCAAACCTTTCGGAGTACACACGAATACTAGACGAAACAACAAACATGTGTGACAAGTTTCCCCAATCGCACATGATAAAGTTGCTGGAAGTAGATACCGCGCATATGCGAGACCTACTGGAATCGCTAGGCGTGCACCATAGGGTCGCCAGGAGCTTAGATTTTTTGGGATTAATTTTAAAGGTAGTAGCAGGAACACCGGATGCCGGTGATATGGAGAAGACAAGATTTACGGAAATGCAGCTAATAAACGCAAACAACAGACAGGTGGAAATTAACACTAAAGTTCAAAGTAAAATCAATCAATTGACCGCCACAGTAAATCAAAAAATAAACAAATTGACACAGGCCATTTATATGAAACCCTCCTTGCTAGAAATAGAATGCTTATGATGGAACTGCAGAACCTTATGCTTGCAATTACATTAGCTTAAATTAATATTGTCAGCCCAAATATATTTGACCACGCAGACTTAAAGTCAATTTGGCTTGAGGAACCCACTAATACCCCCATAAGGGATCTTTTGTCCGTAGCGTCCGTTAAAATATTACAATCTGCCAATTCCTTGCATTTCATAGTTAAGTTTCCAAAGGTAAAGTTCGCCTGTAAGAAAGTCACAATATTACCCGTCACTCACCATAATATCATGCTGCGGATACCGAACAATGTTGTGGCAACATGTGGTGGAGAAGTCCACACCGTTAAGGATTGTACCGTGTCGCCAGGAGCTACGTTCTGCCAAATATCATCAAGCAGCTCTTGCGCTAGAGAACTCTCTGCAGGTGTTTTGGCGCACTGCGAGACCCAACCAACCGACTTACGACCCGTGACTCGAGTCAATGAAGGAATAATCATTGTCAACGACCAAACAGCTAAAGTCCGGGTAGACAATGGTACTGAGGTCTGGCTGCACGGTACTCACCTTGTCGCATTTGAAGATTGCGTCTTCATCAACGAAACCCTCTACGTAAATCATGACAAGATCCAAAGAAGAACTCCAGGAGTTGCAAGCTCACCATTGCTTAACATTACCATCAATCACGACGTATTGAGCCTCCCTTACCTTCATAGATTAAACGAACGTAATGTGGAGCTCATTCGAGAGTTCGACAAGGATATTGGGACCAATCTAAAATATCGCGCAATGTTCATAGTAGTGTAACGACCTGTTTCTTTATTTCTGCTCGCTACGTAAACGTGCGGTTCCACCATATTTATAGTGAGTGACCGCCCGTGACCAAAGGATAACGCCAGAAATGATTAGGTTAGTGCTGGTTTATTGACTCCCCAAATAAAGCCTTATTGCTATTGCCCTGCTGCCCGTTGTCGCTGTCTCCCGGCTCCTGGCGGTGCTCCTGGCTCGCTGCTGCTCTGCTCCTGGCGTGCTTCCGCGTCGCTCCTGGCTTACCGCTGTGTTGCTTCGGCTTGCTGCTCCGGGTGACTGAGATCGGTACGACTCCACCAAACCCTGGATGTTATGCGAGCTTCCCTACCGGGGCCGGCAAGGTGTATCGCCTAGCAGGTGAACCGAAGTTACGCCTTATCGCCTAGCCACCTTTATCGCCTGGCTTCCGGAGTTCAGCCTGGACTTTGTCGGCAAGGTGTATCGCCTAGCAGGTAGAACAAAGTTCTCCCTTATCGCCTAGCCACCTTTATCGCCTGACACCGCGCAAGGACTCCCTAAGCTTGACTTTACCACGACCTAGCACCGTTGGATCTCAGCGTTGTAGCCTCAGCCTTGTAGACTTGTCGTCGTTCGGCGTCTCGACTTTGCGATCTTGATCCTCGGGCACTTCGGTTTCGATGTTTACTTATTCCGCGTTCACGCACTCGCTCTGATTCTCGCACTCGTACTATCCCGAGCGGCGCTTGCGCCGTCCTTTTTATAGGCGCTGTAGGTGCCGTTATTTCCCTCGGGTCCAAGGTCCACTGAGGTACCGTTGATTCACGGTGTGTCCTCTTTGTGCGGGTCCGAAGTCCGCCAATTCACCGTATGACCCCGTTGCCCTTGCCGGGCGCGGGTCCAAGGTCCATCGAGGTACCGTTAATTCACGGTGTGTCCTCTTTGTGCGGGTCCGAAGTCCGCCAATTCACCGTATGACCTCATTGCCCTTGCCATATGAGGGTCCAAGGTCCGAATGTTTCCCGTTTGACCTGGATGCCTTTCATTTCTCCGGTTTTCTCGCCTCCTCCGCTGTTGCTAGGCCGATCTCCTGCATCGAGATTTGTGGGGAGTTTATGACTCCTCACAAGCTAAAGGCTACGTTCTTTATACTACCCGACCTGTCTTCCTTCGACGGAATAATCGGCCTTGACCTGTTAAAACAGGCAGGAGCATCACTCTGCCTATCCTCCGGTCACCTTAAATGGGGCACCGAGGTAGAGCAGATCGATTTCCACAAGTGCACTGACGTCAATTTCACCAGCGTGGATTGTTCAGATGCACCGCCTTTGGCAAAGAATGCGTTTTTAGAGATGCTAAGGACCCGGAGAAAGGCCTTTGCAGACCCTAACGAGGATTTACCTTACAACACTTCGGTGGTAGCTACCATCAGAACAGTTAACGAGGAGCCCATATACGCAAAATTGTACCCGTACCCCATGGGAGCAGCAGATTTTGTCAACAACGAAATCCAGGATCTGCTAAGAAATGGAATAATTCAAAAGTCGGCATCCCCCTACAACAACCCAATATGGGTGGTAGACAAAAAAGGGATCGACGATCGGCTAGTCATCGACTTTCGCAAATTAAATGAAAGGACCGTGTCCGATAAGTACCCCATGCCAAATATTTCAATGATATTGGGGAATCTCGGCAAAGCGAGGTATTTCTCAACGCTGGACCTTAAGTCTGGCTATCACCAGATAATGCTCGCGGAACGAGACAGAGAAAAAACCTCGTTCTCAGTAAATGGGGGTAAATATGAGTTTAAAAGGCTTCAGTTTGGTCTCAAAAATGCAGCCAGCATTTTTCAGAGGACCATAGATGACATCCTACGAGAGCAAATAGGTAAATTTTGCTATGTTTACGTTGACGACGTAGTAATATTCTCGGAGGACGAAAACTCTCACGTTAAACACGTAGATTGGGTTCTAAAGAGCCTGTACGAGGCAAACATGAGAGTGTCGGTAGAAAAATCGAGCTTTTTTAAGAAAAGTGTCAGCTTTCTTGGGTTTATAGTCACTTGTAATGGTGCTACCACTGACCCAGAGAAAGTAAAGGCCATCAAGGAATTTCCGGAGTCCACGAATGTATTCGAGGTACGGTCATTTCTGGGCCTGGCTAGCTACTACCGATGCTTTATTAGGGATTTTGCGGCAATAGCAAGACCTATCTCGGAAATCTTAAAAGAGGAAAACGGAACAGTAAGTAGACACAGGTCACGAAACCTTCCGGTACAGTTCTTTGAAGCGCAAAAACAAGCGTTTCAGAAGCTTCGAAATATCTTGGCGTCTGACGATGTCATGCTGAGATACCCCGATTATAAAAAGGCATTCGATCTAACGACAGATGCCTCGGCCTATGGCATTGGTGCAGTGCTGTCCCAAGAGGGACGTCCGATTACAATGATCTCAAGGACATTGAAGGACAGAGAGGTTAACTATGCTACCAACGAAAGGGAGCTAGTAGCCATAATTTGGGTACTGGCCAAACTAAGGCATTATTTATACGCGGTCAAAGATATAAACATCTTCACCGACCATCAGCCATTAACCTTTGCAATGTCGGAATCCAATCCGAATGCAAAGATTAAAAGATGGAAAGCGCGCATTGACGAATCCGGAGCGCGAATATTTTACAAACCCGGTAAGGAAAATCTAGTTGCCGACGCACTCTCGCGACAACAACTTAATGTCATGGAGGAGCAAGAAGCTGAATCGTGCGCGGCCACTATACACAGCGAACTCTCCCTGACACACACAATCGAGACGACGGAAAAGCCATTAAATTGCTTCCAAAACCAAATAATCTTGGAGGAGACACGCTTCCCGTCAAAACGCAGCTTCGTCCTTTTTGGTAACAAGAGACGGCATGCGATTAATTTTTCCTGCATAGATAGTTTACTTGATGAGCTCGCAGATGTAATCGTTCCTAAAGGCGTAAACGCTATCTATTGCGACTTGCACACGTTGGCAATGGTACAGGACGAACTGGTTCGGCAGTTTCCGGCCACAAAATTTTGGCATTGCAAAAATCGTGTAACAGACATTTTTGCAGTCAGCGAAAGACGGGAAATCCTCACCGTCGAACACAACAGGGCCCACAGGTCATCCCAGGAAAATGTAAAGCAGGTACTCTCCGAGTACTACTTTCCAAAAATGGCCAAATTAGCTACCGAAATCGTAGCGAATTGCAGGACTTGCGAGAGAGCCAAGTACGACAGGCACCCAAAGAAACAGGAGCTCGGCGAGACACCGATCCCCTCTCATGTAGGAGAAATGTTGCATATTGACTTTTTTTCTACAGATAAAAAATACTTCCTTACTTGCATCGACAAGTTTTCGAAGTTTGCCGTCGTGCAACATGTCCACTCAAGGACAATTGAAGACCTCAAGCCGGCCCTACTACAAATTATGAATTTCTTCCCAAGAGCTGGGGTAGTCTACTGTGATAATGAACCATCATAAAATTCACACACCATCTCAGCCATGCTCGACAGCCATTTTGGCGTTAGCATTGCAAATGCACATGGGCAAGTAGAGCGCTTTCATAGTACCCTTGTGGAACTTGCGCGATGCCTGAAAATCGACAAGGGAATGACGGACACTGTAGAGATAATTTTATTGGCCACCGCCAAATACAATAAGTCGATACACTCGGTTGTTAACAAACGACCAGCCGACATTGTGCAAACACACCCAGACGACCCGCAGATGGAAGTCCAAAATAAAATAATACAAGCCCAAAACACTCTCAGGACTAGGGAAAATGCCTCCCGGCAGAACAGAGTATTCGAGGTCGGCGAAAAAGTCTTGGTCAAAACAAACCGAAGACTTGGCAATAAACTCACACCGCTGTGTGAGGAGAAAGCCGTTGAAGCGGACCTGTGGACCACGGTCCTCATTAAGGGGAGGGTGGTCCACAAAGATAACCTAAAATAGGATTAATTTTTTACACCTTTAGCCACTTGGCAACCGTTTACTTATTTTTTTTGTTAAGTTAGAATATCATTCCTGGAAAAAATTATTACATCAAGGATCATTCCACAGGTGCGGACTTATCATCCTACTATCCCTGTCTATGGTGTCGGCACACATCGTCGACTATTCGCGAGCTAAATACATTCCCATCATCGATGGTGAGGTATTAGTATGGGAAGAATTTACATACGCGACTCACACTGCAAACCTTTCGGAGTACACACGAATACTAGACGAAACAACAAACATGTGTGACAAGTTTCCCCAATCGCACATGATAAAGTTGCTGGAAGTAGATACCGCGCATATGCGAGACCTACTGGAATCGCTAGGCGTGCACCATAGGGTCGCCAGGAGCTTAGATTTTTGGGATTAATTTTAAAGGTAGTAGCAGGAACACCGGATGCCGGTGATATGGAGAAGACAAGATTTACGGAAATGCAGCTAATAAACGCAAACAACAGACAGGTGGAAATTAACACTAAAGTTCAAAGTAAAATCAATCAATTGACCGCCACAGTAAATCAAAAAATAAACAAATTGACACAGGCCATTTATATGAAACCCTCCTTGCTAGAAATAGAATGCTTATGATGGAACTGCAGAACCTTATGCTTGCAATTACATTAGCTTAAATTAATATTGTCAGCCCAAATATATTTGACCACGCAGACTTAAAGTCAATTTGGCTTGAGGAACCCACTAATACCCCCATAAGGGATCTTTTGTCCGTAGCGTCCGTTAAAATATTACAATCTGCCAATTCCTTGCATTTCATAGTTAAGTTTCCAAAGGTAAAGTTCGCCTGTAAGAAAGTCACAATATTACCCGTCACTCACCATAATATCATGCTGCGGATACCGAACAATGTTGTGGCAACATGTGGTGGAGAAGTCCACACCGTTAAGGATTGTACCGTGTCGCCAGGAGCTACGTTCTGCCAAATATCATCAAGCAGCTCTTGCGCTAGAGAACTCTCTGCAGGTGTTTTGGCGCACTGCGAGACCCAACCAACCGACTTACGACCCGTGACTCGAGTCAATGAAGGAATAATCATTGTCAACGACCAAACAGCTAAAGTCCGGGTAGACAATGGTACTGAGGTCTGGCTGCACGGTACTCACCTTGTCGCATTTGAAGATTGCGTCTTCATCAACGAAACCCTCTACGTAAATCATGACAAGATCCAAAGAAGAACTCCAGGAGTTGCAAGCTCACCATTGCTTAACATTACCATCAATCACGACGAATTGAGCCTCCCTTACCTTCATAGATTAAACGAACGTAATGTGGAGCTCATTCGAGAGTTCGACAAGGATATTGGGACCAATCTAAAATATCGCGCAATGTTCATAGTAGGAATTCTATGTTGTGCGATGATTGCCATTGTCATGATCTATCTCCATTTCTTCAAGGCAAGAAGATCTGCGGCACAGCTGAAGGAAGTCATCACCGAGATAGCGGTGGCCGAGGGCGGCCTTAATTCAAAGGGGGGAGTAGTTAACAAGTTAACATAAACCAGCAAAAGTCAATGGACCAGCCGCTGACTTTTGTTGTTATTTAGCTTCGGCCGAAACTGCTGATCCAGCTTTTAGCCCGGATGCTCGTGCACAGACGGCAAGCACTGCATATTTGCGTGGCCGCTGTGAGTCTTTTGTTAGCTTTAAGTTTATTTTCAATTCAGTTTATATCAAAGCCTTGAATAAAGAGCACCAGCTCTGATAATATTTAACTCCGGCTACCGCCGTTAAAGATCTTATTATTTCACACTGACTGAGTCTCTAGGCCAGCAGGTAAAGAAGGGCAGTCACCCTTCCACAGCTGACAACAGCCAACCGGCTACCTTCACGGAGACGGCTGCGAGGGAACCTCTACGGAGTAAAATATTAATTTACATTTTCGGCAGCGCCGACTTCACGGCCACCACTAAACAATATATGAATTCTTACTCTATTTAAATCGTATTATTTTCCAACGAATTATAATTTGAAATCTAAAATACCAATTCTGAGGACTCATCAACAGATAACTGGAACCCCCCTGCTGCGCTATCGAGTGAACTTTTCTGTGATGCCAGGTGGGGGAAAAATAAATAATAAAATTTAAAAAAACCCAAATTTGAATGTTTTTATAATTGGTTTGGTTTTTTACATAGACCAATTATAGATTTTAAAATTATAATAAATATTTAATTTATAAGATACGAGGCAAATTAAATTTTTTATTTTGCTCTATTTATCTTTTTTTAAAGAGGCTTGGGGCCATTAGGGGAATTCCCATCTAGGCTCTCTATCTAATGGTGTGTCAAACTTTGGATGCCTACGATCTTAATGTTTAGGCTTTTAACATCAGAGATATGGCACAACAGAAAAGTAAATTACTAATTATTTCACCTTATATTACGGAGGGAATTTATTTTACTTATATTAAATTACAATTATCTATTCACGAAAATTTTTAAATTAATTGGATTCGATTAATTTATAATAACCATAGTTATTTTATTAAATTAATCATATGAAATAAGAATGGGATTAATTTTATAAAATAACTAAAACCATAAGCACAATTACGAACTCATAAGTTGATTTAATTATTAACATAAGAAAAGTTATTATTTTTATAGCGAAGATGTGGCCATAATTCAAGTATACACTATCAAATTTTTCTGTTCTTAAATAATTGATCTTTAGTAGGTAATTTATGTTTTTTGGTTCTTATTAAATTTCATCATAAAAAACTCAACCGTTACATGTTTCACTTACATACGTTTTACAACTTAAAGTGACACAGCCATAGAAAATTGTTTGTAATCGTAACAAGTTCAAGGCTGAGTTGGTTCTAAGGTGACGCTTTTGATAGACAGCGAAAAGCGGCTTGTTTTTTATTTGCTTAGATTCAAAAGTAGTCTCGATTCAACAGCTCACATGTTAGGTATTAGTTCCTGTCAACGGGTAAGCTTGAGCTTACAGATAAAACTTTAAGTTTATATGCATTAAGTAATCGGTTCTAATACACATTCATTTTTCAGATATGAGTCAAACAATTGGCTGTATGTTTTACATATGTACAAAAATATTCAATTAATTGGCAAAGTAAATGTGCGAGCCTTACTTCACGGTATACCGCAATGAATGCGGCTTTCAGTTATTAATTGCAGTCTTAAGTGAGTGCACAATGTCCAAGTGTCACTAAAGATATGTTACTATAGCTACACAGTTAATTATTGTAAATGTATGTATGAATGCCCAATAAATATATAAAGTTATTCAAGTATATAACCCTCGTAGATCAGACATTGACAAGTACATTAACTAGTATGTACCATAGCAAATATTGGAGCAAATTTGTTAAACTTAAAAACTTTTCCGTATCTTATAAAAACTTAATTGTAGAACCGTACAATTTAGCCCACAGGTGTCATATATCGGCCGAACTGACCGCCCGATTATACACTTTAAAAACCACTTGCAATTTTTCAAATCACGAATTCACCTGTCTATTTTGATTAACTTTGAATGCATTAATTATCTTTATAAGCTATGATTAAGAATACCAAGATTATGCTTTTTTATTAAGAGCGGTATACAAAATTACAACTTATTAAAATTAACTCTGAATATATATAATTTTGGGGCCCGCATTTGCCTGCGCCAATTCTTCAAAATATAGGAAAAATAAAAAGCTCACATATACAAACACATTTGATAGGTTCTCGTTTAGTGCTAATGGTGTATTCATTTTAAAGCCTAGTATCCAGATCGACGAAAACCGTACGCCAGTCATGAGAGAGAGCGAGAGGCAAACAGCTGGCGTTCACTTTTCGTCGGGCCTTTTTTTCAGAAAATTCCATAGCGTTGCCAGTCTGCGGAGATGAACTTTGGGTGAACCCTAGCGAAAAGATTAAAAAATTTAATCTTTTGGCGTGCGCTTCTGACTGAACTTATAAGAAATGGAGGGCTAAACTCACAAAAGTCGATTGCAGGTGTTTACATGTGAGGACAAAATAACATTAATACTATCTGGGGTTCCTCTTGTCAGAGCAAAATGTTTTTTAGGTCCAGAATGTACGAAAAAAAACACAATAAAAGTGCAGCTATGAACTTTCAATTAGCAAATAATTATCAGTTAATTAAATAAAAACAACTGTTAAATTTAAATTGTATTGTTTTTTAATTTCTTTGTACAGCGGCAGACTTGTCTTGCCAATGTATTTGATAATATCTTTTAAAGGCTCTTTCCCGCAAATACGATATTTGAAATTAAAGAAATTAAAAAACAATACAATTTAAATTTAAAAGTTTTTTCTTTAATTTACTGAAAATTATTGGCTAGTTTATAGCTGCACTTTTATTGTATTTTTTTCGGACATTTTTGGCCTAAAAAACACTTTCCTGTGACAAGAGGCATCTCAGATGGTATTACTTTTATTTGTCCTCACATGTAAACTCCAGTAATCGACTTTTACGGTTTTTTTTTATTTTTTCCCTCCATTTTTTAATTTGTTCAGTGAGAAGCGCACGCCAAAAGATTAAATTTGTTAATATTTTCGCTACGGTTCACTTAAAGTTCATTTCCGCAGACTGACAACGCTATGCAATTTTCTGATACTTTTTCGTCGATCTGAGAACCGGGGTGAAAAAAAGGCCTGATGAAAAGTGAACGCCAGCTGTTTGCCTCTCACTCTCTCTCATGACTCGCGTACAGTTTTCGTCGATCTGAGTACTCTGCTTCAGTGAAAAGCGCACGTCAAAAGATTAAATTTGTTAATCACCAAAAGTTCATTTCAAGTGGTTGACAACGCGAAGTAATTTTGTGGTATTTTTCGTCGATCTGAGTACCTGAAGAAAAGTTCATGCCTCTCTCTCTCTGTCATGACTGACGAACAGCTTTCGTCGATTTGAGTACCAGGCTTCAATCGTAACTATCGTATGGCAGCTATTTGATACAGTCATCTTCTCCTTTCGGATTTATATACTATCTGAAATAAAACGAGGACGGAAGCTAGCTTCGGCAAGTTGTACTTTTGCTCTTGCCGCACCTTTCAGGGCTTTTGAGAGTCGATGGACATTTTCTTCATTCGAAAACCCACAACTTTGGCTAGTTGCTTCAAACTCGTTAATAAAATGTTTCCATTTAAGCGCAGATGTCCCATCAATTTCCATGTTCTGTCCGCTAAAATTTTGACGTGCTAGCATTTGTGTTATCATTGTTGTGGTTGATCTGTTTGAATCCTGAGTTTCTTCAATGTTGTGTAAGGGATGCTGATCTTGGCTCTGGTGATGACGTATCCAATCCGATGTATGCTCGCGTTGTTCCTGATTCTGAATCTCTGATCGAATGGAGATGTTGGATCGAATAGAATTCCAAGAAGAATACTCTGAAAGAACAGATTTAGCGTTTAGAACATTTTTTTACTGACCAGTGCATCCCTTTCTGCAAAAAGAAGATCCAATTCTCTTTGCAGCATTTCTATGAATTCACGCATTTCAGCCAACTCCTCTTCTTTGACGGAAGAAGGGTTCTTTTCTGATTCCGTAAGTTTGCGTTTGATTTCCATGAGTTTGGCTTCTTTGTTGAAAATTGCTCGCTTTATTTCAACATTTTCCGTATCCACATTTTGTATCTGTTCCATGATCACCAATTTTTGTTTCAGAACTGAAGCATCGGACCCGTCAGTGTCTACGGTGGCGACAAGCTTTATGGCTTCTACTATTTTTGTAGCCAAATCGTTTTTTGTCGCAAAAGGCACAGACTCGCAACAACGCGTTTAAACTGATTTCCTTCCATATTTCCCGTATATGTTCCTGTTTTTCGGATTCGCTGAATGAAAGGCTTCCAAAAGCGCGAAGTTGCCTCTTTATTAAGGTTTCCGTGACAAATTTTCGATACACTGCAAAATGGACGTCTCGGAGCGATTGTGATTACCACGAATCAATGCTGTTAATCTGCTGCTGATTCCATTTCCACATTTTTGAATTGTAGTGTTGTTATGGACTCTATTTCAAGGTGTTAGTGTCGAAATATCGATTCTGCGATCGAAGGACCACTTTGTTAAATAATATTCGAGGTGGTTTTAGTGTTTATAAACTTTTCTTATTTATTTGTTGTAATTTTTGTCACCGGCTTGGCTTCGCTTTTTTCTTCGAGTGACCAACTTCTTTTTTGGTTCGAAATTCATTTTTAAATTAATCTGATATTCTTTTGACAGAGGTATTCATACAAATATAAAATAATGAAACTTAAATTGAAATTATAACATTTAGCAATGACAGGGCGACTTTAACCTCCCTGACATTTCCTGGATGACATAAACGGATTCTATTGCTCTCGTACCCACCACGGCCCATGAGTTCATGTTCACGGTCTTATTGATCTGCTCCAAAAAAGTTTTAGACCTTATTTTTGTCTCGGAGTTCGCCAATGCATTCGTTACTCGAATTAGCCCTCTCTGCAATCCTGAAGACGCTTTAGAAACTTCAGCTCCATTACAGTCTTGTTCTGAAATCGAACCAGCATCGTTTCGCTGTTTTAGAAGAGCTAAATTCGCAGAATTGAATAGGCATTTATCGGAACTCGACTGGTCTTTAATGGATTCAAACGATGATCCCTTACATATTGTAGAACAGTTTTCTGGTATACTCTACTCTGCTTTTGATACGTTCGATCCCTCATTTTCCCTGCAAACGACAGACTCTCTTTCCTGAAAAATTCCATGTCTAGACTTTTTAAGAAATTTATAAGAACTAGGCTCCAAGTTGACCATTCGATGTATCTAATAGCTCGTTCAAATCTTAATCCATAATTCCGTATGTTACAATAGTTACCTAAACCGTTGCAGAATATAATTCCAAGATAACCCCAAGCAGTTCTACGCATTTGTTAATTCAAAACGAAAATCGCATCAATTTCTATCTTGCGTTCACCTTGATACAACATCTGCATCTAGTTTTGTGCAAACCCTTAACTAAACTTTTTCAGATATCCCTCTTTCATTCGTTTTTCTCTGAAGTTTGGAAAGAATCGTTTATCATTCCACTTCATAAAAAGGAAGCAAATCGGACATTAAAAACTACCGCGGTATTGCAAAACTGAGCGCGATCCCCAAGTTTTTTGAACAGCTTATTACCGCTCAGCTACAGCACCAATGCAGCTCAGTAATGTCCCCAACTCAGCATGGTTTTATGAAACGTAGGTCAACGACTACAAATCATATGGAATTGACCTCAGTCATCAGAAGCGCTTTTAAAAATAACATTTAAACTGTTGTTATTTTTACGGACTTCAGAACTTCAAAAGCACAATCTCAAACTCTGTTCACGTGATTTCTGGTGTTCCGCAAGGGAGCCACCTAGGACCCCCACTGTTTGGAATTTTCATAAATGACTTGCCTCAAGTAGTTCTCTCTTCTTATGTTATGATGTAAGCTGACGACGTAAAACTTTGTTTGCCATTATCGAACCCCAATTCCCAAGATCTCTTGCAAGCCGATCTGAACAACAGTCATTCTTGGTGCATCCAGAATTTGCTGTTTTTAAATAACTCAAAATGTAAATTGATGTCCTTTTATCGGAAGACGCTTCTCCTCACGTCATATTATATTGGATCGAATGATCTTGAAGGCATAAATACCGTAACAGACCTTGGAGTATTATTCAACCACAACTTAAACTTCTCTGATCACATTGGCACTATTGTTAGTAAAACTAAAGGGGTTTTTGAGTTTGTTAAACGTTGGTCTAAGGAATTTGAGGATCCCTATACCACGAAACACTTATATATTTCCTTGGTTCGTCCAATTCTGGAATACTGCTCGTGTGTTTGGTCTCCTCAATATTCCAATCATCAAGACCTTATCGAATCGGTACAGAAACAATTCCTTTTGTTTGCATTACGTGGTTTAAACTGGGAAACTCATCATCACCTACCATCTTACGTGGATTGACTGCGTCTTCTGAACCTGCCTTCTCTCAAGGATCGTCTAACCTGTCACGGTGTCATGTTCCTTCATAAATTAATAACTGGTCTTGTAAATTCAAGCTACCTGCTGGGTCAAATACGGTTCTCCATCCCTGTAAGGTCTACTCGTTACTTTCGACCTATTGCCCTTGATATTTGTAAGACGAATTTTGAAGTACATGACCCATTTCGCGTTTTATGTTTGCAATATAACGAACTGTATTTTTGATATAATATATTCTGAATGCTCTGTTAATTTCATTGTAACAAACATCCTAACTCACCTGTCCTTGCCCCCTCCCACATGATTTGAGTCGGGTACTATGTTTATGTTAACAGATATTTGTTAACTTTAATAAATAATTTAATAAATAAATAAATAATTGACTTTGCTGTGACCAAGAACATCCCAAGAAATTTGGTAAGCGCCAAATCGCTATCGGACTTATCATCGGACTATTCGCCTGTTTTAATAACTCTCCTTCAAAGCCCGAAAGTAATCGAGCATGCCTCCTCATGCACATTAAACCACAGTTAAGAGAACAAAACTTAATACCGGCACAACAATTCGGGTTTCGTGAAAGCCACGGAACCATCGAGCAAGTCAACCGGATAACTTCAGAAATTCGTACAGCCTTCGAACATCGGGAATATTGTAGAGCGATATTCCTCGACGTCTCTCAGGCATTCGACCGAGTGTGGCTTGAAGGCCTTATGCATAAAATCATAACATTACTGCCAGAAAACACTCATAAGTTCTTAAGTCGTACCTCTACCACAGAGTCTTTGAGGTGAGATGCAATACAACGACATCCAACGAGTATAACAGTGAAGCTGGAGTCCCACAAGGCAGCGCACGGGGCCCTACCCTGTTTGTCCTATACACAGCAGACATCCCTACGAACGAGAGGCTGACTACGTCCACATTTGCTGACGTCACCGCAATCCTGAGCCGCTCGAGATGCCCAACTAGAGCAACAGCTCAACTGAATGATCATTTGGTGGTAGTTGAGAAGTGGCTATCAGACTGGCGAATCAAAATTAATGAACAAAAGTGTAAATATATAACGTTTAACCTTAATAGACAATCGTGGCCAACGCTAACTTTGAATAGTACGCAAATTCCCCAAGCCAGCGAGGTAACATATCTTGGCGTCCACCTCGACAGACGCCTAACCTGGCGGAGGCACATTGAATGCAAGAAAGTACATCTCAGACTTAAAGCTAGCAGCCTACACTGGATTATAAATTCTCGATCACCCCTGTGTCTGGACTTTAAAGTTCTTCTCTACAACTCCACCCTTAAGCCCATTTGAACCTACGGCTCCCAGCTCTGGGGGAACGCGAGCAACAGCAACGTTGACATCATACAGCCCTCACAATCAAAAATCCTGCGAACAATCACTGGGGCACCATGGTATGTTCGGAACGAAAACATCCACAAGGATCTGGGCATTCCACCGGTCAAAAATGAAATAGCAAAGCAGAAAGCGGCCTACCATAAAAAGCTTACACTGCACCCAAATAATCTTAACTTAACTTAAGACGGGTTTCGAACAGAACTCGTCCGCATCGTAACGATCTACCAGCCCAGCAATAAATATTAGGGCCCGTTAGTCTAAATTCAGTCTAGATGACTGTAAGTTAAGTTATATTCTTAAGATTTAATATACTTATTGTTAGTCTCATATAGAGAAGATTCAATAAATAAAGCATATATTTAAAAAAATATATATATATTTTCAAAATTACAAATTGATCAGATGCAAATACCTTCTTACAGATATGACAACTAAAAAGGAACAAGAATCAGTAATTAGGAATTATCATCGGAAAATCGCGGCATAGAAGAAACATTAAACCATCTAAAGAGAACAAACTACTTCCGCTACATGAAACAGAAAATTACGCAGATAATTAATCTATGTGACACTTGCCAAACACTCAAGAATCATTCGTTTCTGACTTTCAAAGTGAACGGTCGTGTTTTTTTTTTCTGCGCTTCGAATTTTGTTTTTGTTTATTCCCATCGGTGGGTGTTATCAAAACAATTTTAATTTTCTTCCGTGTTATTTAAACATAAATTTAAACTCCGTTCGCTTCGCGAGTGCACTTTGTATTTAATACTAATAAATTGTTTTATTTTCGTAATTCTTATCTGTGTTTTCTTTTCTTTTATCTACACCGTTTTCTCTTTTGTGCATGCACTTTAACTTAGTTACGCTCCCGCTCTCTTGCTCTCTTTGCTTTGAAAGTTCTAAGCGTGCAGTTTCTGCGCTCTTGCGGTACTTATAACTGCTCGCTTATAAATTCCAATTCGCTTTCTTGGTACAGTGGTCCCAATAAATACAATGAATAATACAAATTTAGTCTGCTTCTGCAAGAAATGCAGCCTCGTAATCAGGGCTGACCAGTCGAATATGACTTGCTGGTTGTGTGAAAATATGGTGCACACCAAGTGCGCCGGTTTTACTGGCCGGACAAGTGATGACCTATCGAAGGGGCCCAATTTGCAGTTTTGTTGTGATGCTTGTGTCGAGGTTGCGAACGAGATGAAATCGTTCATGCGCCAAACTAAAGGCGGCCTGATGGGGCTGATTAGCTGTTTCGGTGTTGCTAGAGATAGTTTTCGCCGAGCTGATGATCTCCTCTCTGCGCTGGACTCGCAGTTTAATAGTCGTAAGCTATTAGAAGAGTCCCCTAAGCGCAAAAAGGCCGCTGGTGGTAAGGAGCAAAAGAGGAACACCCCGCAACCGAAATCAAAAAGAACAACAGAGCATTCCGGCGGATCAGAAGCCGATTTCAGCAAACCCTCAAATGTTGCTAAGATCCGCAGCTAAAAAAGATTCGGTATCCGAACAATCCGTTACAGAATGCATGCAACCAGGGACTTCTAAGAATTCCGATTTGTCCGTAGTGGTTTCACAATTAGTGAATCCACCTATCTCTCAGAATATAGCATCTCCTCCACAAGGGACTACTGAGTCCGGACAACCGGCTCAAGTTGGTTTGGCAGAAGCATTGTCTGCTCCACCAAAATCCCTTTCAGTGGTTCCACTCAAGAAACAAATTTTCGTTTCTCGGCTTTCCCCTGATCAAACATCTTCTGATGTATTGTCTTATATACAAGACAAAACTAAAGCCGATTGTAATATTTCTAAGTTGTCAGCTATTCCTAAGCTTTTTGAAAAAATTATTACTCCTCATTTGCAGCACCTTTGCAGATCAATCATTTCTCCGTGTCAACACGGATTTATTAAACGTAGATCCACAATCACAAACCTTCTAGAGCTCACTTCATTAGTGATAAATGGCTTCAATAGTAGTTTTCAAACAGACGTCATTTACACTGACTTTAGTAAAGCATTTGACTCTGTAAATCACTTACTTCTCATTCAAAAACTTGACCTTTTAGGTTTTCCAGTTGATCTGCTTAAATGGATTTCAAGTTATCTGAATGGCAGGTCACAAAGGGTCCTTTTTAAAAATTCAATTTCTGAAATTCTCCGTGTTACCTCCGGTGTCCCACAAGGAAGCCATCTGGGTCCGTTACTTTTTACATTATTTATTAATGATCTTCCCTCAATTATAAGTCATTCTCGCGTACTTATGTACGCAGATGATGTTAAGTTGTGCCTGCAGTATAAGGACATTTCCTGCCATTTAGACTTGCAATCCGATCTAGATAATTTTCAAAACTTGTACCGAGATAATTTACTAAATTTAAACGGTTCCAAGTGCAAGCTGATGACTTTTTATCGGGCCAATCCGATATACGCGACCTACACGTTAAGTGGCAGCTCTTTGGATAGAATAACTCTTGTAAACGATCTTGGCGTTCTCTTGGACCCCAAACTAAAATTTTCTAATCACATTTCGTCCATGGTTAATAAAGCCAGAGGAGTGCTTGGATTTATTAAAAGGTGGTCAAAAGAATTCGATGATCCTTATTTGACTAAAACGTTATATATTTCGCTAGTCCGTCCGATTCTGGAGTATGGGTCTCCCGTCTGGAGTCCACAATACGGAATACATATTGGTCGTATTGAATCTGTACAAAAAAACTTCCTTCTTTTTGCTTTACGGCGCCTAAACTGGGATGCAAATCTTATCTTACCTTCTTATTCTAGTAGACTTCTTTTGATTAATTTACCATCCCTAGCCAACCGTAGAACGATGCTTGGTACTATCTTTATTTATAACCTTATACATGGTGATATTGACTGCCCCGACTTGTTAAGTCGGCTAAACTTTTCTGTGCCAAGTAGATTAACCAGAAATTATATTCCCCTAACTTTAAATCATTGTAGATCTAACTATGCCTTGCATGAGCCTTTCAGAGTATTATGTTCTGACTATAATAGACTTTTTCCTGCAATATCAAATCTTGACTCTCTGCCGCTCCTAAAACGATTAATACTTGCTTCATTGGCACAAGATTGATCTAACTATTACTTTTTTCCCCGGACCTTTACCTTTATTTTCCTATCTCGCGTCTATCTTATCGCGAATCGTGCCGTACGATACACGGCTGCGCCCCTCGGTCGGTTGGGCGGGTAAGTGGGCCGTGGGACTCCGCGCGAAAAAAAAAAAAAAAAAAAAAAATTAATTTTGACTTATTTTACTATTTACAAGTTTTACTTAATCTATAATCTATCAGGAAGGTCGAGTACGTGGAAACGTTTAAGACGTCTCGTTTCTCTGCTATTGTCTAGCAAGTTGATGGCTAAGTTATTTTCATGGGAATTCAATCTGTTTATATATATTGTACTTAATCTTTTAACTTCATCTCTAATAAAAGGAATTTGCAGATCTTTGTGTATTTCGAAATTGCTAATATACCAAGGAGCCCCTGTGATGTTTCGGAGAGTCATGTTTTGGTATCTTTGTAGGATTTCAATGTTGGAGGTACTTGCAGTTCCCCAGAGTTGAATGGCGTATGTCCATACCGGCTTTAAAACTGCTTTGTAAAGCCGCACCTTGTTCTCTAGGCTCAGCTCCGACTTTCTGCCCATTAGCCAGTACATTTTTTTATTTTTTGTTTTAAGCTGCATTTGCTTAGCTTTTATATGGGCTTTCCATGTCAGTCTTCGATCTAAATGAACTCCTAGGTATTTAACACTTTCGCATTCTGGGATGTTCACGCCACCCAGTATCACCGGAGGACATTTATCTTTTCTTAAGGCAAATGTTATTTGTATTGACTTTTGAGTGTTGACAACTATCTTCCATCTGTTTAGCCAGTTTTCTATTAAATGGAGCTGTTCCTGTAAGCGCTGGGATGCCTCAACTGGATTTATGCTTTTTGATAATAGCGCAGTGTCATCCGCATATGTTGCTACTAAAATGTTGTCCATAACAGGAAGATCAGCCGTAAAAATTGTGTCTAGAACGGGGCCTAAAACACTTCCTTGTGGTACTCCGGCATTTACGTCATATAATATTGATGATTCATCCTGCTGTTGAACGTAGAAACTGCGTTTTGTCAAATATGATTTCATCAGGAGATAATATGGTGCAGGAAGCCATTTCTTTATTTTATAGAGTACGCCAGGATGCCAGACCTTGTCAAATGCTTGTTGAACATCAAGAAATACTGCAGCACAGTATTCTTTCTGTTCAAACGCACTGATTATTGTCTGCGCCACTCGGTGACATTGTTCGGTCGTTCCATGCCCTCTTCTAAACCCAAATTGATGTTCGGGTATGATGTTGAGAACGTCCAGTACCGGTAACAATATTTTCAAAAGTATTTTTTCAAATACTTTAGAGAAAGTCACCAGCAAGCTAATCGGACGGTATGAAGAAGTCAATTGTTCGGGTTTATTCGGCTTAGGTATCATAATTACCTCAGCACATTTCCATTGGCTGGGGTAGTGGTCAAGTCTCAGTATGGCATTATAAATATGAGTTAGCAGGGTGATACACTTCGGGGGTAGATTTCTCACAGTAATGCCATCAATTATGTCAAATCCTGGCGATTTTTTAGGCTTCACACATCTTATTTCGGCCTGAACCTCAGAATATGAGATATGCCGAATTGGCATACTCATTTGACATGGTGCATCCAAGAAACTCATGACCTCCTCTTCTGTTTCTATATCAGTAATGGAATTTGGTTGGAAAACAAGATGTAAGTGCTGCCCAAATGCTTCTGCTTTTTCTTTGTTGTTCCTGCAACGAATTCCATTGTTGTCTTTAATTGTGGTGTTCCTTCTGGAGGGTCTTTTTAAGTAGGCTGTAGCTTTCCATAAACTGTGCTCCAAGTCACTAGTGAAAGGATTGAGGTTTCTTAAATATTCTGCTGTAGCTTCATTTCGCATTTCCCTTAGTTTTCTATTTAGGTTCTTAGCTGCATTATTGAAATTAGTTTTATCAGATGGGCATCGGCTTATTTGCCATGTTTTTCTTAGTCTCCTTTTATTTCTAATAAGCTGTCTAAGCTCTACGGAAATATAGGACTGCGTAGATAGATATTTTGTTGATTGCGGTGTAAACAGGAGTCCAGCCTCATGTATTACCTGAGTGAGTTTTTCAACTGCAGAGTCAATTTCATCTCCAGATTTTAATGATACATCCAGACAGACATGATTTTCGAGCCAGTTTTTAAGAGCAGTTATGTTTGTATTTTGCCTAATTATTCTGTATGGTTTCTCTTTCATCAATACGGTTGATCCAAATGTTACTATTAGCGGTGAATGATCAGAGCTCAACTCGAAGTTTTCTTCAATATGTAAATGATGCGAAGGTACTCCAGCATAAACAACAAAGTCTAGGAGATCAGGTATTTTGCGAGGATCAGTTGGCCAATATGTAGGATTTCCAGTTGATAGTGTCGAGTAATTTTTAAGAGATATGCACTTGTATAGTTCAGTACCTTTTGGGTTTGCTAGCCTTGAGCCCCACCATGGGTGCTTGGCATTAAAGTCACCTCCGACCATAAAGTGACCTCCAAGTCCTTGAAAGAACGTTATGAAGTCCTGTTCTTTAAAAGTAAATCTAGGTGGTATGTACACAGCAGCTATAGTAACATCAATGTGGGAACATTTAATTTGTATAGCTGCGGCTTGAATATTGTTTTGTACAATGTTCTCTTGGACTTTGAATTGTAGAGCATTTTTAATAATTACTGCAGCACCACCTTGTGCTCTTCCTGATGGGTGATCTGCTCTTATGACTTCATAGCCCTTTATAGAAAAATATGATTTTTATTAAAATGTGTCTCAGATATCAACATTAAGTCAATATCATTCGACTTGATAAAAGATTTATTTCGCTGTGGCGGTTGGAGAGCCCATTGGCATTCCATATGGCAATGCGAATGTCTACTTGCATAATTTGTTGACAAGCAACATTATCATATTTAATAGATTATTTGTTAATTCTGATTGTTTTTCTAATAATTTTTCAATTCTTTCTAAAGATTTATTTTCTCTAGTTTTTGAGTTATCTTCTAATACCTGGGCATATGAGGGAACATTATTGTTTATGTATTCATGGTGTACTCTTTCGAGGGGATTCGTGAAGTTCATCGGGGGTTTGTTCTGGGGCTGATTTTTGTTATTATTGGCAAAGGACGCTTTTCTTGATATTAGCTCTTTATAAATTTTGCAGCCCTTATAGCTTGCAGCGTGATTCTCCAAGCAGTTTGCACATTTGGCTGGCAGATCTCTGTCTTTAGGGCAGGTTATGCTAGAATGCTGTAAGGAACATTTCACACATCTGTATTTTTTATTGCAATAAGATTTGGTATGACCAAATTCCTGGCAACGAAAGCATTGCACTATATCACTCACTTTTCTTGGAGGCTCAATTTTAACAATAGGGTTTTCAATATGCTTAAGTTTATATATGTCAGAGTTAGTGTTTTCTGGTCGACGAAAAACATGTTTAAGGGCTCCTTAGTAATTCTGCTCTTTATGTTACTAATACTTCTCACCTTGTGACCTTGAGATTCTATTTCTGACTTTATGCATTCAACTGGTGTAGAAAAGTGAATATCTTTGACAACAACTCTAAAAGATCTCTCCTGCTTTAATTGAAAGGTATGAAATTTAGCATTATCGCTTCTTAGTGATCTAATGAGGTTTCTATATTTTTCTACTTCTTTTACCATAATTCTAACTTTGCCATCGCGTTGAGATTTATACGAAAAGTCTTTTATATTAATTTTTGGCTTAAGGTAGTTTAGTAAACCATTAATATCATTGACATCTGTCATGAAAATAGGTGGGGGTCTAGGTGTCTCTTCGGATTGAGGATTATTTGAGTAGTCATTCAATTCTTGTAGGTGATTTTTACCAGTACTCGGTTCATCGTTACTGTCCTCATCACTGAGTACATCAAATCGATTAAAGCTTTTAGAAGTTCCAGGTGCATCATCTTTTTAGTATTCGTGGTACTCTTTGCCATTCCAATACGTCATCATCTTCGTCGTCGCACATGGTTTTGCTGCCCTTTAAGCGGCTGCACTTAGACTGCTTATCAGTTAATTCTATTTTTAGAATATGCTCTCTTTCTTGCAAATGTAATTGTTTTTGTTTTGTTTTGTTTTTCTTCTTTGTTTTTTTGTTTGTTATCAGTAATCAATCACTCCGCGCATACGCGACACTCTGCGAGAGTTGAATTGCAACTGAATAAAAAAAAAAAAAAAAAAAAAAAAATAAATAAATAAAATGAATGATAAAAATTTAGTCTGCTTCTGCAAGAAATGCAGCCTCGTAATCAGGGCTGACCAGTCGAATATGACTTGCTGGCTGTGTGAAAATATGGTGCACACCAAGTGCACCGGTTTTACTGGCCGGACAAGTGATGACCTATCAAAGGAGCCCAATTTGCAGTTTTGTTGTGATGCTTGTGTCGAGGTTGCGAACGAGATGAAATCGTTCATGCGCCAAACTAAAGGCGGCCTGATGGGAATGATTAGCTGTTTCGGTGTTGCTAGAGATAGTTTTCGCCGAGCTGATGATCTCCTCTCTGCGCTGGACTCGCAGTTTAATAGTCGTAAGCTATTAGAAGAGTCCCCTAAGCGCAAAAAGGCCGCTGGTGGTAAGGAGCAAAAGAGGAACACCCCGCAACCGAAATCAAAAAGAACAACAGAGCATTCCGGCGGATCAGAAGCCGATTTCAGCAAACCCTCAAATGTTGCTAAGATCCGCAGCTAAAAAAGATTCGGTATCCGAACAATCCGTTACAGAATGCATGCAACCAGGGACTTCTAAGAATTCCGATTTGTCCGAAGTGGTTTCACAATTAGTGGGTCCACCTATCTCTCAGAATGTAGCATCTCCACCACAAGGGACTACTGAGTCCGGACAACCGGCTCAAGTTGGTTTGGCAGAAGCAATGTCTGCTCCACCAAAATCCCTTTCAGTGGTTCCACTCAAGAAACAAATTTCTCGGCTTACGCATGATCAAACATCTTCTGATGTATTGTCTTATATACAAGAAAAAACTAAAGACCATTGTAATAATGTAAATGTGGAAAAGTTTAAGTTTTCTTATGCTAGAGACATTTCATCTTTCAAGATAACTGTCCCTAACGACCTTTTTGAAGCCATATGCTCGGGCGACTTTTGCCCGGATAATATGGTTGTAAAAGAGTTCGAGGCTAAGATAAAGAAGAAGTGGCCCGTGGGAGTAAAACTTCCTAGTCGAGGCCAAACCAGTGTACCAATTTCAAAAACTAACTTCTAACCTCCTTCTTTCCTATCAGAATGCAAGAGGTTTGCGCAGCAAACTTACTAAATTGTATTCCGATAGCCTTTCCTTTGCATCTCATATTATTGTGTTCACAGAAACCTGGTTAAAGCCGGAGATCTTTAGCTCCGAAGTTTTCCCAGGTAAGTACACAATATATAGGTATGACCGTCCCTCTAGACGGGGAGGTGGAGTCTTAATTGGAGTTAATTCAAACCTTTCGTCTGAGGAGTTATTTTTTGATGAATTCAATACCATTGAATTTATTTTTGTAAAGTTATCGCTTCCTGGTAACTTTATATACATAACTTGCTCATATATTCCGCCGTTGTCTGAACTTCCAGATTATTTAAATCACCTATCCGTTATTAAGTCCGTTGCAAATAAGCTTTCCGATAGGGATCAGTTGATAGTTCTAGGTGATTTTAATATACCTGGAGTTACTTGGTCCACTGAGGATGGATCGAATGTCTTACTACCTATAGCACAGCATGATTTTATTGATGGCCTGCTTGACATATCTCTATCTCAAGTAAACCATGTTCGAAATTCATTAGGTCGCCTACTTGATTTGTGTTTTGTATCAAATCCTGAAGGTGTGTTTCTGTCCAGAGTAGCACCACTCACGCAACCTAAAGATCCATATCACCCAACAGTTGAACTTTCATTTGTTACGGGTAGAGTTATAGAAGAAAAATCAGAAAAATCCAAACGTATACATTGTTTTCGCAAGGCAGTCTTTCTGAGGCTAAATAATTTTATTTCTGGCTTTAATTGGTCTGATCTTTACCTATGCATTAATATGTCCGATGCAGTTAATGTTTTTACACTGCAATAAACTCATTTTTTAATTCCTGTGTTCCGTGGTGCTATCCGTCAACTTCCAATAAATCATCTTGGTTTAGCAAAGAGTTGACACACTTAAGAAATGTAAAGTCAAGACTTTTTAGGAAATATAAAAATACCGGTTCTCAATCTGTTTTTACTAGATATTTAAGTGCTCGGTCAAGATTTACCGTGCTTAATGCTCAGTGTTATAACAGTTACTTAAACCGTTGTAAGGTCCAATTCTCTCAGGACCCGAAACAGTTTTATAATTTTGTTAACACCAAGCGTAAATCTAATTCTTTTCCTTCCTCGCTATCGTTCGAAAACATGACGGCAACCACAGATCAGGCAATAGCCGATTTATTTGCCCAATTTTTTCAAACGACTTACTCTACTTTAGATTATTCATCACAGCCTTATTCTTACAACATATCCAGGTCAAACCTCATATTCTGTCCCACTTTAACAGAAAGCTCTCTTCTTTTGGATCTTCTTCGTATTAAACCTGTTTATTCGCCAGGGCCCGATGGTATTCCTGGGTGCGTGCTTAGGTATTGCGCTAAGGCCCTGTGCAAACCTCTTCACAAGTTGTTTACCTTATCTATAGAAACCTCCCAATTCCCAAATATTTGGAAGGAATCATTTGTTATTCCTCTTTTCAAAAAAGGTAACAAGTTAGAAGCCAGTAACTACAGAGGTATTTCTAAGTTGTCAGCTATTCCTAAGCTTTTTGAAAAAATTATTACTCCTCATTTGCAGCACCTTTGCAGATCAATCATTTCTCCATGTCAACACGGATTTATTAAACGTAGATCCACAATCACAAACCTTCTAGAGCTCACTTCATTTGTGATAAAAGGCTTCAATAGTAGTTTTCAAACAGACGTCATTTACACTGACTTTAGTAAAGCATTTGACTCTGTAAATCACTTACTTCTCATTCAAAAACTTGACCTTTTAGGTTTTCCAGTTGATCTGCTAAAATGGATTTCAAGTTATCTGAATGGCAGGTCACAAAGGGTCCTTTTTAAAAATTCAATTTCTGAAATTCTCCGTGTTACCTCCGATGTCGCACAAGGGAGCCATCTGGGTCCGTTACATTTTACATTATTTATTAATGATCTTCCCTCAATTATAAGTCATTCTCGCGTACTTATGTACGCAGATGATGTTAAGTTGTGCCTGCAGTATAAGGACATTTCCTGCCATTTAGACTTGCAATCCGATCTAGATAATTTTCAAAACTGGTGCCGAGATAATTTACTAAATTTAAACGGTTCCAAGTGCAAGCTGATGACTTTTTATCGGGCCAATCCGATATACGCGACTTACACGTTAAGTGGCAGCTCTTTGGATAGAATAACTCTTGTAAACGATCTTGGCGTTCTCTTGGACCCCAAACTAAAATTTTCTAATCACATTTCGTCCATGGTTAATAAAGCCAGAGGAGTGCTTGGATTTATTAAAAGGTGGTCAGAAGAATTCGATGATCCTTATTTGACTAAAACTTTATTTATTTCGCTAGTCCGTCCGATTCTGGAGTATGGGTCTCCCGTCTGGAGTCCACAATACGGAATACATATTGGTCGTATTGAATCTGTACAAAAAAACTTCCTTCTTTTTGCTTTACGGCGCCTAAACTGGGATGCAAATCTTATCTTACCTTCTTATTCTAGTAGACTTCTTTTGATTAATTTACCATCCCTAGCCAACCGTAGAACGATGCTTGTTACTATCTTTATTTATAAACTTATACATGGTGATATTGACTGCCCCGACTTGTTAAGTCGGCTGAACTTTTCTGTGCCAAGTAGATTAACTAGAAATTATATTCCCCTAACTTTAAATCATTGTAGATCTAACTATGCCTTGCATAAGCCTTTCAGAGTATTATGTTCTGACTATAATAGACTTTTTCCTCTAATATCAAATCTTGACTCTCTGCCGCTCCTAAAACGATTAATACTTGCTTCATTGGCACAAGATTGATCTAACTATTACTTTTTTCCCCGGACCTTTACCTTTATTTTCCTATCTCGCGTCTATCTTATCGCGAATTGTGCCGTACGATACACGGCTGCGCCCCTCCGCGCGAAAAAAAAAAAAAAAAAAATGATAGAAGACTGCCCAGACCGATATATCAAAAGACTGAAATTCCTGAAGTATCAATACAAATAGTACACATGGACATTTATACGATAAATGGCCAGACAATTCTTACACTGATTGACAAGTTCTCAAAATTTGCCAGCGCCTATACAATCCCAGCAAGAAATTGTATAAACGTGGCCAAAACTTTGAGACATTATTTCTGTTTTGTTGGTATTCCAGCAAAACTAATATTTGACCAGGGCACCGAATTCTCAGGGAAAATTTTTATCGATTTCTGAAAACAATATGATATAATTACCCATGTCACAACATTCCAACAATCTACGAGTAATTCACCCGTTAAAAGACTGCATTCATTTCTCACCAAAATGTATAGGATTATTTTCGAAAACAGAAAGGTTAATAAACTGGAACTTGACCACAAGGAATTAATGTTTGATACCCTAACCAACAACGCCATACACTATGCAACCAAATACATACCATTTGAACTATTCTCGGGAAGAACTTACGTCTTCAATATAAACATTGACTATAATACTGAACTCGATTACCTGCAAAAACTTAACGAATTTCAGAACACCATGTATACCAAAATCGAAGCACAACTGGAAGAAAAGATGAATGCTAGAGTTGAAAACTTAAATGAACACAGAGTCCAACCAATCTCAATTAGTGTAGACGATGTAGTATTCAGAAAAGAGAATAGAAGAAACAAGCTTACTCCTCGCTTTACCCAACCAAAAGTACTAAAAGACAACCAAAAACACTAATATCAAAAAACAACAAAGGAAAGCTAACTTCGGGCGGAGCCGAAGTTGATATACCCTTGCAGAATATTCTGTAAATAATATTCTCCAAAATTATTCATATAATGCAAGTTAACAACCAACCCCCAGCTTAGGCTGAGCAGGACAGTTCTTACTTACCTTATTAATATTAAGCATTTATCATGTTTGTCATTCTCTAGTATTAATCACTTTTTATTATTATCAATATTATTATTACATTTCTCCCTCATGCATGGTCCACCCTAAATCGGGTCCGACTTATTGGCCCTAGAGCTGAGCCAGCTCATTGTACCATTCCGAGCCGTGGCTCCTTTTCATTGGCTGACAATCGTATGACTTCTGCAAAATGTGCAAGGTCAGCGGTCTGCCACGGGCATCCGGCTATGCATGAGCTTTTGTTCAATCTTAAGTTCAGTTTTAATTTGGATTTGAAATAAAGAGCTCCAGCTCGATCATAAAACTCCGGCCTTAGCCGTTACATTATTATACCCTTGCAGAGGGTATTATAATTTTGGTCAAAAGTGTGCAACGCAGTGAAGGAGACATCTCCGACCCTATAAAGTATATATATTCTTGATCAGGATCACCTCCTGAGTTGATATAGCCATGTCCGTCTGTCCGTCTGTCTGTTTCTACGCGAACTAGTCTCTCAGTTTTAAAGCTATCGAATTGAAACTTTGCACACACCCTTCTTTCCTTTGCACGCAGTATATAAGTCGGAACGGCCGGGATCGGCCGACTATATCCTATATCTGCCATATAACTGAACGATAGGAAATGCCATAACTCTGCTGTTTGTAAAGTTAGGAAGTTGGGATTTTCTATGGCTTCTTTATTTGGCCAATCAATTCGACCTACCACATTTCATAAGGATCGGCCGACTATATCCTATAGCTCCCATATAACGATAGGAAATAGCATAACTTTGGTGTTTTTAGAGTTGGGAAGTTGGGATTTTCTATGGGTTTTATATTTGGCCAATCAATCCGACCTACCAAATTTTATAGGGATCGGCCGACTATATCCTATAGCTGCCATATAACTGAACGATTGAAATTGCCATAACTTTGGTGTTTTTAAAGTTAGGAAGTTGGGATTTTTATTTGTATTAAGAATGCATCATATGAATAATTTTGGAGAATATTATTTACAGAATATTCTGCAAGGGTATATCAACTTCGGCTCCGCCCGAAGTTAGCTTTCCTTTCTTGTTTTGATTATTGAATTTGGTTATCGTGCCTTAAGGGCCGTGACATCGGAGATAAGTATCTCCCATCGTATACTTCGGAAGAAGCAAAGGAGTCGAAGCTACCACCCGACTCCGCTGTGGCTGCCAATCTTGGTGGCCGCCAACAATCAATCAGCGGGCATTAGTCTACTGCCACCCCCCTACGGATATATCACCTACCGGCTCTTCCGTCTGCACTAGCGTTAGCGCGAGAGGCCGAGAACAGCATTGAGAAAAGTGCGTTCGCGGCATCCTACGCGAAAGCTATAGAAGACAAGTCCCATTGCAATGAGGGCAACAGGCGCAATAGTAAGAGTCAGGGAAAGCAATGGAGAGGCGAGGATAAGAATCCGCACCTTGTCCCTAAACAAAACCAAAATAAATCTCTTAAGAACAATCCCTGGCCAAAGCACAGGGATACTGAGCCACTAGACCAGGATAAAGTTCAACCCATGGAGGTAGACCCCTCAACGGCTAGATCTAGACAAGAAACAAGCTGGGGAAAGCCTCAAAGTAACAACAACTACAAAAGGCAGAACTCGTCCCAGCGTCAATCAGGCCAAAGACGCCAACGCGTCAACAATATAGCCCAACCCCAACAGGAGGCGACGGATTATGCCACCACAGCTGAGGCCGAGGTTGCCACTATCGAGGGAGATAGCGACTCCGCCGAGCTTAACGACCTCCTCCATTTTTTAGGGAGCGTTCCCGACTGCCGTTCGTCGAGCGACAGTTGGCTGGCAAATCAATAAAAATTCTCATCGACACGGGGGCGGCAAAAAATTACGTGAAGCCCGTAAAGGAGCTAAGAAACGTAATGCCGGTCGAAACCCCCTTCACTGTGAGCTCTATTCACGGCTCCAGTGATGTCAAATACAAGTGCATAATGCGCATTTTTGGACTAGACGTCCCATTTTTCCTCTTGGATATATTGAGCACGTTCGATGCTATAATAGGCTTCGATTCGCTAACGCGAGCAGGAGTAGCATGGGACCTAGGCAGCAGCGTGATAAAATACGCAAATGTCACTGAAAAGCTCAAATTTTTTGACTGTCAAAATGTCAATTTCACAAAAATCGATGACATAGTGGTGCCAAGTTCGGCTAAAGCCGAATTCAAAAAAACTATTCTGAAAAGAATTAAGGTGTTTTCAACCTCTAACGAGGCGCTCACCTTCAACACATCGGTCATCGCTACTATTCGAACTACGAGTGACGAACCTGTCTACTCCAAGTTATACCCCTACCCTATGGGGGCAGCAGACTTTGTAAACAACGAAATCAAAGAACTGCTGCAAAACGGCAGAATCAGGCCGTCCAGATCCCCATACAACAGCCCTGCCTGGGTAGTTGATAAAAAAGGGACTGATGATAATGGCGGTAGAAAGAAGCGATTAGTAATCGATTTCAGGAAGCTGAACGAGCGAACAGTCGCCGATCGCTATCCAATGCCGAGCATACCCATGATTCTAGCGAACTTGGGAAAAGCCAAATTTTTTACTACCCTAGACCTGAAGTCAGGGTACCACCAAATATACCTGGCTGAAAAGGACAGAGAGAAAACCTCGTTCTCAGTTAAAGTGGAAAGTACGAATTCTTCCGACTACCCTTCGGCCTAAAAAACGCAGGGAGTATTTTCCAAAGAGCCATCGACGATGTGCTGCGGGAAGAAATCGGCAAAATATGCTACGTCTACGTTGACGATGTTATCATCTTTTCCGAAAACGAAACGGAACATGTCAAGCATATTGACACGGTGCTTAAGCGCCTACTCGATGCCAACATGAGGGTGGCACGAGAAAAAACAAAGTTCTTTAAAGAGAGCGTTGAATTCCTAGGGTTCATTGTTACCAGAGGAGGGACAAAAACAGACCCAGAAAAGGTTAGGGCAATAAAAGAGTTCCCAGAACCAAAAAATATGTTTAGCCTCAGGTCCTTCCTAGGCCTGGCGAGCTATTACAGAAGCTTTGTAAAAAACTTTGCATCTATTGCTAGACCCCTGACCACCATCCTCAAAGGGGAAAACGGTACGGTCAGCAAGAATATGTCGAAAAAAGTAGCTGTCAGGTTTAATGAAACTCAGCGAAATGCATTCGACCACCTTCGTAACATTTTGGCATCCGAAGATGTCATATTGACATACCCTGATTTCAAATCACCGTTTGACTTAACCACTGACGCCTCAGCGAGTGGAATAGGCGCGGTACTGTCCCAAAATAAAAGACATATTACTATGATTTCACGCACGCTAAAAGACTGCGAGCTGAACTACGCCACAAACGAAAGAGAATTATTGGCGATAGTCTGGGCAATAGGCAAACTCCAGAATTACCTGTACGGTAACAATGAGGTACGGATCTTCACAGACCACCAGCCTCTCACGTATGCGGTATCCGACAAAAATACCAACGCTAAAATCAAGCGATGGAAAGCATTCATTGATGAGAACAACGGGAAAGTATTTTACACACCCGGAAAACTAAACCTGGTATCTGACGCATTATCAAGGCAACCCCTGAATAACTTAGAGGCTGAAGCCCAGTCTGACGCGGCTACGGTGCATAGTGAGCTTTCACTCTCGTACACCATAGATACCACAGATAAACTTCTTAACTGCTTTAGAAACCAAATTATTTTGGAAGAAGCGGACCAACCGCTTCGGCGAGATTTCATAGTCTTTGGAAATAGAACTCGTCATATCATCAATTTTAATAACAAGGACTTGCTTATTGAATCCGTTAAAGAGATCATCAACGCCAACGTTGTGAACGCGATTCACTGCGATTTACCTACCCTGGCTCGCATCCAACATGCCTTGAGGCAGGATTTTCCTGCGACAAAGTTCTGGCATTGTAAAACTAATGAACAGTTGGAAATCACTAACACCGAGCACAATCGCGCCCATAGGGCTGCCCAGGAGAACGCAAAACAAATTCTCCGGGATTATTACTTCCCGAACATGTCAAAATTAGCTAGCGAAGTGGTCGCAAATTGCAAGGTCTGCAATAAAGCCAAATACGACCGCCATCCCAAGAAACAGGAATTGGGAACTACGCCCATCCCATCATACGTTAGGGAAATGTTGCATATCGACATTTTTTCGACCGACAAAAAAATTTTCTTAACTTGCATGGATAAATTCTCCAAATTCGCTATGTAGATGTACGAGCACCAATTCTTCAGTTAGTAAATTTTTACTCTAACACCAAAACTATATACTGCGACAATGAGGCCTCCTTTAACTCAGAGACAATCACGTCATTGCTGAAAAACCAATACAGCATCGACGTTGTCAATGCGCCACCGCTACACAGTAGCTCCAATGGCCAAGTTGAGAGATTTCACAGTACCCTGGCGGAAATTGCCAGATGCCTCAAAATTGATAAAAAAAATCGAGGACACTGTGGAACTAATATTGAGGTCTACTATAGAATACAACAGGTCGCTACATTCGGTCACAGAGTCTAGGCCGATAGAGGTCATCCACGCAAGCAGCGATGAGATGAAGCTGGCAATTAAAGCCAAGATTGACAAAGCACAACAATCCAACCTAGATAGGATTAATCCTTCTAGGCAAAACAGAGTCTTCGAAGTCGGCGAAAGAGTACACCTTCGCAACAACAAAAGATTAGGGAATAAATTGACACCGCTTTATTCAGAAGAGCGTGTAGAAGCAGATCTGGGAACATCTGTTCTCATTAAGAGGAGGGTGGTCCATAAGGACAACATTAGGTAGGCACTCCACTCGCCACAGTCGCCCTTATATTAAAACCCAATCTTTGCTAAATTCCCACAGGCTCTCCATTATATGCATCATACTGCTGTCCACCGCGAGCGCGAGAATCACTGATTTCTCGCACGCTAAATACATCCCGGTGCTAGATGTCTTAATATGGGAACAGTACGGCCTGGTCAGGCACTCGACAAATCTGTCCGAGTTTGCCATCATTATCGACTCCACAATCAAAATGCTAGAACTGTTCCCACAGTCCCATATGAGGAAGCTGCTGGAAGTGGACATTGAGCATGCTCAAAACCTATTGGAGGAACTAAAGATACACCATAGAATGGCCAGGAGCCTTGATTTTTTGGGCTCAGTCCTTAAGGTCGTAGCGGGTACACCCGACGCGGAAGATTTAAGTAGGATCAACACCAATCAAGCGTCGCTTATCGAGGCTAATAACAGACAGGTTGTAATTAACACAGAGACACAAAAGCACATCAACCTACTCACAGACACAGTAAACAAGATACTCAGGGAGAAGAAGGACGGGCTTGTCGACTCAGGCCATTTGTATGAAACACTCCTTGCCAGGAATAGAATGTTAATATCAGAAATTCAGAATTGCATGATCACCATCACTCTTGCTAAAAATAATATCATCAATCCTACCATTTTTAATCACAATGACCTAAAGGCTATTTTCGACGAACAGCTAACAGAGGTCCCTATAGTTAGCCTTATGGATGTATCTAAGATTAAAATTCTTCAAAATAATGTTCTTGTCCACGTTATAGTCCAGTATCCTAGAGTTAAGCGTATTTGTAATTGGTAATGTTGCACATTACCATACTATGCTACAAATAGAAAACAACATCGTGGCTGAATGTGATGACGGAATCCTAGCAGTCTCAGATTGCACTTCTACCAATTTGGCCACATTTTGCAAAAAAGCGCCCCAAGACACCTGTGCCAAGCAGCTACATGCAGGTGGGGCGGCTACATGCCGGACGCGGCCCAGCAATCTGGAACCCCTTACAATTGTGGACGACGGAGTAATTATCATTAATGAGAAACTGACGAGGATTACCATCGATGACGGTCCCACAACGACCATAATAGGGACCCACCTCATTACTTTTGAGAGAAAGGCGGTGATCGACGACTCCGTATATTTGAACCTCAACCACTCAGTGAATATGAGCCCGGGTGTTGCGGCCTCCCCCTTAATTAACATCACGGGACACGATCACATACTGAGCCTACCATTGCTACAGCGGATGAACGAGCATAACCTGCGTTTAATGCAGGAGCTACGGAATGATGTGTCGGAGGGAGGTTCCCCGAGGATTTGGTTCGCCGCAGGAGTTGCCGTCAGCCTCACGCTATGCGGCTTGGTCCTGCTCCAAAAACACTGCAGGCGCAAGCGAGAGGCAGCCCAGCTACAAAAGTCCATCGACGAACTGGCTGTCACCGAGGACGGCGTCCAATTTAAGGGGGGAGTAGTTAACAACCAACCCCCAGCTTAGGCTGAGCAGGACAGTTCTTACTTACCTTATTAATATTAATCATTTATCATGTTTGTCATTCTCTAGTATTAATCACTTTTTATTATTATCAATATTATTATTACATTTCTCCCTCATGCATGGTCCACCCTAAATCGGGTCCGACTTATTGGCCCTAGAGCTGAGCCAGCTCATTGTACCATTCCGAGCCGTGGCTCCTTTTCATTGGCTGACAACGATCGTATGACTTCTGCAAAATGTGCAAGGTCAGCGGTCTGCCACGGGCATCCGGCTATGCATGAGCTTTTGTTCAATCTTAAGTTCAGTTTTAATTTGGATTTGAAATAAAGAGCTCCAGCTCGTTCATAAAACTCCGGCCTTAGCCGTTACATTATTTTGATTATTGAATTTGGTTATCGTGCCTTAAGGGCCGTGACATCGGAGATAAGTATCTCCCATCGTATACTTCGGAAGAAGCAAAGGAGTCGAAGCTACCACCCGACTTCGCTGTGGCTGCCAATCTTGGTGGCCGCCAACAATCAATCAGCCGGCAGTAGTCTACTGCCACCCCCCTACGGATATATCACCTACCGGCTCTACCCCTGCCGCGGAGGAGCCGCCAGCCGGCACGGACAATTAAATAATTTGCATTCTAAATACTCATAAAAATCCCAACTTCCTAACTTTAAAAACACCAAAGTTATGGCATTTTCAATCGTTCAGTTATATGGCAGCTATAGGATATAGTCGGCCGATCCCTATAAAATTTGGTAGGTAGGATTGATTGGCCAAATATAAAATTCATAGAAAATCCCAACTTCCTAACTTTAAAAACACCAAAGTTATGGTATTTTCTATCGTTATATGGGAGCTATAGGATATAGTCGGCCGATCCTTATGAAATTTGGTAGGTCGTATTGATTTTCCAAATAAAAAAGCCATAGAAAACTTCCTAACTTTACAAACACCAGAGTTATGGCATTTCCTATCGTTCAGTTATATGGGAGCTATAGGATATAGTCGGCCGATCCCGGCCGTTCCGACTTATATACTGCGTGCAAAGGAAAGAAGGGTGTGTGCAAAGTTTCATTTCGATATCTTTAAAACTGAGAGACTAGTTCGCGTAGAAACAGACAGACGGACAGACGGACATGCCTATATCAACTCAGGAGGTGATCCTGATCATGAATATATATACTTTATAGGGTCGGAGATGTCTCCTTCACTGCGTTGCACTTTTTTGACCAAAATTATAATACCCTCTGCAAGGTTAAAAAAAAAAACAAGAGATGTTTAATACCGACATTATGGTAAGATTTGACAATATTACGGATCATATTACTAAAGAACAACAAATAATTAACTACTTCTTAAACAACTATAAAAATATAATTTTCAAACCCGTTATCTCAGAACACCACCTCCTACAGACACTACAATATATATCCCGAATTAATATGCATGTAGGCGTACTGTCTAATTACTTAAGGGGGTTTCTAGACTATAGCCTTTTTTTTAACAATTAATAAAAAAAAGTATTATTTTTACTATTCGTTTTTTTATTATTTGTTTATTAAACTTAAAGGAGTACATAAAATACATTTTAAAAAAAATATTATTTTCATTAAGTTATTCGTTCTTGAAGAAGAGGGGGAAAATAGAGGCCGTGACCTCGTCACTATGATTTCTATGCTTGTCGTTATATGAAAAACAAGAGAGAACGCTATAGTCGGGTGCCCCGACTATCAGATACCCGTTACTCAGGTAAAAGGAGTGCGAGGGAGATGGAGATAGAAACTTTGATCACGCATAACTATTTAACGAATGGTCCGATTTCTTCTACATTTCGATAGGTATTGATAAACACAATAAAACTGCATTTTTACTTTTCCGAAATATTTAAATTTTTAAAATCGTATATAAGCGATTGTGGGCGTTAAAAGGGGCGTGGCACCTTTTTGAAACAAACTTGCGCTGCGTAGGAACTCCTAGAATCTGCATGCAAAATGCCAATCTTCTAGCTTTTATAGTTTCCGAGATCTCAGCGTTCATACGGACAGACAGACAGACGGACAGACAGACGGACAGACGGACAGACGGACATGGCTAGATCGACTCGGCTAGTGATCCTGAACAAGAATATATATACTTTATAGGGTCGGAAACGCTTCCTTCTAGCTGTTACATACTTTTGCACGAATACAATATACCCTTTTACTCTACGAGTAACGGGTATAATAAAACAATGATAGATTCTTAATAATTACGAATGTCGCTATGGCATGAAGCACCAACAAATTTTTTTTTCATGAGATGGCGACCACTCAAAGAATAAAGTCGATTTTTTCACTAATTGTATCAATTTTGGCGAATTTTTAATAATATTATAAATTTAAAATTTATATTGTTTGTTGGTTCCGGCGATAGAGATATATTTAAAGAATATTCATGCCAAATTTCAAGTAAATCGACTGATTACAACTTACGATATAGTGGCGACCGCATCCAAAAAAATAGTTTCGGGCAGCGTAACTGATAGAATATTACGTATAACTTGAATTCTCTTAATCAGCTATCCCAGCTCCATACAATGACCTTCAAACGATTAGTGTAGTATATTGGAAATAAGGGTATTGTTATAGAAAAAAGGAGGGAAAGTTATTCATACTAAGGTAGCCCGGGCTTCCAGCCATCTATTGTTCCAGTCGTTCGCTCAACCGGTCTAGTTGCCACGTCACTAAAACGCCTATAACTTTGGAAATAATTTGAGTTTTGAAAAATCCTGTTAGGGAAATTTTTTTGAATGTAAAAACGATATCGAATTATGAAAAAAACATTTTTCAATTTTTTTAATTTTCTAGACTCCTTTAAGTAATATAGAGAAAAGCTTATAATTTTCCAAATTAAACATTGTACCAAATTGTATTGTATCCGAACAAGAATTAACTGTAATCAGGCAAGAGATAAATTACCCGCAATTGCTCAATATGTCTGTCGAACACATCCTTGAGATGTTAGAATTAGATAGTTTTATGAACAGAATTAAGATCAATTTTAGAATTAAAATACCTACATATACTTGAATAGTATACACTATCAAATTGTTCTGTTCTTAAATAATTGATCTTTAATAGGTATTTTATGTTTTTTGGTTCTTATTAAATTTCATCATAAAAAACTCAACCGTTACATGTTTCACTTACATACGTTTTACAACTTAAAGTGACACAGCCATAGATTGGTTGTAATCTTAACAAGTTCAAGGCTGAGTTGGTTCTAAGGTGACGCTATTGATAGACAGCGAAAAGCGGCTTGTTTTTTATTTGCTTAGATTCAAAAGTAGTCTCGATTCAACAGCTCACATGTTAGGTATTAGTTCCTGTCAACGGGTAAGCTTGAGCTTACAGATAAAACTTTAAGTTTATATGCATTAAGTAATCGGTTCTAATACACATTCATTTTCCTGATATGAATCAAACAATTGGCTGTGTGTGTTACATACAAAAATATTCAATTAATTGGCAAAGTAAATGTGCGAGCCTTACTTCACGGTGTACCGCAATGAATGCGGCTTTCAGTTATTACTTGCAGTCTTAAGTGAGTGTACAATGTCCAAGTGTCACTAAAGATATGTTACTATAGCTACACAGTTAATTATTGTAAATGTATGTATGAATGCCCAATAAATAGATCGTAGATCAGACATTGACATGTACATTAACTAGTATGTACCATAGCAAATATTGGAGCAAATTTGTTAAACTTAAAAACTTTTTCGTATCTTAAAAAAACTTAATTGTAGAACCGTACAATTTAGCCCACAGGTGTCATATATCGGCCGAACTGACCGCCCGATTATACACTTTAAAAACCACTTGCAATTTTTCAAATCACGAATTCACCTGTCTATTTTGATTAACTTTGAATGCATTAATTATCTTTATAAGCTATGATTAAGAATACCAAGATTATGCTTTTTTATTAAGAGCGGTATACAAAATTACAACTTATTAAAATTAACTCTGAATATATATAATTTTGGGGCCCGCATTTGCCTGCGCCAATTCTTCAAAATATAGGAAAAATAAAAAGCTCACATATACAAACACATTTGATAGGTTCTCGTTTAGTGCTAATGGTGTATTCCTTTTAAAGCGTAGTATCCAGATCGACGAAAACCGTACGCCAGTCATGAGAGAGAGCGAGAGGCAAACAGCTGGCGTTCACTTTTCGTCGGGCCTTTTTTTCAGAAAATTCCATAGCGTTGCCAGTCTGCGGAGATGAACTTTGGGTGAACCCTAGCGAAAAGATTAAAAAATTTAATCTTTTGGCGTGCGCTTCTGACTGAACTTATAAGAAATGGAGGGCTAAACTCACAAAAGTCGATTGCAGGTGTTTACATGTGAGGACAAAATAACATTAATACTATCTGGGGTTCCTCTTGTCAGAGCAAAATGTTTTTTAGGTCCAGAATGTACGAAAAAAAACACAATAAAAGTGCAGCTATGAACTTTCAATTAGCAAATAATTATCAGTAAATTAAATAAAAACAACTGTTAAATTTAAATTGTATTGTTTTTTAATTTCTTTGTACAGCGGCAGACTTGTCTTGCCAATGTATTTGATAATATCTTTTAAAGGCTCTTTCCCGCAAATACGATATTTGAAATTAAAGAAATTAAAAAACAATACAATTTACATTTAAAAGTTTTTTCTTTAATTTACTGATAAATATTTGCTAGTTTATAGCTGCACTTTTATTGTATTTTTTCGGACATTTTTGGCCTAAAAAACACTTTCCTGTGACAAGAGGCATCTCAGATGGTATTACTTTTATTTGTCCTCACATGTAAACTCCAGTAATCGACTTTTACGGTTTTTTTGATTTTTTCCCTCCATTTTTTAATTTGTTCAGTGAGAAGCGCACGCCAAAAGATTAAATTTGTTAAAGTTCATTTCCGCAGACTGACAACGCTATGCAATTTTCTGGTACTTTTTCGTCGATCTGAGAACCGGGGTGAAAAAAAGGCCTGACGAAAAGTGAACGCCAGCTGTTTGCCTCTAACTCTCTCTCATGACTCGCGTACAGTTTTCGTCGATCTGAGTACTCTGCTTCAGTGAGAAGCGCAAGTCAAAAGATTAAATTTGTTAATCACCAAAAGTTCATTTCAAGTGGTTGACAACGCGAAGTAATTTTGTGGTATTTTTCGTCGATCTGAGTACCTGAAGAAAAGTTCATGCCTCTCTCTCTCTCTGTCATGACTGACGAACAGCTTTCGTCGATTTGAGTACCAGGCTTCAATCGTAACTATCGTATGGCAGCTATTTGATACAGTCATCTTCTCCTTTCGGATTTATATACTATCTGAAATAAAACGAGGACGAAAGCTAGCTTCGGCAAGTTGTAAAAAGTTGTATCAAAATTTAAAATTCTGATTTGCAAAACGATCTGACTTTTTAGATAATTTATATTGTTATATTGGATTGAGATCTAAGGTGTCCTTGTGTTTATTTTATGTAAAGTCTCATCTCTATATCGCACTGTCTTTTTAATAATTTTTTTTTTTAAGTTTGAAGATAAATATTTTTAAAATTGATTTTATTTACATAAATATATTTCTTTTATCAAAGAATATTAGTATTATTAGTATTATTAACGGGTGCTATTAAATTTGTTGTAAATGTTTTTTCCTTAAAATTAAAAAAAACATAATTAATCTAGAAAGTCATATATAATTGTATTTTTTTATTCAAGTTTTAAAAAGAGTGGATAATAAGAAGCAATTTTTCGATACTCTTACCATACTTTATTTTATAAATAAAAAACTAGACTTATCAATTTGTATTATAATTGTAAGGGTAAAGCCAAAGCTTATAAGTACTTGGCGCTCTCGAAAAAGATATTATAATTAGAATTGAGAAAAACAAAAACAATCACATTTAATGTTGTTTTCACAATTATTCATTATTATTATAGTACATCTACACCTGACTTGCAGAAGACAAAGTACATCATCACGGCAAATGAAAATGTCTGTGATTGGAATATTAATGTACACTACGTTTGTTGGAGGATTGATTACTGTTGCTACGTCAAGTGTTGTGACAAAGCAGGAAAAATTATTCAGGTATTTAGTAATGCGTTTGCTCAACCTTCATAGTAATGCGTTTAACTTTTTCGTTCAATTGCGCAATAAGAAAAGTTGTTGAGTAGGATTGGCTAAAAAAAAGCTCCGCTGCGCTTTAGTTAAACATTTGATATATTCAGACATTGTTTTGAAATAATTCAATATTTGTCGCTTTTTTATGATTTTCTTCCAGATAAAAGTTATTTATTAGCAATGACTACAATATTTAAATTCTTAGCTCTGTTTTTTATATTACTTAGTTTTATTTTAATACTTATCTTAAAAGAAAAAGGTTTCAAAGTATTTTTTAAATGGGTGACTTATTATTTTTTACCACTCTGCAACTTATCGTATTAAACTACATTTTATTCAGAATCTAAAAGAAAAAAAATATTTTCCATGTTAATCACAAGAATTTTCTCTGTAAATGCAAATAGAATAATATACGTGCTAACATTTTCGTTTAATAAGGGGCTTGTAATTAAAAACAAAAAAAAAAATTGTAGCCCCAAAAGCTAACTGAGTTTAAAATCTTCCCCAAAAGTCGGAAAGATTTGGATCATAATTATGTGACCTTTCCGAATGTTCATTCTTGAATTGATTTTATTGGCAGACTACTTGACCTTAAATTTGTTACCTAAGGGACCCACTTTGTAGAACCGTGCAGGTCTTAACCATATATAGTGACGAAATTAATTACAGCAAGCATGTTGAACCTAAAGGCTAAAGTGTGCAACGCAATGAAGGAGACATCTCCGACCCTATAAAGTATATATACTCTTGATCAGGATCGCGTCCTGAGTTGATATAAGCATTTCCGTCCGTTTCGGTCCGTCTTTCCGTCTGTCTGTCCGTTTTTCTGTTTCTACGCAAACTAGTCTCTCAGTTTTAGAGATATCAAATTGAAGCTTTGCACACACCCTTCGTTTCTTTGCACGCAGTATACATATATGTAAGTCGGAGCGGCCGAGATCGGCTGACTATATCCTATAGCCGCCATATATATGGCCATAACTTAGGTGTTTTTAAGTTAGGAAGTTGGGATTTTTGGGTTTATGGGTTTTATATTTGGCCAAACAATCCGATCTACCAAATTTCATAAGGATCGGCCGACTATATCCTATAGCTGCCATATAACTGAACTATTGGAAATGCCATAACTTTGGTGTTTTTAAAGTTAGGAGGTTGGGATTTTTAAGAATGCATCATATGAACAATTTTGGAGAATATAATTTACAGAATATTCTGCAAGGGTATATTCATTAATTTATCTTTTATAAACAATGTCATAAAAATAAAACACCAAAAATGGACCAAATTTCCCTGAACTAAATTATTTGCACACTTGGGTTTTAATTAACTATTTTTTAAGTCTTTATCGATTTGGACAGTTTTTTTATTTATCCCATTTGCCACTTATTCATAATGATATAATGATTAATTTTATAGTTTAAATTGTTTTAGTGCCTTAAAATTAAGAAAAGTTGTTTGACTTTACAAGGATAAGATTAAACCAACCGCATGTGTCCAAAAATTAAAATTTAGTGCAGGATCAAGGCAAATCGAATGTCAAGATTGGGGAAAGGATGCCCAGAAGCCATTTTTACCATTCGGAGCCCTTTGCAGCATTGTAAAGAGCCCGCGCCGTAGCAAAATGCAAGCACACTGACCGATTCATGGCTTCGATAGACCGGGAATTGTCAACCTATATCAACATATATCAAAGTTAAGGCTAAGAAGAACTTCGGTAGAATACCTTACCCAACAGCCTTTTTGCAGTCCCTGTATGATGGTTTCTACAAACGACTTGCTGCTACAAAAAATTAACCGATTAAGCCTAGTATCCTGATCGGCAAACGATTACGCTAGCGTAAAAACCTTAATCTTTGCAGTGTGACCAAAAGTTTAAGAGTTCATCAGATTTAAGCGTGCTACGGTCGTACTGTCAATCAGCTGGGTTTGTTGACAAGCAGTTAAAATTCAAATATCGTATTTGCGGGAAAGAGCCTTTAAAAGATATTATCGAATACCTTGGCAAGACAAGTCTGCCGCTGTACAAAGAAATTAAAAAACAATTCAATTTAAATTTAACAGTTGCTTATATTAATTTACTAATAAATATTTGCTAATTTAAAGTTCATAGCTGCACTTTTATTGTGTTTTTCGTAAATTTTTGACATATGAAACATTTTGCTCTGACAAGAGGCACCCCAGAAGTATTAATGTTATTTTGTCCTCACATGTTAACTCCTGCAATCGACTTTTGCGGGTTTTTTGATTTTTTCCCTACATTTTTTAATATGTTCAGTGAGAAGCGCACGCTGAAAGATTAAATTTTTTAATCTTTGCGCTAGGGTTCACCCAAAGTTCATTTCCGCAGACTGGCAACGCTATGGAATTTTCTGGTATTTTTTTCGTCGAACAGGAGACCGACGTGAAAAAAAGACCCGACGAAAAGTGAACGCCAGCTGTTTGCCTCTCGCTCTCTCTCTTGACTGGCGTACGGTTTTCGTCGATCAGGATACTAGGCTTTAAAAAAGCCAAATAAATATCTGAGTATGCAAATCGACTTATGGGTCTCGTTTGATATAATAACACTTTCCATAAGCACAAGGCTTAGTGTTAGTTGACTTTTCAAATCGATTGATTCTTTTTAGGAGCTAATCGTTTGTAGACAGCAAATAATGGTATATCCAATCAATCAGTTATATGCGGGCTTTAGGATATAGTCGGTCGATCCTTCTGAAATTTGGTAGATTTATTGATTGGCCAAATATAAGACCTATACAAAATCCCAACTTCCTAACTTTATAAACAACAAAGGCAAATGGCATTTCCGATCAATCAGTTATGTGGCGGCTATAGTCATCCGATCCCGTCCATTCCGACTTACATATATACTGCGTGCAAAGGAACGAAGGGTGTGTGCAAAATTTCAATTCGATATCTTTAAAACTGAGAGACTAGTTGGCGTAGAAAAAGATAGACGGACAGACGGACGGATGGACAGACGGACATTCTTATATCAACTCAGGACGCGATCCTGATCAAGAATATATATTTTATATAGTGTCAGTAATGTCTTCTTCACTGCGTTGCACACATTTGACCAAAATTATTATATCCTCTGCAAGGGTATAAAAATTAGCATGCAGCGCAAAATCGACATGGCTTCATTGTTTTGAGTAATATAGGCAATGAAATCGAAAAGTAGGCTTTTGTAATAACTGCAGTGGTATTTTTTTTTTTTAATTTTTATTAATTCTAAATTTTTACACTTAAAACTTAACTGTTAAACAAAACCAAATTTTTATACCTGTTACTCGTAGAGTAAAAGGGTATATGTATTGTATTCGTGCAAAAGTATGTAACAGGTAGAAGGAAGCGTTTCCGACCCTATAAAGTATATATATTCTTGTTCAGGATCACTAGCCGAGTCGATCTAGCCATGTCCGTCTGTCTGTCCGTATGAACGCTGAGATCTCGGAAACTATAAAAGCTAGAGGATTGACATTTTGCATGTTGATTTTAGGAATTCCTACGCAGCGCAAGTTTGTTTCAAAATGGTGCCACGCCCCCTCTGACGCCCACAAGCCACAAGCTGTGGCCACAGTTTTGATGCTATTATGAAATTTTTTTGTTTATGTATTTGTTTCGTCAATAGCTTTCGATTGGCCAAATAAAAGTTTGCCACGCCCACTCTAACGCCCAAAAACTCGTTAAACGCTTAAGCCGGGCTAGCGCTTACATTTCCGCCTTTCATGGCGTATACAATAGCGCCATCTAACGAATGACTTTGGAACAGCTTTAACGTTGACTCTGTTGAGCACCTAGGCCAGCTGTTCCAAAGTCATCCGTTAGATGGCGCTATTGGTACCACGGGCCATGAAAGGCGGAAATGTAGGCGCTAGCCAGGCTTAAGCGTTTAATGGGTTTTTGGGCGTTAGAGTGGGCGTGGCAAACTTTTATTAGGCCAATCGAGAGGTATTGGCGAAACAAATACATATCAATTATAATTTTCATAATAGCATCAAAACTGTGGCCATAGCTTGTGGCTTGTGGCCGTCAGAGGGGGCGTGGCACCATTTTGAAACAAACTTGCGCTGCGTAGGAACTTCTAAAATCTACATGCAAAATGCCAATCTTCTAGCTTTTATAGTTTCCGAGATCTTAGCGTTCATACGGACAGACACACAGACGGACATGGCTAGATCGACTCGGTTAGTGATCCTGAACAAGAATATATACTTTATAGGGTCGGAAACGCTTTCTTCTACCTGTTACATACTTTTGCACGAATACAATATACCCTTTTACTCTACGAGTAACGGGTATAATTATTGTTATTATTGCTGCCTTGGCCAGAAAAGGTCATGCACTTCGCCGTGTATGGATGAGGACGAGGCATACCATCGATATGGCAAGGTGGAAGGCAACTGTATCAGAGCTAAGGAAAGTCCTCCGTTCGGCCAAGTCAGAATTTTTTATAGACAAGCTCAGTGCAATTGATCCTAACCAGAATCACGGATTTGCGCTCTGGAAATGCACCCGCAACCTTAAAAGACAGCCGCATCAGAGGTTGAATTTGAATTTGCAACAAGTGAAGAAGTCCAGACTACAATCTCTAGGTTAGATCTTTCATTTGGCCCTCCTGTCACTGTCCGTCCAGTAGACGAAGACGAGGTACGTGGTCATATAAAGCGACTGGTTACTACTAAAGCTCCTGTCCTAGCTCTGTCATTGCACAGCTCTATCTCCTCTTTAATGTTTGCCTGGACCTTGGCTATTTTTCATCACCTTGGAAACGAGCATTAGTCACAATGGTGGCAAAAAGAGGAAAAGACCCATGTTGCCCGGAATCTTATAGGCCGATTAGTTTGCTATCCACTTTCTCCAAGATTTTTGAGCGGAGAGACTTCTAGCTATTAACGCCTTTGAAGACGCACTTCCGAACCACCAGTTTGGTTTCCGAAGTCGCCATAGTGCTATCGAGCAAGTACATGTAACCATGTTCAAATACTGCTCAGCCGTTTTTCTTGACGTTCTTAGATAATAGGGAGTTTGCTGTTGATATTCGTGGACACCGTTCTGGACTTCGCCCAATTCGTGCTGGTGTCCGGCAGGGAAGCGTCCTTGGTCCGGTCCTGTATACAATTTACACTTCGGATCTTCCAAACCCAGTTGCTAGTGGTACACTCCTGGCCACATATGCAGATGACACTGCATTTCTTGCAGCTGGTAGCACCACTACGTCTGCGTCCCGACGTGTCCAGACATCCTTAGACGAATTTGAGTGCTGGGCCTCTCGATAGAACATTGCGCTTAATGTTGACAAAACGCAGCTTGCCACTTTTGGTCTCCTCCCTGGCCGTTCGCGTATCCTTTACATTGTTTTGAATAGGCTCAAGCACGAAGATAAGGTGACGTAACTCGGAGTTACCTCAGACCGTCGCCTTTGTGGATCAGCAAGAACAAAACTTGACAAAATGGACTGGCTCCTTTGTCCAGGTAGCGGCCTATCATTTGAAGCCAAGGTGCGGCTTTTTAAGGCCATTGTCCTTCCAACTTTAAACTGGGGAATCACTTGCTGCGGCACGGCTTGTGATTCGTTACTAAAAAGGGTGCAAACGTGCATTACAAAGGCTCTCAGGAGGATGCTGGGGGTGAAGTGGCACCATTATGTAGAAAACCGAGTTTTGTTCCAGGACACGGGAGTGCCGACGGTAACGGAGACGATTTGTAAATCCTCAAGTCGATACCGGAAACGTTTGCTCACACATGCAAACTGTCTGACAAGACATCTTGCAACACCACTGGGTCGACGGCGTCTCCGCAGAAGACACCTGGCAGACTTATGGATTCTCGGCCGTGACAGACACGGTCGTCTTCTGTAATTTCACATCTTGATTAACTTTTGATTGGCTATGCCCACACTTTATTTGTCCAAGAATGGAGCACCCGCTACCCGCTTTTTTGGGATCTTTAGAAATAATTCGTCAATACACGAAAACAAGGTCCATCCTTGTGTGGCGTGTTCAACAATCTAATAAAAAAAAAAAATTGTTATAAATAATGTGTTTCTTAAAAAAAGGGTTACAACCAGCATTTCAGTTTTTTGCTTTTATTTTTTAAAATACTATTTTTATACTATAAATATTACAATGTTGTATATTAAGTTACTCTAATTATTTTTAGTTATTAGGTTAGTTCAATCAAAGACCAATATAATCTCTAAGGTGCGTAACGCTATAAGATTTTTTTGCACAGGAATTTTTTGTGCTGGCTTTTCAACTGGCTTTTTGCTCTCTCTCGCACGCATACTGCGACAGCCGACGACTGTATGTGTGCACATCTATTCACAAGCAAAAAAACAAGGGCGAACGCTATAGTCGAGTGTCTCGACTATTAGATACCCGTTACTCAGCTAAACAACTTAATATAAATATGCCTTCTTTACAGGGCAATTGCAACTGTGTACAATGTAAATACATACATATGTATATGCTTACAAACATACACACATACGCCATTGTTTGATTCAGACCTCCATTATGGCTAACTTGACTTGATTTGCATAGTTCTTGGGATATAGTTCGGTATTGACAAATGAAAGCCATCGCAAGTTCCTTTAATAGAAATCCTTATCGAGAATTAACGTTGACTCTGTTGAGCGCTTTGGCCAGCTGTTCCAAAGTCATCCGTTAGATGGCGCTATTGTATACGCCATGAAAGGCGGAAATGTAAGCGCTAGCCAGGCTTAAGCGTTTAACGGGTTTTTGGGCGTTAGAGTGGGCGTGGCAAACTTTTATTTGGCAAATCGAAAGCTATTGACGAAACAAATACATATCAAAAAAAATTTTTATAATAGCATCAAAACTGTGGGCACAGCTTGTGGCTTGTGGGCGTCAGAGGGGGCGTGGCACCATTTTGAAAAAAAACTTGCGCTGCGTAGGAATTCCTAAAATCTACATGCAAAATGTCAATCCTCTAGCTTTTATAGTTTCCGAGATCTCAGCGTTCATACGGACAGACAGACAGACAGACAGACGGACAGACAGACGGACATGGCTAGATCGACTCGGCTAGTGATCCTGAACAAGAATATATACACTTTATAGGGTGGGAAACGCTTCCTTCTACCTGTTACATACTTTTGCACGAATACAATATACCCTTTTACTCTACGAGTAACGGGTGTAATTAGCTGCACCGCGCTGTCAAAATATACTCTTTATTTTAAAATTCGAACATTATTAAAAATACTTATTTTGTATTGCCTTTATATGATAATTATTCGAATGTAGAATATTTTTTAGTAATGACCATATATATCTAAGTATATAAAAATACATAATATATTTCATACATGACTTCACTTTGAAATAATTGTCATTAGGGTATTCAGCGTGCGACTTATAAACGATTTTGTCTTTTGTCTTTTAAATATATATAGATTTAAAAATATGTTTTCTTTTTATATTATACTTATTATAATAACATTATATAAATATATTATCATATTATAAATTAAATTTATTTAAGTTTTTGTATATTAACTATTTTAGTTATTTAGAAAAAAGAGAAACTCAAAGGGGAGACAAAAAGGGTTTGCGCGCTTTTCTTTTCAAACATAGGCGCGCGCTTTTCAAATCAAATTTAAAAAGCACAAAATCATTAAAGCTAATTTTATTTTATATACGAAATACTAAAAATGGATAACATACCTAAAATATACTTGTATTATATTTAAATATACTCCTAAGGTAGCTAAATTTTGAAAATTAAACCTACCTGTAAAAATAAATAATAAATATTTATATTTGTATTTGTATATTGACTATTTTATTTATTAAATATGCAAAATAATTAAAATAGTTAATGTGTTAAATATTCTATTAAATTATTTAAACAATTTAAGTAGTTTATATAATAAATATACTATTTAATAATTAAAATAGTTAATATATTAATTATACTACCTAATTAATATAGTTAATATACAAATACATTCTTAAATATTATATATACATTTTATAAAAATTACCCATTTCGCTTTCGACAACTTGGAGAAAATTTATAAATATGTATGTACTTAATATTAAATATAAATAGGATATCCTGTAGCTTAGTTTTATAATTAAGCATTAATTTCGTGTTTTCATAACTTTTTATAAAATAATAATATTAGCTTTAAATATTTATTAGGTATACAAAAAAAAACGATGGATAAATAAAAATTAATATCTGCATATTAAATTAAATGTTTCGTTTTATATATTTAAATTTAATATAAAAACATCCCTTTTAACACAAAACATATAAAACTGCTTCATTAAATAAGACAATATTTAAATGCAGGTTGATAATATTAGACATGATGTTAGCCGTATTTACTTTTAATATTTTAAGTCATTAAATCAAAGTTGAATATATTTGAATAAAAATTAAATTTAATAAATAAAGCGAAATATATTTAATTAAATATCCTTTAAATATATTCAAGTTAAATATAGTTCGTGAAAAATTAGAGAGTTTTCTAATTATTAATTTCCGAAAAAAACTTGGCGGTGGCTAAAATTATTAATTGCGAAAAACGAAAACGAAAAGAAAAGGTGTCGACGGCTCAAATCAATTTCAACGAATGCTTATATATTTTTCGACAAAGTACTTATAGCCTAGCTTAACGAAGGTTGGCGAAGACGGGGCGACTTCGCCGAGAGCGAGAGAAAACTTTATTGTGCTCCCGCCTTCGCCCTAAACTAACTTACACTAAACTTCAAGTTTTTATTTTTTCAATAATTTCAAATTTCAATTTTGAGCGAACACCGGCCCCGTTGAACAACTTATGAATGGCCCGCCGAAAAAGGCCTCCTCCACTAGTTCGCACGTCGACGACCCTGACCATGCCGTCCTCCACTGCGTGCCTGGCGACTATTCTGCCGAGGAGCCATTGTTGGGGCGGCAGGTTGTCCTCGGCCACGAGGACGAGATCTCCCTCGCTGATGTTGGGCTGCTGCTGGTGCCATTTGCCCCGTAGTGCCATTTGCCCCGTATTTGGAGGCCCAGGACATATTCCCGGGACCATCGCCGCCAGAACATTTGCCTGACTGATGAGACAAGCCGCCATCGCCGCAAGCAGACCCTCCTGGTCCGGGGTCCGGAGTGCTGGTGTGGCGAGTAGCGGCCCGCCCGTCAGTAGGTGCCCGGGTGTCAGCGCCTCTCCGTCGCTTGGGTCGCTGCTAATTGCTCCGAGCGGCCGGGAGTTCATCACCGCCTCGATTCCCACGGGGACTGTCCCCAGCTCTTCTGCGCTTAGGAGCGCGCTGCCCACCGCCCGTAGGAGTAGGTTCTTGGCAGTTTTGACACCTGCCTCCCATAGTCCGCCCATGTGCGGAGCCCGCGGTGGTGTGAAGACAAATTCGCATCCGCTTTTTGATGCGAATTCGCGTATCGCGTCGGCTTCGTCCTCTATCCTCTCTCGAAGGGCCCGGAAGTGGCGACTCGCTCCGACGAAGTTCGTCCCTTTGTCGCAATGGACGACTTGGGGACGTCCTCGGCGCCCAACGAACCTTTGAAAAGCCAATAAAAAGGAATCTGTGGTTAAATCTGAAGCAACTTCTAGATGAACCGCTTTGGACGCAAAACAAACGAAGAGCGCAATGTAGGACTTATACGGAGGCCTACCACGAATTTTCAATGTCGTATAGACAGGGCCACAAAAATCGACGCCACATATAGCAAATGGGCGGAGAGCACGGAGACGATCTGCGGGTAAATTTCCCATAATTTGTGTCATTAGTCGAGGCTTACACTTAAAGCAGCGTATGCATGATCGAACTATCTGACTGCAGACCTCCTGAGCGTTTACGATCCAAATACGCTGTCGAAGGAGACTCACAAGGGCTCGTGGACCAACATGAAAATTGGAATGGTGAAGATGCCGAACATAGCTCTGCACAAATTGGGAGCGTTTTGTCAACAACAATGGAAACTTGGCATCGTATGATATAGGAGCATTAGCTAGTCGCCCCCAACTCGCAACAAAGAAAAGTGACACCAAGTCCCCTTGTCTTCATGGATGAATGGATTCAATCGCTGAAGACTTGGGCTAACTCTGGATCCTTTACGAACTTTTTCTCTTTCTTCATGATACTCGTGCTTCTGTAATATCTCGACAATTTTTAGAAAAGCTTCATTATATTCAGTCGGCGACAAAGTTTTTTCAAATACCATACTTTTGTCTTTGCATTTTCTTATAAAGCGGAACATATAAACGAATACCCGAAGCAGTTTAAGGTGTGACGAAAATCCCTCGATGACATCTACCAAATCCAAATTTCTTACAGCAGCGGTCAGTCCGACCGCAGTCTTCCTCGATTATTGTAGTAGGACTTCTTCATCTAGTTCAAAGTGTGCATTCTGGGGCCAGTTTGCATCTTCCTCTTTTAAAAACGCAGGTCCAGTAAACCATATTGACTGTATAATTTCGTCGACGTCACAACCTCTTGATACAATATCTGCTGGGTTTTGTTTCGTTGGAACATGCCGCCACGTAGCTTCACATGACCACTCTTGAATCTCCGCTACTCTATTCGATACGAATGTGGATAGTGAAGATGGATGAGACCGGATCCAATGAAGCGTAACTTCAGAATCCGACCAATAAACAATCCGTTCGATAGGTACCTTTAATAGGGGCTTGATTCTGTGGCAGAGATCTGCGAGAAGGTGAGCGGCACATAACTCAAGCCTTGGGAGTGTTTTAGTCTTAAGCGGCGCTACTTTAGACTTTGAAGTCAACAGCGATATTTTATAACCTTCTGCAGTTTTGCTACGAATGTGGACGCAAGCTCCATAAGCTCTTAAGGATGCGTCAGCAAAGGCATGTAATTGGACCGGTGACATCGGATCGGTATGCACAAACCGGGGAATAGATATTTCCTCTAATTTAGACAATGTAATTTTTATCATATTCCAAGCTGTTTCCAAATGAATAGGAATTGACTCATCCCAATCTAACTTATTAAGCCAAAGTTCCTGCATTAGGATCTTTCCTCTAATTATAATTGGACTTAATAAGCCGAGGGGGTCAAACAGCTTCGATGTCACTGATAGTATGTTCCGTTTTGTCTCTCGGAGACCAATGACAGCAGTGTCAATTTGAAATTTGAAGGCATCTTCGTTAGGCAACCACGATATTCCTAACGCCTTAGTTGACTCTGAGTCCGAGATGGGTATGGATTTAACTGTGCTCTCAGATGCGGTAACGTCAGGTGAGTTTGAAAACCACTTTGTCAATTCAAAACCTGCAGTTTGAAGAACCTGAGATACTTCAGACTTAATAATCTTTAACTCCTCTACGCATGCAGCACCAGTCAACATATCATCGACATAAAAGTCGGATCCAATAACCTTAGCAGCTCTAGAAAAAGAAACTTTGGCAGACTCACTTAACCTTTTTAAACACCGAATAGCCAAAAACGGGGCTGGTCCAGTACCATATGTTACGGCGTTGAGCTTGTATAATCTCAAGGACTCAGAGGGGTCCCTTCTCCACACTATAAGTTGAAACTGCCTATCTGCTTCATTCACCATCACTTGGCGATACATTTTCTTTACATCGGCGGTCAGGGCAAAGCTATGCAGCCGGAAGCGCAGTAACGTTGAGTACAACTCATCTTGGATTGTCGGCCCAACCATCAAAATGTCATTTAGAGACTTCTGAGTTGACGATTTACAAGACGCATCGAAAACGACACGTAACTTGGTTGACGTACTTTGGGGTCTCAGAACACATTGATGTGGGATAACATAATGTGGAGCAGAAGGAAGTTTATCTGTAAGAGACATATGACCTAAGGAAAGGTACTCCTCCATAAATTCTAGGTACATTTCCTTCATCTCAGGGTCTCGAGACAGCCTTCTTTCAAGCGACAAAAACCGCCGTTTTGCAACTTCAAAAGAGTTGCCTAACTCATTTGGATCCGATTTAAACGGCAGTCTTACTTCAAACCGACCTGATGGCAAAACCTGAGTAGTCTTCCGGTAGTGTTCTTCACATAACTTTTGCTCAGGGGATAGAATTTTCTTCAGAGATGGCATTTCTTCCAGTGACCAAAACTTCTGTAGTGTGCTGTCAATAGACACTAAAATCTCTTCACTACAACTGAAACTTTTCACAACTTCTGTAGGGGAAGATGCCTTATATCTACCCGATACAACCCAGCCGAAGAGGGTTTTCTGCAGAGTTGGAAAGTCAGGACCTTGTCTAATTTGTCCAACAGCTAATAATTCGAAAAATGATTCTGCTCCTATTAACATAACCATTCTTTGTGGCTTGTAGAAATAGGGGTCTGCTAGTGGTAGGTTCTTTGGAATTTTCCAGTCATTGATATTGACCGACTGGTCAGGATGATATCCTGATATTGATTTCAAAATCCAAAAATCGAAGGAGAACTCACTACCATTTATACGCGACTTCACCATTGTGTGTACCTTTTTCTTAGTCCGCCCATGTGCGGAGCCCGCGGTGGTGTGAAGACAAATTCGCATCCGCTTTTTGATGCGAATTCGCGTATCGCGTCGGCTTCGTCCTCTATCCTCTCTCGAAGGGCCCGGAAGTGGCGACTCGCTCCGACGAAGTTCGTCCCTTTGTCGCAATGGACGACTTGGGGACGTCCTCGGCGCCCAACGAACCTTTGAAAAGCCAATAAAAAGGAATCTGTGGTTAAATCTGAAGCAACTTCTAGATGAACCGCTTTGGACGCAAAACAAACGAAGAGTGCAATGTAGGACTTATACGGAGGCCTACCACGAATTTTCAATGTCGTATAGACAGGGCCACAAAAATCGACGCCACATATAGCAAATGGGCGGAGAGCACGGAGACGATCTGCGGGTAAATTTCCCATAATTTGTGTCATTAGTCGAGGCTTACACTTAAAGCAGCGTATGCATGATCGAACTATCTGACTGCAGACCTCCTGAGCGTTTACGATCCAAATACGCTGTCGAAGGAGACTCACAAGGGCTCGTGGACCAACATGAAAATTGGAATGGTGAAGATGCCGAACATAGCTCTGCACAAATTGGGAGCGTTTTGTCAACAACAATGGAAACTTGGCATCGTATGATATAGGAGCATTAGCTAGTCGCCCCCCAACTCGCAACAAAGAAAAGTGACACCAAGTCCCCTTGTCTTCATGGATGAATGGATTCAATCGCTGAAGACTTGGGCTAACTCTGGATCCTTTACGAACTTTTTCTCTTTCTTCATGATACTCGTGCTTCTGTAATATCTCGACAATTTTTAGAAAAGCTTCATTATATTCAGTCGGCGACAAAGTTTTTTCAAATACCATACTTTTGTCTTTGCATTTTCTTATAAAGCGGAACATATAAACGAATACCCGAAGCAGTTTAAGGTGTGACGAAAATCCCTCGATGACATCTACCAAATCCAAATTTCTTACAGCAGCGGTCAGTCCGACCGCAGTCTTCCTCGATTATTGTAGTAGGACTTCTTCATCTAGTTCAAAGTGTGCATTCTGGGGCCAGTTTGCATCTTCCTCTTTTAAAAACGCAGGTCCAGTAAACCATATTGACTGTATAATTTCGTCGACGTCACAACCTCTTGATACAATATCTGCTGGGTTTTGTTTCGTTGGAACATGCCGCCACGTAGCTTCACATGACCACTCTTGAATCTCCGCTACTCTATTCGATACGAATGTGGATAGTGAAGATGGATGAGACCGGATCCAATGAAGCGTAACTTCAGAATCCGACCAATAAACAATCCGTTCGATAGGTACCTTTAATAGGGGCTTGATTCTGTGGCAGAGATCTGCGAGAAGGTGAGCGGCACATAACTCAAGCCTTGGGAGTGTTTTAGTCTTAAGCGGCGCTACTTTAGACTTTGAAGTCAACAGCGATATTTTATAACCTTCTGCAGTTTTGCTACGAATGTGGACGCAAGCTCCATAAGCTCTTAAGGATGCGTCAGCAAAGGCATGTAATTGGACCGGTGACATCGGATCGGTATGCACAAACCGGGGAATAGATATTTCCTCTAATTTAGACAATGTAATTTTTATCATATTCCAAGCTGTTTCCAAATGAATAGGAATTGACTCATCCCAATCTAACTTATTAAGCCAAAGTTCCTGCATTAGGATCTTTCCTCTAATTACAATTGGACTTAATAAGCCGAGGGGGTCAAACAGCTTCGATGTCACTGATAGTATGTTCCGTTTTGTCTCTCGGAGACCAATGACAGCAGTGTCAATTTGAAATTTGAAGGCATCTTCGTTAGGCAACCACGATATTCCTAACGCCTTAGTTGACTCTGAGTCCGAGATGGGTATGGATTTAACTGTGCTCTCAGATGCGGTAACGTCAGGTGAGTTTGAAAACCACTTTGTCAATTCAAAACCTGCAGTTTGAAGAACCTGAGATACTTCAGACTTAATAATCTTTAACTCCTCTACGCATGCAGCACCAGTCAACATATCATCGACATAAAAGTCGGATCCAATAACCTTAGCAGCTCTAGAAAAAGAAACTTTGGCAGACTCACTTAACCTTTTTAAACACCGAATAGCCAAAAACGGGGCTGGTCCAGTACCATATGTTACGGCGTTGAGCTTGTATAATCTCAAGGACTCAGAGGGGTCCCTTCTCCACACTATAAGTTGAAACTGCCTATCTGCTTCATTCACCATCACTTGGCGATACATTTTCTTTACATCGGCGGTCAGGGCAAAGCTATGCAGCCGGAAGCGCAGTAACGTTGAGTACAACTCATCTTGGATTGTCGGCCCAACCATCAAAATGTCATTTAGAGACTTCTGAGTTGACGATTTACAAGACGCATCGAAAACGACACGTAACTTGGTTGACGTACTTTGGGGTCTCAGAACACATTGATGTGGGATAACATAATGTGGAGCAGAAGGAAGTTTATCTGTAAGAGACATATGACCTAAGGAAAGGTACTCCTCCATAAATTCTAGGTACATTTCCTTCATCTCAGGGTCTCGAGACAGCCTTCTTTCAAGCGACAAAAACCGCCGTTTTGCAACTTCAAAAGAGTTGCCTAACTCATTTGGATCCGATTTAAACGGCAGTCTTACTTCAAACCGACCTGATGGCAAAACCTGAGTAGTCTTCCGGTAGTGTTCTTCACATAACTTTTGCTCAGGGGATAGAATTTTCTTCAGAGATGGCATTTCTTCCAGTGACCAAAACTTCTGTAGTGTGCTGTCAATAGACACTAAAATCTCTTCACTACAACTGAAACTTTTCACAACTTCTGTAGGGGAAGATGCCTTATATCTACCCGATACAACCCAGCCGAAGAGGGTTTTCTGCAGAGTTGGAAAGTCAGGACCTTGTCTAATTTGTCCAACAGCTAATAATTCGAAAAATGATTCTGCTCCTATTAACATAACTATTCTTTGTGGCTTGTAGAAATAGGGGTCTGCTAGTGGTAGGTTCTTTGGAATTTTCCAGTCATTGATATTGACCGACTGGTCCGGATGATATCCTGATATTGATTTCAAAATCCAAAAATCGAAGGAGAACTCACTACCATTTATACGCGACTTCACCATTGTGTGTACCTTTTTCTTAACTTGAGAATTGGACTCGCCAATACCAAGTAAGTTTATACACGACTCCTCTTTACGGATCTGTAAGCGGTGAGCAAGGTCCTCTGTTATAAAATTCGTTTGGGACCCAGAGTCAAGAAGTGCTCGGGCCCAAATATATTCACCGTTTTTAGTTCTTACACTTACGATCGACGTGGCTAAAATCACTCTGTCCAATGATGTCGCATGCATAACATGTGACGTGGAAGGCTGATCTTGATTTAAAGAGGGAGAAAGAATCTCTTGGGGTGGTGGCAACGCTAAACTATTTTCGGACACTGTATACCTATGCAGTAAAACGTGATGCGAGCGGCCACAAACTCGACATTTATTAAATTTGCATTTTGAAACAGTGTGACCCTTTCGCATACAATTGATGCATAAGGAAGCAGATTTTACGAAGTCAAACCTTTGCATTACCGAAAGGCGACCAAACGGACCACAGTTAGCTAGGATATGGTCTCCTGCATTGCAATAGCTACAACTTTGCTGGGATTTACTGTTGGACGAAGAACAAGAAAATGAGCTGCGATTATGTGGCTTGCTCGACATAACTTTATCTTGCTTTGGTTTCGTCGATTCTTCAGCGGATAAATGCTGTTATCGGCGGTTTAACATTTTTTCAAAATCGGACCAAAGCGGTAACCTTTCATAATCTAATTGTTCTTCCCATTTTTGTTTGGTCACTGGGTCTACTCTGTTTAAAACAAGATAGATCAACATTGCATTTGAAATCTTGGTGTCGTCTCCTATCGATAACAAAGAACCGTATATAGATGATACGGTGTCGATAATATTTCTTAAAGACGAAGCTGACTGTTGCGTTATTTTCGGAAGACTAAACAATGTTGAAATATTATTCATAAAAATTAAACATTCGTTATCATACACTTTTTTCAGGCTGATCATAGCCTTTTCATAATTGCTCTCGGTGACTTGGTAGGCCTTAATAGTTCCCAACGCTTCACCAGAAAGACAAGAAATTAAGTGATTGAATTTTTCTATGACGGGAATGCTGTCGTCTTGATGAACAAGAGTTTCGAAAAGGCTAATGAAATTCTTAAACTCCGAATATTTGCCGCTGAATTTCGGCAATGCCAAATTCGGAAGTCGAGCTCGAGTTGGGGCTACAGAAGCTGATCCAATTATTTTGGTTTCGCTTGCCGTCTTCAAGGCTGAGATAAGCGACATTATTTTTGCCTTGGTTATTATTGAAAGCTCTTCCAACTCTTCTCCGAACTCATCGCCATCATCTAAATCTTCGATCTGTTCTTGTATTTGAGTTGCCTTAATAATAGAAGCATTTAAAATCTCTAGCCGACAAGTTAGTTCTACTTCTTGGATCGGAATCTGGCCGGCTTCTATTCGATCATTTAATCGGCGGATGCTCATCACTGGTTTTTTGAGCTTATTTTTAAGATCCGCAAGAAGTTCAACAGATTTTGGCTTATCTGGACTCATTTTAATTTATTTTTTATTTTTATATATAAACCACGAAAATAAATAAATATATATATATAAATAAATTATTTATCCAAGAATAATAATTAATAAAATAAATAAGTTTTAAAAGAGGATAATTGTTCAATTAGAACGACGACAAATTGTTAAATAAATTTTCGAAACAAAATACTAAGAGTAAATAACAATTTAATTTAATTATTAAATTTGTTCGAAAAAATTATTTTAATAATTATTCACAACGAAAACGACGAAAGAAAAAAAAAATATTAAATTGAATATCGAGCCACGAGGTATCAAAATTAACAGTGCTTGCAAATGACGGCAAAAATCAGTATACCCGTCCGAATGCAGGGTAGCGCGTCACTTTTATCTTCAGCGCGCCAAACCAAGAGTCCAACAACAATTACAACGATGCTAACGGCAGACAAGCGAAGCGAAAAAGGAAAACGAAAAAGTTAACCGCTGCAGCTGCTTGTATATGAGGACTTATGTATTGGTTATATATAGCGGCTGGGATAATTTTACCAACTATTAATTTTCGAGTTTCAATAAATAAATTGGGGGCGACAGTGATTGCAATAATATAACACAATTATGTAAATATTGCGTCCAACGGAGGTTCAAATAGGTTATAATGTGTATGTGTATATGTATGTGTATATAATAAATTTTAATATAATTTTTTATTTTTATTTATTATAAATAAATACATGCACAACTAGCTCTACTATATCGATACGTCTGTGCCAAGAATTGAAAGCGAGGTGCAATTTTTCAGCACAAGACAATAAACAATTAAATTGTTTTTCTTATAAACTCAAGCTTTCAATTTTTTGCACAAATACCTCAGGTTCTGCTTTAGGGTCTTTCAATCCAGCTGCCACTTTCCTTTTGCACATTGAGCAGTCGCAGGGCATCCCTCTGGCAGCAGTTCTTTTGTGGCGAACAGGGTATTTCGCGACCGGCACGATATTTTAAGCAGGAGCTGCTGTGTATTTTCTGTCCACACCGACACGCCGCGGGCAACAAAAAAACACTATGTATATATGTAATTGAGTGCTTTGAACTCCACTTACACTTGCACTTTATATTTTTGGTTTATGTGTCACTGTCACTAGTTTCCAAATTAATAATTAAAAATTCGCCGAGAGCGAGAGAAAACTTTATTGTGCTCCCGCCTTCGCCCTAAACTAACTTACACTAAACTTCAAGTTTTTATTTTTTCAATATATTTCAAATTTCAATTTTGAGCGAACAGTTCGCTTTGCTTTTGTTTAACAATCATAGTATACTCAAATATATTAAACTTTATTGAAATATTTTTAAATTTAATCAAACAGTTTTATATGTTTTGTATTAAAAGTCATGTTTTCAGCTTTAATTTAAATATGAAAAACGAAACTAAGAATTAAATATGCCGATATTCGTTTTAAAGGTATATAAAAAAGTTGTACATTAGGCTTCATTGCCATAAGTATATACATAAATGCAATTTAAATAAACATCCTGTTCAATCGTATAAGTTTTTTTGACACACAATTAGTTTCTTAGTCCCGAAATGGTTTCTGGCCGAAAATCGTCTTCTCAAATAAGTACGCACACATACGCACTTCCTTATTCGTGCAATTCTATTTTTAGATTTTTACGCTCTCAACTTTGAGCGAGCGGAGAGAGCGGAATTTTCATCGCCATTAAAAAACAAGCTGCATATTAAAAAACCAATGTATGGCCGTTACGCATCTTAGAGATTATATTGGTTTTTGGTTCAATCCACCTGAACTTAGTAACTGGAGCACGAACAGGTGCCTGGCAAAAGACTTTGTTTAATTTCGCGTAAATCTGTGAAGAAATTCCGACCGAAAAAAACTACACCGAAATTAGGAAGAATTAAAATAAAGGGCGGTCGAAAAATGTATAAAAGTAATATACTAAAAAATCTTGTTCCTGGCGGACAGAAATTTCGTTAAAATTATTTAATTTAAACCATTAAAAAGATAACAATTTTCTTTTAACCATGTATATATAGCAACCAAATGTACAGACCGAAACGCAATAAAGGACGATTAGTCCTCAGAGAGATGATGAGGAAAAGCGAGTAGTGTTTTGGAAGCTATCCTAAGTAGTGAACAAAGATTTTTCAAAAATATAGATCAATCAATTATGTGTAAGTTAGCGAAAAATCTTAAAGAACTAGATAAATTACCTAACGTGATTACTTAGAGACTTTTCAGGAATAGGAAGAGTTTTAAAAAATTAACAGGGACATCGAATTCCTAGGTATAAAATTATCGTTTCCCGGTAGTTTTGTATATATTACTTGTTCATATATCCCACCATCATCTGAGTTCCCTATTTACGCAAAACACCTCTCCGTTATTCAGTCTATTTCCAAAAAACTGTCAAATCGAGATCAGGTAATAGTATTGGGTGATTTTAATATACCTAGTGCGACATGGTCCCCTGACGAAAACTATAACATTTTACTTCCTTTAGCGCAGCATGACTTTATTGACGGCTTGCTTGACATTGCGCTATCCCAAGTGAACCATGTTAAGAACTCCTTAGGACGTTAACTGGACTTGTGTTTTGTTTCAAGTTCAGAAGGCGTTTGCCTATCAAGAACGGGACCACTTACACAACCGGAAGATCCTTATCATCCAACTCTAGAGCTGACTGTAGACGTAAGAACAGAGCTGAACAAAAAATCCGAAAAGTCGGTTAAACGAATCCGCGGCTTTCGTAAGGCAAACTTTCATCTTTTAAATACTTTTATATCCGGCTATGACTGGTCCGAATTTTATTCATGCACTAACGTGGCTAAGGCCGTAAATATGTTTAATAATCAATTGAATTCCTTCTTTTATCTGTGTGTTCCGTTATACTATCCGGCAATTTCAAATAAATCTCCGTAGTTTAATAAAGAGTTGTCACAGCTAACAAATTTTAAGTCCAGACTTTTCAATAAATTTAAAATGTGCGGTTCACAATCTGCCTTCTCTCGGTACCTAAGGGCTAGGTCAAAATTTATCGTGCTTAACGCCCGGTGTTTTAAAAGCTATTTGACTCGTTGTAGGGTTTTGGATCTCTATAAAGTTAAGGCAGTCTATTCACCGGCTCCGGACGGAGTTCCAGGCTGCGTGCTTAAATACTGTGCTGAAACTCTGTGTAGACCTCTGTACAAATTGTTTACATTGTCTTTAAAAACATCTCATTTCCCACTTATTTGGAAGGAGTCATTTGTCATTCCCCTTTATAAGAAAGGAAATAAATGCAATACAAGTAATTACAGAGGCATATCCAAATTATCCGCCATCCCAAAGCTTTTCGAAAACACTATTACACCCCATTTGCAACATCTTTGTATCGTCTTGCCCCTGTGCAACCTGATAGTGGAAGCAACCTGCCCTTGTGCAGGTCCAAAATGCAAGTGTGGGTGTCCGTTGATGTGTGTCTGTCCGTGTGCAGACTAGAGTCCAAAAAGTGTAATGCAAAAAATGTTCTTCTGTGTTTCCCAAAGATCTGTATTGAACTGATTTCGCTGCTGAGTAGAAAGTTTCATACAAGTGACGAGCGTGCAAGCTCGTTTCAGTTACAGTAAAGTGGATATTATTTACATATACAATTCGGGTTATGAATTTTGGATTCTATAACAAAATAAATTAAATGTCGTGTTCCAACATCCTTCCAAAACTGCTGCTTGAGGTATGTGACACGTTGCCAGCGAGTCAGACTGTTGGGATTTCCATCCTCCAGACATGGTTCCGGAAGCGCCTTTAGAGACGAACCTAACAAAAAATGCGATGGGGTTAAAGCTTCTCCGTCGTTCGGATCCTCGGATATCGGCACTATTGGTCTCGAATTAAGGACTGCTTCGACTTCAATGGCAACAGTTTGCAGCTCCTCGTATGTAAGACCAGAATTGCCAAAGTTTTTCACCAGCAAATGTTTCATCGATTTCACCGCCGCTTCCCAGAGCCCGCCGAAGTGCTGCGCACGGGGAGGGATGAAATGAAACGAGACGCATGTTGAAGCGGTAAACGTTTGTAGGTCTTGCAGCGCCTGCTGACTGAAGAGCTGCTTCCTGAATTCGTCGAGTTGGGAATGAGCACCAACAAAATTAGTTGCGTTGTCGCACCAAATGCTCTCTGGAAGTCCTCTGCGTCCAACGAAGCGCTTTAAACATAAAACAAAGGTATTAGTGGAGAGGTCTGATACAAGTTCAACGTGAACTGCTTTGGCCGCAAAGCAGATGAATACGGCCATATAAGTTTTATATGAAACCTTTCCACGAATCCGATAGGAGGTAGAAAATGGTTCACATAGATCTACTCCTGAGATGACAAGCGGCTTGGTTAGGGTCAGCCTTTCCGCTGGCAGGGATCCCATAATTTGTTGCATTAGCTTGGGCTTGTAATGGCAAAAATGAACACAATTTTTAACCACCTTGGTGGTGATGCGACGAGCATTTGCGGTCCATATTTGAAGTCTTAGTAATCCTATTAGCGCTTTGGGGCCTGCATGCATATTGACTTTGTGAAGATGTTCAACGTACTTATATGTGACCAAGTGATCGCTAGGAAGAAGCAATGGAATCTCGCATCGACAGGGATTGGGGCGTTTGCTAGACGGCCGCCGACTCGAATTACTTGTATAAATCGGTTGCCAATATCAGCTTCAGCTACGAACGGAGTCAATTTTCTAAGATTTGGACTAAGACGATTTCCCTTTTGTATGTCAATTAAATCCGTTGCGAAACTTTGTCTTTGAATTGTGGGCACGATGTAGATAAATGCCTTCTGAATTTCATTGGCCTCAAGTTCGTTTGGCTGTGAGGCACGAAGTTCTTTGCTGGGAGGAACGCCGTTGAAAACTCGAAATATGAAAGCTACGATCCGGACAATTCGAGTATATGAAGAGATTCTGTTGATGAGCTTTTCAATTATTGTTGTCTCGATGCTGCTATCGCCACATTTAAAAGATACCACTTTTCGCAATTCTACTGCGTTATCCGCTGAGTTGTCAATTGGTTTTTCCTTTGGCCAAGTGCATTCGTTGAAGCGAAGAAATGTTGGTCCGCTGAACCAGATTGTGTTTTGTAGATCGGCTGCGCCACATCCTCGCGAAACGATATTCGCTGGATTCTCCTTACCCGGAACATGTCGCCATTTGATGTTCGCGGTGTTTATTTGAATAGTTGACACCCGATTGGCTACGAAACACTTAAGCTGGGATGTGTGCATTGTAATCCAGTGTAAGACAATTGTCGAGTCTGACCAAAAAGTAACCTTCTTGGATATATTCTCAAACTTATGTTTGATTTTATCCCATGTTTCGCAAAGAAGCAACGCTGCGCACAACTCAAGTCTTGGTAGACAGATAGTCTGAACAGGCGCTACCTTTGATTTTGCAATTACTAAACGCGAAATAGCTTGTTTTCCTTGAGATGATCGGATATAAATACAGCACCCGTATGCACGCTCTGAGGCGTCTGCGAACCCGTTTATCTCGCACTCCATACTAGACGAGGAATTGACGAACCTTGGAATTTCAATTTGGTTTAAAATGTGTAAATCAGGCTCGATTTGCCGCCATCTTTCTTGCAGCGCATCAGGCAGCGGCTCATCCCACTCAAGACTATTCCTCCAAAGTTCTTGTATAAAAATGTTGTACCTGATAATGATTGGACTTAGGAGTCCAAGGATGTCGTACAAACTTGGAATGACAGAAATAATTAGCCTCTTGGAAGAAGCTTCGGATTTTGGCAGATCAAAGCGGAAACAAAATATATCCGTTTGCGGTTTCCATGACATTCCCAAGGCCTTTGTCACTTCTTTACCATCCACCTTGAATTGGTATTCTCCTAAAAAATCACTCTCACCGCTAAAGTTCCATTTTGACAACTTTAAACCTGCTCGTTGAAGAATTTTCTTGGTCTGAAGCATTTTCTCTTGCAAGTCCTCTAAGCTGTCGGCTCTTGTGAGAAGGTCATCCACGTACATATCATTCTGTAAAGTATGAGATCCAATTGGGAATTCGTTTTCGTATCTCTTGGCGATGAAGTTAAGACTTTGAATCGCTGAAAATGGGGCACTTGCCAGGGCATAAGTTACAGTATTTAATCGAAATAACTGTATGGGCTGATCAATCGAATCTCTCCAAAAAAGGAGCTGAATATTACGGTCTTTAGAATCATTTTATTTTATATAGGAAATACTAAAAATGGATAACTTACCTAAAATATACTTTTATTATATTTCAATATACTCCTAAGGTAGTTAAATTTTGAAAATTAAATTAATTAAATAATAAATATTTATATTTGTATTTGTATATTAACTATTTTATTTATTAAATATGCAAAATAATTAAAATAGTATAGTGTTCTTGATTTTATTCTCCTTTTGCTTCCGATCACTACGGCCACGCTTTCTTGAATGTTTCTTTTTCCCTTCGTTTTATGCCTATGGCAGAGAACGATGAACATATCGATACTTTTTACCAGGGATCGCACATACAATATATAAATTCAGGGTTACACACAAAATATAATATAACTAACTTAAAACTACTTTGGCCAAGTTGACTAGGAGGGATTGCTTACATAGTTCTTATTACTACAATTCGGCCGTCCTGACTATGAGGATCTCCCGATACTCGTTGACTTACTTCTAGTAACAATGCTACTTTGGCCATATTTATTTGTTTTACAATTGTCGTTTATATCTATGTTTTTACTATTATTTCCAGTATTACTGTTTACAATAATATTATTTGTATTGCCAATTTCCTCCGTAGGATTCATTTCCTTATCTTTTATATCTGAACTTTCATGAACATCAATTTTTTCTTTTCCATTAAGCCAGGGTTTCATATTATGCACCGCCCATATACCAGAATATGGCACTTGGGACTGCTGAAAGTTCTCTACATCTTCAATTAAGTACCTATCATTATCTAACACCTTGGACACAACATAAGGCCCTTTAAATTTGGGAATTAACTTACTGGACACACCCTGCTGCGAGTTGAAATTTCTTACAACAACATAATCTCCCTCAAAAAATATTTGCGGCTTTTGTCGTTTTGAATCAACATAGTTTTTGTTATATCCTTGCGATTTTTTCTGGCATATATCAGCTTGTAGTCGTATTTCGTTTAGGTCTTTGTGCAAAATTTCTTGACTCTCATCAATAAAATTTTTCTTTTAAACTATCAATATAACAACCCTTCTGCCTAACCCCAAACAACATTACACTTGGGTATTGATTTAAACTTCGGTTTTTTGTATTATTCATTGTAAACTCTACTTTGTCTAAAACTTTGTGCCATGCTTGATTATTCTCTACATCTGTTAACTTTGCTATCATTGGACCTAAATCTCTATTGACTCTTTCTACTTGTCCGTTAGCTTGTGGCGAAGCTGTTGCTACTTTAATATGCCTTACATTGTTTTGTACAACAAATTTCTCAAATTCCTTTGATGTGAAACAGCTGCCTCGATTAGATATTATGTTTTTAGGTCTACTGTACGATCTGAAATAGTTTTCTAACGCTTCGATTGCTTCCTTGGAACTAGTTGTTTTTGTTGGATATAATCTGGTGAATTTTGTACATGCGTCAATTATTACTAGTATGTGCTTCTTATTAGTTTCCTTGCTATTTATCGGACCAAAGTGGTTAATGTGAATGGCTTCAAACGGACTTGTTCCTTTTGGAATGGGATGTAAAAAACCCTCAGTTTTACCTGTTTTATAAGAAAATGCTATACACTTTAAGCAGTTCTTTATGTGAATCTCAACTTTCTTTCTTATACATGGAAACCAATAACTCTTATTGATAAGGTCCGCTACTTTGTCAATTCCTACATGCCCCATTTCGTCATGTTATTTGTACAGAACATTTTCTTCCATTGATTGTGGAACACAAAACAGTAGCCTATCGTTCCTTTATTGTACACGACACCATTTCGTAATTCATAGTGCTCATCCTCTTGATTTAATAACATTTCTTTAACTCTATTTATATTTTCATCTCTTCCCTGACATATAATTAGATTTTCTTCGAAAGTATTTGTTTCAACTACGAGAATGCTATTACTTCGACTAAGTGCATCCACATGTTGCATTCTATTTCCCGACCTGTGTTCAAGCTCGTAGTCATAGTTTTGAAGCTCTAAAGCCCATTTTGCTATACGGGGGTTTATTTCTTTTTTATTTAAAGTTAAAGTTAACGAATTGCAATCAGTTACGATTTTGAACCTAGTTCCTTGCACATAAACTCGAAATCTTTTTAATGCGTTTATTATTGCTAAAGTTTCCAATGCGAAACTGTGGTATTTTGATTCCACATCGGTTGTACGTTTCGAAAAATAAAAGACAGGGGGAAATTTGTTATCCCTTTTTCTTTGTAATAATATTGCGCCATAACCTAATGAGCTTGCATCACAGTGCAATTCCGTCTCATCTCTTGGATCATATATTGCTAAAATTGGAGCTTCTATCAACTTTTCCTTAAGTATAGTGAATGCATTTAGTTCTTCTTTGCTAAAAACAAACTTCTTGTCTTTTCTGGTTAAATCGTAAAGTGGCTTTGCAATAATAGAAAAATCTTTAATAAATCTTCTAAAATAAGAGCACAATCCTATAAAGCTTGAGACCTCACTGACTTTTAAAGGCACTGGAAAAGACCTAATTGCTTGTAATCCCGTTTCGTTCGCTTTTATCCCATCTCCATTGACTGTATATCCCAAGTAATCAATAGATGATTGCAAGAATTCACATTTATCAAGTCTCAGCTCTAATTTGTTTTCAACTTATACGTTTCAAAACTTCCTTTAAAACTTCGAAATGTTCATTCAAACTCTCCGTCGCTATCATAATGTCATCAAGATAAATCACAACTTTTCCTGGTCGTACCATATCAGCAAATATTTTGTTAATAAATCTTTGGAATGTTGGTGGTGCATTTGTCAAGCCAAACGGCATTCTTAGAAATTCAAACTGCCCTAGTGGCGTGGTAAAAGATGTATATTTAATAGAATTATCATCCATGAACACGTGATGAAATCCGTTTTTTAAATCAAGCTTCGAAAGGAATTTTTTATTCGCTAATCTTTCCAATAAATCGTCAATTAACGGAATCTGGTAATTATCTTTAAGAGTGACCTTATTAAGACGACGATAATCGACACACATTCTAAGTTCTCCTGTCTTTTTCTTTACAAGAACAATTGGCGACACATATTCGGATTCACTTGGGCGTATATACCCATTGGCTAAATTCTCGTCTAATATTTTTTTGAACTTCGGACTTTTCTGCGTAAGACAGCCTTCGAGGGGGACACCGAAACGGTTTATCACTTTCAATTGTGATCTTCATTATACATTTTATTTTAGGTGCCATTGGACGATCAGCTTCTTCGTAAAATGTCTTGAACAAAGACTTCAGCTTACTTATATTTTCTTGATTCACCTCTTTTCCTATCGTATACGTCGCTTTACCATCGCAAATAACATTTATATTAAGCATATCTCTATCAAATGAATCCACTTTGTAACTTTCTTCATTCGCTACGATTTTGTCTAATCTGGTATCAACATCGTCCTCTAGAGCTTCATAGACCTCAGCACTAGTATCCGCTACAACTTCTAAACATTTTGCTACCTCGGGCTTGCTCGACTTCTCTACTCTTTTCTCTACTTCTATCTGCTTCTCTACGTTGACTTCTACTTTGTTATTGTTTCCAAGATCGCTCTCTACTTTTGTCTCTACATCTACCTGTTTCTCTACATTGACTTTTACTTTGTTTAACAAATCACTTTCGCATTTTTCCACTAAATGTATACCCACTGGCTTAACAGATAAATGGTTAACATCGTTAACTACTTGTACAAGTTTAAAATTACTTAGACTTAGAAAATCGCGTCCTACTACCATTGAGTACCTTACAGATTCATCAGTTACAACCAATAATTTAATTAATACGTTTTTATTTGAACTTATAATTAAACAAACTGTTTTTCCAATTACATTTAGTTTACTTTCATTTATTCCGTAGAATGTATTATTCAACGTGTCCTTATCAATGATTACGTTACTGGGAACTGCGGATTTCTTTAAAAACGAAACGGGACTTCCCGAATCTATGAGGCACTCTATGGAATACAATTTATTAGAATTATGTATCGTATTTTTAAATTGAACTTTCAAATTTCTTACATATTCGTTGTTATTCTCTTTCTTCTTGTACAATGAACACTCTCTAGCCAAGTGTCCAACTTCTCCACAGGCATAGCAAGCTCCATTAGCCCGTACTGGCTTGCGACATTCCTTAGCCTGATGACCAAAATTGTGACAGTTAAAGCATTTCATGACCCTCTGTTCCGGGGTCACGGCGTTTGGTAAAGACGTACCTTGCATCCTACCTTGTTGTACTGGTGCTATGGGTTCCAATACATCAGCAGGCACTGCAAAACGTAGTAACTTCGCTTGGTTTTTAAGTTGTACATTTTGTATGCCATCTATCAAATACTGAACTAGTTCGTGAACAGTCATAGCGACGTCTTGTGCCAGAGTAAGCTTGTCAAAATAGTAAACGGCGAATTTCTCACCGAACTGCCACTTGCGGTTTTCAAACTTGCGTCGCATTTCCAATACGTTATCCTTGGTTCCAAAAACAATTTTTAATTGTGCCAAAATCAGGTCAATACTTCCAGACAACAGTGATGGGCGAGATAACAGCCAAAAATTAGCCTTGCCCTTTAAACGCGAGCAAATTAATGGACGCATGACGTCATTACTGACCTTGAACACATTTCGAACATTTTTAACCATCAACAACCATTCGTTTATGTTGCCACTGCCGTTGTATTCTGGGAGCAGCTCTTTGACGGTGTTTAAATTCATTTCTGGCTTTAAAAGACGGTCAGCATTTTCGAAACGTAAATTTTTCATCGCGTTGCCACCCAACTCACTTTGTAGCACGCTAAAAGTTGAAGAGTTTGGTTGAACGCCGTTTCCTTCGAGTTGAATGCCATCACGATCAATCGTCTCGAAAAGCTTAAGTTCGTCGCCGTAAACGTCTTCATCTTCTTCTTCGCCGTGTTCTTCGTTGTTGTTGTTGTTGACTGCCTTGGCGTCAGCCATCTCACCGCCTTGGTCTTCGTTGTTGTTGTTGTTGGCTGCCTTGGCGTCAGCCATCTCAGCACCAATTTCACCAGAAGACTCCACTTTTTCGTAGTACAACTCCGGTGCAATTTCAGACGGTAGTACCGCACTTAACTGCGCAATTAGTGAAACTTTGTTTCCCTTTGTGGACAGGCCAAGTTTTTCACAGAAACTTTTGATTTCGATCAATTTGAGTTCGCCGAGATTAATGCGTGAAGCCATGTTAATAGACATATGCCTATTTTACTTGCTTAGGTTCAGTTACCACTTCTGAATTATAGTGTTCTTGATTTTATTCTCCTTTTGCTTCCGATCACTACGGCCACGCTTTCTTGAATGTTACTTTTTCCCTTCGTTTTATGCCTATGGCAGAGAACGATGAACATATCGATACTTTTTACCAGGGATCGCACATACAATATATAAATTCAGGGTTACACACAAAATATAATATAACTAACTTAAAACTACTTTGGCCAAGTTGACTAGGAGGGATTGCTTACATAGTTCTTATTACTACAATAGTTAATGTGTTAAATATTCTATTAAATTAATTAAACAATTTAAGTAGTTTATATAATAAATATACTATTTAATAATTAAAATAGTTAATATATTAATTATACTACCTAATTAATATAGTTAATATACAAATACATTCTTAAATATTATATATACATTTTATAAAAATTACCCATTTCGCTTTCGACAACTTGGAGAAAATTTATAAATATGTATGTACTTAATATTAAATATAAATAGGATATCCTGTAGCTTAGTTTTATAATTAAGCAATAATTTCGTGTTTTTATAACTTTTTATAAAATAATAATATTAGCTTTAAATATTTATTAGGTATAAAAAAAAAAAACGATGGATAAATAAAAATAGCTTTTAGAGTGCCGGAGAGTGCAGAAGTGTTTTGCGCGAGCTCCGGAAAAAAAAACCGCTCAAAAGTGAAAAACAATAACTAAAAACAATAGAGTGGTGTAATAAAGGCAATCTTATTGCTAAAAACAGTAAATAATAATTAGTGCTATGTAAAAAACTAGTGCAAAGTTATTATAAAAACTAAGAAGTGCCACGAGTGATAGCTCAATGAGCGGCGATTCAAAAAATGAGCGTAGAAGCTCCGTAGACCAGAGAAACAGTTATATTTCTTATTTCTCAACCCGTGATACAGAAGTAGAAAGAACTTCTTCAAAGAGCAACTCAGCCCTACTGACCATTGACATTGCGAGAGCACGGTCTTGTTCTCCCGCCCTACTCACACCAACTCCCACTTCATGGAGCTTGCAGTGTAGAACCCCACCCCCAGCTTCGACTAACAGCTCACCAGCCACGAGCACTGCGACCTCGTTAATTTCTGCAACCGCAGCCACTGCAACAACAACATCAACGGTCGCCGTCAACAACAACGCGATTTCGAATGCGTTTGCAACTTCTGCAGCGCCGAATAAAACTACAAAGCCAAGTGTAAGTACGAGTGCCAATATCGGCAATATCAAACAACAACAAGTGGGTCCGGCTATACAGACTGGCATGGACCGTTACGTCCAAATCAAACGGAAGCTAAGCCCGCAAAATAAAATGGTTGGAAATAAACCAAAACAAAATTGCCCTAATAAAGGCAGCGAACAACCAGGGGCATCTAGTAAAAACAGATTCGCCCTATTGTCGGAAATTGATAATAATCAATCCGAATCTGGACAGGCTGTTCAAAAGAAACCAAAGCCCCCACCAATTTACATAAGGGAACAGAACTCAAATACCCTAGTAAAGAAAATTGTTGCGCTGGTCGGGAATGACAACTGTTATGTTACTCCCCTTGTTAAAGGGAATATTCATGAAACAAAGCTTCAAGCTAAAACTGAAGATCAATTTAGAGCTGTAACAAATTACCTAGACGAGGCTAGGAAACCCTACTACACGTACCAGCTCAAGAGTAGCAAGGGCTTGCAAGTAGTGCTAAAGGGCATAGAGCCCGACGTATCCACCAATGAGGTAAAAGAGGCACTGAAAGAAAAAGGATTCTTCTCCAAAAATATTATTAATATTATCAACAAAAATAAAAAGCCGCAACCACTCTTTAAGGTCGAACTGGAGCCTGAAAGCAGAGCCTTGAAGAAAAATGAAGTGCACCCGATCTATAAACTGCAATACCTGTTGCACAGAAGGATTACTGTTGAAGAACCGCATAAGCGGAATGGCCCGCTGCAATGCACAAACTGCCAAGAGTATGGACACACCAGAAACAACTGCGGGCTTCGTTCAGTCTGCGTAGCTTGTGGCTTCCACAAATCCGAACCTTGCCCTGCAAGCAAAGAAGACCCAAAGACAAAGACAAACCTTATGCAAAATCAAAACATTTTAATAAATTTGCTCACATCCCAACAATCTAAATAATCGATGTCTTGTCTTCGAATCTCCATGTGGAATGCCAATGGCGTTTCACGGCACAAACTTGAAATAACTCAATTCCTCAATGAAAACCAAATAGATGTAATGCTGCTGGCAGAAACGAATCTCACAAGTAAATACAACTTCCAAATAAGAGGTTATACTTCATACTGCACAGATCATCCGGACGGTAAGGCTCACGGAGGAACTGGAATCAGGGAACGCATTAAGCACCACTTTCACCAGAGGTTTGCAACAAATTATTTGCAGGCTACATCTATAAAACTACAAGCAGGCAACGGCAGTATCACTATAGCCGCTGTCTCTTGCCCACCGCGTTTTACAATAACTGAAGAGCAATTCTTGGACTTCTACAATTCACTCGGAGATCGCTTTATAGCAGGAGGAGACTACAACGCCAAGCACACGCACTGGGGATCAAGACTAGTGACGCCCAAAGGAAGACAACTGTATAAAGCAATCATAAATTTGAGCAACAAACTCGACTATGTCTCCCCTGGCAGCCCCACATATTGGCCAGCTGACTTCGCTGTGACCAAGAACATCCCAAGAAATTTAGTCAGCGCCAAATCGCTTTCGGACTTATCATCGGACCACTCGCCTGTTTTAATAACTCTCCTTCAAAGCCCGAAAGTAATCGAGCATCCCTTCAGGCTGACCTCGACTAGAACTAACTGGCTAAAGTACAAAAAGTACATAAGTTCCCACATTGAACTAACACCACAGTTAAACATAGAGAACGACATCGACTTCTGTGCTGATGCCCTGGAGTCAGTACTCGTGGCAGCAGCCAAAATCTCAACTCCAGAAGAGACAATCGTGCGTAGCAACCAATACAAAACTAATCTGCAAATCGAACAACTGGTTCGGGAAAAACGACGTCTAAGACGCGTTTGGCAATCCTGCAGATCGCCCCATTCGAAGCAACTCTATAATGATGCCACCCGCAGACTCACCAAAACCCTCAAGCAAGAAGAGGAGCTTGCGCAGCGCCGGTACATCGAGAAACTGTCGCCGACCAGTACAAAGCATCCTTTGTGGAGAGCTCACCCAAATTTAAGCTCTCCGATAGAATCAGTCACTCCGATTAGAAACTCCTCGGGTACTTGGGCCCGCAGTGACGAAGACAGAGCCGAAACATTTGCTTTACACCTACGAAATGTATTTCAGCCGAACGCCGCCACAAACTCTCTTCAACTACCGCCGTTTAGCTCTGAAATTGCAATTAACCCGATTTTGTTTCAAACACCTGAAATTGCTAAGGTCATTAGGAAGCAAATAAAACCGAAAAAGGCTCCAGAGGCCGACCTAATAACCCCAAAATTGATAATTGAACTTCCAAACTGCGCAGTGGATGTTATATGCAAGCTATTTAACGGGATCGCAAAACTTGGCTACTACCCCAAAAAATGGAAAAAGTCCGTGGTTATAATGATACCGAAGCCTGGCAAAGACCACACAATTCCCTCATCGTACAGGCCAATAAGCTTACTATCGTGCCTGTCCAAATTACTGGAAAAATGCCTGCTCACGCGCATTACACCATATTTAAGAGAACAAAACTTAATCCCGGCGCATCAATTCGGGTTTCTTGAAAGCCACGGAACGAGAGGCTGACTACGAACGAGAGGCTGACTACGTCCACATTTGCTGACGACACCGTCATCCTGAGCCGCTCAAGATGCCCAACTAGAGCAACAGCTCAACTGGCTGATCATTTGGTGGTAGTTGAAAAGTGGCTATCAGACTGGCGAATCAAAATTAATGAACCAAAGTGTAAACATATAACGTTTACCCTTAACGGACAATCGTGCCCGCCGCTAACTTTGAATGGTACGCAGATTCCCCAAGCCAGCGAGGTAACATATCTTGGCGTCCACCTCGACAGACGCCTAACCTGGCGGAGGCACATTGAATGCAAGAAAGTACATCTCAGACTTAAAGCTAGCAGCCTACACTGGATTATAAATTCTCGATCACCCCTGTGTCTGGACTTTAAAGTTCTTCTCTACAACTCCACCCTCAAGCCCATTTGGACCTATGGCTCCCAGCTCTGGGGGAACGCGAGCAACAGCAACGTTGACATCATACAGCGCTCACAATCAAAAATCCTGCGAACAATCACTGGGGCACCATGGTATATTCGGAACGAAAACATCCACAGGGATCTGGGCATACCACCGGTCAAAGATGAAATAGCAAAGCAGAAAGCGGCCTACCATAACAAGCTTACACTGCACCCAAATAATCTCGCAAGGAACCTAAGACGGGTTTCGAACAGAACTCGTCTGCATCGTAACGATCTACCAGCCCAGCAATAAATATTAGGGCCCGTTAGTCTAAATTCAGTCTACATGACTGTAAGTTAAGTTATATTCTTAAGATTTGATATACTTATTGTTAGTCTCATATAGAGAAGATTCAATAAATAAAGCATATATTTAAAAAAAAAAATAAAAATAAAAATTAATATCTGCATATTAAATTAAATGTTTCGTTTTATATAAATTAACACAAAACGAATTCGCAACCGAAGTTGGCCACGCGCATCCGGTATTGCACCAGCAAGCAGAAGTGCAAGGGCAACTTCCCGGCTTCGGTCAATAGCTCCCAAAAAGTGCTGACTGCAGCGTCTGAACCACTTCCCGCTGCAGCGACGACAACGGCAAAGCTCCGACGTTGGCAGAGGCAGCGACAAAGTTATTGGGTATAAATATGGCAATTTCTGTAAACATAATTTAGTTCCAATTTTTGCGCAAATAAATACGGACCAAGTGTCCTAAAATTTATATTTTTATACCCTTGCAGAGGGTATTATAATTTTGGTCAAAAGTGTGCAACGCAGTGAAGGAGACATCTCCGACCTTATAAAGTATATATATTCTTGATCAGGATCACCTCCTGAGTTGATATAGCCATGTCCGTCTGTCCGTCTGTCCGTCTGTCTGTCCGTCTGTCTGTTTCTACGCGAACTAGTCTCTCAGTTTTAAAGATATCGAATTGAAACTTTGCACACACCCTTCTTTCCTTTGCACGCAGTATATAAGTCGGAACGGCCAGGATCGGCCGACTATATCCTATAGCTGCCATATAACTGAACGATAGAAAACGCCATAACTCTGGTGTTTGTAAAGTTAAAAAGTTGGGATTTTCTATGGCTTTTTTATTTGGCCAATCAATTCGACCTACCAAATTTCATAAGGATCGGCCGACTATATCCTATAGCTCCCATATAACTATAGGAGATACCATAACTTTGGTGTTTTTAAAGTTAGGAAGTTGGTATTTTCTATGAGTTTTATATTTGGCCAATCAATCCGACCTACCAAATTTTATAGGGATCGGCCGACTATATCCTATAGCTGCCATATAACTGAACGATTGAAAATGCCATAACTTTGGTGTTTTTAAAGTTAGGAAGTTGGGAATTTTATGAGTATTTAGAATGCATAATATGAATAATTTTGGAGAATATTATTTACAGAATATTCTGCAAGGGTATATCAACTTCGGCTCCGCCCGAAGTTAGCTTTCCTTTCTTGTTATAAATACTGAAGTCACTCGTGTTTAACTGGCGTCCAACGTTTAAGGGTCCTGTCCGCGGAAATATCCTTGGTATCGAATCAAAGGAACACTCGTAAGAGCACCCCATAGGCTGCCCGGGTTCCACCGATCCGAAAAATAAGTCGCGACTCCAAAAATCACTTGTAAGTGCACCCCATAGGCTGCCCTGGTAACACCGGAAAAAAAGGCGCACCAAAGGAAAGGCAACACTGCTGGACGACCCGCCAAGAAAAGGACTCACTTACATCAGACTGCAGGAGATCGCCATAGACAACTGGACAGGAGTGTCAGGAAAAGGTACCCCAGTAGCAAGGAGCAAAAAGGACTACTACCAACTGACCGGTTCAGGATGTATTTTATTTTACTGTAAGCTAACTTTTTAATTACAAACCACAAACCAAATAAGAAATCACAAAAGTGAAACATACCTAAAAGAAATCTTTTTAAACAAAAGCTAAAAAGCTAAAACAATGGCAAAAAAGCCACAACAAAAGCAAAAGCAAAGCAAAGAAACACATAAAACAAATAATATTTAAAATCTAAAAAATTATTAATTTAAGAATTTATATTTTACATACAACCCTACACAACCCTACACACAAAAAAAATATTTTATTACAATGGCTAATCCTAATAATCTGATCAGGCCCGCGATGCTACCCAATATTGGGGTACAAGCCCCTGAAATAAACCAAGTCCCAGCAAACTTAGTTAATATGCAAGCCCTAATACAAGAAATAGTAGAGAGAATTCTAAATCAAAAATTAAATCCAGATTCAGTGCCGCTACTCGATCAAACCTATACTGCTAATGCAAATAATATGAATGAATTTGACAGAGTCCGAGACATAGTAAAAAGCCTCAGGGAATTTTCTGGCCAAGCAGGAGAATTCAGCTTTAAAAGAAAGAACGTAGAGAGAATAATAAAAATATATTCATTAACAGAAGGATCCCCCAGGTACTATTCAATTTTAAATGTTATTAGAAACAAAATAGTAGGTAATGCAGACTCAGTTCTAGAATCATATAACACACCACTAAACTGGACAGCAATCTCCAAATGTTTAACAGCCCACTACGCTGATAAACGAGACGTTACGACATTAGAATATCAGATGACTTCGTTAGTACAGGGTAATCAAACCACAGCAGATTTCTACCAACAGGTCTATACTCACTTATCACTCATCTTGAACAAAATTTCATGCATGGAAATGGGAAGAGAATCAATCGATCTTTTTGCCTAATCTTACAGAGACAAGGCGCTTGATACTTTTATTAGAGGTCTTAACGGCGACTTGTCTAGACTGCTAGGTACCAAAGAGCCGGCAGATCTTCCATCTGCACTTCAACTTTGCGAAAGACTAGAAAATCAAAATTTCAGAACCAATTACGCCAATAATAATCAAAACAAGAAAGTTTGAAGGCCCTACTAGAGGAACTGCCTTACCAAAAAAATTCGCACAGCAACCATTCAACGCAGCTAGACAACCATTTATCCCACATTTAGCTCACGTTCCACAGACCCCGAAAACGACACTCTATTTTCCACAGCAGCAAATGCGATTTAGTGGACATCAACAACAATATTCTGCTTACCCAGTAATCCAAAACCTCAGCCTAAGCCAGAACCTATGGATATAGATAAAATTTTACAGACAAGACAAATAAATTATATGAACAGACCAAATAATGGAATGCAGGGAAAACGACCACCACCTCAAATGACAAGCGGACTGGTAGATAAAAGACAGAGAAATTTTCACATAAACACTGAACAAGAACAGACATTAGAAAATACCGACCAATTAACAGAAACTGACGAGACAGCAGCCGAATACTACGCGGAAATTCCAAATTTCGAACAAGAAACAGAGGAAACTGAATATACTGGCCTTTATTTTTTAGAGTATTTAGAGTTATTTAGAGTAAAATCCTCTTCATTACCTTACTTTCAATGTAAAACTGGTGATGGAGAGATGATCAAAATTTTAATAGACAACGGCTCTAATAAAAATTATATCCAACCGCGATTGGTAAAAAAACCAATCGAAAATAATAAATCTTTTTATGTAAGCTCCGTAGCCGGAGATATCCATATCAACCACCACACAATTGCCAACCCATTTGACTTAAAAGATACATTTGTCAAATTCTTTTTACTACCCTCATTAAAATCTTTCGATACTATTATAGGAAATGATACACTTTTCGAAATCAACGCTCAAATAAATATGCAGGAAGGTTACATTTCAATTAAAAACAAACGTAAAATTAAAATAAAACAGAAAGATTCTCCCGAAGTCACTAAGTTAGATATTCGAATAGACCATACAACAAAAACGCAAAAAGAAAATTTAAAAATTATTTGCTTAAAATTTCCAAACTTATTTGGCGACCCGGACGAAAAACTGACATACCCTACCAAAGTAGAAGCCACTATAAGAAGTACAAACGAAAGTCCAATATACTCAAGGCACTACCCATACCCAGAAGCTCTTAGGCCCGAAGTCGAAAAACAAATACAAGAGCTACTCGAAAACGGCGTAATTAGACCTTCAAGGTCTCCGTATAATTCTCCAATATGGATTGTTCCCAAAAAAATGGATGCCTCCGGACAGAAAAAACATAGAATGGTGATTGTCTATAGGAAGCTTAACTTGGTCACTATTCCAGACAGATACCCTATACCAGACATAAACAATGTACTGCCACAACTAGAACAAAATATATTTTTTTCTGTTTTAGACCTTAAAAGTGGATTTCACCAAATCTCACTCAGACAATCAGACATAGAAAAAACTGCATTTTCAGTAAATCAAGGCAAATATGAGTTTACCAGACTCCCGTTTGGACTTAAAAATGCCCCTTCCATTTTTCAATAAGCGCTAGATGACATTCTTAGAGAACATATAGGAATTAGGTGTTTCGTCTACATTGACGACATTAATATCTTCAGTAAAAACGAAGAAAATCATCTAAAAGACATAGAAATTGTATTCAAAATTCTTGAAGACGCAAACATGAGAATTCAATTAGATAAATGCGAATTTTTTAGGAAAGAAGTGGAATTTTTAGGATTTTTAGTAGCAGATACCGGTATTAAGAAAAATCCGGAAAAGGTGAGAGCAATCGTCGAATTCCCCGAACCAAAGACACTTAAAGATCTTCGTTCCTTTTTAGGACTGTCAGGGTTCTACCGTCGCTTCATTAAAGATTATGCAAAGCTTGCAAAGCCCCTAACAGCCCTTTTAAGAGGGGAAGAGGGCCGAGGCCGTATCTCAAAAAATGCCTCAAGCAAAACTCTGATTGATCTTGACAAAGAGGCAAGGGAAGCATTTAGAAAATTAAAACAAACTCTTGCCTCCGAGGAGGTACAATAAAGAATTTCAATTAACTACCGATGCTTCAGATTATGCTATTGGTGCCGTATTGGCCCAAGAAGACAAACCCATAATGTTCATTTCTAGGACTCTTAGTAAGGCAGAAGAAAGTTATGCCCCTAACAAAAAGGAAATGCTAGCTATAATTTGGTCTATACAGACTCTTAGAAATTTTCTGTACGGTTCGACTAAAGTGAAAATATTTACAGACCACGAATCTCTCACACACCCAACTAACCCTAAAAGCCGTAACGATCAGATGAAGAGATGGAAAGCAATTCTAGAGGAGTACAATCACGAACTGCTCCACAAACCTGGCAAAGCAAACGTTGTTGCCGATGCTCTGAGTAGACCACCCATTCAAACGCGAGGGGAAGTAAACACACTAACAGGCACTATTCACAGCAGTTCTAGTTCTCCTGAGAGACTAATACCAATGGCAAAAGAACCAGTAAACGTTTTTAAAAATCAAATACTATTATATTTAGGAAATACACCCTCCTATAAATTCGAACTTGTTTTTCCCACGTACCATAGACACATTATTACAGAACCAATTTTTAATTCAGAAATCTTATCAAAAATTTTAAGAGATACCCTCAACCCGGCCGTCATTAACGGAATTCATACAGACGAAAAAAACCTTAGGTCAACTTCAGGAAATCTATCCGCTTTTCAATAAATATAAAACTAGAGAGAACGCTATAGTCGGGTGCCCCGACTATCAGATACCCGTTACTCAGGTAAAAGGAGTGCGAGGGAGATGGAGATAGAAACTTTGATCACGCATAACTTTTTAACGAATGGTCCGATTTGAAAATTTTCTTCTACATTTCGATAGGTATTGATAAACACAATAAAACTGCATTTTTACTTTTCCGAAATATTTAAATTTTTAAAATCGTATAAAAGCGATTGTGGGCGTTAAAGGGGGCGTGGCACCTTTTTGAAACAAACTTGCGCTGCGTAGGAACTCCTAGAATCTGCATGCAAAATGCCAATCTTCTAGCTTTTATAGTTTCCGAGATCTCAGCGTTCATACGGACGGACAGACGGACAGACGGACAGACAGACAGACAGACAGACGGACAGACGGACATGGCTAGATCGACTCGGCTAGTGATCCTGAACAAGATTATATATACTTTATAGGGTCGGAAACGCTTCCTTCTAGCTGTTACATACTTTTGCACGAATACAATATACCCTTTTACTCTACGAGTAACGGGTATAACCAGATTCTCAAGCAGATTAGTTAAAGATTTAAAAGACGAAACTGATCAAGAGAATGCATAAAAGAGCACATAGAAATAGCAATAAAAACAAACAACAATTGTTAAACAAAGTTTACTTTCCACACATGAGGGCCAAAATAATAAAACTTGTAAAAGAATGCCAAATTTGTAAGGAACATAAATACGAAAGACACCCCAACAAACCAGAGTTACAAAAAGCACCAATACCACAATACCCAGGTCAAATTATTCACGTTGATTTTTACCTCACATGCAAAAAAGTCGTTTTGACTGCAATAGATAAATTTTCAAAATTTGCACAGGCTAGGATAGTCAAATCTCGAGCAACTCAAGACATAAAAGAACCTTTAAAAGATTTATTAATCAATTTTGGTATCCCAGAAATAGTAGTAATGGATAATGAGAAATCACTTGGTTCGGCTCCCGTAATGCGGATGCTACAAGATCAATTTAATATCGAAGTTTACAAAACACCTCCATATAACAGTTCGGCAAACGGCCAAATCGAACGTTTCCATTCAACACTGTCAGAAATTATTCGGTGCCAAAAGGCCGACAAAGTACACGCTTCGTTAAAAGATCTTATAGACAGATCAGTTGTCAAATATAATTATTCAATACACTCAACCACTAACAGAAAACCAGTTGACTTATTTTTTGGAAGAAAGGTAGCACTTAACCCTAAACTACAAGAAACAGAGAGACAAAAAATTACAGAGATAATTACAACCACTCAGGAAAAAGACCTAACATACCATAACAAAAGTAGAGATCAAATAAAACAAGTGAGAACGCTATAGTCGAGTGCCTCGTTACTCAGTTCAAATTATCAATTTGAATTCGCCGATCTCTTAGAGTTTATGTTTTTGAGTGCAATGCTTACATACATACACACATACGCCATTGTTTGAATCAGACCTCCAATTTGGCTAACTTGATTTGATTTGCATAGTTCTTGGGATATTGTTCGGTATTGACAAATGAAAACCATCGCAATTTCCTTTAATAAAAATCCTTATCAAGAATTAACGTTGACTTTGTTGAGCACCTTGGCCAGCTGTTCCAAAATCATCCGTTAGATGGCGCCATGAAAGGCGGAAATGTAGGCGCTAGCCATGCTTAATAGATAGGTATTGACGAAACAAATACATATCAATTAAAATTTTCATAATAGCATCAAAACTTTGGCCACAGCTTGTGGCTTGTGGGCGTCAGAGGGGGCGTGGCACCATTTTGAAACAAACTTGCGCTGCGTAGGAACTCCTAAAATCTACATGTAAAATGCCAATCTTCTAGCTTTTATAGTTTCCGAGATCTCAGCGTTCATACGGACGGACAGACAGACGGACAGACGGACATGGCTAGATCGACTCGGCTAGTGATCCTGAACAAGAATATATATACTTTATAGGGTCGGAAACGCTTTCCTTCTACCTGTTACATAATTTTGCACGAATACAATATACTCTTTTACTCTACGAGTAACGGGTATAAAAATATTCCCCAGGAGACGAGATATTTGTTCAAAATAATAAAAGATTAGGTACAAACCTATCCGCCAGATATAAAAAGAAACCGTAAAAGAAGACAGAAACACCACAGTACTAACAAAAACTGGAAGAATTATTCATAAACAACTTATTCGAAATTAAATCACATTTACAGAACCCTTTTCACTGCGTGCGCTGCTGACGTACAAATAACTGACTACACGAAATCCAATATCGTGACTCTAATTACCGGACTGGCAAAGAAAAATAGGAAGAAACACTTAAAAAAATTAATTACACTGCTAACTATAAATTAAAAACATACGACCCAATATTGCCATTTATAACCGAAGAAATTAGAATTTTAAAAAATTTAATTAAAAACCTCAAGATTAAGAGTAGAAGGAAAAGACATATAGATTTATTAGGCAGCGCCTGGAAATGGTTAGCTGGATCCCCCGACAGTAGAGATTTCTAAATAGTTCAAGAAAAAATAAAGTCAGCATTAACTAAGAACAACAATCAAGTTATTCTAAACAGACTTATCGCAGAAAAAAATAAATAATATCACCCAGGCCAATGCAAATCTTATAAACAGCTTAAAATACGGAGGAGATCCTCAAAGAGACACTAGCACAATATTAATGTTTCAAATTAAAATTCTTAAAGAAGAAATTGTAAACTTAAGCCACGCAATACAATGGGCAAAAGCAGATATTAGTAACACCCATATATAAGGAGATGAAGAGGTAAATGAAGTTATAAAAACACTTTATCAAGACCAGTTGCCATACACTAATTTTGAAGAAGCCATGAAAATAGCAGAAGTAAGCGTAGCAAGCAATGAGCCAACACTTATTTATATCATTAAAATTCCTATAACCGACACCAACTATTGTGAAGAACTTTTAATCAAACCAATAAAAATTGGTCAATATGTTAATAAAATTCAAAGCAAAAATGTAATCAAATGTAAAGAAAAACTTTTTGCAAAAATTTCCAAATGTAATAATTATAATGAGATAACCATTTGTAAACATAGAAATATTTTTTTTTTTTTCGCGCGGAGTCCCACGGCCCACTTAACCGCAGCCGTGTATCGTACGGCACGATTCGCGATAAGATAGACGAAAGATAGGAATATAAAGGTAAAGGTCCGGGGAAAAAAGTAATAGTTAGATCAATCTTGTGCCAATGAAGCAAGTATTAATCGTTTTAGGAGCGGCAGAGAGTCAAGATTTGATATTACAGGAAAAAGTCTATTATAGTCAGAACATAATACTCTGAAAGGCTCATGCAAGGCATAGTTAGATCTACAATGATTTAAAGTTAGGGGAATATAATTTCTAGTTAATCTACTTGGCACAGAAAAGTTTAGCCGACTTAACAAGTCGGGGCAGTCAATATCACCATGTATAAGGTTATAAATAAAGATAGTACCAAGCATCGTTCTACGGTTGGCTAGGGATGGTTAATTAATCAAAAGAAGTCTACTAGAATAAGAAGGTAAGATAAGATTTGCATCCCAGTTTAGGCGCCGTAAAGCAAAAAGAAGGAAGTTTTTTTGTACAGATTCAATACGACCAATATGTATTCCGTATTGTGGACTCCAGACGGGAGACCCATACTCCAGAATCGGACGGACTAGCGAAATATATAAAGTTCTAGTCAAATAAAGATCATCGAATTCTTTTGACCACCTTTTAATAAATCCAAGCACTCCTCTGGCTTTATTAACCATGGACGAAATGTGATTAGAAAATTTTAGTTTGGGGTCCAAGAGAACGCCAAGATCGTTTACAAGAGTTATTCTATCCAAAGACCTGCCACTTAACGTGTAGGTCGCGTATATCGGATTGGCCCGATAAAAAGTCATCAGCTTGCACTTGGAACCGTTTAAATTTAGTAAATTATCTCGGCACCAGTTTTGAACATTATCTAGATCGGATTGCAAGTCTAAATGGCAGGAAATGTCCTTATACTGCAGGCACAACTTAACATCATCTGCGTACATAAGTACGCGAGAATGACTTATAATTGAGGGAAGATCATTAATAAATAATGTAAAAAGTAACGGACCCAGATGGCTCCCTTGTGGGACACCGGAGGTAACACGGAGAATTTCAGAAATTGAATTTTTAAAAAGGACCTTTTGTGAAAACTACTATTGAAGCCTTTTATCACTAATGAAGTGAGCTCTAGAAGGTTTGTGATTGTGGATCTACGTTTAATAAATCCGTGTTGACACGGAGAAATGATTGATCCGCAAAGGTGCTGCAAATGAGAAGTAATAATTTTTTCAAAAAGCTTAGGAATAGCTGACAACTTAGAAATTCCTCTGTAGTTACTGGCTTCTAACTTGTTACCTTTTTTGAAAAGAGCAAATAAATCGGCTATTGCCTGATCTGTGGTTGCCGTCATGTTTTCGAACGATAGCGAGGAAGGAAAAGAATTAGATTTACGCTTGGTGTTAACAAAATTATAAAACTGTTTCGGGTCCTGAGAGAACTGGACCTTACAACGGTTTAAGTAACTGTTATAACACTGAGCATTAAGCACGGTAAATCTTGACCGAGCACTTAAATATCTAGTAAAAACAGATTGAGAACCGGTATTTTTATATTTCCTAAAAAGTCTGGACTTTCATTTCTTAAGTGTGTCAACTCTTTGCTAAACCAAGGTGATTTATTGGAAGTTGACGGATAGTACCACGGAACACAGGAATTAAAAAAATTTATTGCAGTGTAAAAAACATTAACTGCATCGGACATATTAATGCATAGGTAAAGATCAGACCATTTAAAGCCAGAAATAAAATTATTTAGCCTCAGAAAGTCTGCCTTGCGAAAACAATGTATTCGTTTGGATTTTTCTGATTTTTCTTCTATAACTCTACCCGTATCAAATGAAAGTTCGAATGTTGGGTGATATGGATCTTCAGGTTGCGTGAGTGGTGCTACTCTGGACAGAATACACCTTCAGGATTTGATACAAAACACAAATCAAGTAGGCGACCTAATGAATTTCGAACATGGTTTACTTGAGATAGAGATATGTCAAGCAGGCCATCAATAAAATCATGCTGTGCTATAGGTAGTAAGGCATTCGATCCATCCTCAGTGGACCAAGTAACTCCAGGTATATTAAAATCACCTAGAACTATCAACTGATCCCTATCGGAAAGCTTATTTGCAACGGACTTAATGACGGATAGGTGATTTAAATAATCAGGAAGTTCAGAGAACGGCGGAATATATGAGCAAGTTATTTATATAGAGCTGCCAAAAAGCGATAACTTTTCACAAATAAATTCAATGGTATTGAATTCATCAAAAAATAACTCCTCAGACGGGAGGTTTGAAACAACTCCAATTAAAACTCCACCTCCCCGTCTAGAGGGACGGTCATACCTATATATTGTGTACTTACCTGGAAAAACTTCGGAGCTAAAGATCTCCGGCTTTAACCAGGTTTCTGTAAACACCATAAAATGAGATGCAAAGGAAAGGCTATCGGAATACAATTTAGTGAGCTTGCTACGCAAACCTCTTGCAGTTTAGTTAGTTTTTTGAAACTGGTACACTGGTTTGGCCTCGACTAGGAAGTTTTACTCCCACGGGCCCCTTCTTCTTTATCTTAGCCTCGAACTCTTTTACAACCATATTATCCGGCCAAAAGTCGCCCGAGCATATGGCTTCAAAAAGCTCGTTAGGGACAGTTATCTTGAAAGATGAAATGTCTCTAGCATAAGAAAACTTAAACTTTTCCACCTTTACACTATTACAATCGGCTTTAGTTTTGTCTTGTATATAAGACAATACATCAGAAGATGTTTGATCAGGGGAAAGCCGAGAAACGAAAATTTGTTTCTTGAGTGGAACCACTGAAAGGGATTTTGGTGGAGCAGACATTGCTTCTGCCAAACCAACTTGAGCCGGTTGTCCGGACTCAGTAGTCCCTTGTGGTGGTGATGCTACATTCTGAGAGGTAGGTGGATCTACTAATTGTGAAACCACTACGGACAAATCGGAATTCTTAGAAGTCCCTGGTTGCATGCATTCTGAAACGGATTGTTCGGATACCGAATCTTTTTTAGCTGCCGATCTTAGCAACATTTGAGGGTTTGCTGAAATCGGCTGCTGATCCGCCGGAATGCTCTGTTGTTCTTTTGATTTCGGTTGCGGGGTGTTCCCCTTTTGCTCCCTTACCACCAGCGGCCTTTTTGCGCTTAGGGGACTCTTCTAATAGCTTACGACTATTAAACTGCGAGTCCAGCGCAGAGAGGAGATCATCAGCTCGGCGAAAACTATCTCTAGCAACACCAAAACAGCTAATCAGCCCCATCAGGCCGCCTTTAGTTTGGCGCATGAACGATTTCATCTCGTTCGCAACCTCGACACAAGCATCACAACAAAACTGCAAATTGGGCCCCTTTGATAGGTCATCACTTGTCCGGCCAGTAAAACCGGCGCACTTGGTGTGCACCATATTTTCACACAGCCAGCAAGTCATATTCGACTGGTCAGCCCTGATTACGAGGCTGCATTTCTTGCAGAAGCAGACTAAATTTTTATTATTCATTTTATTTAATTGGGACCACTGTACCAAGAAAGCGAATTGAAATTTATAAGCAAGCAGTTAGAATTACCGCAAGAGCGCAGAAACTGCACGCTTAGAACTTTCACAGCAAAGAGAGCAAGAGAGCGGGAGCGTAACTAAGTTAAGCATGCACAAAAGAGAAAACGGTGTGGATAAAAGAAAAGAAAACACAGATAAGAATTACGAAAATAAAACAATTAATTAGTATTAAATACAAAGTGCACTCGCGAAGCGAACGGAGCTTAAATTTATGTTTAAACAAGAGAGAACGCTATAGTCGGGTGCCCCGACTATCAGATACCCGTTACTCAGGTAAAAGGAGTGCGAGGGAGATGGAGATAGAAACTTTGATCACGCATAACTTTTTAACGAATGGTCCGATTTGAAAAATTTCTTCTACATTTCGATAGGTATTGATAAACACAATAAAACTGCATTTTTACTTTTCCGAAATATTTAAATTTTTAAAATCGTATAAAAGCGATTGTGGGCGTTATAGGGGGCGTGGCACCTTTTTGCGCTGCGTAGGAACTCCTAGAATCTGCATGCAAAATGCCAATCTTCTAGCTTTTATAGTTTCCGAGATCTCAGCGTTCATACGGACGGACAGACGGACAGACGGACAGACAGACAGACGGACAGACGGACAGACGGACATGGCTAGATCGACACGGCTAGTGATCCTGAACAAGAATATATATACTTTATAGGGTCGGAAACGCTTCCTTCTAGCTGTTACATACTTTTGCACGAATACAATATACTCTTTTACTCTACGAGTAACGGGTATAATAACACGGAAGAAAATTAAAATTGTTTTGATAACACCCACCGATGGGAATAAACGAAAACAAAATACAAAATTCGAAGCGCAGAAAAAAAACACGACCGTTCACTTTGAAAGTCAGAAACGATATGATAGACATAAGTAATTCCTCTTGCCTACCAAATTTATTAAAAAGTCGACCTGCCACGTGCACTCGAATCAACAACCAACACATTCCAGTTATTGACGAACTCGCACCTGGAATCATTCTACTCAACAAATTCTCCGGCAACGTACAAATAAATGGGACATCCACAAGTCTCAACGGAACCTTTGTTATTAACTTCAGCAATTCCACAATTAATATTGATGGACAGACCTTCACCAACAAAGACACGGTACACTATCACCCGATGCCAGCAATTCTCCAAACTGAGATGACCATTAAAAAGATAGAAGAAAAGCTATCATTATAATTGGTAAAAGAACTGAACATCAACAATTCCAAGACCTTGGAAGTGTTAAAAACAACATTGCATTCAGCTGATTTTCTAATAAGTTCCATAATAATCATCGGACTAACTGCACTAGCTAGCCGCTTCTTGATTAAAAGGGTCAAAATACTGCACATCAACAAAATAGCTTCCGATAGCGAGATCAATGACCGCATCGAGCGTGGACACTCGACTTAATGGTGGAGGAGTTAACTCAAAACGAATTCGCAACCGAAGTTGGCCACGCGCATCCGGTATTGCACCAGCAAGCAGAAGTGCAAGGGCAACTTCCCGGCTTCGGTCAATAGCTCCCAAAAAGTGCTGACTGCAGCGTCTGAACCACTTCCCGCTGCAGCGACGACAACGGCAAAGCTCCGACGTTGGCAGAGGCAGCGACAAAGTTATTGGGTATAAATATGGCAATTTCTGTAAACATAATTTAGTTCCAATTTTTGTGCAAATAAATACGGACCAAGTGTCCTAAAATTTATATTTTTTTAAATACGGAAGTCACTCTTGTTTAACTTATATTTAAATTTAATATAAAAACATCCCTTTTAACACAAAACATATAAAACTGATTCATTAAATAAGACAATATTTAAATGCAGGTTGATAATATTAGACATGATGTTAATCGTATTTACTTTAAATATTTTAAGTCATTAAATCAAAGTTGAATATATTTGAATAAAATTTAAATTTAATAAATAAAGCGAAATATATTTAATTAAATATCCTTTAAATATATTCAAGTTAAATATAGTTCGCGTTTGCTTTTGTTTAACAATCATAGTATACTCAAATATATTAAACTTTATTGAAATATTTTTAAATTTAATCAAACAGTTTTATATGTTTTGTATTAAAAGTCATGTTTTCGGCTTTAATTTAAATATGAAAAACGAAACTAAGAATTAAATATGCCGATATTCGTTTTAAAGGTATATAAAAAAGTTGTATATTAGGCTTCATTGCCATATGCAATTTAAATAAACATCTTGTTCAATCGTATAAGTTTTTTTGACACACAATTAGTTTCTTAGTCCCGAAATGGTTTCTGGCCGAAAATCGTCTTCTCAAACAAGTACGCACACATACGCACTTCCTTATTCGTGCAATTCTATTTTTAGATTTTTACGCTCTCAACTTTGCGCGAGCGGAGAGATCGGAATTTTCATCGCCACCAAAAAACAAGCTGTATATTGCAAAACCAATGTATGGCCGTTACGCATCTTAGAGATTATATTGGTCTTTGGTTCAATCCACCTGAACTTAGTAACTGGAGCACGAGCAGGTACCTGGCAAAAGACTTTGTTTAATTTCGCGTAGATCTGTGAAGAAATTCCGACCGAAAAAACTACACAGAAATTAGGAAGTATTAAAACAAAGGGCGGTCGGAAAATGCATAAAAGTAATGTACTAAAAAATCTTGTTCCTGGCGGACAGAAACTTCGTTAAAATTATTTAATTTAAACCATTAAAAAGATAACAATTTTCTTTTAACCATGTATATATAGCAACCAAATGTACAGACCGAAACGCAATAAAGGACGATTAGTCCTCAGAGAGATGATGAGGAAAAGCGAGTAGTGTTTTGGAAGCTATCCTAAGTAGTGAACAAAGATTTTTCAAAAATATAGATCAATCAATTATGTGTAAGTTAGCGAAAAATCTTAAAGAACTAGATAAATTACCTAACGTGATTACTTAGAGACTTTTCAGGAATAGGAAGAGTTTTAAAAATTAACAGGGACATCGAATTCCTAGGTATAAAATTATCGTTTCCCGGTAGTTTTGTATATATTACTTGTTCATATATCCCACCATCATCTGAGTTCCCTATTTACGCAAAACACCTTTCCGTTATTCAGTCTATTTCCAAAAAACTGTCAAATCGAGATCAGGTAATAGTATTGGGTGATTTTAATATACCTAGTGCGACATGGTCCCCTGACGAAAACTATAACATTTTACTTCCTTTAGCGCAGCATGACTTTATTGACGGCTTGCTTGACATTGCGCTATCCCAAGTGAACCATGTTAAGAACTCCTTAGGACGTTTACTGGACTTGTGTTTTGTTTCAAGTTCAGAAGGCGTTTGCCTATCAAGAACGGGACCACTTACACATCCGGAAGATCCTTATCATCCAACTCTAGAGCTGACTGTAGACGTAAGAACAGAGCTGAACAAAAAATCCGAAAAGTCGGTTAAACGAATCCGCGGCTTTCGTAAGGCAAACTTTCATCTTTTAAATACTTTTATATCCGGCTATGATTGGTCCGAATTTTATTCATGCACTAACGTGGCTAAGGCCGTAAATATGTTTAATAATCAATTGAATTCCTTCTTTTATCTGTGTGTTCCGTTATACTATCCGGCAATTTCAAATAAATCTCCGTAGTTTAATAAAGAGTTGTCACAGCTAACAAATTTTAAGTCCAGACTTTTCAATAAATTTAAAATGTGCGGTTCACAATCTGCCTTCTCTCGGTACCTAAGGGCTAGGTCAAAATGTATCGTGCTTAACGCCCGGTGTTTTAAAAGCTATTTGACTCGTTGTAGGGTTTTGGATCTCTATAAAGTTAAGGCAGTCTATTCACCGGGTCCGGACGGAGTTCCAGGCTGCGTGCTTAAATACTGTGCTGAAACTCTGTGTAGACCTCTGTACAAATTGTTTACATTGTCTTTAAAAACATCTCATTTCCCACTTACTTGGAAGGAGTCATTTGTCATTCCCCTTCATAAGAAAGGAAATAAATGCAATACAAGTAATTATAGAGGCATATCCAAATTATCCGCCATCCCAAAGCTTTTCGAAAACACTATTACACCCCATTTGCAACATCTTTGTATCGTCTTGCCCCTGTGCAACCCGATAGTGGAAGCAACCTGCCCTTGTGCAGGTCCAAAATGCAAGTGTGGGTGTCCGTTGATGTGTGTCTGTCCGTGTGCAGACTAGAGTCCAAAAAGTGTAATGCAAAAAATGTTCTTCTGTGTTTCCCAAAGATCTGTATTGAACTGATTTCGCTACTGAGTACAAAGTTTCATACAAGTGACGAGCGTGCAAGCTCGTTTCAGTTACAGTAAAGTGGATATTATTTACATATACAATTCGGGTTATGAATTTTGGATTCTATAACAATATAAATTAAATGTCGTGTTCCAACATCCTCCCCCCGTTGGAAGGACTCTTTTTCTTGCAACAGATTGCTTAAACTGGGAGCGGCGCAATTTTGCAGATGGGTCGGCGAGTAACTCCTTTCATCGTCTTTATTTCGATAACTCTGACTTTTCCGTCAGCTCCAGAACAAGTGTTTAAGATTCGACCGAGAGGCCACTGCTGAGGTGGAGTGTTGTCATCATGGATGATGTTGGCTTGCGGCGTCAACCATTTGCTTCGAAGTTGCAACGTGTGAAGGTAGTCCCGTCGCCAGAGCTTCCAAAACTGCTGCTTGAGGTATGTGACACGCTGCCAGCGAGTCAGACTGTTGGGATTTCCATCCTCCAGACATGGTTCCGGAAGCGCCTTTAGAGACGAACCTAACAAAAAATGCGATGGGGTTAGAGCTTCTCCTTCGTTCGGATCCTCGGATATCAGCACTATTGGTCTCGAATTAAGGACTGCTTCGACTTCAATGGCAACAGTTTGCAGCTCCTCGTATGTAAGCCCAGAATTGCCAAAGTTTTTCACCAGCAAATGTTTCATCGATTTCACCGCCGCTTCCCAGAGCCCGCCGAAGTGCTGCGCACGGGGAGGGATGAAATGAAACGAGACGCATGTTGAAGCGGTAAACGTTTGTAGGTCTTGCAGCGCCTGCTGACTGAAGAGCTGCTTCCTGAATTCGTCGAGTTGGGAATGAGCACCAACAAAATTAGTTGCGTTGTCGCACCAAATGCTCTCTGGAAGTCCTCTGCGTCCAACGAAGCGCTTTAAACATAAAACAAAGGTATTAGTGGAGAGGTCTGATACAAGTTCAACGTGAACTGCTTTGGCCGCAAAGCAGATGAATACGGCCATATAAGTTTTATATGAAACCTTTCCACGAATCCGATAGGAGGTAGAAAATGGTTCACATAGATCTACTCCTGAGATGACAAGCGGCTTGGTTAGGGTCAGCCTTTCCGCTGGCAGGGATCCCATAATTTGTTGCATTAGCTTGGGCTTGTAATGGCAAAAATGAACACAATTTTTAACCACCTTGGTGCTGATGCGACGAGCATTTGCAGTCCATATTTGAAGTCTTAGTAATCCTATTAGCGCTTTGGGGCCTGCATGCATATTGACTTTGTGAAGATGTTCAACGTACTGATATGTGAACAAGTGATCGCTAGGAAGAAGCAATGGGAATCTCGCATCGACAGGGATTGGGGCGTTTGCTAGACGGCCGCCGACTCGAATTACTTGTATAAATCGGTTGCCAATATCAGCTTTAGCTACGAACGGAGTCAATTTTCTAAGATTTGGACTAAGACGATTTCCCTTTTGTATGTCAATTAAATCCGTTGCGAAACTTTGTCTTTGAATTGTGGGCACGATGTAGATAAATGCCTTCTGAATTTCATTGGCCTCAAGTTCGTTTGGCTGTGAGGCACGAAGTTCTTTGCTGGGAGGAACGCCGTTGAAAACTCGAAATATGAAAGCTACGATCCGGACAATTCGAGTATATGAAGAGATTCTGTTGATGAGCTTTTCAATTATTGTTGTCTCGATGCTGCTATCGCCACATTTAAAAGATACCACTTTTCGCAATTCTAATGCGTTATCCGCTGAGTTGTCAATTAGTTTTTCCTTTGGCCAAGTGCATTCGTTGAAGCGAAGAAATGTTGGTCCGCTGAACCAGATTGTGTTTTGTAGATCGGCTGCGCCACATCCTCGCGAAACGATATTCGCTGGATTCTCCTTACCCGGAACATGTCGCCATTTGATGTTCGCGGTGTTTATTTGAATAGTTGACACCCGATTGGCTACGAAACACTTAAGCAGGGATGTGTGCATTGTAATCCAGTGTAAGACAATTGTCGAGTTTGACCAAAAAGTAACCTTCTTGGATATATTCTCAAACTTATGTTTGATTTTATCCCATGTTTCGCAAAGAAGCAACGCTGCGCACAACTCAAGTCTTGGTAGACAGATAGTCTGAACAGGCGCTACCTTTGATTTTGCAATTACTAAACGCGAAATAGCTTGTTTTCCTTGAGATGATCGGAGATAAATACAGCACCCGTATGCACGCTCTGAGGCGTCTGCGAACCCGTTTATCTCGCACTCCATACTAGACGAGGAATTGACGAACCTTGGAATTTCAATTTGGTTTAAAATGTGTAAATCAGGCTCGATTTGCCGCCATCTTTCTTGCAGCGCATCAGGCAGCGGCTCATCCCACTCAAGACTATTCCTCCAAAGTTCTTGTATAAAAATGTTGTACCTGATAATGATTGGACTTAGGAGTCCAAGGATGTCGTACAAACTTGGAATGACAGAAATAATTAGCCTCTTGGAAGAAGCTTCGGATTTTGGCAGATCAAAGCGGAAACAAAATATATCCGTTTGCGGTTTCCATGACAATCCCAAGGCCTTTGTCACTTCTTTACCATCCACCTTGAATTGGTATTCTCCTAAAAAATCACTCTCACCGCTAAAGTTCCATTTTGACAACTTTAAACCTGCTCGTTGAAGAATTTTCTTGGTCTGAAGCATTTTCTCTTGCAAGTCCTCTAAGCTGTCGGCTCTTGTGAGAAGGTCATCCACGTACATATCATTCTGTAAAGTATGAGATCCAATTGGGAATTCGTTTTCGTATCTCTTGGCGATGAAGTTAAGACTTTGAATCGTTAAAAATGGGGCACTTGCCAGGCCATAAGTTACAGTATTTAATCGAAATAACTGTATGGGTTGATCAATCGAATCTCTCCAAAAAATGAGCTGGAAATTACGGTCTTTAGAATCAATCATGAATTGCCGATACATTTTAGTTATGTCGGCTGTGAAAACGAATTTGTGTAGTCTGAATGCCAGCAGAGTTAGAATAAGATTTTGTTGGATCGTGGGTCCAACCATTAGGATGTCGTTCAGAGACAAATTCGATGTCGTTTTTGCGGAGGCATCGAAAACAACTCTCAGTTTAGTTGTTGAGCTTTGTGGCCGCAACACGGCATGAAGCGGTATGACATAATGAGGTTGGTTAATAGTAAAATCAGATGCGAGTTCCATATGGCCAAGATCAATGTATTCTTGCATAAACTCGGTGTACATTTTCTTTTGTTCAGGTAGGCGTCCTAATCGCCGTTCAAGCTGAAGGAAACGCCGTCTGGCATTTTCCAACGAACTTCCGAGACTAGTTGGGGATTGTGCAAATGGCAAACGGACTTGAATTTGACCGGAGTCAAGAATAACAGCGTGGTTAAAGAAATGTTGAATGCACTCTTCTTCTTCAAGCGTAAACCTATTTTTGCTTATGTCCTCAAATGATTCGATTTTCCAAAACTGTGCTAGAGCATCGTTAAGATCCTGGGTCTTAAAAACATTGCAAGAAAATGCGTGCGCCTTTGCGTCTGGTTGTAAACCGTCTTCGATTTTGCCTCCAACAATCCAGCCGAGCGATGAGATGAGTAGACAAGGTAAGCCCGGTCCTAACGATAAGTTTTGACCAGTCAGCAAATCAAAAAAACTCCTGCGTACTGATCAAAATATCAATCTTGTGAGGCTTAAAGAATTGTGGGTCGGCCAAATCGATGTCTTCAGGGATCGACCATTGCGATGTATCTATGCAGCGTTCTGGCTGCTGCTGAGCTATAGATTTCGTGATTGAAAATTGCAGCGTCCACTCATCAGCTGATAACCGAGACCGAATTGTTGCTTCTAAAGAAAATTTTACATGCTCTCGAAGGTTTCCAATTCCTGATACCTCAAAATTCTTTCGCTTAAATGGTATCTGAAGGGTCTTCGCTAGAGTTTCTGTCATAAAATTGACTTCTGACCCTGAGTCTAGCAGAGCTCTGGCAGAATGAAACACGCCATACTTGTCCTTAATTAGGATGAGCGCTGTTGGGATAAGCGAGCGTTTTGAGTTCCGTGTAAGTCCAGCAAACATCTGGGTTGATGAGCTTGTGAATTGACTTGCTCTTCACCTTTCTCAATCGTTGTCTTGGGATCGGCTGGGCGATGCAAAGAGGAATGATGTAATCCGTGGCATGTCCTACAACGAAATTTCGAAGGACAATCTGCTGCAATGTGACCTTTATGTAAAAAATGTAAGCATAAAGTAGCTTGCTTTGCCCAGCTATGACGCTTTTCGAAAAAAAGTGAAATGAATAATGGACATGATCCTACGCTATGATCAGTTGAATTGCATTTAAAACAACTCCGTTTGGTAGCTATAAGTGTTTCTCATATAGTTTACCTTCAACTGGAAATTTTAGATGAGACTCTAAAAATTGACAATGTCTGCTCAAAATATTATAACAATCTTCCCACTTCGGAAGATTTTCATACACCTGGGCTCTGTCGTATGCTTGTTTAGAATCAGAATCGACTTTCTGCAGGACGAGATGAAGGATTATTGCACTAAGAATGTCTTTCCCAGTGCCAAGAGAAAGAAGCGAGCCAAGAAGTGCTGAGACAGTATCTAAAATTTGTCGAAGAGAGCACGGGTCAGCCTTCTTCATGTAAGAAAAGCCAAATAAACTGGTGACATGCTAAATAAGAATTAATACTTTCTTATCGTAACGCTCTTGTAACTGATTTAGAGCCTTTTGGTAGTTGGCATCTGAAACTTGAAAGGCTGACACAACGGACCTGATAAGCATCTAAGTCTACTTTGTCTACTTTTGTAATGCTAGCATCTTCGTCGACCATATGTTTAAATGCAGAAATAAAGCGTTTATAATCACTATATTTTCCGTCAAACCTTGGCAATTTGAGAGCAGGGAGCCGTCTGTGGTTTCCGCTACCTAAGAACGTGGAATTCGTGACGCTTAACTCATCAGACCGCTGCGGCCTATTCGAAGCTATCCTTTTTATAGAGTCGCCTTGCTAACAATACAATCTTTTTCATTTTCGGATCTAGAATTCTCTGTTGGATCCAACTCCTCGACTTGCACCTGAATTTGAGCCGATTGCCTATAGTGGCACTCTAACACTTGCAATCTTCACTTCGCCTTACTGGAATCGATGACAGTAGCAGCCAAAGCTCGTTCTTTGCTGCTCATGAAATTCTGTTACAGCACGGCGCGCTTGGGCCTGAGACACACCAGCTGCTCCTCTACTGGCGGTTTTGTCATCTTGTGGGATAGATTAATATATTAGCAGAAAACAAACACAAACTCAGGTGATGTGCAGGTTACAGCGATTGTGGATACAGTTTTAAAGCCGTTGAGTAAAATGTTAACACTAACTTTCATGAACTATTTTCCAGAAGCTTAGCTTTACCAAGTAGACTTTGAGTGAAAGCTTTAACCTTGCCAAATTTTCAACACAATGAAAGGGCCTTTACCTTTTATTTTCCAAATAATTCTGGTTTATAATGACTCTTTGTGGTTGGTTTAGCTTACGGTTCGGTTGTTCTTTCAACTGAGTAGCTACCCTATGTGAGGTTATGTGCATCCAATTGATGTCCAATCTCCACAGGTTCTGTTGTCGACGGATCCTTCGTGATCCTCCAATTCCAGTACAATCCAAGACTGCAGGTGTCCTGTCACGGTCGCCAAATGTATCGTCTTGCCCCTGTGCAACCCGATAGTGGAAGCAACCTGCCCTTGTGCAAGTCCAAAATGCAAATGTGGGTATCCGTTGATGTGTGTCTGTCCGTGTGCAGACTAGAGTCCAAAAAGTGCAATGCAAAAAAGGTTCTTCTGTGTTTGCCAAATATCTGTATTGAACTGATTTCGCTGCTGAGTACAAAGTTTCATATAAGTGACGAGCGTGCAAGCTCGTTTTAGTTACAGTAAAGTGGATCTTATTTACATATACAATTCGGGTTATGAATTTAGGATTCTATAACAATATTAATTAAATGTCGTGCTCCAACAATCTTTGTAGATCGATTATTTCTCCATATCAACATGGATTTATAAGGCGAAGATCTACGACGACAAACCTCTTGGTGCTAACGTCTTTTGTAATAAATGGCTTTAGAAAGAACATGCAGACTGACGTAGCTTACACTGATTTTAGTAAAGCGTTTGATTCAGTAAATCACTCGCTTCTTGTATTAAAGCTAGACTTCTTAGGGTTTCCATGTGATCTTCTAACATGGATCTCAAGTTATCTGAGAGGTAGGACTAAACGAGTCCTCTTTTAAAACTCGATCTCTGATTTGATCCGAGTTACTTCAGGGGTCCCACCAGGAAGCCACCTTGGCCTGCTTCTTTTTACTTTATTTATAAACGATCTCCCTCTAGTCTTGACAAAGTCGCGTGTCCTTATGTACTCAGATGACGTTAAGTTATTCCTGCAATATAACGAAATTTCTAGCAGTTCAGACTTACAATCTGACCTAAATGCTTTTCAAACATGGTGTTGTGAAAATCTTTTGGATTTAAGTGCAAAGTAATGACATTTTTTCGGGTGAACCCACAATACGCAACGTAAACGCTGGGTGGTTGCGCGTTGTCTAGAATTACGGACGTTGATGACCCTGGCGTCCTCCTTGACCCAAAACTTAAGTTTTGTGACCATATTACTTCTATGGTGAATAAAGCCAGGGGAGTACTTGAATTTATTAAAAGGTAGTCAAAGGAATTCGATGACCCCTATGTTACAAAGACTCTGTTCATTTCACTAGTCCGCCCAGCACTTCTGTTCAGCAGTTTGGAGTCCTCAGTATGGTGTACATATAGACCGGATAGAGTCTGTGCAAAATAACTTTTTATTATTTGCTATACGGGGCCTTAACTGGAATGCAAGCCTTATTTTACCATCCTACTCTAGTAGACTTCTCCCAATTAATCTACCATCCTTAGTAAACCGTAGAACGGTGCTTGTCACAACTTTTATCTATAAACTTATTCACGGGGATGTGGAGAGTCGCGAGTTACTGGGTCGCATAAGCTTCTCCGTGCCTAATAGAATTACCAGGAACTATGTTCCTCTTAATTAAATATTTGTAGATCTAACGTTGATATGCATGAACCGTTTAGAGTAACGACTATAATAGACTATACCATATTACTCCTACTACCGACTCTTTGCCAAGCTTAAAAGCATTAATTTTATCTTACTTAGCACAAAATTAGTATTAGTATTAGTCTCGTAGGTATTTCTAATCTTAGTCTGTCCGCTTCTACATTGTGCTTTTTAACTTCTCGAGATCTCGTTTTTGCGCCTATTAGGCTCCGCGCGTAACAAGCACTACTTGGTTTCGTTAGAGGTCATAAAAGCAGCCTAGCTCGACTGCCACCGATAAAAAAAATTGCAAAGATTAAGGGACGTCCTTCAACCTTCTTGGAAGAGCCAGACACCAAAAATTCCATATGAAGGAAAACCCAATATGTTACGCCAAGACCAACTATCCCTATCGAATGCAGGTAATGACTGGTAAAATTTGCTTCATATCAGCTACCTCAAGCTAAGCCTAGGTAACAATGTTATCCAATAACACGCCATAACCACCCTCACGACCCCTGCCAAAAGCGACGATGCGTCCGGGTCATATCAATAAATATGAACAAACCGAAAAATAAAGAGCTTTCAGAGCTTTCAGGGATTAGACAATGCCAAGACAATTTCATACTCAGACCGAATAAGAATCATCCTGACTGAAAGCAAGATGAACGTGTATCACAACAAGAAAATTATCAGACGAAAGAAAGAACATTTTAATGAACAGGTGGAATACACAAATCGATCCAGAACATACATAGACATGCCCTCACTTTAATTTTTAGAATAAATTGATTCTCGTTTGGTGAAAGTTATGCAAGTTTATGTTATTGAACTTGCGGGTTCTTGACCGTTGTATCAAAATGTTGCAATGTTGGCGTCGACAATCAAAAGGCTTTAGAAATAGGAAATATCATTAAATTCTGGTATTATTGTTTTAGGAATTCATATAATGTTAGTTTGTTTAAGGCTTGTGGAAGCGGTTCTTGGATTGTTGGATTAGGCCTAGCATTACATTTTTTGATATAAAAAGTTCATTACATAGATTCTAAATTTTTAAAATACAATTTTCATAATTAATTGGTTCCAGTTCAGGTATTCTTATCAAGTAAGGTATAGTTGTTTTATAATGTTAGACAGAGACATCAGCAAATTCTACCGTTTCCTCAACTAAAAACGAGGTAATGTTATTTTTTGAGATATTTTATTTATTTCGTAAGACTATTAATGTTTCCTATTTCTTCTTTCATAACTCTAACAACTCTTTGCGAGCTTAAATCGATGTCGTTATTAAAAAATCGGTTTTTTTAATTGAATTTGTTAGCATATTAGAAGTAGTTGCAAAATTATTTATTCTGTCTTGAAGGTGATTATTGATAATAATTTGATTATTGTTATTTTTTTATTAAATTATTGAGGTTACTTTCTATTATAACTAAATCTTCGTGATATGCGTTGCTTGCGATATATTTCCAAGCTCATCCAATCATATTTATAGACCTAGCTTGACGGCTTTTTGTTGTTAAGGTAAGTGTGCTTAGAGCAGAAAGTGATTGAATTATTTCGTGTGTCAGAGTATGATAATGTAAACTATTTTTATACCCGTTACTCGTAGAGTAAAAGGGTATATTGTATTCGTGCAAAAGTATGTAACAGGTAGAAGGAAGCGTTTCCGAAAGCTAGAAGATTGACATTTTGCATGTAGATTTTAGGAGTTCCTACGCAGCGCTTGTTTGTTTTAAAATGGTGCCACGCCCCCTCTGACGCCAACAAGCCACAAGCTGTGGCCACAGTTTTGATGCTATTATGAAAATTTTAATTGATATGTATTTGATTCGTCAATACCTATCGATTGGCTCAACGTTAATTCTCGATAAGGTTTTCTATTAAAGGAAATTGCGATGGTTTTCATTTGTCAATACCGAACTATGCAAATCAAATCAAGTTAGCCAAATTGGAGGTCTGAGTATAACAACAACGTATGTGTGTATGTATGTAAGCATTGCACTCAAAAACATAAACATAAACACAGCTGTTGGTGCAGGACAAAAACTGCCTGCGCTAAAGCTGCGCTGGTGCTGATGCTCGTGCTGTAGAGCTGCCAGCTTAAGAGATCGTCGAATTCAAATTGATAATTTGAACTGAGTAACGGGTATCTAATAGTCGAGGCACTCGACTAGAGCGTTCTCACTTGTTTGATCTGTTCACTGTCTGTTCTCTTATTTGTAATAGTTCCATTTCAATCTGTTTTAAATTTATGGCGTGAATTAATTTTATTGTTTATATCTGTAATTTTTCTATACCCTTGTGTATTGTTATGGTATGTGCATCGGTATAATTCGTTAAGTCGGTGGTCGGGATTACCTTGGTATCAGCGTTATTAAAAACAACATCCTGTAACTACAAATATGTGTCATTAAACAACGGTTTTTAGGGTTATGGGCCGATGGGGATTGATAAACCCAAGCGAACAACAACAGTAAATGTTATGGGTAATCTTATTTATTATTATATATAACTTTTTCTTTTTTTTATGTTTTTGAACAGACGTGAACAAAAATTTCATAAGGAGTTTTGTACTTAGTTACTAATTATTTATTATTTTTATGAACGGCTCTTCCTGTTTGTGTTAAAATAGTTGTATTCCTATTTTCTTTAAATATGATTTTATAGCCTTCCTTTCTCTGTTGTGGTTTTTGTTTTTTCTATATTGTCCTGCATGCTTTTTTCATATTGTTCCGGTTCAGTATGTGAAAATTCCATTGAATTTTTTTTTTTAATATTTCACTAAGATCAATATTATGGAAGTCAGGTCATGTTATAACGTGTCTATGAAAGGTGGGGAACGTAATATTAAATTTTTTAGTTGGGTAGTTTTCATTGTAAATAAATATTTGATTCTTAAATGCATTCATTGGTACTTAGACGCTGGGAATGAGGTTATGACCAGAGCTCTGCGTGCTGTGTTGCGTTGCTGTTAATGAATTAATTTAGTTGCTTTTAGGGATCCTAGACAAAGCATCGGCCACTATGTTTTCCTTTTTGCGTTTATAAACGCACCTATAGCACAGCATGATTTTATTGATGGCCTGCTTGACATATCTCTATCTCAAGTAAACCATGTTCGAAATTCATTAGGTCGCCTACTGGATTTGTGTTTTGTATCAAATCCTGAAGGTGTGTTTCTGTCCAGAGTAGCACCACTCACGCAACCTGAAGATCCATACCACCCAACATTCGAACTTTCATTTGATACGGGTAGAGTTATAGAAGAAAAATCAGAAAAATCCAAACGAATACGTTGTTTTCGCAAGGCAGACTTTCTGAGGCTAAATAATTTTATTTCTGGCTTTAATTGGTCTGATCTTTACCTATGCATTAATATGTCCGATGCAGTTAATGTTTTTTACACTGCATAAACTCATTTTTTAATTCCTGTGTTCCGTGGTACTATCCGTCAACTTCCAATAAATCACCTTGGTTTAGCAAAGAGTTGACACACTTAAGAAATGAAAGTCCAGACTTTTTAGGAAATATAAAAATACCGGTTCTCAATCTGTTTTTACTAGATATTTAAGTGCTCGGTCAAGATTTACCGTGCTTAATGCTCAGTGTTATAACAGTTACTTAAACCGTTGTAAGGTCCAGTTATCTCAGGACCCGAAACAGTTTTATAATTTTGTTAACACCAAGCGTAAATCTAATTCTTTTCCTTCCTCGCTATCGTTCGAAAACATGACGGAAACCACAGATCAGGCAATAGCCGATTTATTTGCTCTTTTCAAAAAAGGTAACAAGTTAGAAGCCAGTAACTACAGAGGAATTTCTAAGTTGTCAGCTATTCCTAAGCTTTTTGAAAAAATTATTACTTCTCATTTGCAGCTCCTTTGCGGATCAATCATTTCTCCGTGTCAACACGGATTTATTAAACGTAGATCCACAATCACAAACCTTCTAGAGCTCACTTCATTAGTGATAAAAGGCTTCAATAGTAGTTTTCACAAAAGGTCCTTTTTAAAAATTCAATTTCTGAAATTCTCCGTGTTACCTCCGGTGTCCCACAAGGGAGCCATCTGGGTCCGTTACTTTTTACATTATTTATTAATGATCTTCCCTCAATTATAAATCATTCTCGCGTACTTATGTACGCAGATGATGTTAAGTTGTGCCTGCAGTATAAGGACATTTCCTGCCATTTAGGCTTGCAATCCGATCTAGATAATTTTCAAAACTGGTGCCGAGATAATTTACTAAATTTAAACGGTTCCAAGTGTAAGCTGATGACTTTTTATCGGGCCAATCCGATATACGCGACTTACACGTTAAGTGGCAGCTCTTTGGATAGAATAACTCTTGTAAACGATCATGGTGTTCTCTTGGACCCCAAACTAAAATTTTCTAATCACATTTCGTCCATGGTTAATAAAGCCAGAGGAGTGCTTGGATTTATTAAAAGGTGGTCAAAAGAATTCGATGATCCTTATTTGACTAAAACTTTATATATTTCGCTAGTCCGTCCGATTCTGGAGTATGGGTCTCCCGTCTGGAGTCCACAATACGGAATACATATTGGTCGTATTGAATCTGTACAAAAAAACTTCCTTCTTTTTGCTTTACGGCGCCTAAACTGGGATGCAAATCTTATCTTACCTTCTTATTCTAGTAGACTTCTTTTGATTAATTTACCATCCCTAGCCAACCGTAGAACGATGCTTGGTACTATCTTTATTTATAACCTTATACATGGTGATATTGACTGCCCCGACTTGTTAAGTCGGCTAAACTTTTCTGTGCCAAGTAGATTAACTAGAAATTATATTCCCCTAACTTTAAATCATTGTAGATCTAACTATGCCTTGCATGAGCCTTTCAGGGTATTATGTTCTGACTATAATAGACTTTTTCCTGTAATATCAAATCTTGACTCTCTGCCGCTCCTAAAACGATTAATACTTGCTTCATTGGCACAAGATTGATCTAACTATTACTTTTTTCCCCGGACCTTTACCTTTATTTTCCTATCTCTCGTCTATCTTATCGCGAATCGTGCCGTACGATACACGGCTGCGCCCCTCGGTCGGTTGGGCGGGTAAGTAAGCCGTGAGACTCCGCGCGAAAAAAAAAAAAAAAAAAAAAAAGTAGTTCGTCATATATAGTCATATATTCGTCAAGATATGATTTTCATCTCTTATCGCTATCCTGCTCTTCCAATTACAATTATGTGTAAGTAGTTCGTGGTCAGTATAGATTTTAACCTGGTTCCACCGTACAGATAGAGGTTTTTACTAGATCTAGATATGAAAATTTTGATATTGTAATATCTTTTGAGATTACAGTGCATTTTAATTTATTAAAGGCCTGAATGGCTTCCCTATTGAAGTGAATAGATTTTTTCGATGAAGCTTTCATCGAGAGTGGTTTTGCTAAGGCAGCGAAGCCCATAACAAATCGTCTTGATTCTTTACAGATTTTTGAAATAGGATAAGGTATAATGGCCTCTACCTTTATTGGGTTGGTTTCGTTTCCCATATCTGAAACTACAAATCCTAAAAGTTCAACATTACTTTTGAAAAATTCGGATTTATCCAATTGTCATTTTATGTTAGTATTATTTAAGGTTTCAATTATTGTATCTAAATTTTTTGAATGAAATTGTGCGTCTATGTAAATATAACAGATTTTACCTTTGTGTTTCTTATGACTGTCGTCTAGGGAACGCTGAAAAATAGATGATGAGTTTTTCAGCCCTTCTTGTGAAGTCAAATTTGCCGTTATTCACGGAAAAGGCTGTCTGTTCTATATCGCTTTCTTTTAACAGAATTTTATGGAACCCACTTTTGAGATTTATGTCTGGTATTGGGTATCTGTCTGCTATTGTCATACTGTTTAATTTCTGTACTCTATTACCATTCTATATTTCTTTATATTGGAGGCATCTATTTTTTTGGTAGTATCCACACTGGAGAATTGTATGGCGACCTAAAGGGGCGCATAATTTGCCGGTCAATTTCGTCTTTGAGAGCAATTGGATATTGGTAAAATTTCGAGTAGACTAGCGTGTCGGCATTTGTGCGTATCTCAGCTTTCACGTTTGTTGTGTAAGTAAATTTTTCGTTTGGTTCGGCAAATAGATTCGTTTATTTCTTTTTTTTATACTTTTCAATTTATATATTGAATCTTCTTCTTTTAAATACTAACAATAATTGTATCAAATCGTATAGTAATCTAACTAACAGTCATATGATTGGTAATGAGTAATGCGTCCCTGAGAACTATTGCTGGGTTTGAAGGTTGCGTTGTAGGTGGGTTCTACTGGAAACCTGAGACAAGCCTCTTGCCAGATTATTTGGGTGCTCTGAACGCCGAGATCTTTGTGGATGTTTTGGTTAGGAATATACCATGGTGCCCCGTGACAGTTCTCAGGATTTTCGATTGTGCGCGCTGTATTATGTCAATATTGCTGCTGCTCGTGTTTCCCCAAAGCTGTCCAGATAGTCATGAGAGTGTAGTTGTAGAGCAGGACCAGAAGGAGCAGCAGATATCCAGTGGAAGCCTCTGGCTTTTAGTTTTATATGTAGTTTTTGTGTCTTCTCCAGTTTAGTCGTCTATCGAGATGAACGCCGAGATACGTTCCTTTTTTGACTTGGGGAATCGCCATACTATTCAATGATAGGCATGTTTGCCTGTGCCGCCGGGCGGGACTGGCGTGAAGTCATCGGCGGTTCGTGGAGATGTATGTGCGTGTGGTGATCCTGGCCATCTAACCATGTCCGTCCGTTTCTGCGGAAGCTAGTCCTTTAGTTTTAAAGCTATCTGCTTGAATCTTTCCCAAAAATGTTCTTTCAATTGCAGGTAGTGTATAGCTCCCATAGTAACAATCGGAAAAACATTTTTTAAAAATTTGGTAATATTTATATTTAATACGTAAATACTACTCGGACATCTATTTTATATAGCCCCCATAGGAAAATCAAAAAATATATATTTTGCTGTTTTTTTTGTATATATATTTTTTTGGTTTAACAAATAGATTTAATTAACGTCGATCAACCAACTAAATGGTTATAATACGTTGGGAATAAAAAAGAACAAATAACGTGAAAACCTAACAGAAGTGATTAACAAATTTTATAACAAATTAACAGTAAAAGGGAAATGCTTAAGGACTTGAGTCATCCTCTTGTCCAGAGATCGGCAGGGTGTCTTTACTTCAGTCTTCGTCTACACGTCGGGTTGGCCAGGAAAGCTGCTAGTTGGTTGGTGTGGACAGCGAGTCGATCGTTGTACCGACTCGAGTGGCGGCTTATCTGTTCCCTGACAAAAGGAATGTGGAGGTCATTTCCTAGGGCGTCGTTTCTGATGTACCAGGGCGCATTTGCAATCCTGCGCAGCGCCCGGTTTTGGCTCGTAGGCTTAAGCATCCAATTTAGCTTTCTGAGCTTAGTGCGACATTTGGCTGCAATTTTCTGGATGTGCCATTTCTATGTGAGCCGCTTTTCCTCTTAGAGTAAAATTGCAATGTTGCAACTTTCTTCTATTAATGGCAATATTCCACCTATTTGTCCACTTGCCGTACAGATCCAGGAAGTCCTGGGTGATCCTTGATGCCTCGACTTGGCAGGAGGAGTTCACAAGCAGTAAGCATAGGTGGCCAGAAGTGTGCACGGTTGCGAAGGACATGGCAGATCCGAAGTGTACAGAGTGGGACCCAGGACGCTTCCATGTGGAACGCCAGCTCAAGCAGTTCTAATGCTTGACCTTCCCCTCTTATCTCAACCATAAAACTTCGATCAAGCAAGTATGATTTTAATAAGAGGAATTGGCCGGTCGGGAACAGGGACTTCAACTTATGGAGTAATCCAGCATGCCAAACGCGGTCAAAGGCTTTCTTGACGTCGATTCTATGTGCTTGTTCAGGCGTCCAATGATGATGCCTAAAACCAAACTGTTGGTCGGGAATGGCGTCCTGCACGCTTCTTACGGCCATAATTCTACTAAGAAATATCCTCTCGAATATTTTAGAGAAAGTTGACAATAAGCTTATCGGTCGGTAGGACTCGACAAGGTTCTCCGTTTTTTCCGACTTTGGTATCATCGTTATCACAGCACACATCCTTTAGGATGGGAAGTGGTGAATACGCATTGAATTATAGAGGTGAGCAAGGAACAGGATTCCCTTTTTTGGCAAAGCCTTGGCACTTTCGAATATGAAGGAAGACTTCTTCTGGGCTAGTATATTGGATCGGTAGTGCATCCGGGGAAGGAGCATTAAGAAAAGTAAGTGTTTTTTCAACATCCTCGGGACTCGCGAGGTCAAATGGCTGAAAGCGTTTCTCTAGTTCATCCGCAAAAGCTAGAGAAATCAAAATATTCGCGATTGCTTTGGTACAGAAGTTTAAGATCATCTTCGGCACGACGATATGAAATTTTATTGACTGGATCTTGAGATCTCATATATCTGTGGCGTAGGGATCTTTACAACCTTACCACTTCCATTACCTCTGGTTTTAAAAGAGCCTGAGGTGGGTTGGAAGGGTTTGAGACTTGTCCACAGGTTAAGGACTCGGCAGCGATATGAATATTCCGGTCAAACATCTCCACAGCGTCGTTGATGTCCTCAGGAGCTTAACACCATATTGAGGTTAACAAGCCGGTTGACTGCTGCGTGAAAGCGAGGAAGGCTTGCATTTCGAGGAAGGATGAGAGGACTGGAGCAAATTTTTTGCGCAGCGACTCTGAATTTGATAATCAATGGGATGTGATCAGAGCTAAGCTCAAGACTTTCTGTAATGGAAAACCACTCAGACCATTTCCCGCCGTAGATAGCAATGTCAATGGCTGTTGGTGTTCTTCGGCTATATGGATGATGCGTAGGCCCTCCGGTTGCAAGGATCTGGACATTGGATCTTTGAACAAGATCTGCGAGTGCTCTTCCGCTAGATCGTCAAAGAGCTTTTCAAAGTCGTCAGCAGAACATGGAAAGTTTGGTGGACAATAGATAGAGGCAATAGCTGTCTTGCCAAGGTCGGTTTTGACTTTGACTAAGACACATTGAACATTTGGACTTTTGTAGACTATAGAACTGGTAACATTGTAGACAGGATTTTATTATAATTGCAGAGCCACCGCGTTTTCTATCGGCAGTATGAGTCGCTTGATAAATATCGTACCCGTGCAATTTGTAGTATGACCTTGAGCAAAAGTGTGTTTCACTAACCAGCATAATATTAATAATATGACTATGCACAAAGAGCTTCAGCTCATGTCCTTTGTTGGCAAGTCCGTCGGCATTCCACACACCAATGTTAAGGCCGATTTGACTCATGTTTTACATTAACTTGGAGGGATTCAGCTAATGATTGAGCTGTTCCTGGAGTATTTTGGGGTAGCAGTCTTGTGACAAGTCCCGTTATCGACACCATCATTTGGAATAACTTGTTGATCTGGGCAACAAGGACCGACATTCTTTCGTTGGTTTGCAGGAACATTTGCTCTTGACGCTGCCATTGCTGGTCGTTGATCAATTGCTGCGGGTTGCGTCGGTGTTGTTGACGTACAGACTACTGCTGGTGATCTGGCTGTTGTTGTTTTGGAGGCGCCAGTTGTTGCTGTGATGGCTGCTGCTGCTACTGTCGAGGCGGTGCTTTTTGATGGTGGCTGTTCAGTGGGGGAAACTGTTGACTCTGTGGAAGAGGCATAGGAACTTGTTGGAGCTGGGCATTGCTAACTTGACCACAGACAGCGTTAGCATAAGAGATTGGATTAGCATTTAGCTGTTGCAGAACGGTGCTGCGATGGGATGTAACATCTGCTGATATACCACACAGCCTTTATAGCTAGCTAGCATTTGACTGGGTGAATATCTTTTAAGCAGGCCTCCACACCGTGTTGCAGACCACATCAGACGCAGTTGAAGAATTTTTGACAATGATTTTTTGTGTGTCCAAATGCTTGGCACCGGTGACATTGAGCGACATCATAATTTTTGTAGGGGAGTTCAACTTGAACCCTTTGCCGACAAAGTGTCTTAATCTCATGGATGTCTTTGTTATTTTCCGCCTATTTTAGTTTAACAAAAACCAGGTTGACGAACTTGGTTTTGTCAAAGCGCCTTCTAGGTCTATTGACAAATCGAACCGTGTGTCCAGCCGAGATAATACTTTCCTTAATATTTTTATCCGGGACAGAATGATGGACACCATGGATGAATACACGATAGGATCTATCTTCATTCAACTGCCAGGAATGGTATGGCACTTTTTTAAGGGTAAGGGAATTTGTTATAGCTCTGTATGCATCTGAATCCGCGGCTTTAAGGGAAACGGAGTAGTTGGGATGGCATTCGAGGGAGTATTTGGACGGGTCAATGATCTGTCCAGTCCTCATCGACGCCATTTATGGCTGCTAGTTCCGGTTCCGGCTCATTGTCTGAAGGGAAAGTATATGTAAGTCTAGCTTTCTTTAGTACCTCTTTCATTTTTTGATGATTCCGCGCCACAATCTTACTGATGTTTCAGTCATCCGTCCGAAAGGCCAGACTTTATAAGTATTATGCACTGCTTTGTACTGCTTTATCGACTTCTTGATTATTCAGGCCCTTTGCCTGGATTCCGAAAAGTGTGATCGTAGCCTAGTGGGCAGCTCAAATCCTCCAAGAGGCGAATGAAATTCAAATTTATTTTTTCTTTTATTGGGAGAAAGTTATTAAGTTCAAAATAAAATTCGAAATTGAATTTGAACAAACTAGCGGAGTTTTGTTGCACTTGTTTGGCTTTCTGTTCCATTTGTTCTCGCGAGAAGTACTAACTGAGCGTAGGGTCACTGTTACCTTAGAAGTCGGATTCACAAAAGTAATGAAATTTGCCACGGAGGAGGTGTTCGTAAACGCTTGCAGCTTTAAACATCTCTAATATATATGCGCATAATGCCATCTCTATTCTATTCAATATATTTTAATCTATGTATAAGAAAACATCTATATAATATCTTTTCGGTTTCTGGCAACGCCGCTAAGACGGCGCCATATTGTAAAATTCAATTCAGTGTCAAATAGTATTCGCAACTGGCAAGAATAAAACAAGAGAGAACGCTATATTCGGGTGCCCCGACTATCAGATACCCGTTACTCAGGTAAAAGGAGTGCGAGGGAGATGGAGATAGAAACTTTGATCACGCATAACTTTTAAATGAGTGGTCCGATTTGAAAAATTTCTTCTACATTTCGATAGGTATTGATAAACACAATAAAACTGCATTTTTACTTTTCCGAAATATTTAAATTTTTAAATCGTATATAAGCGATTGTGGGCGTTAAAGGGGGCGTGGCACCTTTTTGAAACAAACTTGCGCTGCGTAGGAACTCCTAGAATCTGCATGCAAAATGCCAATCTTCTAGCTTTTATAGTTTCCGAGATCTCAGCGTTCATACGGACGGACAGACGGACAGACGGACAGACAGACAGACAGACAGACGGACAGACGGACAGACGGACAGACGGACAGACAGACAGACAGACAGACGGACAGACAGACTGACGACAGACGGACAGACGGACATGGCTAGATCGACTCGGCTAGTGATCCTGAACAAGAATATATATACTTTATAGGGTCGGAAACGCTTCCTTCTAGCTGTTACATACTTTTGCACGAATACAATATACCCTTTTACTCTACGAGTAACGGGTATAATTAATACAGTCCACACATACGCAACTCAACTCGTTCTTATTTCTGACCATTTTGATGGTCTTCGTTCCGGATTCTTATTGTTATTGAAGTGCTTTAATTCTCATGGTTAATGCTATGGAACAGTTAAAAGCATTGGTGAAAACCGTTCCAGACTCAAGGGCAACATCACACGTTGTCTCTCCTAACCAGTTCGGCGATTTGCTACAACAAAACCAACAACTATTTGAGCGACTGGCTGCAAATTAGGCTCATTCGAGCACGCCGGTTCATGTTGGTGGTGACGTCTCTTTGGCTAATTCAAGATTGGTTCATGCGGCGAATTCCAATCTGAGTGAATTGCCGAAAATTCAAATCGAACGGTTCTCTGGCAACTAAACAGAATGGCCCTATTTTCAAGACATTTATGAAAGCATAATTCATAACAAGCAACATTTGTCCAACACCCAGAAGTTCCATCACTTGAAAACACTTCTTGTTGACACCGCTTGGGAACGTCAGAAGGAAAGGTACAATCGTCCACGGCATATTGTAAACTAACCAAACTAACTAACTACCAACAACTACAAAGATAGATGCATCAATTCTACGGATGGTGTCAGACGGAGCAAACGAAACTATTCGCGGATTGGATGCAGTCAACCAGATGGGACGCGATTGCTGGATCATCTATCTGGCCCTGGAGAAACTTGACGCCGACACGCTGCGCAGGTGGATTAAGCGCATCATGGACACAGATTCCCCCACTCTCGAGGAGTTCTTAAAATTTCTCGATTCTCGTTGCGAGGAATTGGAACTGAGTAAAAGGGAGCTTGCGACTGGTAGCAAGACAACAACACAGAAAAACCAAAAGGAGAAATCACTGTGCTACAACTGCTTGCGACCTGGTCATGGGGTCAGCAAGTGCAAGTGTGCAAGTATGTGCACAGGGCACAACAAAATCTGCACGGGAAACGGAAGTTAAGTGAAGCATATTACCAACTCCCATGGTTTATGTTCAAAACGCAAACCACGAAACATGCCGTCTCCTATTGGACACAGGGTCAGAGCTTTCGTACGTATCCGAGCGTTGCATCCAAGCTCTCGAATTGACACGTTCGGCATCACGCATCTTGGTTACGGGAATCTCTTTGGTAAAAGCAGACACGACAAGGGGATGCAGAGCCTTGCATATCAAGTCTCGTATCTCCGAGGATCATTTGGTTGTCTACGCCCACGTGCTAGGCAGAATTACTTCTTCGCTCGATTTCAACACAAACTCACCTGTTGAAATTCTATTGGGAAGCGAACACGTATAGTCAGTGTTTACAGGACGAAAGATGTACGACAACAAGGGTAATCTTATCGCCATTTTTTCGGTGTTCGGATGGGTAATAACCTCACTCATCACATCAAATACAAGCAACGCTATTGCACTGACTACAACAGTAGACATAGGCGCCACGCTTCAGAAGTTTTGGGAATTGAAAAACGTTCAAAGCAGACCAAAAGTGGATCCAGAGAATGATCAAGTCGAGAAGCACTTTCTGGCCTCTCACAGTCGCGATGAAAACGGGAAGTATATTGTAGATCTTCCATTCAACACTGAAAACCCCGATTTCGGAGAAACTCTACAAGGAGCACTCAAACGCTTTAAATCGGTTGAGCGGCGGCTGCAACAGAACTAGCAGCTTCGTACACAGTACGTATACTTTATGCGCGAATACACTAATCTGGGGCACATGCTAGAGGTGCCACCTGATGTCCTGACGAAGACGCTACTGGAAATCAGTTTTATCTACCACACCACCCAGTGCTGGGTCGGAAGCTACGAGTGGTTTTCGATGGAACTTTTCGCGACGCCAATGGTAAGGCTTTAAATGACACTCTGTTTACAGGTCCCAGTATCTAGCGCGATCTTTTCGTTGTGTGCCTTCGTTTTCGAATGTAAAAACTTGCATTCTCAGCGGACATTGTAAAAATGTTCCGCCAGATATGGGTCAACGAAACTTCCAGAAAATCGTTTGGAGAGAAGATCCATCCGATCCCATGAAGCATTTCCAATTGTGCACTGTAACCTACGGAACTCCATGCGCACCATTCCTGGCTGTGCGAGTGCTGGAACAACTTGCTGTCGATCATCAAACAGTGAGGATGAGCTACTTCGGAACCGAAACGAACTGATTGAGCTGATGTCTCGTGGAAACCTTGAACTCGGGAAATGGGTATTCAATACACCATGTATACAAACGGATGACAGCGGCACACAACCTGCACAAACGTCTCCAGTAAAGGTTCTCGGACTGTACTGGCATCCTGGAAAAGAAATTCAAACGTATAACGGTATAACTGAAAATCTCGATTGCACAAAGAGACAAGTCTTGTCTAACTCTTGGCACTCATTGTAATCCAATTTAAAATCCTGTTCCAAAAGCTATGGCTCTTGAATTTGGATTGGGATGACCCACTCCCAACTAAACTGGCGGACATCTGGCTAAAGTAAAGAGCAGATCTGGATAATCTTCATACATTCCAACTACCACGATTTGTCGCCAACGGACATATGCTGCTTTGGTGTACAGCAGAGTCACGAATGACGATGGCTCTTGCGAGCACTTCTCCTCAGCCAACTGATTTGCTCGATCACATCTGCCTTGCGCCACAAAAACATAACTGTTTTTGGCTGGTCTGACTCATCAATAGTACTCACCTGGTTATCGTATACGCCAGCCCAACTCAAGACATTTGTTGGAAACCGAACCTCGGAAATCCTTGACACTATTTTCCGGAGTGCTTGCCATCACGTAGATTCCAAAACAAACCCAGCTGACTGTGCGTCCAGGGGACTTATGGCTGCTGATCTCATCGACTTCCATTTGTGGTGGAATGGGCCTTTATGGCTACGAGACAATGTGCAGTATTTGGTAACGTTAAACGATTCACGTTTCGGTTTATCTCTTACAGACAAAGGCATTCAAGGAGAAGTCAAATCCAACTGTTTGGCTTCAGTGGCTTAAGCAACCACGGTTCATCCATTTGATGAACTAACCGAGCAAGTGTCTTCTTGGATCAAGCTCGTCCACATTGTCGGCTACGTGAAGTGGTTCATTCGACGCACACGAAACCTATCTCGCAAAAGCGCTCTCACATTTGATGAGATTAAGGAGGCAAAGATTCTGTGCATAAAACAAGCACAAGGTTGTTTCAAAGACGATTACCAATTGCTCCTCAGTAAAAAACGCTTAAGGAACCGATCACAGCTGATCAAACTGGCACCCATAATCGACGAAAACGATTTGCTGAGGGTAGGCGGACGACTGCACCACTCGCAGTTGTCAAACGATGTAAAACACTCAGTATCTCAAAGCTGATACTGGAACACGAACACCGAGTGAACCTTCACCCTGGCGTTTCCTCTCTTTTTGTTATTGCTCGGCTAAAATTCAGGATATTTGGAGCACGTAATCTAATTCGCAAAATAACACACGACTGTTTAGCTTGCTCTCGTCAACGCCACCACACATCCCAGCAGCAAATGGCTGATTTACCCAGCGTCCGCATGACACAAGCGCTTCCATTTATATATACTGGTTGCGACTATGCGGGACCAATACTTCTACATTTGCCTATTTGTTAGCATGGTCACCTCGGCCATCCACCTGAAACTTGCCACGAATTTGGCGACAGAAACCTTCTTGGCTGCCTTGCGGCGCTTTATATCGGTATGTGGCAAGTGCAGTAAGATCTATAGTGACAATGGTTGAAACTTTATTGAAGCTAAGCGATCCCTCGACGAGATGCAAAATTGCTTTCTTCACAAACACACAAGGACACCGTGTCTAGCACACTAGCGGTTGATGGGTACTTATTCGGCAGTTTGTTGTGTCAAGCTGCATCTTCGCAGAATCACCGGAAACTCAACGCTCACCTTTGAACAGATGGCCAGACTTCTTGCTCTAATAAGCGCAGTGATAAACTCACGCCCCTTGTGCTACAAGTACCTATCATCCGCTCACTTTCTAATTGGGCGACCATTAACAACAGTGTCAGATCCCAATTTGAGTCACATCCCAGTTGGTCGATTAGGATATTGGCAAAGCATCCAGTCTATGCTTCACGGATTCTGAAGAAAATGGCATCAGCAGTATCTGACTACTCTGCAGCAACGTCCAAAATGGACTACTTCAACACCTAACATCTTGACCGTTGATGTTGTGCTCGTAAAAGAGTCCAATTCACCACCGGCATCTTGGCACATTGCTCGGGTTATGGAAACCTTTCGTTCGACCAGTCAAATTGAAGACCCCGACAAGAGAGATGATCAGACCCATCACAGTTGCTCTATTGCCCCTTTCAGAAACTGTGTTTCAGGCCGGGCCGGGATGTTCGTGAACGCTTGCAGCCTTAATCATCTCTAATATATAGGCGCATAATGCCATCTCTATTATATTCTATATATTTTAATCTATGTATAAGAACACATGTATATAATATCTTTTCGGTTTCTGGCAACTCCGCTAAGACGTCGTCATATTACGAAATTCAATTCACGGTCAAATAGGCTTCGCAACTGGCAAGAATAAAATTAATACAGTCAACTCAACTTGTTCTTATTTCCGACCAGGTGGACTTTTCCATAAACAATGAAATTCGCAGCGATAGAGAAATGCGTCTGCACTCCACGAAAGCAAGATCGAGACTTTTTTAATTAAATTAAAATCGGACATTTATATCATAGCTCCCATAGAAACAATCAAAAAATTAAAAAATAAAAATTAAAATAAAAAAATACTTCTCCTTTCTGTATTTCTATTTATTAAATTCTTCCTGGCAACATGCATCGGAAAATAGACATAGCTTCATAGTTTCAATATTTTAGTAATATAAGCATAGCAATCGAAATGTAGTTTTTTAATAACTGCAAAGGTATATAAACTTTGGCTTATCGAAGTTTGCTTCCTTTCCTGCTTTTAATGTTTTTCCAGCTCGAGGTCAATGTTTTGGTTATAAAAATTCAAAACAAAAGTTTTTAAATTTTATTATTCGATATATTTCGGTGCAACTATAAACAGCATAAAACACATAAATAAATTTATATTATATTTAATTTAAATTTAAAATATTTTTAACAGTTTTGCAATAGACGCTAAGTCTTCAATAAAAGACTTCTGGTAGCTTTCTAATATAAGGAATGACCTGACATTAGATATTGTGGTAGAGTATTTAGTATTTCAATAAAAAATACATTTTTCACGCAAAACCGTCATGTAGGCTTCATATAATTTGTCTAAGACTAATGCTATGTGTTTAATATGATCGTGTATATTTTCTAAAAAAATAATTTCAATTCGATATCTTTAAAACTAGAGACTAGTTCTAGACGGACAGACAGACGGACAAACGGGCAGACAGACATGTTTATATCGACTCAGGAGGCAATCCTTCTCAAGAATATACACTGCCGCTCAACTGAATAGGTTTGACTTCTTTTTTAGACTTAGAACATAATATCTTCATAACGAGCACTCGGATTTAAACCAAATAAATTTTTTTAAGTAAAACGATCAATTCTTTATAAAATACAAAAGTTTTTTTTTTTTTTGGGGTTTGGTTTTTTATATTTTTTTTATCTTTTTTTCAAAAACATAGCTGAAAACCTACATTATTTTTGGCTCAAGTGAATAGGTTTGACCAACAAAACTATTAAAAAAAAATTATTCACAGCAATATTTCATGGTACTTGGTAACTTAAATAATAAAAGACATTATTTCTGAATTATTTAATATTTGGTATGACCCCCCCTATTCTTAATTATTTCAAACATTCGATTTGATAAGGAATCGTAATATTTTTCAATTTCACTCAGTGAAATAGTTGCCCAGGCTTTTTTAATCGCTTCAACCAGGGTCGCCGAGTCTTGAAATTGTCTTCCCCCTTCATACTCTCTCCTGGATAAAAGTCCCCAAATGTTCTCGATAATATTTATGTCTGGGGAGTATGGCGGCCACTCGAGCAAGTTCACATTCTGGTCCTTAATCCACTGTTTTGTAACCCGGGCTGTATGGATGGGGGCGTTGTCTTGTTGGTACGTCCATTGAATACGTCCAAAAATTTCGGAAAACTGGGGAAAAGCCTTTTGGAGCACAGTCTTGTAGACATTTGCATTCATCTTTGATGAAACAAACTGCAGCTCGCAAGTTCCATAAAACGATATGGCTCCCCAAACCATTACGCCTCCTGTACAGGAGTGATGACGACTCAAAAAGCATTCCTCTTTTCGCATATCGTGAAAATAATAGTTGTAGCCATCCGGTCCGTCGAGATTGAACTTTTTTTCATCGGAGAAGACCACAGCCTTCCACTCCTTGTTCCATGTCATGTGATCCCGCGCAAATCGAAGTCGCGTTTCCTTCCGTGCATCATTGAGAGGAGGTTTTTTTTTATTTTTAATCTCTTTAAGTGTTTAGCACTCCGAATAACTCGTTTTACCGTTGCCAAACTAGCATTTACACCGCATTCATCCCTGATTTTACTGGCAGACAGGTGGGAATTCGAAGCAGTTCGAAGGATTAATCGCCTCTCTGATGCCGTCGTAGCATATTTTTTTCCTCCTATCATTTTTTTCCCGTAATCGGCTTCATTACGAAGAAAATTGCTTACCACGTTTTGACTTCGACCAATCTCCTTTGCTATTTCATTATGTTTTAGGCCAGATTCAATATAGCCTTTAATGTGACCTTTTTCAAAATCGGTTAAAGATTTTCCGCGACCCATATTAAAAAAAATGGTAGCAATTACTTTAGATTTAAGTAAACAAAAGAAATTATATGTTTTCAATCACGCAGTCAGTCACAAAGTGAAGTCAAAGTTGTCAAACCTATTCACTTGAGCCAAAAATAATGTAGGTTTTCAGCTATGTTTTTGAAAAAAAGATAAAAAAAATATAAAAACCAAACCAAAAAAAAAAAAACTTTTGTATTTTATAAAGAATTGATCGTTTTACTTAAAAAAATTTATTTGGTTTAAATCCGAGTGCTCGTTATGAAGATATTATGTTCCAAGTCTAAAAAAGAAGTCAAACCTATTCAGTTGAGCGGCAGTGTATATACTTTATAGGGTCGGAGATGTCTCCTTCGCTGCTTTGCACACTTTTGACCAAAATTATAATACCCTCTGCAAGGGTATAAAAATGAGCATTGTCATATTCTATGAAGTCATCGTCTATGTTTTCCACTTCCTCTTCGTCTATTGTATTCGTAATCTTTTTTTTTTTTAGGTGGGTTATTGTCTAATGCCTATTTTTAGCATTGGATTGAAAACTTTGCTGATTCGTTATCACTGATTGTTTTGGGTTTGCTTTTGAAACGGACCACTTTGTTGATTTTTGGTGGGTTGCCTAAAACGTGGTGAGTTATCGGCGTCCATTGGTTGGACTGAATCCTGTCTGAGTGGTCGCCTTGGTCTTTTATTGAATTGTCGTAAATCTGTTATTTCATTTCTTTATCTGTCCTGCTGTCTTTGTTCGGACCTTTGGATTTTTCCTCTGAGCTATCGCTTGTGGTTAGCCTCGACTTCTTGGATTAATGCTAGATCGAAAGAAAGAAAAGAAGGTCTTACCAAAAAAGGACATGGCTCAGCGATTTTGTGGTCTCGAATCAAATACACGTAGCGAATCTGCTCGGTATTTTTCGCTCAATGAAGCAGCTACTCAGTTTTTGTAGGTGAAGATTGTCTTGTTTATAAGCTGAGTCAGTTTTTTCACCACTTCGGCATGGTAAATCAGGCGAGTCATATTTAATTGACGGAGCGTTGACATTTCTTGCTCTATTAAACATACCTTTTGTCCGATTATATCAAATCCAAGCGTTCCTAAATGTCTTGCCATCATTGTTGAAATTTTGGTGAGCTTGACAACTTTTTGTTTGCTGTTTACTGTGCTAACATGTATACATATGTCAAAAGGAGAAACCAGGTTTGTATGAACTTACCCCTTTATATCCGGTAATAAGATTTCGACGCTCTGGATCGTGTGCTTTGGGTTTTCTGAAATCCACTACTAGACTTGAATCATTTTTGTGTAGTTGGTGAACGTAAAAGATCTTAGTCGTGGAAATAGAAAAATGTTTTGTTGAAATTTGGTTGTCGAATTCAAACAAAACAATTTCTGTATCACCAATAAATAAATTGGTATTGACTTAAGAATCTAACTCATATATTGTGGTTTCTTTACATAAATACAACGCCTTTTTAGTTGTGTGAATCGCGATGTCGGTGTAGAAACGGGTATCTAATAATCAAGAAACTCGACTAAATCGTTTTCTTCTTGTTTCCAATTAGCTAAAACATTTGATTTGGCACTCTTAACTACAGAAGCATTGTAATTACAATCTGATTTTCAATTTTATGTATAATAAAACCACACTGTTGTATTTGGTAAATCGTTAAGGATACACAACAATGTTAAAGATGCTGATTTGGATAAAGAAGATGTCGGATGGACAAATATTAACGAGGAAGTTGATGTGGTAACACCAATGGTAACTTTGCATTTACAAAAACTTGGAGTCGAACATTTACAATTGCCTGACATGGAAGAAAGCATTTCCATAGTAAGTTTTAAGTTATTTTAACAATTAAGTTAACTAAAAATATATTTTTAGAAACCGCTTTTTATTACTTATGACGCTGGTCTATACCTCACCAACGGGATAGTATATAATCTTTCCGGCATAGCTCGACATGGAAATGCGTTTATGACGTACCAAGGCAAATCATTTTTAAGCCGATTTCATATAAAAATAAATAAGTTACAGGTAAATAAATAAATTTTAACTTTTTATATATAAATACATTATGCCTAGCTCGGAACGCACAAAGAGAGCAGAACTTTTCGTTCTATATATTAAAATACCTATGTCTGCTGTCGGTAAGGTTGGTAAATGAAAGTTAAGAATTTTCTTAACAAGGGCATACAAGTCGGTAGTGGACGCAAAAAAAAATTAGCAACGGATTTGTAAGGTTTTTTTTAGCTGGAAAATCACAAGTAAAGACTAAAGTAAAGTCTTTGAAGTCATTTACTTGGAGGAGTTTAAAGTGAAGAACGCTTCAAGAACGCTTCACTTTAAACACCTTCAAGTAAATGACTTCAAAGACAAGCCTTAGAAGATCCTAATGGACTTTGGATAGACTTCTCTTGGCCGACAAAAATGATAGGGCTTACTAACGGACCGTTTATACAAGAGATGTTTTATCAGAGGAAAGCCAAAAAACAACATTGTTTCTGCAAAATCAACTTGAGCCGGTTGTTCGGACTCAGTAATCGCTTTTGGTGGTGTAGCTACATTTTGAGGGTTAGGTGGATCCACTAATTGTGAAACCACTACGGTCAAATCGGAATTCTTAGAAATGCCTGGTTGCATGATTCTACTACGTATTGTTCGGATAACGAATCTCTTTCTGCTGCGAATCCTTAATCTGCTAATCCAGCGCAGAGAGGAGATTACCAGCTTGTCGAAAACTATTTCTAGCATCACCAAAACAGTTAATCAACCTATGGTTTTACAACCTCGACACAAGCGTCACAACAGAACAGCCAGTAAAACCGGCGCACTTAGTATAAACCATGTTTTTACACAGCCAGAAAGTCGTGTTAGACTGGTCAGCCCTAATTAAGATGCTGCATTTTTTGCAGAAACAGACCAAAAATATTGTTACTCATTCTACTTATTTAAACCACTGTACCAAAAAAACAATATTGAAATTTATAAGCAAGGAGTTATAACTACCACAAGAGCGCAGCATCTGCACGCCTAGAACTTTCAAAACAAAGCTTTCTTTGGGAAAAGAAAGCTCCCGCTTTGGGAGCTTATTTTAGTCAAAGTACATGCAAGACCAAGACTGTAAACATCACTACGACTTACGACGGATAACGCACAAAAGAAAAATAGAGAACAGAATTACAAAATTAGAACAGTTTTGTTAGATATTAGTTTGTGCACAAAGTAAATATAGTAGTTCACTGGCAAAGTAACTAAAATGTAAGAATGTTTGATAAAACCCACCGATGGGGTGAAACGAAACAAAATACAAAATAGAAGCGCAGAAAAAACATGTCCGTTCACTTTGAAAGTCAAAGACGAATGTCTTTGAATGCGGTGTGCCCCGCTCTCCTCCATGAGACGTACTTCTCATTCTTCTCCTCGATTTCCAGGAGGGACTTTATAATATCTATGGTCTCATTACATGTTTAGTAATACTTATTCTGATTTCGGCATTTCACTTTCAATTTAAAATCGAAAGGAAAGCTAACTTCGGTTGATGCCGAAGTTGATATACCCTTGCATAATACTCTGTAAATTATATTCTCCAAAATTATTCATATGATGCATTCTTAATACTCATAGAAAATCCCAACTCCCTAACTTTACAAACACCAAAGTTATATTTCCGATCAATCAGTTATATATAGTCGGCCGATCCTTATGAAATTTGGTAGGTCGGATTGATTGGGCAAATATAAAACCCATAGAAAATCCCAGCTTCCTAACTTCACAGACTCCAAAGTTATGGGAATTTCGATCAATCAGTTATATGGCAGCTATAGGATATAGTCGGCCAATCCCGGCCGTTCCGAGATATATGTATACTGCGTGCAAAGGAAAGAAGGATGTGTTTAGTTTGCGTAGAAACAGATGGACAGACAGATGGACATGCTTATATCAACTCAGGAGGTGATCTTGATCAAGAATATATATACTTTATATCGTCGGAGATGATACCCTCTGAAAGGGTATAAAAATATTTCGATTTAAAATAGTCGGTGAAAAATATTAATGAACGCTCAACTTACTTAGTCTTTATTTAATTGTAAAAAAGTAAATGATTTTGCCGCTGCTTGTGTTCGTTATCTTTCTTCTTTTATCTTCTTTTTGTTGTTGCTGCCAGTTCCTGGTGGTACGACGAAGTTGGCGAATTTATGTTATTGGTTTTAGATTTCCTTTATTTTATTTTTTTGTATATTTTTATTTTTTATAAACGGTTCGAGGGTTTTATATTTTTACTTGAACGACGGATTGAGGGTCGCGATGGGTGCCAATTAATTATTTCCTTCATTTGGGATTCATTTAAGACTCGCGGTACTGCGCAAATGAGAAGACTTTGGGCTTAGAAAGGCTATGACCGTCATGGTTAATTTCCAAAATTTAACCAAATACTAAGTAAATAAATTCTTATAACGAAAGTTAGCCATATGCCCTGAAAGTGTTGACTCGGCGCCCCGCGTCTAGTGTTGGGTAGCCGCTGCTTGCGTCACAGTGCATTGCTCGCTTATTGCGCTGACGGAAGCTTGGGCTTCTGACGTTGTGCAATATTCGCAGGTGACGCTTTCTATATTTTTCTAAATTTTTCGATCGTCAATATAGCAGCAAGGGCAAACAAGGCATACAAGTCGGTAGTGGACGCAAAAAAAAATTAGCAATGGATTTTTAAGGTTTTTTTTAGCTGGAAAATCACAAGTAAAGACTAAAGTAAAGTCTTTGAAGTCATTTACTTGGAGGAGTTTAAAGTGAAGAACGCTTCAAGAACGCTTCACTTTAAACACCTTCAAGTAAATGACTTCAAAGACTTTACTTTAGTCTTTACTTGTGATTTTCCAGCTAAAAAAAACCTTAAAAATCCATTGCTAATTTTTTTTTGCGTCCACTACCGACTTGTATGCCCTTGTTAAGAAAATTTGAAGTCATTTACTTGAAGGAGTTTAAAGTGAAGAACGCTTCAAGAACGCTTCACTTTAAACACCTTCAAGTAAATGACTTCAAAGACAAGCCTTAGAAGATCCTAATGGACTTTGGATAGACTTCTCTTGGCCGACAAAAATGATAGGGCTTACTAACGGACCGTTTATACAAGAGATGTTTTATCAGAGGAAAGCCAAAAAACAACATTGTTTCTGCAAAATCAACTTGAGCCGGTTGTTCGGACTCAGTAATCGCTTTTGGTGGTGTAGCTACATTTTGAGGGTTAGGTGGATCCACTAATTGTGAAACCACTACGGTCAAATCGGAATTCTTAGAAATGCCTGGTTGCATGATTCTACTACGTATTGTTCGGATAACGAATCTCTTTCTGCTGCGAATCCTTAATCTGCTAATCCAGCGCAGAGAGGAGATTACCAGCTTGTCGAAAACTATTTCTAGCATCACCAAAACAGTTAATCAACCTATGGTTTTACAACCTCGACACAAGCGTCACAACAGAACAGCCAGTAAAACCGGCGCACTTAGTATAAACCATGTTTTCACACAGCCAGAAAGTCGTGTTAGACTGGTCAGCCCTAATTAAGATGCTGCATTTTTTGCAGAAACAGACCAAAAATATTGTTACTCATTCTACTTATTTAAACCACTGTACCAAAAAAACAATATTGAAATTTATAAGCAAGGAGTTATAACTACCACAAGAGCGCAGCATCTGCACGCCTAGAACTTTCAAAACAAAGCTTTCTTTGGGAAAAGAAAGCTCCCGCTTTGGGAGCTTAATTTAGTCAAAGTACATGCAAGACCAAGACTGTAAACATCACTACGACTTACGACGGATAACGCACAAAAGAAAAATAGAGAACAGAATTACAAAATTAGAACAGTTTTGTTAGATATTAGTTTGTGCACAAAGTAAATATAGTAGTTCACTGGCAAAGTAACTAAAATGTAAGAATGTTTGATAAAACCCACCGATGGGGTGAAACGAAACAAAATACAAAATAGAAGCGCAGAAAAAACATGTCCGTTCACTTTGAAAGTCAAAGACGAATGTCTTTGAATGCGGTGTGCCCCGCTCTCCTCCATGAGACGTACTTCTCATTCTTCTCCTCGATTTCCGGGAGGGACTTTATAATATCTATGGTCTCATTACATGTTTAGTAATACTTATTCTGATTTCGGCATTTCACTTTCAATTTAAAATCGAAAGGAAAGCTAACTTCGGTTGATGCCGAAGTTGATATACCCTTGCATAATACTCTGTAAATTATATTCTCCAAAATTATTCATATGATGCATTCTTAATACTCATAGAAAATCCCAACTCCCTAACTTTACAAACACCAAAGTTATATTTCCGATCAATCAGTTATATATAGTCGGCCGATCCTTATGAAATTTGGTAGGTCGGATTGATTGGGCAAATATAAAACCCATAGAAAATCCCAGCTTCCTAACTTCACAGACTCCAAAGTTATGGGAATTTCGATCAATCAGTTATATGGCAGCTATAGGATATAGTCGGCCAATCCCGGCCGTTCCGAGATATATGTATACTGCGTGCAAAGGAAAGAAGGATGTGTTTAGTTTGCGTAGAAACAGACGGACAGACAGATGGACATGCTTATATCAACTCAGGAGGTGATCTTGATCAAGAATATATATACTTTATATCGTCGGAGATGATACCCTCTGAAAGGGTATAAAAATATTTCGATTTAAAATAGTCGGTGAAAAATATTAATGAACGCTCAACTTACTTAGTCTTTATTTAATTGTAAAAAAGTAAATGATTTTGCCGCTGCTTGTGTTCGTTATCTTTCTTCTTTTATCTTCTCTTTTGTTGTTGCTGCCAGTTCCTGGTGGTACGATCAAAGTTGTAGGAAGGTTGGCGAATATATATGTTATTGGTTTTAGATTTCCTTTATTTTATTTTATTTTTTGTATATTTTTATTTTTTTTTATAAACGGTTCGAGGGTTTTATATTTTTACTTGAACGACGGATTGAGGGTCGCGATGGGTGCCAATTAATTATTTCCTTCATTTGGGATTCATTTGATTTAAGTCTGCGGTACTGCGCAAATGAGAAGACTTTGGGCTTAGAAAGGCTATGACCGTCATGGTTAATTTCCAAAATTTAACCAAATACTAAGTAAATAAATTCTTATAACGAAAGTTAGCCATATGCCCTGAAAGTGTTGACTCGGCGCCCCGCGTCTAGTGTTGGGTAGCCGCTGCTTGCGTCACAGTGCATTGCTCGCTTATTGCGCTGACGGAAGCTTGGGCTTCTGACGTTGTGCAATATTCGCAGGTGACGCTTTCTATATTTTTCTAAATTTTTCGATCGTCAATATAGCAGCTATGTGATATAGTTGTCCAATTTTTAAAAAATTAGAACTGAAATTTTGAAACTGTTAAAGAATATATATATTGAAAAACAAGAGAGAACGCTATAGTCGAGTGCCTCGACTATTAGATACCCGTTACTCAGCTAAACAACTTAATATAAATATGCCTTCTTGTATGTTTTTCGCCGCTCGAATTAGCTCCCGATTTTTATGTTAAAATCGGTACCCAGGGAACACCTCCAATTTGGCTAACTTAATTTGATTTGCATAGTTCTTGGGATATAGTTCGGTATTGACAAATGAAAGCCATCGCATTTTCCTTTAATAGAAATCCTTATCGAGAATTAACGTTGACTCTGTTGAGCACCTTGGCCAGCTGTTCCAAAGTCATCCGTTAGATGGCGCTATTGTCCCATGAAAGGCGGAAATGTAGGCGCTAGCCAGGCTTAAGCGTTTAATGGATTTTTGGGCGTTAGAGTGGGCGTGGCAAACTTTTATTTGGCCAATCGATAGGTATTGACGAAACAAATACATATCAAAAAAAATTTTCATAATAGCATCAAAACTGTGGCCACAGCTTGTGACTTGTGGGCGTCAGAGGGGGCGTGGCACCATTTCGAAACAAACTTGCGCTGCGTAGGAACTCCCAAAATCTACATGCAAAATGCCAATCTTCTAGCTTTTATAGTTTCCGAGATCTCAGCGTTCATACGGACAGACAGACAGACGGACAGACGCACAAATAATTTTCTTACAGACGAAACCCTGACCTAATATAATAAATTAATCATGTACCCTCGGCGTCATATCTCTGCGTACAGGGCAAACAATTTTTAATTTGTCACTTTGACAGGAAAAACCTTGGGCTAGACGTGATATAAAACAAGAGAGAAATAGTCGAGTGCCTCGACTATTAGATACCCGTTACTCAGCTAAACAACTTAATATAAATATGCCTTCTTGTATGTTTTTCGACGCTCGAATAAGCTCCCGATTTTTATGTTAAAATCGGTACCCAGGGAACACCTCCAATTTGGCTAACTTGATTTGATTTGCATAGTTTGTAACGTTCCTGCTATGCTGGGGTAGTTCAACGGTGTCCAGGAGTTCGTTCCAACATTTATTTATGTCAGGAGTGGTTGCTGTAAGAGTTTGACCCGGTTCCCAGAGTATGACATGAGCGGGGTTCGGTGAAATTGAAGGGGGTTGTGTTTATTTACTTAAATTTTACAGAGTTTAAGACAAGGATAGAGCGGCGCGGCTGGTTCCGTCTTCGGCGGTGTCGTCGAGTGCGGTCGTGGGCGGCTACTGATCGTCCTTCGGTAGTTGCGCAGCGGCTGGCGTCCTGTAGATGAGAAAGAAAGAATACGGCTATCTGCGCCGGAAAGTATGTCCCTCTGTATGCGTCCGTTTACCTCTAGATAATTCCCCCCGAGATATCCCTGATAACCCACCGTTAAGCATGACGGCGGACACGTTACGGTTTGGGCCTGTAAGTCCGCAGCAAGAGTCGGAAACCTAAAATTTATTGAAAGCATAATGAATAACAATGTTTATGTTAATATCCATAAGGATAATTTACTCCAAAGTGCTGAGAAATTGGGAATAAGACAGGGTTTTCGGTTCTACCAAGGCAATAATCCAAAGCATATGTAGGGTATTGTTCAATATTGGCTGGGTTATAATTGTCCCCATATAATGAAATCGCCAGCTCAGTCACCCGATATTAATGTTATTGAGAATTTGTGGGCTTTGCTGGACTCAAAAATTCGGGAGCGCAATATTTCCAATAAAAATGACTTGAAGACGGCTTTGCTAGAAGAATGCGCTAAAATCCCCCCAGAAACCACAAAAAAATTGGTCGAATCTATTCCCAATCGACTGAAGTCGGTTGTGGACCAAAGGGCGGACATACCAAATACTAAAAGTTAAAGAAATATTTTTATTGGAATTTTTATAATTAATTTGATGAACTGGGTCAAATAAGCTGTGACGTTGAAAAAGGCAGTATTTTTAGTTTTTATTGTTTAACTAAGAAGTTCCTTGCTAGAATAAAAAAATGAAAACATATTTTTTAAGTTAAAACTACAGTTAACCTTTCTGCGTTTTATTTTTATGGGTATCTCTTATGGTTTAGGAGTTATACCTGTTTAATGTTGAAAATTAGGTGTGGGTCAAATAAGCTGTGAGCCACCGTATATACTTTATAGGGTCGGAAACGCTTCCTTCTACCTGTTACATACTTTTGCACGAATACAATATACCCTTTTACTCTACGAGTAATGGGTATAAAAATTATGATTTTTGTTACGGATAGTCCCAACAATTACCTTCACATTCTATATTTTAGAAAATTTGTATCTTCTTTGGTTCTCTTATAATTTGTATTTCCCCAAAACCTTTTAAAATAACATGCGCTCGAAAGTTTGCGTACAGCTGGAGATTGTTGCATTTATTGGCAAGTTTGTGCACGATTTGATTTTTTAAGTTGTACAGCAACTAGAGCTTGACATTGGGATCGTTATCTTGTTGAAAGATAAATTGGTTCTGTAGCCCCAGCTTGGTTGCGCTTTGGACCAAATTATTCTTCAAAAGTTGGATATACATCTTATGGTCCATAATACCATCGATGAAACGCAGATTTCCCACGCCCTTAGCTGCCATACAACCCCATATCATAATTCCCCCTCTTCCATGTTTTACAGTGGGAAGCAAATTCTGCGTTTCGAGGGCTTCTCCGCTCTTGCGCCAGATTAATTTTTTGCCTTTAATTCCAAATATGCAAAACTTGTTTTCATCTGAGAAAATAACGGACTTCCAGAACTCTGGAGGCTTGGAAATGTGGTCCTTTGCAAATTGGATTCGTTTCTCTCGATTTGTTTTTGAAATATAGGGCTTCTTTCTGGCCACGCAGCTCATGTATCCGGATTTTTTTATAAAACTTCGGATAGTAGAATACGAATCCGTTTTAGAAAACCGAGTTTCCACCTCTTGCTGCACTTCTCAGGAGTCATTTTCGGATTGTTTTGAACGAGAAATATAACTTTTCTTTTTTCCCTTTTTGTTAAACGGCATGAGCGTCCTTCTCGGAGGGAAGTATAGAGCCGGTTGAAATATAATTGTTTACGACTCTCTGCACTGAGGAGTGTGCGCGACCTAAGATTCCGCCAATATCTCTCAAACGTTTCCCTTCCAAATGCAATTTTAAGATTATTTTCCTTTCGGAGTCTTGTATTTGCTTTCCTTTGCCGTCCATGATTAAAACTGCATTAACAAATCGTTTGGTAATTACATCTTTGCCTACGTTGATAATGTAAATCAAATCGTGCACAAACTTGCCAATAAATGCAACAATCTGCAGCTGTACGCAAACTTTTGAACGCATGTTATTTTAAAAGGTTTTGGGGAAATACAAATTATACGAGAACCAAAGAAGATACACATTTTCTAAAATATAGAATGTGAAGGTAATTGTTGGGACTATCCGTAACAAAAATCATAGTTTTTTATATCACGATTTTTCCTGTCAAAGTGACAAATTAAAATTTTTTTGCCCTGTACGCAGAGATATGATGCCGAGTGTAGGTCCATGCTCCTTTACATAGAAATATTTAGTGACGCATTAAATTTATTATCTGGGATTTATTCACGACATTCTATATTGATTGAATAATGATTTATCGATGTATCAGAACATTTTTGTAGATTCTTATTCATATATGTAGAATAAAGCACAGGCTTACATAAAAATGCACTGGCAAATAAACACAAAGTTGGTGAAAAACGTGGCTTGAGTTTTATATATGTACATATATATATTTTTTGCCCGTCAGGAGCAATGACCATGCAATTGTAAATTATAGAGGGGAAAATTCCAATAGACGGAGAGAGCTAACATATAAAGTCCATATTTGTCGAACAGAAAAGTTTATATCAATTTGGTGAATAAAATCAAATGAAATTTAATTTTAAAAGTATTTTGAATTACCATTAAAGAAAAAGGTAGTTTTACCTAGTTAACATCTAGCTTTTGTTGTATAGAGAACTAATTATAAAATGGCAAATCACAGTTATAATAAATACCATTATCAGAAATAATACATATTATGCCCCATGAGTCGATGTCTGCAGCCAAGTTGGATAGAAACTCATTTCAAGAAAACAGGAGCCAAAAATATATATTAAAAAACCAATCTGCTTTTCCGCGGATCTTTGCCTAAGGTATTTCCCAAGTTTAATAAATGAATGTTAACGAAATTTGGTATTTATGCTTCAGTAAGCATTATTCAACGAAAAGCAGAGATTCCAGCGAAGCGGAGTCGGAATATCTTCATGGGAAGGGGCGTAGAACAAAGGCTACTAACGACTTGATGGAAATGATTCCGCGACATTAGCTACCATTTGCCAGCTGCCTTAAGGAGTATAAAAAAGACTTAAATCTGCCAAGGTAAAATGCCCCTTAATTTCTACCGAAGAGGAAATTGATTTAACTCACTTTCAGAGAAAATTATCGAAGCCTTTGATCTGTCATTTTCAGTAAAAACATCCTCTAGAGTTCTGTAAAGCTTACCAAGTATTATACCATTAAATGTACTAGACGATCGACCATATATTACGAAGGATTACAACAGCTGTTACTAAAGTGTTGGCTAAAATTTCCCTGGATGCTAACAATTTCGAGGCGTTGACATCCGGACATTTCATAATCGGCGTTAAAATCTAGCCGTGCAAAACTCGTTTTGAAGTGGTTGGTCAAATACGTCACCCTTTTAATACAGTAAAACAAGTGAATTGATCGTTACAAGAACACCGAAGAAAGAGGAACTCTTGCGCCAATTGTAAAATACAATTTTTTCCGCAAAATTGGTTGTTAGGCCACAAAAAAAGGCGAGTACTTTAACTTGCGAAAAAAGTCGAACTCGGAGAAAGTCCTTGGCTCAACCAGAGATCACACCCAAAAGATCAATCCTTTTAAACATCACGTTTGGATAGACATTTAGCTCATAAAATGTTTGTTACCGGAACAAACAAGTCGAAATGACTTTAAACCCTATCCGATAAATGTGCATTAGTTTAATGGGACCATTCAACTATAAAATCGAAAATGCTTTCCGTTTTCAGATGCGACTGTCTAAGTTGGTATAAACGGTATCATTGAAATTGGCGTTCCGTTTATACGTTGTTGTAGCAAATACGAAAAGGTCTGAATCAGAGAAATATATAATCGTAACCAAAAACGAAGAAGGGAGGCTTAACGATACATTTGAACCATTACATCTCTGTTCAGGATTGCGAGGCTAATAGCGTAAGCCAATAGGGCCTCAAAGCAAAGTGCGATTAAACAGTTTAAGGCCAGATATAAAATACCGCTTGTTAGGACTATAAGTCCAGCCTATAAGAAATTACGAAGACGAAAGTCACGGTCATGGTCTTATGTTTGCTCGGACTTAAAAACACCTTCAAAGCCTCTTCTTTAAGACCCCACACGACGTCAGGCATACTAAACGTTCGAAGTCATTCTGGACTACCTCTAGTAAAGAATTGCTAGAAGTCTTCTCAAATGTGATATCATCAGAATGCGTATTTGGCAATTATCTCCCTAACGCATAAAATATAGTGAAATCTTTCACTTAGAAATTTTTTCGACCAATCCATATCCAATCCATATGTCTATAAAGGTGGCCCTTGTAAATTCTTATCATAAGTCTCGCCAATACACAACTTATCTATATTATAGCCTAGTGATAAATTTAAAAAGTTGTGCAATAATTATAAAAATTAAATGTTGGGTAGACTTCTGTATAAAAAAATAATGGTAAAAATTCCCCGACAACATAAGGGAATACTAGTATTTGTTGATTTGTTATTTTTATACCCGTTACTCGTAGAGTAAAAGGGTATATTGTATTCGTGCAAAAGTATGTAACAGGTAGAAGGAAGCGTTTCCGACCCTATAAAGTATATATATTCTTGTTCAGGATCACTAGCCGAGTCGATCTAGCCATGTCCGTCTGTCCGTCTGTCCGTCCGTATGAACGATGAGATCTCGGAAACTATAAAAGCTAGAAAATTGGCATTTTGCATGCAGATTTTAAGAGTTCCTACGCAGCGCAAGTTTGTTTCAAAAAGGTGCCACGCCCCCTTTAACGCCCACAATCGCTTATATACGATTTTATTTAAATATACATTTAAATATTTCGGAAAAGTAAAAATGCAGTTTTATTGTGTTTATCAATACCTATCGAAATGTAGAAGAAATTTTTCAAATCGGACCATTCGTTTAAAAGTTATGCGTGGTCAAAGTTTCTATCTCCATCTCCCTCGCACTCCTTTTACCTGAGTAACGGGTATCTGATAGTCGGGGCACCCGACTATAGCGTTCTCTCTTGTTTTAATTATACCCGTTACTTGTAGAGTAAAAGGGTATATTATATTCGTGCAAAAGTATGTAACAGGAAGGAAGCGTTTCTGACCCTATAAAGTATATATATTCTTGTTCAGGATCACTAGCCGAGTCGATCTAGCCATCTGTCCGTCTGTCCGACTGTCTGTCTGTCCGTATCAACGCTGAGATCTCGGAAACTATAAAAGCTAGAAGATTGACATTTTGTATGTAGATCTTAGGAGTTCCTACGCAGCGCAAGTTTGTTTCAAAATGGTGTTGCTGTGGCCAAAGTTTTGATGCTATTAAAAAAATATTAATTGATATGTATTTGTTTCGTCAATACCTCTCGTTTGGCCTAATAAAAGTTTGCCACGCCCACTCTAACGCCCAAAAACCCATTAAACGCTTAAGCCTGGCTAGCGCCTACATTTCCGCCTTTCATGGCCCGTGGTACCAATAGCGCCATCTAACGGATGACTTTGGATCAGCTGGCCAAGGTGCTCAACAGAGTCAACGTTAATTCTCGATAAGGATTTCTATTAAAGGAAATTGCGATGGTTTTCATTTGTCAATACCGAACTATATCCCAAGAACTATGCAAATCAAATCAAGTTAGCCAAATTGGAGGTCAAAAACATAAACATAAACACAGCTGTTGGTGCAGGAAAAAAGCTGCCTGCGCCAAAGAAGCGTTGGTGCTGATGCTCGTGCTGTAAAGCTGCCAGCTCTAAGAGATCGCCGAATTTAAATTGATAACGGGTATCTAATAGTCGAGGCACTCGACTATAGCGTTCTCATTTGTTATACCCCTGCAGAGGGTATTATAATTTTGCTCAAAAGTGTGCAACGCAGTGAAGGAGACATCTCCGACCCTATAAAGTATATATATTCTTGATCAGGATCACCTCCTGAGTTGTCCGTCTGTCTGTCTGTCCGTCTGTCTGTTTCTACGCGAACTAGTCTCTCAGTTTTAAAGATATCGAATTGAAACTTTGCACACACCCTTCTTTCCTTTGCACGCAGTATATAAGTCGGAACGACCGGGATCGGTCGACTATATCCTATAGCTGCCATATAACTGAACGATAGGAAATGCCATAACTCTGGTGTTTGTAAAGTTAGGAAGTTGGGATTTTCTATGGCTTTCTTATTTCATAAGGATCGGCTGTCTATATCCTATAGCTCCCATATAACAATAGGAAATATCATAACTTTGGTGTTTTTAAAGTTAGGAAGTTGGGATTTTCTATGAGTTTTATATTTGGCCAAATCAATCCGACCTACTAAATTTTTCTAGAGATCGGCCGACTATATCCTATAGCTGCCATATAACTGAACGATTGAAAATGCCATAACTTTGGTGTTTTTAAAGTTAGGAAGTTGGGATTTTTATGATTATTTAGAATGCATTATATGAATAATTTTGGAGAATATTATTTACAGAATATTCTGCAAGGGTATATCAACTTCGGCTCCGCCCGAAGTTAGCTTTCCTTTCTTGTTTTTAATTTGATTTCGTTTATTCGTTTGTCCTTCCCACTTCCCAAAATGCTTTTTAGCGTTTGATCGTAGCACGATCTCGATGTGTTTTAGCTCTATTCTATTCTTTCACAAATATGATTCGTTTAAATGACTACCTAAGTGAAAATTGCAACCAAAAAAGATAACATTGTTGCTTTGGACAAAATACATATTTGAAAAAGCGAGAGACAGAAGCAACCGCCAAAGGCTTAAAAATTTTGTCGCTATCGATTTTAATAAGATCACGTAAAATTATTTAACGAAAAAAAGGCATGTAAAGGTTAAAAAATTTGAATCAAAAAATATAGGACTCCACATAACTTCCAGCACCCATCCAAACTGAATCGTCAGATGAAGAAGACGTGAGTGGCGGTGTATTTAAAGCGGGAGAAGAGCGCCAACATGACTGGTGGACATAATGGTATGCAAAATGAAAAAATTTCTGCGAAAAACCGAAGGATTAGAGAGTGACCAAATTGCAATGGTCAATCTAAAAAGGTTATTAGCAATTTTGAAGAATTTGGGTCCGAGTTAAACGTTGAGAAATTTAATTTCCCAGGGCATTTTATTGAAAATCCACAGATTTTATTCATCATCAGTAAAATTAAAAACACCTTATAATTTCAGTTAATAGTTTGCAACGCAGTGAAGGAGACATTTCCAATCTTATAAAGTATATATATTCTTGATCAGCAACACTACCATCCGTCCGTCCGTCTGTCCCTTTCTACGCAAACTAGTCTCTCAGTTTTTAAGCTATCTGCTTGAAACTTTCCCAAAGTTGTCTTTCTATTGCAGGTCGGAACGAGCCGGATCAGACGACTATATCATATAGCTCCCATAGGAACAATCGGGAAAAAATGTAAAAAAGTGTAACTTTGATGTTTTTGTTGTGCTTTAAAATCAGACATCTATATTATATAGCTTCCATAGAAGATCAAAAAACAAAAATTCAAAATTCAAAAAAAAATTGTATTTTGCTGTTTTCCTATTTATCAAAATATTCCTTTGAGATATAGTAATTATAAACTGAATCAGAATTTCACTTATAGTTTTATTAAAATCGGACAACAATATCATAAAGCTGCCATAGAAACGCATCCCAAAATACAAATAGTAATGTTTTTAGTAATATAGGTATAGAAATCGAATAATTGTCGTTTTGTAATATTTTATTTTATATAAACTTCAAAGACTAATTCTGCAAAAATGCAGCTAACATGCTGGCTGTGTGAAAACTGGGTGCACACCAACTGCGACACTGGAGGGACAAGTGATGTTTGGAGTAGTTTGTAGAGACTTTCCGCTAATTGCCCTGCTAACAAGAAAGAAATGGGAACCCTGCGGAGGAAATCACACGGCCAACTACAGGGGCTGTGTGGTCTACAGGGAGTTGAAAAACCGCATGCGACAAGTTATAACAACGCGGCGTCAAAATACTCATAACGTGTACACTTACTCAAAAACGAAGGCGGAAGTATTTTTTGGGACGGCTGCAAGATTCTCATTAGGTCAGCCCAGAAACTACAGATCTCTCCCAGGGACCTCGCATAAATAAAACTGGTTAAAATATACAAAGTATGTAAGTTCCCACATTGAACCAACCCCGCAGCTCAACGAAGCGGACATCGACTGATTTACCGATGCTCTTCAAGAAGTACTCTTGGCAGCAGACCCTGTTTCAACACCACAATTGAAGGGCATGCAAGCCACCCATTTCAAAACTAATCTGCAATTGGAGCAGCTTGTACTGGAAAAGCGGCGTCTGCGACGTATTTGACAAATCAACAGATCGCCATCTTAAAAACAACGTATAAATCGAGTCCTGAAGAAAGACGCTGTAAATCCACAACTACGGTGCATCAAAAAACTTTTGCCAACAAGAATAAAACATCTTCTGCGGAGGCCTCACACAAATCTGAGCTCTCCAATCGAAACAGTCACTTCTTAAAGAAACTTATCAGGTAGCTGGCCCGCAGCGGCGAAGATACAGCCGAAACTTTAGCTTCACATCTCCGAAGCGTTTTCCAGCGGAACCCTGCCACTGGTCCATTTTTTCTACCACAAACCGAATCTGAAACTATTTCCTTACCAACAATGTTTTAGCCAAAGAAGATACGAAGGTTATCAGGGACCTGAAACCGAAAAAGATTTGCGTTTTAAAATAGCTATACAAAAACAACGAGTATATATATTTTTCAACATTTTTTTTTCATTGGATAGCCTCAACATGGCGGTTTATGTATAAAACACCACTGCGTTCATGTGGCAGCCTCGGCTGGTACAGTGGCCCATTCGGTCGTGCTTTAGGTCGACAAAAAAATAGTCCAAAGGGGTCAAATTGCAGGTGCGAGGCCGCCAGTTGACATCGCCGTTTCGGCTGATTATGCGATTTTTGAACGTACCGCGCAAAAGATCGATTGTGATGTTGGCTGTATGGCACGTAGCGCCGTCCTGCTGGAACCATATATCGTCTATGTCTTCCTCTTCCACTCGGGGAAAGAAAATGTCTTAAAACAAGCCGCGATAGCGGACACCATTAACGGTCACGGCGGCTCCTTCCTCGTTTTCAAAGAAAACGGTGGCATCACCCGACCACATATAGCACCAAACAATCACTCGTTGTGGATGCATTGGCTTCTCCAAGACTACGTGTGGATTTTCTGAACCCCAAATGCGAGAGTTTGGATTATTAACATAACCACCGAGGTGGAAATGGACCTCATCAGAAAACACGATTTTTCGATAAAAAAGGTCATCTTCGACCAAGCGCTCCTGAGCCCATTCCGCGAACTGAAAACGCATTGGATGGTCGTGCGGCTTAAGCTCCTGAACCAACTGAATCTTATATGGCCTTAGACGGAGGTCTTTTGCTCAAATCCGTTGCAGGGAAGTGCGCGAAATGTCCAACTCTTGAGCACAGTGCCGTCATTGACACATTCGGCCACCGCAGCGATATTTTCGATCGACAGAACTGGACGAGAACGTAAACGTGTTGTTTTATCCATCTACGATTCACAGAACTATCCACAAATTGTCTGGAAGGCGTTTTATTTTTTCCGAATTTTGACAGCAATTTTCTAGCAGTTTTGGTTAAAGACTCTCCACTTTGGAAGAAAGTTTTCAATATTTACCAATTTTCTTCGAGCGTAAACTTTACAATTTCGTAAACCACAAGCTTATACTAAATATCTGAGATATTGACAATGACGTTCGAAATGTCAAAGTCAAAATTATCGATAGTTCAAAAAGCAAACGATAGATGGGCCACCCTGTAGAAGTATCCATCTGTACGCATTTTGAGCTTATCAGGAGCTCGAACGGCGTTGCGATGGATTATACAAACGTGGAATTCATCGCCATCTGAACTTTGTCATTGGATCGTCGATGCTTAGTTTCGAGAGAAATTATATTTCTGTGGCGTCAATCTCTTGTCTTGCCCATTTACGCGAGGTAGTCCGATGGTCGTCTTGATGGATTTCCTGGTCGCAATACATTTTAAAGTCCTGCGAAGTAAACGCAATAAAAATTGCAAGGTTGCAAGATTCACAATTACACATAACCAAACAAAAATATATATACATATTTATGTGGACTTCAAATCCCCAGGATCAGGTTGTACACTCAGTAATTTAACTTTTGCTGGCCAGCACTGCACGACGGGTTCCTATGATCACGCCAGGCCGTCCGAGTTGTCCCTGATCTTCGAGTGTTCCCTTAAGAGTATCCTGGATTTTCCCATATCAGAATATCACGTTTCATCTCTGAGGCATTCCTCCTAGTCAAAGTTACATGGTGCTCAGATCGGGTTGCAAAGAAAGTTCCTTCAGTCTGGCTTGACAGCGTTTTACATAGGTCGAGGGCTAGGAAGGTTGAGGTGTGAATTTCCCTATTCCCATTCACATGGTCGTTCAAGATAAAGTGATTGAAACTGAGTAGAATTTAAAATTTAATAAATAAGGTGAGTACTACAACAATAGCTCCAAGTATAAACGGAGTTCTATGAAAGATTTGCACCGCATATAGTACAAAGTACTGAAACGGAGACGCTAGGCAGAGGTGTGCATTTACCCAAACTGCAGATTAAATCCTTTGTTGGCGATGATAAGGAATGGGCATCGTTTAAGGTGTTCGCTCAAAATTGAAATTTAAAATTATTGAAAAAATAAAAACTTGAAGTTTAGTGTAAGTTAGTTTAGGGCGAAGGCGGGAGCACAATAAAGTTTTCTCTCGCTCTCGGCGAAGTCGCCCCGTCTTCGCCAACCTTCGTTAAGCTAGGCTCTAAGTTCTTTGTCGAAAAATATATAAGCATTCGTTGAAATTGATTTGAGCCGTCGACACCTTTTTTTCGTTTTCGTTTCTCGAAATTAATAATTTAGCCTCCGCCAAGTTTTTTCGGAACTTTATAATTAGAAAAATCTCTAATTTTTCATGGCGCCCCCGTATGGACGTTAAAGTTATTAATTTTTTAATTATTAATTTGGAAACTAGTGACAGTGACACTTAAACCAAAAAATAAAGTGCAAGTGCAAGTGGAGTTCAAAGCACTCAATTACATATATACATAGTGTTTTTTGTTGCCCGCGGCGTGTCGGTGTGGACAGAAAATACACAGCAGCTCCTGCTTAAAATATCGTGCCGGTCGCGAAATACCCTGTTCGCCACAAAAGAACTGCTGCCAGAGGGATGCCCTGCGACTGCTCAATGTGCAAAAGGAAAGTGGCAGCTGGATTGAAAGACCCTAAAGCAGAACCTGAGGTATTTGTGCAAAAAATTGAAAGCTTGAGTTTATAAGAAAAACAATTTAATTGTTTATTGTCTTGTGCTGAAAAATTGCACCTCGCTTTCAATTCTTGGCACAGACGTATCGATATAGTAGAGCTAGTTGTGCATGTATTTATTTATAATAAATAAAAATAAAAAATTATATTAAAATTTATTATATACACATACATATACACATACACATTATAACCTATTTGAACCTCCGTTGGACGCAATATTTACATAATTGTGTTATATTATTGCAATCACTGTCGCCCCCAATTTATTTATTGAAACTCGAAAATTAATAGTTGGTAAAATTATCCCAGCCGCTATATATAACCAATACATAAGTCCTCATATACAAGCAGCTGCAGCGGTTAACTTTTTCGTTTTCCTTTTTCGCTTCGCTTGTCTTGCCTTAGCATCGTTGTAATTGTTGTTGGACTCTTGGTTTGGCGCGCTGAAGATAAAAGTGACGCGCTACCCTGCATTCGGACGGGTATACTGATTTTTGCCGTCATTTGCAAGCACTGTTAATTTTGATACCTCGTGGCTCGATATTCAATTTAATATTTTTTTTTTTCTTCCGTCGTTTTCGTTGTGGATAATTATTAAAATAATTTTTTCGAACAAATTTAATAATTAAATTAAATTGTTATTTACTCTTAGTATTTTGTTTCGAAAATTTATTTAACAATTTGTCGTCGTTCTAATTGAACAATTATCCTCTTTTAAAACTTATTTATTTTATTAATTATTATTCTTGGATAAATAATTTATTTATATATATATATTTATTTATTTTCGTGGTTTATATATAAAAATAAAAAATAAATTAAAATGAGTCCAGATAAGCCAAAATCTGTTGAACTTCTTGCGGATCTTAAAAACAAGCTCAAAAAACCAGTGATGAGCATCCGCCGATTAAATGATCGAATAGAAGCCGGCCAGATTCCGATCCAAGAAGTAGAACTAACTTGTCGGCTAGAGATTTTAAATGCTTCTATTATTAAGGCAACTCAAATACAAGAACAGATCGAAGATTTAGATGATGGCGATGAGTTCGGAGAAGAGTTGGAAGAGCTTTCAATAATAACCAAGGCAAAAATAATGTCGCTTATCTCAGCCTTGAAGACGGCAAGCGAAACCAAAATAATTGGATCAGCTTCTGTAGCCCCAACTCGAGCTCGACTTCCGAATTTGGCATTGCCGAAATTCAGCGGCAAATATTCGGAGTTTAAGAATTTCATTAGCCTTTTCGAAACTCTTGTTCATCAAGACGACAGCATTCCCGTCATAGAAAAATTCAATCACTTAATTTCTTGTCTTTCTGGTGAAGCGTTGGGAACTATTAAGGCCTACCAAGTCACCGAGAGCAATTATGAAAAGGCTATGATCAGCCTGAAAAAAGTGTATGATAACGAATGTTTAATTTTTATGAATAATATTTCAACATTGTTTAGTCTTCCGAAAATAACGCAACAGTCAGCTTCGTCTTTAAGAAATATTATCGACACCGTATCATCTATATACGGTTCTTTGTTATCGATAGGAGACGACACCAAGATTTCAAATGCAATGTTGATCTATCTTGTTTTGAACAGAATAGACCCAGTGACCAAACAAAAATGGGAAGAACAATTAGATTATGAAAGGTTACCGCTTTGGTCCGATTTTGAAAAAATGTTAAACCGCCGATACCAGCATTTATCCGCTGAAGAATCGACGAAACCAAAGCAAGATAAAGTTATGTCGAGCAAGCCACGTAATCGCAACTCATTTTCTTGTTCTTCGTCCAACAGTAAATCCCAGCAAAGTTGTAGCTATTGCAATGCAGGAGACCATATCCTAGCGAACTGTGGTCCGTTTGGTCGCCTTTCGGTAATGCAAAGGTTTGACTTTGTAAAATCTGCTTCCTTATGCATCAATTGTATGCGAAAGGGTCACACTGTTTCAAAATGCAAATTTAATAAATGTCGAGTTTGTGGCCGCTCGCATCACGTTTTACTGCATAGGTATACAGTGTCCGAAAATAGTTTAGCGTTGCCACCACCCCAAGAGATTCTTTCTCCCTCTTTAAATCAAGATCAGCCTTCCACGTCACATGTTATGCATGCGACATCATTGGACAGAGTGATTTTAGCCACGTCGATCGAAAGTGTAAGAACTAAAAACGGTGAATATATTTGGGCCCGAGCACTTCTTGACACTGGGTCCCAAACGAATTTTATAACAGAGGACCTTGCTCACCGCTTACAGATCCGTAAAGAGGAGTCGTGTATAAACTTACTTGGTATTGGCGAGTCCAATTCTCAAGTTAAGAAAAAGGTACACACAATGGTGAAGTCGCGTATAAATGGTAGTGAGTTCTCCTTCGATTTTTGGATTTTGAAATCAATATCAGGATATCATCCTGACCAGTCGGTCAATATCAATGACTGGAAAATTCCAAAGAACCTACCACTAGCAGACCCCTATTTCTACAAGCCACAAAGAATAGATATGTTAATAGGAGCAGAATCATTTTTCGAATTATTAGCTGTTGGACAAATTAGACAAGGTCCTGACTTTCCAACTCTGCAGAAAACCCTCTTCGGCTGGGTTGTATCGGGTAGATATAAGGCATCTTCCCCTACAGAAGTTGTGAAAAGTGTCAGTTGTAGTGAAGAGATTTTAGTGTCTATTGACAGCACACTACAGAAGTTTTGGTCACTGGAAGAAATGCCATCTCTAAAGAAAATTCTGTCACCTGAGCAAAAGTTATGTGAAGAACACTACCGGAAGACTACTCAGATTTTGCCATCAGGTCGGTTTGAAGTAAGACTGCCGTTTAAATCGGATCCAAATGAGTTAGGCAACTCTTTTGAAGTTGCAAAACGGCGGTTTTTGTCGCTTGAAAGAAGGCTGTCTCGAGACCCTGAGATGAAGGAAATGTACCTAGAATTTATGGAGGAGTACCTTTCTTTAGGTCATATGTCTCTTACAGATAAACTTCCTTCTGCTCCACATTATGTTATCCCACATCAATGTGTTCTGAGACCCCAAAGTACGTCAACCAAGTTACGTGTCGTTTTCGATGCGTCTTGTAAATCGTCAACTCAGAAGTCTCTAAATGACATTTTGATTGTTGGGCCGACAATCCAAGATGAGTTGTACTCAACGTTACTGCGCTTCCGGCTGCATAGGTTTGCCTTGACCGCCGATGTAAAGAAAATGTATCGCCAAGTGATGGTGAATGAAGCAGATAGGCAGTTTCAACTTATAGTGTGGAGAAGAGACCCCTCTGAGTCCTTGAGATTATACAAGCTCAACACCGTAACATATGGTACTGGACCAGCCCCGTTTTTGGCTATTCGGTGTTTAAAAAGGTTAAGTGAGTCTGCCAAAGTTTCTTTTCCTAGAGCTGCTAAGGTTATTGGATCCGACTATTATGTCGATGATATGTTGACTGGTGCTGCATGCGTAGAGGAGTTAAAGACTATTAAGTCTGAAGTATCTCAGGTTCTTCAAACTGCAGGTTTTGAATTGACAAAGTGGTTTTCAAACTCACCTGACGTTACCGCATCTGAGAGCGTTAGGAATATCGTGGTTGCCTAACGAAGATGCCTTCAAATTTCAAATTGACACTGCTGTCATGGGTCTCCGAGCGACAAAACGGAACATACTATCGGTGACATCGAAGCTGTTTGACCCCCTCGGCTTATTAAGTCATATTGTAATTAGAGAAAAGATCCTATTGCAGGAACTTTGGCTCAATAAGTTAGATTGGGATGAGTCGATTCCTATTCATTTGGAAACAGCTTGGAATATGATAAAAATTAGATTGTCTAAATTAGAGGAAATATCTATTCCCCGGTTTGTGCATACCGATCCGATGTCACCGGTCCAATTACATGCCTTTGCTGACGCATCTTTAAGAGCCTATGGAGCTTGCGTCTACATTCGTAGCAAAACTGCAGAAGGTTATAAAATATCGCTGTTGACTTCAAAGTCTAAAGTAGCGCCGCTCAAGACTAAAACACTCCCAAGGCTTGAGTTATGTGCCGCTCACCTTCTCGCAGATCTCTGCCACAGAATCAAGCCCCTATTAAAGGTACCTATCGAACGGATTGTTTATTGGTCGGATTCTGAAGTTACGCTTCATTGGATCCGGTCTCATCCATCTTCACTATCCACATTCGTATCGAATAGAGTAGCGGAGATTCAAGAGTGGTCATGTGAAGCTACGTGGCGGCATGTTCCAACGAAACAAAACCCAGCAGATATTGTATCAAGAGGTTGTGACGTCGACGAAATTATACAGTCAATATGGTTTACTGGACCTGCGTTTTTTAAAGAGGAAGATGCAAACTGGCCCCAGAATGCACACTTTGAACTAGATGAAGAAGTCCTACTACAAGAATCGAGGAAGACTGCGGTCGGACTGACCGCTGCTGTAAGAAATTTGGATTTGGTAGATGTCATCGAGGGATTTTCGTCACACCTTAAACTGCTTCGGGTATTCGTTTATATGTTCCGCTTCATAAGAAAATGTAAAGACAAAAGTATGGTATTTGAAAAAACTTTGTCGCCGACTGAATATAATGAAGCTTTTCTAAAAATTGTCGAGATATTACAGAAGCACGAGTATCATGAAGAAAGAGAAAAAGTTCGTAAAGGATCCAGAGTTAGCCCAAGTCTTCAGCGATTGAATCCATTCATCCATGAAGACAAGGGGACTTGGTGTCACTTTTTCTTGTTGCGAGTTGGGGGCGACTAGCTAATGCTCCTATATCATACGATGCCAAGTTTTCATTGTTGTTGACAAAACGCTCCCAATTTGTGCAGAGCTATGTTCGGCATCTTCACCATTCCAATTTTCATGTTGGTCCACGAGCCCTTGTGAGTCTCCTTCGACAGCGTATTTGGATCGTAAACGCTCAGGAGGTCTGCAGTCAGATAGTTCGATCATGCATACGCTGCTTTAAGTGTAAGCCTCGACTAATGACACAAATTATGGGAAATTTACCCGCAGATCGTCTCCGTGCTCTCCGCCCATTTGCTATATGTGGCGTCGATTTTTGTGGCCCTGTCTATACGACATTGAAAATTCGTGGTAGGCCTCCGTATAAGTCCTACATTGCGCTCTTCGTTTGTTTTGCGTCCAAAGCGGTTCATCTAGAAGTTGTTTCAGATTTAACCACAGATTCCTTTTTATTGGCTTTTCAAAGGTTCGTTGGGCGCCGAGGATGTCCCCAAGTCGTCCATTGCGACAACGGGACGAACTTCGTCGGAGCGAGTCGCCACTTCCGGGCCCTTCGAGAGAGGATAGAGGACGAAGCCGACGCGATACGCGAATTCGCATCAAAAAGCGGATGCGAATTTGTCTTCACACCACCGCGGGCTCCGCACATGGGCGGACTATGGGAGGCAGGTGTCAAAACTGCCAAGAACCTACTTCTACGGGCGGTGGGCAGCGCGCTCCTAACCGCAGAAGAGCTGGGGACAGTCCTCGTGGGAATCGAGGCGGTGATGAACTCCCGGCCGCTCGGAGCAATCAGCAGCGACCCAAGCGACGGAGAGGCGCTGACACCCGGGCACCTACTGACGGGCGGGCCGCTACTCGCCACACCAGCACTCCGGACCCCGGACCAGGAGGGTCTCAACTGCTTGCGGCGATGGCGGCTTGTCCCGTCAGTCAGGCAAACGTTCTGGCGGCGATGGTCCCGGGAATATGTCCTGGGCCTCCAAATACGGGGCAAGTGGCACCAGCAGCAGCCCAACATCAGCGAGGGAGATCTCGTCCTCGTGGCCGAGGACAACCTGCCGCCCCAACAATGGCTCCTCGGCAGAATAGTCGCCAGGCACGCAGTGGAGGACGGCATGGTCAGGGTCGTCGACGTGCGAACTAGTGGAGGAGGCCTTTTTCGGCGGGCCATTCATAAGTTGTTCAACGGGGCCGGTGTTCGCTCAAAATTGAAATTTGAAATTATTGAAAAAATAAAAACTTGAAGTGTAAGTTAGTTTAGGGCGAAGGCGGGAGCACAATAAAGTTTTCTCTCGCTCTCGGCGAAGTCGCCCCGTCTTCGCCAACCTTCGTTAAGCTAGGCTCTAAGTACTTTGTCAAAAAATATATAAGCATTCGTTGAAATTGATTTGAGCCGTCGACACCTTTTTTTCGTTTTCGTTTCTCGAAATTAATAATTTAGCCTCCGCCAAGTTTTTTCGGAACTTTATAATTAGAAAAATCTCTAATTTTTCATAAGGATTTGTATGAGAACGCAATCCACTTAAAGGAGTTTAAAAAAAGGACAAAGGTTTCAGTATCTGAAGTCGTTTTTATAGAGAGATGCTCTTTAATTAATCATTTGCGTTATGATCGGCCCCGCCTTGTCGTCAACTCTCTCCTTTCAATCCTTCATAAATTGACCCGTGACCAAGGCTACAAACATAAGGATTATACAAAAAATGTCTTAAGGTGCGAATGAAATTGAATTAGATACAGATGGTCAAACTGTACGCGACTCCAGGGTAATCCACCTCGTTTTGGTCAAAATCGACTCGGTAGACTTTTCATCTACCGAAATGAAAAATTTGTTGAATTTCTTGACTCTCGCTGTGAGGAGTTGGCCAATATGTAGGTACAACGAAGCTACAACGAAGCGATTAGGTACAGAGAAGCGATTATGCTTTAATTTCTTAAAACCAGATCATGTATTTGCCATATTTGAATCAAAATATTGCTGAAGAAACTGCATTTACTCATTTATGTGCCAGTATCCTCTGGTCAGCCCTCTATTACCCGAAGTCAGCCAAGAATCTCAATGACGGTATAGGAACAGGGGCATGAACAGGAACAGGCTATTTCGATGATTTCTATTAGCATTGCACTAGCGCCTGCTGAACGAATTGGTAACCTCACACCGGGGCAGATGAAAGGAACGCTGCCTACTACGTTGATGTACTATATGTACTCAATGCGAAGGGGACATAAGAGTATTAAACTTGTCAGGTGCTTTTAGACACTGAATCTTAGCTATCCTATATTTCGGATGCGCTCGCCATCCTGAGTACTTGTCTCTGGAAAATCATCGGTTAAAGCTGAAAGGGGGCTTCAGCGCACATAGCATTAAAACAAGAGTGTCACAGAATAAGCCTCACGTAACTGCTCACGTGCTAATTAAAAAATTCAAATCGTCGCTTCCTAGAAACAGTATCGACGCAGCAGCATTAAAGATCTTCAATGATCTTCCGCTATCATGGTTAATACCAACACTGAAGTTGATATTCTGCTTGGAAGTAATTATGTGTGGGCTGCGCTTTCTGGACAAAAGCAATTTGACTACCATGGTAACATTATTGCTGAATCGAAAATTTGCGGATGGGTAATTACATCAACAACGCTTTCCAGTCTAGCAGCTGCAACATCGCGATTGTCGACAGTCGACATTCATGACTCCCTCCATTTTGAGAATGTTTACGCAAGCATTCAATCGGATGCAAAAGATTCTAGGGTTGAAGTACATTTCTGTAGCATTCCCTCCCGAGATGAAAATGGTAGATACAGTGTAAAGATCCCATTTAAGGACCAACCTACAGAATTTTCTGACACACTTCAGGGAGCAATAGCACGCTTTAACTCTATAGAAAAACACCTGCAAAAGGATAAAAGCTTTAAAGCACAGTACGTTAAATTTTCTACAGTTGCGAGTACATTTTATGTGCCACACCACCCAGATTCTGGTGGATCATATAAAGATCGAAAACGCCAGTCGTTAAGCGAATCACTGTATGTGGGACCTACTATTCAGTTTGCCTTCGATTTCGCATTTATCGGTATGTGTTTTAAAATTTTTGGTCAGGTTTGGGTTGCCATTAAACATCGAAATACAACAAAAATTGTGTGGAGAGGATCCCGAAGTATAATAAGCTCATTATCAACTGTGTACTGTTACATATAACACGGCTTGTGCAACATTTCTGGCGTTAAGAATGCTGGAGCAACTGGCAAACGACTACAAACAAGACTATCCTGACGCTGTCCTAACAGGGTTAAGCACGGAAAGTGACCTGATACAACGCAGGGATTCAACAGCGAATTTATTTAATATCCAAGTCTGAAGTTATTCATCGGCAGACAAATTCTGATCTATTTATATAAGTTAAAAGATTGATTATAATTTTATTTAAAAAAAATCAAACATTTTTTTATTGAGTTGGATTAAGAACTAACTTTTATTAAGCTAAACAATTATTCATTATGACTACGCGTCGTTCCATCACTGCCGCCGTCTCTGCCGCTGTTGCTGCTTCTGCTAACGTTCATTGTTATTATTGGTTGCTGCTATTCTTCGCTGTAGCTGTTGGCCAATTTTAATTGTCATTGGTCAATGCATTCAAGTTATAGTTTTTGTTGTATGCACTTGGCCAAGTTCGATCAACTTTGGAAATTGGCTATTCTGCATTCCCACGATCGCTGACCGAAAGGTGCAAGCTCAACGCGCGTGGCTTAGCTCGTGTGAACTTATTGGGGGCATTTGTTGTGCAATCAATGCTTACTCTTACTTATGTCTGGGTCTTTATATAATTTTAGGTGTTAACTCTTCCCTCCTTAAACGCGACTGTCCTCGGTCGCAACGACGTAGAGAATAGGTCCAGAATGTGGAAGATTTCCTTGCGTTTCTGGCACGGAAGCTGATGTACTTTCCGTCGATTTACGTCTTCGTAGGAGTTCCGTGATCGATCCTATTATTAGTAGAAGTAGAATGATGGCCGATCCGTAGTTTTTCTAGCGCTTTTGTGTTGTTTATATTGAGTTCCTTGACCATTTGTAGTGAGAGAACTTCCTCTAACTTCGTCTTTTCTCCCATTAGTTGGAATAACGGTGGTTCTGGTTCGACTAAGTTGACCTCTTTTGATTTGTAAGTAGTTTCGCCAATAGTTACTGTTGAATTACGGTATTGTATTATAAAGGAGCCTTGCAGTTGTAGAAGTTTTTCGTCTAGCGAGACTGGTCCATTGAAGTTGTTCAGTAGTATGGTGCCTGGCAGTATTTCCTCGAAATCTGGGATGTGTTGATTGTTGATCATCTTACATTCAGGTTCTTGAAGGTTCAGGAGAGCGTTTACACAAGTGTCATTGCTTAAATCTAACAAATTTTCTGAATTACAAATTGTCTTATCATTATGGGATTTGCAAGGTTTTTTAATTGCAAATAATTGTCGCTTACACTCTAACAAATTTTCGTATTTTATATCATTGATTATTTGGGCTTTTTTTATTGCTTTAATTTTTAAAGTTCTACAATTATCTGTTTTAATAGTTAGGAGGCTAACAATATAGATGAGGTCGTTGCCATTTGTGGCTAATTTAACTTTAGCAAATTCCAATAATTCTTCTATGTTAAAAAATAATTCGTTTTCCTTTTTAAAGATATCTTCCACTACTGTGGTTTCTGTGCTTGTGAATACAAAAGAGTTTATTGTGTTAGATTTGGCCCATGTAATTGCGTATATTATATTGGTTATTTCTTCTTTTATTAATTGAATTTTATACTTTAAAATATTTGCTTTCTGATTTACGATTTCTTCCGAGCTCTGGGTAACTTTCAATATTGCGTTAGTTGCATTAGTAAGTTGGTTAATTTTTTGGTTAATTAATCTGTTAATTACTACTTGTTTATTATTGTTTTCTAATTGCTCATTTATCTTATTTTCTAAGATCTCATAATCGTGGTGGTCTGGTGATCCCGCCAGCCATTTCCATGCAGTACCTATTGCTTCTATTGCCCTTTTCTGTCTTTTTGTGTTTGAAGAATGCGTAAATCAGTATGAATCTGTTTTAATTCGTATGAGAGATAGGGGTGTAATGGATGAGATGAGGTGAGTGAATGAAATGAATCTTCTAACTTCGCCAGAGTTTCTTCATAGTTGTGTAAGTTAAAGATGTGGATGATTTTAAATGTTCCGTCTTGCTTAGCCGCTAATCTGGTTTCAAGTGAGATGATTTGTGAGTTGGAATAGTCGAGCACTGTGGTTATCCCCAGACATGTTGGTAGAAATAGCCTGAAAAATTATGTTCTTATATTATTTTTATGTATGATTTTTCCGGTTTGTGTTTTAATAGTGGTCATTTTGTTTTCTGCCACTTTCTCAGCTTTGTATCTAGGTGTAAGTTTAGTTCCTAACCTTTTATCTATTTTTACGTGGACTACATCGCCAGGTTTTAAAAGTTTTGGTTGTATTTTGCCTCGATTGTGATATTCGAGGTCGGCTGTTTGTTTCTTCTGGATTTTCTGTTTAATTTCTTCTCGTTTTTTTGCTATATCTTCTACTGAACTGGAGATTGTGCTTCTAAAAAATATATTTATGGGGCTTTCTTTTGTTACAGAATGGATTGATTTATTATATTCTTGAACTGCTTTAAAAATTAAGTCCTCAAATGTTAGGCTCCCGTTGTCTTTTTTGAGGCACCGCATGATTTCTGATAGGGTTGAATGAAATCTCTCTATTTGTCCGTTACTTGTCGATGCGTACGGAGCAGTCGTGTGTACTGATATTTTGAGTTCATCTTCTAACATGAACTTGATTGCTGCTGAGCCTAATGAGCATTCGTTGTCCATTATTATCCATTTCGGCATACCGAAAGCAATCAACATTTCTCTCAACGGATTTTTAATATCTTCAGATGCCCTTGACTTTAAAATGTTTATTTGAGCATATTTAGAAAATTTGTCAATACCTGTTAAGATTCTATGTTTTTCTGTAATATAAATATCAATGTGAACTATTTCTCCTGGATAATTAGGAATGGGGGTTGGTTGGATTTCTCCTCTTGGGGGGTGTCTATCATATTTTGATTCTTTACAAGTTTGACAGGATTGAACTATTGCTTGGATTTTCTTTATTGCTTGTAGAAAAAAATAATTTTTTAAAATTTGTATTTTATTTTCTTTTGCTTCTCTATGGGCTCTTTTATGTTCGAGGGTAATTATTTCGTTTTGTTGAGATTCTGAAGTTACATCGTCTATTTCGTTTTGAGTAAACCTTATTTTGTACGAGTTGAAATATATGGAGTAAATGTTTTGAATTTTTCCCATTACTTCTTCGGATGTAATGATTCCGTTTATAAGTTTAGGGTCAAGTCTGGTAGTTAGAATTGCTATAAGTTTTTCTTCTGTGTAAGACTTTTGTTTAATTATATGTCTGAGGTATGTTGGAAATGGTATTTCAAAACTGTAGGAATCTGTGTCAGCTGTCAGTAAGTATATCTGATTTTTAAATACATTGATTGGAGCTTCTACCGAAAATATGAGGTCCTGAGGAGCTGATTGAGTTTATTTCAGCAGGGGCTCGGGATAGCGCATCCGCTACTACGTTAGCTACTCCGGGCTTATACCTGATCTCGTGGTTATACTCGCCAATGAGTTCTCTCCAGCGTTTTAGTTTAGCGTTATGATTATTTACGCTATTTGAAAAGCTCAAGGGTTGATGATCCGTGTATATTACCACCTTCGAATACCCGTAAAGGTAATGTCTTAAGCTCTGGAGAGCTCAAACTATAGCAAGCATCTCTCATTCGTTGGTTGCATAGTTTTCTTCGGTTTTTGACAGGGGGCGTGAAATGAACGTTATTGGCCTATGATTTTGTTCCAATACTGCGCCTATTGCGTAGCTTGAAGCATCGGTAGTCAACTGGAATTCTTTTCCGAAATCTGGATATGAAAGGGTTACATCCCTGGAGACGAGGGTATTTTTAAGTTTTTCGAACGCTGTAATCGCATCTTTGCTTAGGTTAATAGCAGTTTTGCTTGACTTGGTCTTAGATATACGGCCTTCTTCGCCTCTTAGGAGAATGGTTAAGGGCTTTGCTATTTTTGCATAATCCTTTATAAACCGCCTATAACAACCTGTCATGCCCAGGAAAGAACGAAGATCTTTTAATGTTTTCGGGACCGGAAATTTTGTAATCGCTTTTATTTTTTCTGTATTTGTTTTAACTCCATTTTCTGATATTGTATAACCCAAAAAATCTACTTCGTTTTTGGAAAAATGGCATTTATCTATTTGGACTCTCATGTTTGCGTTTTGTAGGGTTGAAAATACCTTTTCGAGATTTTGACCGTGATCTACTTCATTTTTGCTAAAGACTATGATGTCGTCTACGTATACATAGCAAATTTTCCTTATGTACTCTCTCAGAATGTCATCTAAAGCTCTTTGAAAAATGGATGGGGAATTTTTTAGGCCGAACGGAAGTCTCGTAAATTCATATTTTCCGCCGTTTACAGCAAATGCTGTTTTCTCTATGTCCGTGTCTTTCAATGGTATTTGGTAAAAACCGCTCTTGAGGTCCAATACCGAAAAATACTTGTCTCCAAGGTGTGCAATAATTTCGCCTATCTCAGGGATCGGATACCGAGATAGTAACTTCATTAAGTTTCCTATAATCGATTTCTAATCTGTACTATTTTCTTCGGACTGACCGGACTTTTTCGGAACTACCCATACTGGTGCATTATATGGCGATCTTAAAGGTCTTATAATGCCATCTTTTAGCATCTCGTTTATTTGTTTTTTACTTCCTGTTTTAAAGATATTGGGTATGGGTAATGTTTTCCATAAACTGGGGAATCGGACGAAGTTCTGATCTCACCTACTACTTTAGTTGTGTACGCTAACTTTGTATCAGGATCTGCAAAGAGGGTTTTGTGACTTTTTACGAGGAGATTTATAATTGATTTTTGAGACTCGATCATATGGCTGATTTGCGGTCCAATGGTATTTACTGCTTGTGTTGCTAATTGGTGAATTTTAATTTTGCGTTTATTTCCGAGAATAAATGTATCGTTCTTCACATCTATAATGGCTCCTAGGCTTTTCATTGTGTCATTGCCCAGTATACCGTGAAAAGTTTTTAATGTTTCTAGCAAAAAAAATTTCATGGGTGAATCTGAAATTTTAGGGAGCTTAAGTATTGCATGTTGAGTTATTTTAGTTGTACCTCCGACTGAGCTAACGGAAAAATTTGTCTCATTTTGTTTTGGGTTTGGTACTAATTGGTTTTGAATATAATTTTGGTTTGAGCCCGTGTCTATTAAAAATTTTAGGATTTTTCCGTTCCCCGTGGTTACTTTAAAGTAAGGTAATGAGGAACGATTTATTCTAAAAAATAAAGCTCGGACATATCTATGTATTCCTGCTGCTCAGTATCGTTTTGCCATACATATTCTTCCTGAAGCTCGTTTACATTATTTTCTTCTACCAACTGATAATATTCTTGCTCTGGGCTTGGTGTAGTTTCTTCTGAATTTTGTTGTGCGGTGCTTTCTGTCTCTGGCTGAATATGGAATTGCCGTGGCATTTTGTTATTGTTTGTAACGTTGGAAGCACTAAGAGGTCTTTTCCCTGCATAATCGTTATTTGCCGGCCTGTTCATGTAATTTATATGACGCGAGCGAACTGACTGATCGACCTCCATAGGTACCGGTTTCGGTTGGGGTCGTGGGGGAGGTTTTGGGGTGCTGTAGGGTGCTACTGCACCGGCCTGATTTGTATAAGGTTTAAATTGGTTAGGCTGGGTAATTGGGGTTGCTCCAGTTACTGGTACCCATTGCATTTGGTTCGGGTTATGATAGAGTTGTGGATGGAAGTTTTGTCTGACGGCTGCCATCTTATATGGCTGTTGGGGTTTTGGAGGTAGTAAAGGTGCTTTCCCTAGTGTTCTGATTCTCAAGTAGACTGCACAGATGTAGGGCGTGTCCTAAGTCATGTGGCTCTTTAATGGCCAGTAGTAGTGCTAAGTTGCCGTTGAGGCCTCTGACAAAGGTGTCTAAGGCTTTTTCTCTGTACATGGCTGTCAGAGATTGCACAGTTTCTTGTGAGGCATCCAAGTTGCCAATTTGGTTTAGGATTAGTGATAGCTGTTGGTACACTGCTTGATAATAATCGACTATACTATCGCTACCTTGATTAAGAGCATAAAGCCGATATTCGAGAGTCTTTAGGTCACGTTTGTCAGCAAAATGCGCTGTTAGACATTTTGAGATAGCTGTCTAATCTAGGGGGGTATTATAGGATTCTAGTACTGCGTCGGCTTGTCCGATGATATTGTTTCGGATTGCTAAAAGAATTCCATAATATTTTGGTGAGCCGATTCTCATTTCATAGATTTTTAACACCCTTTCTACCCTTTTTTTTCATGAAGAATATTTGCTTTTGTTTCCCGAAAAATCTCTAAGTGTCCGCACGATGTCTGGTAATTTGTCTAAGTCACTAAGATTGTGCGCTAATTCTCTTTTAATTGTTTGGTCTGTATACTTGGAAAAATTTATTGGGATTAAGTATTTCTTTAACTAAGCTGCTTAGGTTTGCCTCTAGGACAGTTTTAATTTTTTCCTCGATGTCTCTCTCGGTTAGTGCGTTACTAACTGACGAAGGTGTGGCGAGTCTGTCTGCTAAATCTTGTTCAGTCATTTGGGATATATGAGCAATAAGAGGTTGAGCTTAACTTTAAATTTTGATTACTTAGATTTCGGTCTTTGATTATTGTGTAAATTTTTGACTTTTTGTCTGTGGATTTTTTCTTTAAGCTTAATTTCTTAATTTCTTTCGTATAGTATTTTTAATATTTTTTAATTTAAATTTGTTTCCTTTAATAGATTGCTTAAAACTATTCTTACAGTAATAACATATCTCGGCGTGCTCTCGTGACGACAGGATCGACAGATTCCGGTTTATCCCACGCTGCAGCGATCTCTCCTGAGTGTGGGATTACTAGGGGGCCTCCTCTGTACCTTACTCACGTTCCCTCCGAACGGATACTAAAGGCATCACGGCGATAATTTTGACCTGATTAGTCCACTAGGCACAAGTCCTGTTTTTTCAGGAGTGACGGTATTGTGGCGTTTTTTAAACGGCACTTTCGCACTTCCGGGTCTCGGATTTTTCTTTTCACTTCTCACGGATTAGGCGGAGGTTCAAACGAAACGTCGGGATTTTTTACTTTCCCGAACTTCACGAGGCGCGGAACTTGTTATCCTTTCGCGGCTTTTAAACAGGTCCCTGCTCGGGCGCCAGTTAAAAGATTGATTATAATTTTATTTAAAAAAATCAAACTTTTCCTTATTGAGTTGGATTAAGAACTAACTTTTATTAAGCTAAACAATTATTCATTATGACTACGCGTCGTTCCATCGCTGCCGCCGTCTCTGCCGCTGTTGCTGCTTCTGCTAACGTTCTTTGTTATTATTGGTTGCTGCTATTCTTCGCTGTCGCTGTTGGCCAATTTTAATTGTCATTGGCCAATGCATTCAAGTTATAGTTTTTGTTGTATGCACTTGGCCAAGTTCGATCAACTTTGGAAATTGGCTATTCTGCATTCCCACGATCGCTGACCGAAAGGTGCAAGCTCAACGCGCGTGGCTTAGCTCGTGTGAACTTATTGGGGGCATTTGTTGTGCAATCAATGCTTACTCTTACTTATGTCTGGGTCTTTATATAATTTTAGGTGTTAACTTATACAATGTTAGTCTGCAGAAAGAACAAAACGGTAGGTTTTGTCTGATTTCTCTAGTATGTTTGATCCCCTCGGCCTACTAGCGCCAGTCGATTTCAATTCAAGATATTGTTTAAAGATTTATGGTTGTTTGACCTGAGTTGGGACTCACCATTACCTGATCATTTATCGGAAGTATTGAAGTCCTGGCGGTCTTACTCTTAAGTCGACCAATTTCTTCTATAATGACCGCATTATATGTTAACGTCGATTATGTCGATTTTCCTATTTTTTCAATTATTTTTGTACTTTTGTGTGACTACGTTCTTATGTTAAAGAACAATTATGTCGATTTTCCACTTTTTTTAAATTATTTTTCGATTTTTGTATGACTAGGTTCTTAGCACACGGAACGGTTTTTGCCATATTGTCGAAACTATATTAATTTATTCATTTTATTATTAGTTTGAATATAACTTTTTGCTCAAAGTAATGGCAATTGAAGGATTTGGAAAACTCATTGGGTCATTGGAGGATACAATCGTCTATGCTGAGCTAGCTGTAAATATTGTCAACTTCAAGCTTAATCTTCACGACTTTCGAATAATACGATTCAGGTAAGTAAAGAATGGAAAACTTAACTTAAAATAATGTAAGACAGACCACATATTTTTGATCTGCATTATCAGGCAGGTAGATACAGATGTGCCCGTTTTATAATGGTTTGTTACCAGGCTGTCCGTCTGTACCATCTATTCCGTTTGTAGGCTCAGGAAAATATTCTTAATCGACTTATGTATATGTGTGCACATATTAAGTTTGAAACAAATCAGACTTGGCTACCATATCCTTTATCTGCCAAAAGAAAGATCGGACGAGCTTTGCACAATTTTGTTGTTTTCAAAGATAATGTTTTATAAGTTAGAGTTATGCCAAACACTCTATTACTCCTTGCAGAATATTCTGTAAATTTCTCCAAAATTATTTATGTGATGCATTCTTAATACTTACTTAATTACTTAAAATCCCAACTTTCTAACTTTACAAACAGCAAAATTATGGCATTTCCGGTCAGTCAGTTATATGGCGGCTATAGGATATAGTCGGCCGATCCCGGCCGTTCCGACTTACATATATACTGCATGCAAAGGAAAGAAGAGTCTGTGCAAAATCTCTATTCGATATCTTTAAAACTGAGAGACTAGTTTGCGTAAAAACAGACAGACGGCTAGACAGACGGACGGACAGACAGACAGGCGGACGGACAGACGGACAGACGGACAGACGGACAGACAGACAGACAGACAGACGGACAGATGGACATGCTTATATCAACTCAGGACGCGATCCTGATCAAGAATATAAATGTAAATGTCTCATTCACTTGCAAGGGTATGAAAAGTGGTCAGTGCTATCCAATAAATTACATTAAATTAAGATATATTTGCTGTGAACAAATTTGTGCCATAAAAAAACATTTACGGAAAACGGTAGGGGGATTATACAGTTAACGTCCTCAATTTATTCTTCAGGACCATTCGAATACGTCAGCTTAAGCTGCGTCTATAAAATTAAAATCAGGCAACGGGATCACTACCATTGCCAATGTGATTATCGAGAAAGTCAATCGGATAATTGCAGTAATATGAACTACCTTTAAACATCGGGAATATTGTAATGCGATATGTATCGATGTCTTTCAAGCTTTTTCTAATGCATAAAATCAAAACGTTTACGATAGGTAAAAAAGGACAGTATATGAACGGACAGAAGTTAGAATAAATTAATAGAATTTAATTAATTAGAATTAATTTCGTGCTAAATAAGATAAATTGAATTCTTTTAAAATTAAAACCAAATTCCTCAGGACTCTCCACATATCCGTGAATAAGCTTTCAAATAAAAGTAGTGGCAAGCATCGTTCTACGGTTGCATAAGATGTTGGTCACAAGCCGTCACACAATATAAATAAGGGGAACATACCCAATTTTTTTTTTCAAACACTTACCATTTTTTTTTTGATTTTAGTCTTCTTTTCACAATTTTTGTTTCTCGCTTTTTGAACGTTAATAGTGTTTTGACCCAGTTCGACTCAAAAAAACGTTATGTGTTATTTATATGGTATCGGAATAAATATTTTTCTGTTTAAATTTAATTGTTGCATCATTATTTCATGCACATCATGGTTATAAAATTGTAACAAGCTATTTTGCACAGTCTATATGTACACCATATTGGAAAATCCAAAATGGTGAACAATAATACTCCAGATGGGACGGTCTATTGAAATTAATAAAGTCTTTAGAACAAGGGGATCATCGAATTCTTGGACCACCTTTTGATAAATACAAACATATGTTTTGTGACTAGAAGTAGGAAACTCACATCTAATTCATAATTCATAATTCTAGGAAACGCACATCCACACATCGCATACGTCAAATATTGTGTGTTGACTAGAAAAAATTTCATAACTTTACACTTATCGCTATTTAAATACATACGATTTTTACAAAAACAATGACTGAAAAACATTTTAGTATATTTTCGGTGTTTCGGTAGCTCCCTTGTGAGACACAAAAGGTGGTCAGCTTTATTACGCTGTATACATGATACTAAACTTAACTTAAACATAAAACCGCGCTCCCGCCCGCTTTACTCCGCTGAAGCGAGAGATTGGCAGCGGGGGAGCGCAAGAGAGGCGAGACCGAAAGCACGGAGAGCTCAGTGAACAGCGGCGGTGCAGTAGACCACTGACCTAAACATTCCGCCCCCCTTGCAACTACTCCGGTTGCAACATAGCCTGGTTGCTCTTTTTACGGCTAGTGGCAAGCTCCGGACACGACCTTCCCAAACACGGTGCTCTGGGCCACTGGTATTACATTCTGTATTTCTAAGAAGACCGGCTGCATCACGCTCGGATACATATCCGTGCCCAGGATGATGGAGATCGTTCACCCTAAAAAATATCATCACTTTACACTGCGCGCTATTAAAATCCAACAGATTTTTGCAACACTATGTTTGAAAAGCATTTAGGTTCGATTGTAAGTATGAACTGCTGAAAATTTTGTTATATTGCAGGTATAACTTAACGTCATCTGCGTACATAAGGACACGCGACTTTGTCAAGTCTAGAGATCGTTTAAAAATAGATTAAAAAGAAGTGGGCCAAACAATAAACCAGCACCAACCCAATCCTTTTATGCGTTATCTGTTTTGCCGCTTTTCGGTCGGTATATTTTTTTATGTATTTTTCGGTCTCTTAACATAAGAAATAAATTCAACTGCACCCAAAAAAGATATAATATAAAGCTGTTTCAGAAGAGCCAAAAAGAAAAAATTATCTATAGCCGAGTTAAAATCGCTTGCAATATCTAATATTTTTCGTTTTGTGGATTCGATTTTGGCGACGAAATGCAAAAACTTGCAATATAACCAATGCGGAAAGAACGTCGCATTAAAGGCGTCAAGCAATTCCTAGACTCGACGACCAAGTTCATGAGCCTTCCGAAATATTTAAATTTATAGGCCTTTTTGATCAAGTTTTCTTTTACAAAAATCATGTAATCACCATCGCATCAAAGCTCAAGTGTGAAACTCGGGCGCATTTATCTACTAATGAATTGACGAGGCCAAAGCAGGACAAAGTAATGCGGAGCAATCCACATAGCTCGTAGCTTGCGTTCTTCCTTTAACAGTAACCATTTCTCCGTTTAACCGTCTCAGTAATACAAAGTCCATCCTTTTCAACTCTGCAAAAGACCCTTCTTGTCTGGCCAGTTATCTGGCAGATACATAGTATGCCTCTCCCTCTACCCCAAGATAATTCTGTCATTCTGATAACAGCTCAAGTATTGTCATACATCGGCTTAAAATAATGTTTCCGTTTCTAATACATAAAGTTTTTGGCCGCTTAAAATAAGGTTTTTGGGTAGCATTTCCGCTCCTATAAAATATATATATTTTCGCTTAGGATCAATACGATTAAGCCATTTCCGTCTGTTCGTCCTTCCGTCCGTCCGTCGCTACAAACGCGCACTCTAACTCTTTAGAGACCTCGTGGAGGGTATCTATTGGGCGGAATATGTCAAAACTAGCACTTAAAAAATTTTTCAGTCAATATCTCGAGTAACCATCGAACCACCGAACCGCGTAGACGTGTCTTTTGCTTGCCCTACCGAAAAACTTCAAAAAATCTACAAAGTGACCACCATAAATAAGAAAAACAGCGAAAAGACGCTGGCAGCAATGCTTATTCCAAGGTCAACATCTCCTTGCGATTAAAACTAAATTTAAAACCAAACTCGCTAATCAAAAACAATTAAAAATGTCGAACGCAAATAAAATATTAACAAGTGCAACCGGTAAAGCCACGAAGCCAAGTCGCGATCGGCAACAAATACAACTAGACGAACGACGGTTGTCTTTTGCACGGAACAATGCTTACATTTCAATTGACTCATCGGAGGCAACAACAAAATCAACGTCATTGACCGCTACCGAAAGAGCCCGCTCACTGTCACCAGCGATTTTATGCTCAAGCAGCGCTGCCGTTACTCAGTCGTGGAGTTCACAATGCCCGTCACCTCTCTCTCTTATCGATGCAACGACTACTTCGGCTTGTGCGCTCACCAGCACTGTAGCCTCGCTTATTACAGCAACGTCAACGACAACAACAACTTTAACGTCTGCGGCTACCCAGTGGCCTATCTCAACACCACAAGTAAAACTTAGCTCTACTGACCCTCTTACGAATAATACTCTCGTACAGACGGGGATCGATCGGTATGTACAAATAAAAATAAAGCTTAGTCCAAAAAAAATCGTAAACTCAAATTTGCCAAAAGTACCGAAAACTTTAAGCAACACACGAACATCCGAAAACAGATTTACCATACTTGGCGAGACCGAAGAAGACAAGGGTCAGGCTTCTCAAGTCATGAAAGCTGTAAAGCCACCGCCAATATATATTAGGAAACACAACAGTGTCGATCTGATCAATAAGCTTAAACAAGTAATCGGGCCTAACCACTTTTATATCAACACCCTAAAAAGAGGAAACATATTAGAAGCACAACTCCAGGTTAACAATGAAGACAACTTGCGTTCTGTAACAAGATATCCTGACAATGAGTTTATAAATTACTACACTTACCAACTAAAAAGTAAGAAAGGCCTACAAGTTGTACTTAAAGGCTCACGGAAAACGGCTTCGACGTTAAGCACATCGTGAACATAGTAAACCGGGATAAAATTCCTCAACCACTGTTTAAGATTGAGCTGGCCCCAGGGACGAAACCTCTAAAGAAAAATGCAGTGCATCCTAGTGCATACCTGGGAAAAAAAATCGAACTCCTACAGTTCCTAAACAGCCACAATATCGATATCATGCTACTTTATGAAACCCATCTAACTAATAAAAACTACTTCCATATCATCGGCTATATATTCCACGCGACCAACCACCCGGACGGTAAAGCACACGGAGGTACCGGTATACTCATAAAACAGCGCATAATACATCATCCCTTGGAGACATTCGCTACTAACTACCTCCCTACGTATAAACCTAATTGGCGGCCCACTTTCCCTATCCGCCGTATATTGCCCCCCACGCTTCAGTATTGCAGAAAATGAGTTTATGAATTTCTACAAACCACTAGGACGCTGCATTATAGCTGCCGGTGATTATAAAGCAAAGCATCCCCATTGGTGATCTCGTCCCAAAGGCAGCCAATTATACAACGCTATCATCACTCCTGGTAATGACTTTGTCTCACCAGCTAGGCCTACATACTGGCTCACAGATCCAAATAAACAACCTGAGATTATCGATTTCGCTGTTATTAGAGGGTTTCGCACAGGCTGATAAACGTAAAAACCTTAGAAGAGCTTACATCGGACCATTCGCCAGTTCTCCTTTGTCTATCTGAACAGCCGCAGCTTCTGGAACGCCCACAAACTGGCTGAAGTACAAAAAATATGTAAGTGGACACATCGAACTTGATCCAGATCGAGTCTCTCCTACTTGAAAAACGTAGACTTCGCAGAGACTGGCAGACTCATCGGTCCCCAGCTACTAAGAAAGACTTAATGAAGCATCTCGAAAATTGTGGAAGGCCCTCTCTCTTAAAAAGAACCAGGCCCAATGGGCCTACATTGCGAAACTATCCCCGACGGGTAACAAATTGCCACAATGGAGAGCGCACCCAAACATGCAACCACCAATAGATCCCGATTGGCCAATTCGATCACAAACAGGTGCCTGGGCGCGCAGAGACGAAGAAAGAGCTAACAACTTTGCCCATCACTTGGAAAACGTCTTCAAGCCTCACCCGCTATCCAACCAATTCACTCTACCAAAGGTCTCGCCCGCGTCACCGTCCTCCCCAGTTACCCTTGAAACCAGAACAATACTTAAGGCCATTAAAGAACACATAAACCCAAAAAAAGCTCCTGGTCACGATTTTATTTCTTCAAAAATGATAATTGAACTACCTGCATGCATCGCATTTATATTTAACTAAATATTGAAATGGGGCTACTTTCCTGAACAATGGAAAAAGTCTGTCATTACAATGATCCCGAAGCCAGGAAAAGACAAATCCCAGCCTTCCTCGTACCGGCCCATCAGTCTGCTCCCATGTCTATCAAAGCTATTTGAAAAACTGCTTTTTGTTCATCTAGTAACACATCTTCAAAACAACAGATCGATCCCTCTGCACCAATTCGGATTTAGAGAAAAGCATGGAACTATCGAACAGGTAAACCGCTTAACAACTGAAATTCGCACTGCTTTCGAACACAAGCAATATTGCAGTTCCTTATTTCTGGACGTATCACAAGCATTTGATCGCGTCTGGATCGACGGTCTGGTATACAAAATCAGAACCCTCCTACCGCAAAACACTCACAAGTTGCTTGAGTCATACCTCAGAAACAGAGTTTTCACCGTGAGATGTAAAACCTTTACTTCAACCATCCGTAACATCGAAGCTGGAGTACCCCAAGGAAGTGTGCTTGGTCCAATCTTGTACATCCTTTACACGGCAGACATTCCAACAAGCCGCCAGACCCTCATCTCAACCTTTGCTGACGACACTGTCATTGTCAGCCGCTCGAAATGCCCAAAAACAGCTACAGCCCATTTAAAAGAACACCTGGTAGCTGTAGAAAAATGGCTCGCAGACTGGCGTATCAAAGTCAACGAGCAAAAGTGTAAGCACATTACGTTTACACTAAACTTGTCGAAATGCCCTCCACTGGCGCTAAACAACAAGCCGGTTCCACAAGCAGACGAAGTCACCTATCTCGGCATACACTTAGACAGGAGGCTTACCTGGAGAAAGCATATAGAAGCAAAAAAGACCCATTTAAAACTAAAGGCCAGCAGCCTTCACTGGCTCATGAAATACCGCTCTCCCCTTCCACTCGAATATAAAGTACTACTGTATAACTCGTGCTTAAAGCCGATCTGGACCTACGGCTCCGAGCTCTGGGGAAACGCAAGCAGCAGCAATATAGAAATTATTCAAAGAGTACAATCAAAGACCCTACGAACAATAACTGAAGCCCCCTGGTACATCCGCAACGCACACATTCAGAGAGACCTGGATATAAATCCCATAAAAGAAGAAATTGTTTCCAGAAAAATTAAATATGAAGTTAGACTATCAAATCACCCAAACCTGCTAGCCAGACAACTCAACCGGCTATGCTATCATTCATGTCTACAGCGAATCGATTTCCCATCCCTTTTCAATAACATAAATTAACGTAACATAGATTAAGATTTGAAAACTTATTGTTAGCCCTTAAGTAATAGAGAAGATCCAATAAATAAGAATAAAGTATAAAAAAAAAGTCAATATCTATCACCACTTAAAACATTTTTCGCAAATTACGTTATAAGTTATATAACATTTTAAGAGCTACTTATGATGCCATTGCATAATTGAAAACGCGGCAAAGTATGGGCAGCTTATATCCAATCTAACGGAATCTGAAATACCCAATCTTTACATTCCGTTAAAATTTTATTGCTTAAAATTTCTCGTTGGTTAAATGTTCAGTTATTAACCTTGTTGCGACCTCATTCTTATATATGTATGTGTTACGTTTGTTTATTAAAAAATTGCTCACTTGTAATTTTTATTTTCTTTATTGACAGTAATATTCAAGTGCAACTGGACCAAGCTCGACTAATTAAACAGCTGACTGGGATTATATTAAGCCCAATCACAAGTTTGTTTAAGGACCGCATAACAACATCGATAGCTGATGGTCTAAAGGAACAAATGCAATCTGTTATGGATGATTTTAATAATGAGGATCCTTTACAATTGCGCGAATTTACAAATAAATTAGTATCTGGAATAACAAGAAATGTGACAGATGACCTCAAAATTGTATAATGCTGAAAATTTCAAATAAGGTTAAAAAATGGTATCACAAATATAATAAAAAAAGTCTCTTGAAAACTTTAATTTTTGGTGGTATATACTTAATCGGTCAATTTCAATCAACCGAAAATTATCCAACCGCTTTTTTTTGTAATTTCAAAAAAAGAACTGCTCTAAAGCAATTTAAGTTAAGTCAGCAATTTAATACGCAATTTAATACCCAGTTTAAAGTAATTCTTCAGGGACGACGGCTTTCCAACATAAGTTTGTTTTAAAATCAAGAAGTAAAAAGTTAGCTAAAAAATTAGTTTAATTCCTGAAACTAATAAATACAGTTTTTGATTTTATGCCATTATGCCATCATATCGTCTCTGACTTTCAAAGTGAACGGTCGTGTTTTTTTTCTGCGCTTCGAATTTTGTATTTTGTTTTCGTTTATTCCCATCGGTGGGTGTTAACAATTTTAATTTTCTTCCGCGTTATTCAAACATATGTAAATTTAAACTCCGTTCGCTTCGCGAGTGCACTTTGTATTTGATACTAACTAATTGTTTTATTTTCGTAATTCTTATCTGTGTTTTCTTTTCTTTTATCTACACCGTTTTCTCTTTTGTGCATGCACTTTAACTTAGTTACGCTCCCGCTCTCTTGCTCTCTTTTTGCTTTGAAAGTTCTAAGCGTGCAGTTTCTGCGCTCTTGCGGTACTTATAACTGCTCGCTTATAAATTTCAATTCGCTTTCTTGGTACAGTGGTCCCAATAAATACAATGAATAATAAAAATTTAGTCTGCTTCTGCAAGAAATGCAGCCTCGTAATCAGGGCTGACCAGTCGAATATGACTTGCTGGTTGTGTGAAAATATGGTGCACACCAAGTGCGCCGGTTTTACTGGCCGGACAAGTGATGACCTATCGAAGGGGCCCAATTTGCAGTTTTGTTGTGATGCTTGTGTCGAGGTTGCGAACGAGATGAAATCGTTCATGCGCCAAACTAAAGGCGGCCTGATGGGGCTGATTAGCTATTTCGGTGTTGCTAGAGATAGTTTTCGCCGAGCTGATGATCTCCTCTCTGCGCTGGACTCGCAGTTTAATAGTCGTAAGCTATTAGAAGAGTCCCCTAAGCGCAAAAAGGCCGCTGGTGGTAAGGAGCAAAAGGGGAACACCCCGCAACCGAAATCAAAAGAACAACAGAGCATTCCGGCGGATCAGCAGCCGATTTCAGCAAACCCTCAAATGTTGCTAAGATCGGCAGCTAAAAAAGATTCGGTATCCGAACAATCCGTTTCAGAATGCATGCAACCAGGGACTTCTAAGAATTCCGATTTGTCCGTAGTGGTTTCACAATTAGTGGATCCACCTATCTCTCAGAATATAGCATCTCCTCCACAAGGGACTACTGAGTCCGGACAACCGGCTCAAGTTGGTTTGGCAGAAGCATTGTCTGCTCCACCAAAATCCCTTTCAGTGGTTCCACTCAAGAAACAAATTTTCGTTTCTCGGCTTTCCCCTGATCAAACATCTTCTGATGTATTGTCTTATATACAAGACAAAACTAAAGCCGATTGTAATAGTGTAAAGGTGGAAAAGTTTAAGTTTTCTTATGCTAGAGACATTTCATCTTTCAAGATAACTGTCCCTAACGAGCTTTTTGAAGCCATATGCTCGGGCGACTTTTGGCCGGATAATATGGTTGTAAAAGAGTTCGAGGCTAAGATAAAGAAGAAGGGGCCCGTGGGAGTAAAACTTCCTAGTCGAGGCCAAACCAGTGTACCAATTTCAAAAAACTAACTTCTAACCTCCTACTTTCCTATCAGAATGCAAGAGGTTTGCGCAGCAAACTTACTAAATTGTATTCCGATAGCCTTTCCTTTGCATCTCATATTATTGTGTTCACAGAAACCTGGTTAAAGCCGGAGATCTTTAGCTCCGAAGTTTTTCCAGGTAAGTACACAATATATAGGTATGACCGTCCCTCTAGACGGGGAGGTGGAGTCTTAATTGGAGTTGATTCAAACCTCCCGTCTGAGCAGTTATTTTTTGATGAATTCAATACTATTGAATTTATTTGTGTAAAGTTATCGCTTCCTGGTAACTTTATATACATAACCTGCTCATATATTCCGCCGTTGTCTGAACTTCCTGATTATTTAAATCACCTATCCGTCATTAAGTCCGTTGCAAATAAGCTTTCCGATAGGGATCAGTTGATAGTTCTAGGTGATTTTAATATACCTGGAGTTACTTGGTCCACTGAGGATGGATCGAATGTCTTACTACCTATAGTACAGCATGATTTTATTGATGGCCTGCTTGACATATCTCTATCTCAAGTAAACCATGTTCGAAATTCATTAGGTCGCCTACTTGATTTGTGTTTTGTATCAAATCCTGAAGGTGTGTTTCTGTCCAGAGTAGCACCACTCACGCAACCTGAAGATCCATATCACCCAACATTCGAACTTTCATTTGATACGGGTAGAGTTATAGAAGAAAAATCAGAAAAATCCAAACGAATACATTGTTTTCGCAAGGCAGACTTTCTGAGGCTAAATAATTTTATTTCTGGCTTTAATTGGTCTGATCTTTACCTATGCATTAATATGTCCGATGCAGTTAATGTTTTTTACACTGCAATAAACTCATTTTTTAATTCCTGTGTTCCGTGGTACTATCCGTCAACTTCCAATAAATCACCTTGGTTTAGCAAAGAGTTGACACACTTAAGAAATGTAAAGTCCAGACTTTTTAGGAAATATAAAAATACCGGTTCTCAATCTGTTTTTACTAGATATTTAAGTGCTCGGTCAAGATTTACCGTGCTTAATGCTCAGTGTTATAACAGTTACTTAAACCGTTGTAAGGTCCAGTTCTCTCAGGACCCGAAACAGTTTTATAATTTTGTTAACACCAAGCGCAAATCTAATTCCTTTCCTTCCTCGCTATCGTTCGAAAAACATGACGGCAACCACAGATCAGGCAATAGCCGATCTATTTGCCCAATTTTTTCAAACGACTTACTCTACTTTAGATTATTCATCACAGCCTTATTCTTACAACATATCCAAGTCAAACCTCATATTCTGTCCCACTTTAACAGAAAGCTCTCTTCTTTTGGATCTTCTTCGTATTAAACCTGTTTATTCGCCAGGGCCCGATGGTATTCCTGGGTGCGTGCTTAGGTATTGCGCTAAGGCCCTGTGCAAACCTCTTCACAAGTTGTTTACCTTATCTATAGAAACCTCCCAATTCCCAAATATTTGGAAGGAATCATTTGTTATTCCTCTTTTCAAAAAAGGTAACAAGTTAGAAGCCAGTAACTACAGAGGTATTTCTAAGTTGTCAGCTATTCCTAAGCTTTTTGAAAAAATTATTACTCCTCATTTGCAGCACCTTTGCAGATCAATAATTTCTCCGTGTCAACACGGATTTATTAAACGTAGATCCACAATCACAAACCTTCTAGAGCTCACTTCATTAGTGATAAATGGCTTCAATAGTAGTTTTCAAACAGACGTCATTTACACTGACTTTAGTAAAGCATTTGACTCTGTAAATCACTTACTTCTCATTCAAAAACTTGACCTTTTAGGTTTTCCAGTTGATCTGCTTAAATGGATTTCAAGTTATCTGAATGGCAGGTCACAAAGGGTCCTTTTTAAAAATTCAATTTCTGAAATTCTCCGTGTTACCTCCGGTGTCCCACAAGGGAGCCATCTGGGTCCGTTACTTTTTACATTATTTATTAATGATCTTCCCTCAATTATAAGTCATTCTCGCGTACTTATGTACGCAGATGATGTTAAGTTGTGCCTGCAGTATAAGGACATTTCCTGCCATTTAGACTTGCAATCCGATCTAGATAATTTTCAAAACTGGTGCCGAGATAATTTACTAAATTTAAACGGTTCCAAGTGCAAGCTGATGACTTTTTATCGGGCCAATCCGATATACGCGACCTACACGTTAAGTGGCAGCTCTTTGGATAGAATAACTCTTGTAAACGATCTTGGCGTTCTCTTGGACCCCAAACTAAAATTTTCTAATCACATTTCGTCCATGGTTAATAAAGCCAGAGGAGTGCTTGGATTTATTAAAAGGTGGTCAAAAGAATTCGATGATCCTTATTTGACTAAAACGTTATATATTTCGCTAGTCCGTCCGATTCTGGAGTATGGGTCTCCCGTCTGGAGTCCACAATACGGAATACATATTGGTCGTATTGAATCTGTACAAAAAAACTTCCTTCTTTTTGCTTTACGGCGCCTAAACTGGGATGCAAATCTTATCTTACCTTCTTATTCTAGTAGACTTCTTTTGATTAATTTACCATCCCTAGCCAACCGTAGAACGATGCTTGGTACTATCTTTATTTATAACCTTATACATGGTGATATTGACTGCCCCGACTTGTTAAGTCGGCTAAACTTTTCTGTGCCAAGTAGATTAACCAGAAATTATATTCCCCTAACTTTAAATCATTGTAGATCTAACTATGCCTTGCATGAGCCTTTCAGAGTATTATGTTCTGACTATAATAGACTTTTTCCTGTAATATCAAATCTTGACTCTCTGCCGCTCCTAAAACGATTAATACTTGCTTCATTGGCACAAGATTGATCTAACTATTACTTTTTTCCCCGGACCTTTACCTTTATTTTCCTATCTCGCGTCTATCTTATCGCGAATCGTGCCGTACGATACACGGCTGCGCCCCTCGGTCGGTTGGGCGGGTAAGTGGGCCGTGGGACTCCGCGCAAAAAAAAAAAAAAAAAAAAAAAAAAAAATAAAACAGCAAGTGGTTAAAGACCGCAGCTAGGAACAATGTCAGAACCTGGAGAAAATTACAGATTAATTGTTGATAAGCTGTGTCAGGCTTTAAACCCATTTTTTATCGTGAACACTTGCAGCTTTAGTCATCTTTAATTCGAGGGCAGTCCGATAAGTACTTAGCCTCACCGCAGGATGGCGTCACTATCGCAAGAGAAATTTACTATCGTGTAATACATTGGTAGACGTCTACTGTCGAAATTTTAGCCGAATCAGACTCGTAGTTTTGTTTTGACTGCGTATGGAATCGAAGGTGTCCGCGGATTTTAGAAAAATGGAGAAGGAGCAATATCGGTCTGTGATTCGATTCTTGTTTTTGGCAGCGAAATCAAAGAGCGCTTGGATGCTGTGTACGGTGACTCTTCTTCTTCGATGGCGACCGTCAAAAATTGGTTTAACGAGTTTCAGCGTGGTCGCACGTCGGTTTTCGATGAGCCTCGCCCAGGTGCCCCGAAAACGGATACCACGGAGGAGAATAATGTGAAATCCGCGATCTCGTATTGGCAGACCGCCGATTGAAGATACGCGAGATAGCTTAGTCAGTAGGCATGTCAAAAGACCGCGTGGGTCATATCCAGCATGAAATTTTGGGTATGAGAAAGCTGTCGGCGTGATGGGTGCCGCGTTTGTTCACTCCGGACAACAAACGCAACCGTGAGACCACGGAGCTGTTTGACGCTGTTTAAGCGCAATCCGAACGAATTTCTGCGTCTTTTCGTGACCGTCGACGAAACATGGATTCACTGGTACACACCAGAGACCAAGGAATAGTCGAAGCAGTGGACTTCACCCGGCTAACCTGCTCCGAAGAAGGCGAAGACTGTGTTGGCCACTGTTTATTTGGATTCACAAGGTGTGATCTGCATCGACTACCTGGAGAAGGGCAAAACAGTCACAGGGCTGTACTACGCCGAATTATTTGGCCGATTCGCCGGCGAATTGCTGAAAATATGGCCCCATTGGAGAAGAAAAAAGCACTCTTCCATCATAAAAACGCACCGGTTCACACTTCCGCCCTCGCCAAGGCCAAATTGGTCGAATATATATTCTCCAGATTTAGTTTCCAAACTTGAAAAAGTCACTCGCTAGACAGAAATTTGCGTCGAATGAGGAGGTCGTGGCCGCCACAGAGGCCTATTTTGCAGACCTCGAGAAAACGTATTTTTCAGACGGGTTAAAGAAATTAGAGCATCGCTGGGTCAAGTGTATCTCGAGCTGAAAAGAGATTATGTTGAGAAATAAATTGCCACTTTTCCAAAATGTTCGTTTTTCTTTTGGAGGCTCAGTACTTATCGGACCACCCTCGAATGCGATAGAAACAACGGAAAAACCTTTCAATTTTTTCAGAAATCAGATAATCCTAGAAGAGGCAAAGTATTCTCTGAAGCGATACTTTATATTTTTGGAAAATAAATCCCGCCATATTATAAATTTCACGGAAATATACACCTCATAAATATTAAAAGAAGTTGCCAACGCTATTCATTGTTACTTGCCAACATGCATTGGCCAGAATTCAATATACATTAGTGTCAAATTTTCCAGCGACGAAATTTTGGCCTTGCAAGAACTTTGTATCAGACATTCCTGAGGAATACAATAAAACATTACATTCGGTCATTAACCAAAAACCAATTGATGTGATGCACTCTGCTTCCGACGAAGATAAGTAAGCAATAAAAATGAATATTGCCAAAGCACAAAAGGATAATCTTGACAGATTTTACCCATTAAGACAAAATATAATATTTGATGAAGGAGGTCTACTTAAAGAACCATAAAAGACCAGACAAAAAGTTAACTCCGTTTTACACGGAAAAACGCGTAGAAGCGGACCTGGGGCTGCTGTCCTCAAGGTTCACAGGGACAAACTTAAATAACATTTTTCTCTAATTTACGCGCACTTAACACACCTAACACAAACACACACCTTGAAAAAAGACAGTTGATTTAACCTGTCATTTTCCTACAGGATCGCAGGAAACATATTACAAATATTGTAAGCAATATACGCTAGAGTGACAGACTACACTCACGCCGGTACATCCCCATAGCCGGAGCAGTTGCATTGGTGGGAGAACATAGGAATTACTTAAGACATTCGAGCAATTTGACAGAGTTCTCAATTAAGATAGAAGAAAAAACTAAATTATACGCGTTTTTTCTACGATCACACATGCGAAAATTGTTTGATGTTGATACTGATCATATTAGAAATATTTTATCCGTTTTTAAGGTACATCACCAAATTGCCAGAAGCCTAGACTTTTTAGGCACCGCGCAAAAAGTGGTAGCGAGCACTCCTGATTCAGCTGACCTTAAAATTTAAAAAAATGTCCGAGTACCGGTTAATTGAATCAAACAATCGACAAATTGAACGATACTGGCGACGAAATCAGTAAGGCAAAAAAGAAGGACCTAGTTGACACTCCACATTTATAGGAGTTATTTTGGCCAGAAACAAATTACAGTGATTGAAATGTACATGCGATGTGCAGTTATATGTACACGTGTGAATGTGTATGTAAGCTTGGTATGCCGCAAAACGGATAAGTGGGTAAAGCGTCTGTTCATCAAAAGCCGATTGAATTGGGGGGGCTGATAAAGTAAAAAAATAAACAAAGAAGGACCTGGGGCAGCTGTCCTCAAGGTTCACAGGGACAAACTTAAATAACATTTTTCTCTAATTTACGCGCACTTAACACACCTAACACAAACACACACCTTGAAAAAGACAGTTGATTTAACCTGTCATTTTCTTACAGGATCGCGGGAATCATATTACAAATATTGTAAGCAATATACGCTAGAGTGACAGACTATACTCACGACCGGTACATCCCCATAGCCGACGTAGTTGCATCGGTGGGAGAACATAGGAATTACTTTAGACATTCGAGCAATTTGACAGAGTTCTCAATTATGATAGAAGAAACAACTAAATTGTACGCGTTTTTTCTACGATCACACATGCGAAAATTGTTTGATGTTGATACTGATCATATTAGAAATATTTTATCCGTTTTAAAGGTACATCACCAAATTGCCAGAAGCCTAGACTTTTTAGGCACCGCGCTAAAAGTGGTAGCGAGCACTCCTGACGCAGCTGACCTTAAAATTTAAAAAAATGTCCGAGTACTGGTTAATTGAATCACACAATCGACAAATTGAACGATACTGGCGACGAAATCAGTAAGGCAAAAAAGAAGGACCTAGTTGACACTCCAAATTTATAAGAAGTTATTTTGGCAAGAAACAAAATGCTAATTACAGTGATTTAAATGTACATGCGATGTGCAGTTGTATGTACACGTGTGAATGTGTATGTAAGCTTGGTATGCCGCAAAACGAATAAGTGGGTAAAGCGTCTGTTCGTCAAAAGCCGATTGAATTGGGGGGCTGATAAAGTACAAAAATAAATAGAAGGACCTGGGGCAGCTGTCCTCAAGGTTCACAGGGACAAACTTAAATAACATTTTTCTCTAATTTACGCGCACTTAACACACTTAACACAAACACACACCTTGAAAAAAGACAGTTGATTTAAGCTGTCATATTCTTACAGGATCGCGGGAATCATATTACAAATATTGTAAGCAATATACGCTAGAGTGACAGACTTCACTCACGCCCGGTACATCCCCATAGCCGACGCAGTTGCATTGGTGGAAGAACATAGCAATTACTTTAGACATTCGAGCAATTTGACAGAGTTCTCAATTATGATAGAAGAAACAACTAAATTGTACGCGTTTTTTCTACGATCACACATGCGAAAATTGTTTGATGTTGATACTGATCATATTAGAAAAATTTTATCCGTTTTAAAGGTACATCACCGAATTACCAGAAGCCTAGACTTTTTAGGCACCGCGTTAAAAGTGGTAGCGAGCACTCCTGACGCAGCTGACCTTAAAATTTAAAAAAATGTCCGAGTACCGGTTAATTGAATCAAACAATAGACAAGTAGTCCTTAACAACATTAACAAATTGAACGATAATAGCGACGAAATCATTAAGGCAAAAAAGAAGGACCTAGTTGACACTCCACATTTATAGGAAGTTATTTTGGCCAGAAACAAAATGCTAATTACAGTGATTGAAATGTATATACGATGTGCAGTTGTATGTCCACGTGTGAATGGGTATGCAAGCTTTGTAGCTGCAAAACGGATAAGTGGGTAAAGCGTCTGTTCGTCAAAAGCCGATTGAATTGGGAGGCTGATAAAGTAAAAAAATAAAAAAGAAGGACCTGGGGCAGCTGTCCTCAAGGTTCACAGGGACAAACTTAAATAACATTTTTCTCTAATTTACGCGCACTTAACACACCTAACACAAACACACACCTTGAAAAAAGACAGTTGATTTAACCTGTCATTTTCTTACAGGATCGCAGGAATCATATTACAAATATTGTAAGCAATATACGCTAGAGTGACAGACTACACTCACGCCCGGTACATCCCCATAGCCGACGCAGTTGCATTGGTGGGAGAACATAGGAATTACTTTAGACATTCGAGCAATGTGAAAGAGTTCTCAATTATGATAGAAGAAACAACTAAATTGTACGCGTTTTTACTACGATCACACATGCGAAAATTGTTTGATGTTGATACTGATCATATTAGAAATATTTTATCCGTTTTAAAGGTACATCACCGAATTGCCAGAAGCCTAGACTTTTTAGGCACCGCGTTAAAAGTGGTAGCGAGCACTTCTGACGCAGCTGACCTTAAAATTTAAAAAAATGTCCGAGTACCGGTTAATTGAATCAAACAATAGACAAGTAGTCCTTAACAACATTAACAAATCGAACGATAATGGCGACGAAATCATTAAGGCAAAAAAGAAGTACCTAGTTGACACTCCACATTTATAGGAAGTTATTTAAGCCAGAAACAAAATGCTAAGTACAGTGATTGAAATGTACATGCGATGTGCAGTTGTATGTACACGTGTGAATGTGTATGTAAGCTTGGTATGCCGCAAAACGGATAAGTGGGTAAAGCGTCTGTTCGTCAAAAGCCGATTGAATTGGGGGGCTGATAAAGTAAAAAAAATAAAAAAGAAGGACCTGGGGCAGCTGTCCTCAAGGTTCACAGGGACAAACTTAAATAACATTTTTCTCTAATTTACGCGCACTTAACACACCTAACACAAACACACACCTTGAAAAAAGACAGTTGATTTAACCTGTCATATTCTTACAGGATCGCGGGAATCATATTACAAATATTGTAAGCAATATACGCTAGAGTGACAGACTACACTCACGCCCGGTACATCCCCATAGCCGACGCAGTTGCATTGGTGGGAGAACATAGGAATTACTTTAGACATTCGAGCAATTTGACAGAGTTCTCAATTATGATAGAAGAAACAACTAAATTGTACGCGTTTTTTCTACGATCACACATGCGAAAATTGTTTGATGTTGATATTGATCATATTAGAAAAATTTTATCCGTTTTAAAGGTACATCACCGAATTACCAGAAGCCTAGACTTTTTAGGCACCGCGTTAAAAGTGGTAGCGAGCACTCCTGACGCAGCTGACCTTAAAATTTAAAAAAATGTCCGAGTACTGGTTAATTGAATCAAACAATAGACAAGTAGTCCTTAACAACATTAACAAATTGAACGATAATAGCGACGAAATCATTAAGGCAAAAAAGAAGGACCTAGTTGACACTCCACATTTATAGGAAGTTATTTTGGCCAGAAACAAAATGCTAATTACAGTGATTGAAATGTATATGCGATGTGCAGTTGTATGTCCTCGTGTGAATGGGTATGCAAGCTTTGTATGCCGACAAACGGATAAGTGGGTAAAGCGTCTGTTCGTCAAAAGCCGATTGAATTGGGGGGCTGATAAAGAAAAAAAATAAAAAAGAAGGACCTGGGGCAGCTGTCCTCAAGGTTCACAGGGACAAACTTAAATAACATTTTTCTCTAATTTACGCGCACTTAACACACCTAACACAAACACACACCTTGAAAAAAGACAGTTGATTTAACCTGTCATATTCTTACAGGATCGCGGGAATCATATTACAAATATTGTAAGCAATATACGCTAGAGTGACAGACTACACTCACGCCCGGTACATCCCCATAGCCGACGCAGTTGCATTGGTGGGAGAACATAGGAATTACTTTAGACATTCGAGCAATTTGACAGAGTTCTCAATTATGATAGAAGAAACAACTAAATTGTACGCGTTTTTTCTACGATCACACATGCGAAAATTGTTTGATGTTGATACTGATCATATTAGAAAAATTTTATCCGTTTTAAAGGTACATCACCGAATTACCAGAAGCCTAGACTTTTTAGGCACCGCGTTAAAAGTGGTAGCGAGCACTCCTGACGCAGCTGACCATAAAATTTAAAAAAATGTCCGAGTACTGGTTAATTGAATCACACAATCGACAAATTGAACGATACTGGCGACGAAATCAGTAAGGCAAAAAAGAAGGACCTAGTTGACACTCCAAATTTATAAGAAGTTATTTTGGCAAGAAACAAAATGCTAATTACAGTGATTTAAATGTACATGCGATGTGCAGTTGTATGTACACGTGTGAATGTGTATGTAAGCTTGGTATGCCGCAAAACGAATAAGTGGGTAAAGCGTCTGTTCGTCAAAAGCCGATTGAATTGGGGGGCTGATAAAGTACAAAAATAAATAGAAGGACCTGGGGCAGCTGTCCTCAAGGTTCACAGGGACAAACTTAAATAACATTTTTCTCTAATTTACGCGCACTTAACACACTTAACACAAACACACACCTTGAAAAAGACAGTTGATTTAAGCTGTCATATTCTTACAGGATCGCGGGAATCATATTACAAATATTGTAAGCAATATACGCTAGAGTGACAGACTTCACTCACGCCCGGTACATCCCCATAGCCGACGCAGTTGCATTGGTGGGAGAACATAGCAATTACTTTAGACATTCGAGCAATTTGACAGAGTTCTCAATTATGATAGAAGAAACAACTAAATTGTACGCGTTTTTTCTACGATCACACATGCGAAAATTGTTTGATGTTGATACTGATCATATTAGAAAAATTTTAACCGTTTTAAAGGTACATCACCGAATTACCAGAAGCCTAGACTTTTTAGGCACCGCGTTAAAAGTGGTAGCGAGCACTCCTGACGCAGCTGACCTTAAAATTTAAAAAAATGTCCGAGTACCGGTTAATTGAATCAAACAATAGACAAGTAGTCCTTAACAACATTAACAAATTGAACGATAATAGCGACGAAATCATTAAGGCAAAAAAGAAGGACCTAGTTGACACTCCACATTTATAGGAAGTTATTTTGGCCAGAAACAAAATGCTAATTACAGTGATTGAAATGTATATGCGATGTGCAGTTGTATGTCCACGTGTGAATGGGTATGCAAGCTTTGTAGCTGCAAAACGGATAAGTGGGTAAAGCGTCTGTTCGTCAAAAGCCGATTGAATTGGGAGGCTGATAAAGTAAAAAAATAAAAAAGAAGGACCTGGGGCAGCTGTCCTCAAGGTTCACAGGGACAAACTTAAATAACATTTTTCTCTAATTTACGCGCACTTAACACACCTAACACAAACACACACCTTGAAAAAAGACAGTTGATTTAACCTGTCATTTTCTTACAGGATCGCAGGAATCATATTACAAATATTGTAAGCAATATACGCTAGAGTGACAGACTACACTCACGCCCGGTACATCCCCATAGCCGACGCAGTTGCATTGGTGGGAGAACATAGGAATTACTTTAGACATTCGAGCAATTTGACAGAGTTCTCAATTATGATAGAAGAAACAACTAAATTGTACGCGTTTTTTCTACGATCACACATGCGAAAATTGTTTGATGTTGATACTGATCATATTAGAAAAATTTTATCCGTTTTAAAGGTACATCACCGAATTACCAGAAGCCTAGACTTTTTAGGCACCGCGTTAAAAGTGGTAGCGAGCACTCCTGACGCAGCTGACCTTAAAATTTAAAAAAATGTCCGAGTACCGATTCAATTAACATTGAATCAAACAATAGACAAGTAGTCCTTAACAACATTAACAAATTGAACGATAATAGCAACGAAATCATTAAGGCAAAAAAGAAGGACCTAGTTGACACTCCACATTTATAGGAAGTTATTTTGGCCAGAAACAAAATGCTAATTACAGTGATTGAAATGTATATGCGATGTGCAGTTGTATGTCCTCGTGTGAATGGGTATGCAAGCTTTGTATGCCGCAAAACGGATAAGTGGGTAAAGCGTCTGTTCGTCAAAAGCCGATTGAATTGGGGGGCTGATAAAGTAAAAAAATAAAAAAGAAGGACCTGGGGCAACTGTCCTCAAGGTTCACAGGGACAAACTTAAATAACATTTTTCTCTAATTTACGCGCACTTAACACACCTAACACAAACACACACCTTGAAAAAAGACAGTTGATTTAACCTGTCATATTCTTACAGGATCGCGGGAATCATATTACAAATATTGTAAGCAATATACGCTAGAGTGACAGACTACACTCACGCCCGGTACATCCCCATAGCCGACGCAGTTGCATTGGTGGGAGAACATAGGAATTACTTTAGACATTCGAGCAATTTGACAGAGTTCTCAATTATGATAGAAGAAACAACTAAATTGTACGCGTTTTTTCTACGATCACACATGCGAAAATTGTTTGATGTTGATACTGATCATATTAGAAAAATTTTATCCGTTTTAAAGGTACATCACCGAATTACCAGAAGCCTAGACTTTTTAGGCACCGCGTTAAAAGTGGTAGCGAGCACTCCTGACGCAGCTGACCTTAAAATTTAAAAAAATGTCCGAGTACCGGTTAATTGAATCAAACAATAGACAAGTAGTCCTTAACAACATTAACAAATTGAACGATAATAGCGACGAAATCATTAAGGCAAAAAAGAAGGACCTAGTTGACACTCCACATTTATAGGAAGTTATTTTGGCCAGAAACAAAATGCTAATTACAGTGATTGAAATGTATATGCGATGTGCAGTTGTATGTCCTCGTGTGAATGGGTATGCAAGCTTTGTATGCCGCAAAACAAATAAGTGAGTAAAGCGTCTGTTCATCAAAAGCCGATTGAATTGGGGGGGCTGATAAAGTAAAAAAATAAACAAAGAAGGACCTGGGGCAGCTGTCCTCAAGGTTCACAGGGACAAACTTAAATAACATTTTTTTCTAATTTACGCGCACTTAACACACCTAACACAAACACACACCTTGAAAAAGACAGTTGATTTAACCTGTCATTTTCTTACAGGATCGCGGGAATCATATTACAAATATTGTAAGCAATATACGCTAGAGTGACAGACTATACTCACGACCGGTACATCCCCATAGCCGACGTAGTTGCATCGGTGGGAGAACATAGGAATTACTTTAGACATTCGAGCAATTTGACAGAGTTCTCAATTATGATAGAAGAAACAACTAAATTGTACGCGTTTTTTCTACGATCACACATGCGAAAATTGTTTGATGTTGATACTGATCATATTAGAAAAATTTTATCCGTTTTAAAGGTACATCACCGAATTACCAGAAGCCTAGACTTTTTAGGCACCGCGTTAAAAGTGGTAGCGAGCACTCCTGACGCAGCTGACCTTAAAATTTAAAAAAATGTCCGAGTACCGGTTAATTGAATCAAACAATAGACAAGTAGTCCTTAACAACATTAACAAATTGAACGATAATAGCGACGAAATCATTAAGGCAAAAAAGAAGGACCTAGTTGACACTCCACATTTATAGGAAGTTATTTTGGCCAGAAACAAAATGCTAATTACAGTGATTGAAATGTATATGCGATGTGCAGTTGTATGTCCACGTGTGAATGGGTATGCAAGCTTTGTAGCTGCAAAACGGATAAGTGGGTAAAGCGTCTGTTCGTCAAAAGCCGATTGAATTGGGAGGCTGATAAAGTAAAAAAATAAAAAAGAAGGACCTGGGGCAGCTGTCCTCAAGGTTCACAGGGACAAACTTAAATAACATTTTTCTCTAATTTACGCGCACTTAACACACTTAACACAAACACACACCTTGAAAAAAGACAGTTGATTTAAGCTGTCATATTCTTACAGGATCGCGGGAATCATATTACAAATATTGTAAGCAATAACGCTAGAGTGACAGACTTCACTCACGCCCGGTACATCCCCATAGCCGACGCAGTTGCATTGGTGGGAGAACATAGGAATTACTTTAGACATTCGAGCAATTTGACAGAGTTCTCAATTATGATAGAAGAAACAACTAAATTGTACGCGTTTTTTCTACGATCACACATGCGAAAATTGTTTGATGTTGATACTGATCATATTAGAAATATTTTATCCGTTTTAAAGGTACATCACCGAATTGCCAGAAGCCTAGACTTTTTAGGCACCGCGTTAAAAGTGGTAGCGAGCACTTCTGACGCAGCTGACCTTAAAATTTAAAAAAATGTCCGAGTACCGGTTAATTGAATCAAACAATAGACAAGTAGTCCTTAACAACATTAACAAATTGAACGATAATGGCGACGAAATCATTAAGGCAAAAAAGAAGGACCTAGTTGACACTCCACATTTATAGGAAGTTATTTTGGCCAGAAACAAAATGCTAATTACAGTGATTGAAATGTATATGCGATGTGCAGTTGTATGTACACGTGTGAATGTGTATGTAAGCTTGGTATGCCGCAAAACGAATAAGTGGGTAAAGCGTCTGTTCGTCAAAAGCCGATTGAATTGGGGGTCTGATAAGGTAAAAAAATAAAAAAGAAGGACCTGGGGCAGCTGTCCTCAAGGTTCACAGGGACAAACTTAAATAACATTTTTCTCTAATTTACGCGCACTTAACACACCTAACACAAACACACACCTTGAAAAAAGACAGTTGATTTAACATGTCATTTTCTTACAGGATCGCAGGAATCATATTACAAATATTGTAAGCAATAAACGCTAGAGTGACAGACTACACTCACACACGGTACATCCCCATAGCCGACGCAGTTGCATTGGTGGGAGAACATAGGAATTACTTTAGACATTCGAGCAATTTGACACGGTTCTCAATTATGATAGAAGAAACAACTAAATTGTACGCGTTTTTTCTACGATCACACATGCGAAAATTGTTTGATGTTGATACTGATCATATTAGAAATATTTCATCCGTTTTAAAGGTACATCACCGAATTGCCAGAAGTCTAGACTTCTTAGACACCGCGTTAAAAGTGGTAGCGAGCACTCCTGACGCAGCTGACCTGAAAATTTAAAAGAATGTCCGAGTACCGGTTAATTGAATTAAACAATAGACAAGTAGTCCTTAACAACATTAACAAATTGAACGATAATGGCGACGAAATCATTAAGGCAAAAAATAAGTACCTAGTTGACACTCCACATTTATAGGAAGTTATTTAAGCCAGAAACAAAATGCTAATTACAGTGATTGAAATGTATATGCGATGTGCAGTTGTATGTACACGTGTGAATGTGTATGTAAGCTTGGTATGCCGCAAAACGAATAAGTGGGTAAAGCGTCTGTTCGTCAAAAGCCGATTGAATTGGGGGGCTGATAAAGTAAAAAAATAAAAAAGAAGGACCTGGGGCAGCTGTCCTCAAGGTTCACAGGGACAAACTTAAGTAACATTTTTCTCTAATTTACGCGCACTTAACACACCTAACACAAACACACACCTTGAAAAAAGACAGTTGATTTAACGTGTCATTTTCTTACAGGATCGCAGGAATCATATTACAAATATTGTAAGCAATATACGCTAGAGTGACAGACTACACTCACGCCCGGTACATCCGGGAGAATGTGGTGGGAGAACATAGGAATTACTTTAGACATTCGAGCAATTTGACAGAGTTCTCAATTATGATAGAAGAAACAACTAAATTGTACGCGTTTTTTCTACGATCACAAATTCGAAAATTGTTTGATGTTGATACTGATCATATTAGAAAAATTTTATTCGTTTTAAAGGTACATCATCGAATTGCCAGAAGCCTAGACTTTTTAGGCACCGCGTTAAAAGTGGTAGCGAGCACTCCTGACGCAGCTGACCTTAAAATTTAAAAAAATGTCCGAGTACCGGTTAATTGAATCAAACAATAGACAAGTAGTCCTTAACAACATTAACAAATTGAACGATAATAGCGACGAAATTATTTAGGCAAAAAAGAAGGACCTAGTTGACACTCCACATTTATAGGAAGTTATTTTGGCCAGAAACAAAATGCTAATTACAGTGATTGAAATGTATATGCGATGTGCAGTTGTATGTACACGTGTGAATGTGTATGTAAGCTTGGTATGCCGCAAAACGAATAAGTGGGTAAAGCGTCTGTTCGTCAAAAGCCGATTGAATTGGGGGGCTGATAAAGTAAAAAAATAAAAAAGAAGGACCTGGGGCAGCTGTCCTCAAGGTTCACAGGGACAAACTTAAATAACATTTTTCTCTAATTTACGCGCACTTAACACACCTAACACAAACACACACCTTGAAAAAAGACAGTTGATTTAACCTGTCATTTTCTTACAGGATCGCAGGAATCATATTACAAATATTGTAAGCAATATACGCTAGAGTGACAGACTACACTCACGCCCGGTACATCCCCATAGCCGACGCAGTTGTATTGGTAAGAGAACATAGGAATTACTTTAGACATTCGAGCAATTTGACAGAGTTCTCAATTATGATAGAAGAAACAACTAAATTGTACGCTTTTTTTCTACGATCACACATGCGAAAATTGTTTGATGTTGATACTGATCATATTAGAAAAATTTTATCCGTTTTAAAGGGACATCACCGAATTGCCAGAAGCCTAGACTTTTTAGGCACCGCGTTAAAAGTGGAAGCGAGCACTCCTGACGCAGCTGACCTTTAAATTTAAAAAACTGTCCGAGTACCGGTTAATTAAATCAAACAATAGACAAGTAGTCCTTAACAACATTAACAAATTGAACGATAATGGCGACGAAATCATTAAGGCAAAAAAGAAGTACCTAGTTGACACTCCACATTTATAGGAAGTTATTTAAGCCAGAAACAAAATGCTAATTACAGTGATTGAAATGTATATGCGATGTGCAGTTGTATGTACACGTGTGAATGTGTATGTAAGCTTGGTATGCCGCAAAACGAATAAGTGGGTAAAGCGTCTGTTCGTCAAAAGCCGATTGAATTGGGGGGCTGATAAAGTAAAAAAATAAAAAAGAAGGACCTGGGGCAGCTGTCCTCAAGGTTCACAGGGACAAACTTAAATAACATTTTTCTCTAATTTACGCGCACTTAACACACCTAACACAAACACACACCTAGAAAAAAGACAGTTGATTTAACCTGTCATTTTCTTACAGGATCGCAGGAATCATATTACAAATATTGTAAGCAATATACGCTAGAGTGACAGACTACACTCACGCCCGGTACCGGTTAAATGAATCAAACAATCGACAAGTAGTCCTTAACAACAATAACAAATTGAACGATACTGGCGACGAAACCATTAAGGCAAAAAAGAGGGACCTAGTTGACACTCCACATTTATAGGAGTTATTTTGGCCAGAAATAAAGTGCTAATTACAGTGATTGAAATGTACATGCGATGTTCAGTTGTATGTACATGTGTGAATGTGTATGTAAGCTTGGTATGCCTCAAAACGAATAAGTGGGTAAAGCGTCTGTTCGTCAAAAGCCGATTGAATTGGGGGGCTGATAAAGTAAAAAAATAAAAAGGAAGGACCTGGGGCAGCTGTCCTCAAGGTTCACAGGGACAAACTTAAATAACATTTTTCTCTTATTTACGCGCACTTAACACACCTAACACAAACACACACCTTGAAAAAAGACAGTTGATTTAACCTGTCATATTCTTACAGGATCGCGGGAATCATATTACAAATATTGTAAGCAATATACGCTAGAGTGACAGACTACACTCACGCCCGGTACATCCCCATAGCCGACGCAGTTGCATTGGTGGGAGAACATAGGAATTACTTTAGACATTCGAGCAATTTGACAGAGTTCTCAATTATGATAGAAGAAACAACTAAATTGTACGCGTTTTTTCTACGATCACACATGCGAAAATTGTTTGATGTTGATACTGATCATATTAGAAAAATTTTATCCGTTTTAAAGGTACATCACCGAATTGCCAGAAGCCTAGACTTTTTAGGCACCGCGTTAAAAGTGGTAGCGAGCACTCCTGACGCAGCTGACCTTAAAATTTAAAAAAATGTCCGAGTACCGGTTAATTGAATCAAACAATAGACAAGTAGTCCTTAACAACATTAACAAATTGAACGATAATGGCGACGAAATCATTAAGGCAAAAAAGAAGTACCTAGTTGACACTCCTCATTTATAGGAAGTTATTTAAGCCAGAAACAAAATGCTAATTACAGTGATTGAAATGTATATGCGATGTGCAGTTGTATGTACACGTGTGAATGTGTATGTAAGCTTGGTATGCCGCAAAACGAATAAGTGGGTAAAGCGTCTGTTCGTCAAAAGCCGATTGAATTGGGGGGCTGATAAAGTAAAAAAAGAAGGACCTGGGGCAGCTGTCCTCAAGGTTCACAGGGACAAACTTAAATAACATTTTTCTCTAATTTACGCGCACTTAACACACCTAACACAAACACACACCTTGAAAAAAGACAGTTGATTTAACCTGTCATTTTCTTACAGGATCGCAGGAATCATATTACAAATATTGTAAGCAATATACGCTAGAGTGACAGACTGCACTTAAGGCCGGTACATCCCCATAGCCGACGCAGTTGCATTGGTGGGAGAACATAGGAATTACTTTAGACATTCGAGCAATGTGAAAGAGTTCTCAATTATGATAGAAGAAACAACTAAATTGTACGCGTTTTTTCTACGATCACACATGCGAAAATTGTTTGATGTTGATACTGATCATATTAGAAATATTTTATCCGTTTTAAAGGTACATCACCGAATTGCCAGAAGCCTAGACTTTTTAGGCACCGCGTTAAAGTGTTAGCGAGCACTCCTGACGCGGCTGACCTTAAAATTTAAAAAAATGTCCGAGTACCTGTTCATTGAATCAAACAATAGACAAGTAGTCCTTAACAACATTAACAAATTGAACGATAATGGCGACGAAATCATTAAGGTATGTGTATGTAAGCTTGGTATGCCGCAAAACGAATAAGTGGGTAAAGCGTCTGTTCGTCAAAAGCCGATTGAATTGGGGGTTTGATAAGGTAAAAAAATAAAAAAGAAGGACCTGGGGCAGCTGTCCTCAAGGTTCACAGGGACAAACTTAAATAACATTTTTCTCTTATTTACGCGCACTTAACACACCTAACACAAACACACACCTTGAAAAAAGACAGTTGATTTAACCTGTCATATTCTTACAGGATCGCGGGAATAATATTACATTTATAACTTCCTATAAATGAGGAGTGTCAACTAGGTACTTCTTATTTGCCTTAATGCTTTCGTCGCCATTATCGTTCAATTTGTTAATGTTGTTAAGGACTACTTGTCTATTGTTTGATTCAATTAACCGGTACTCGGACATTTTTTTAAATTTTAAGGTCAGCTGCGTCAGGAGTGCTCGCTACCACTTTTAACGCGGTGCCTAAAAAGTCTAGGCTTCTGGCAATTCGGTGATGTACCTTTAAAACGGATAAAATATTTCTAATATGATCAGTATCAACATCAAACAATTTTCGCATGTGTGATCGTAGAAAAAACGCGTACAATTTAGTTGTTTCTTCTATCATAATTGAGAACTCTGTCAAATTGCTCGAATGTCTAAAGTAATTCCTATGTTCTCCCACCAATGCAACTGCGTCGGCTATGGGGATGTACCGGGCGTGAGTGTAGTCTGTCACTCTAGCGTATATTGCTTACAATATTTGTAATATGATTCCCGCGATCCTGTAAGAATATGACAGGTTTAATCAACTGTCTTTTTTCAAGGTGTATGTTTGTGTTAGGTGTGTTAAGTGCGCGTAAATTAGAGAAAAACGTTGTTTAAGTTTGTCCCTGTGAACCTTGAGGACAGCTGCCCCAGGTCCTTCTTTTTTTACTTTATCAGCCCCCCAATTCAATCGGCTTTTGACGAACAGACGCTTTACCCACTTATTCGTTTTGAGGCATACCAAGCTTACATACACATTCACACATGTATATACAACTGAACATCGCATGTACATTTCAATCACTGTAATTAGCATTTTATTTCTGGCCAAAATAACTCCTATAAATGTGGAGTGTCAACTAGGTCCCTCTTTTTTGCCTTAATGGTTTCGTCGCCAGTATCGTTCAATTTGTTATTGTTGTTAAGGACTACTTGTCAATTGTTTGATTCATTTAACCGGTACCGGGCGTGAGTGTAGTCTGTCACTCTAGCTTATATTGCTTACAATATTTGTAATATGATTCCCGCGATCCTGTAAGAATATGAGAGGTTAAATCAACTGTCTTTTTTCAAGGTTTGTGTTTGTGTTAGGTGTGTTAAGTGCGCGTAAATTAGAGAAAAATGTTATTTAAGTTTGTCCCTGTGAACCTTGAGGACAGCTGCCCCAGGTCCTTCTTTTTTATTTTTTTACCTTATCAGACCCCCAATTCAATCGGCTTTTGACGAACAGACGCTTTACCCACTTATTCGTTTTGCGGCATACCAAGCTTACATACACATTCACACATGTACATACAACTGCACATCGCATATACATATCAATCACTGTAATAAGCATTTTGTTTCTGGCCAAAATAACTCCTATAAATGTGGAGTGTCAACTAGGTCCTTCTTTTTTGCCTTAATGATTTCGTCGAAAGTATCGTTCAATTTGTTAATGTTGTTAAGGACTAAATGTCGATTGTTTGATTCAATTAACAGGTACTTGGACATTTTTTTAAATTTTAAGGTCGGCTGCGTCAGGAGTGCTCGCTACCACTTTTAATGCGGTGCCTAAAAAGTCTAGGCTTCTGGCAATTCGGTGATGTACCTTTAAAACGGATAAAATATTTCTAATATGATCAAACAATTTTCGCATGTGTGATCTTAGAAAAAACGCGTACAATTTAGTTGTTTCTTCTATTATAATTGAGAACTCTGTCAAATTGCTCGAATGTCTAAAGTAATTCCTATGTTCTCCCACCAATGCAACTGCGTTGGCTATGGGGATGTACCGGGCGTAAGTGTAGTCTGTCACTCTAGCGTATATTGCTTACAATATTTGTAATATGATTCCCGCGATCCTGTAAGAATATGACCTTAAAATTTAAAAAAATGTCCGAGTACCTGTTAATTGAATCAAACAATAGACAAGTAGTCCTTAACAACATTAACAAATTGAACGATAATGGCGACGAAATCATTAAGGGAAAAAAAGAAGGACCTAGTTGACACTCCACATTTATAGGAAGTTATTTTGGCCAGAAACAAAATGCTAATTACAGTGATTGAAATGTACATGCGATGTGCAGTTGTATGTACACGTGTGAATGTGTATGTAAGCTTGGTATGCCGCAAAACGAATAAGTGGGTAAAGCGTCTGTTCGTCAAAAGCCGATTGAATTGGGGGTCTGATAAGGTAAAAAAATAAAAAAGAAGGACCTGGGGCAGCTGTCCTCAAGGTTCACAGGGACAAACTTAAATAACATTTTTCTCTTATTTACGCGCACTTAACACACCTAACACAAACACACACCTTGAAAAAAGACAGTTGATTTAACCTGTCATATTCTTACAGGATCGCGGGAATCATATTACAAATACTGTAAGCAATATACGCTAGAGTGACAGACTACACTTACGCCCGGTACATCCCCATAGCCAACGCAGTTGCATTGGTGGGAGAACATAGGAATTACTTTAGACATTCGAGCAATTTGACAGAGTTCTCAATTATAATAGAAGAAACAACTAAATTGTACGCGTTTTTTCTAAGATCACACATGCGAAAATTGTTTGATGTTGATACTGATCATATTAGAAATATTTTATCCGTTTTAAAGGTACATCACCGAATTGCCAGAAGCCTAGACTTTTTAGGCACCGCGTTAAAAGTGGAAGCGAGCACTCCTGACGCAGCTGACCTTAAAATTTAAAAAAAGGTCCGAGTACCGGTTAATTGAATCAAACAATCGACAAGTAGTCCTTAACAACATTAACAAATTGAACGATACTGGCGACGAAATCATTAAGGCAAAAAAGAAGGACCTAGTTGACACTCCACATTTATAGGAAATTATTTTGGCCAGAAACAAAATGCTAATTACAGTGATTGAAATGTACATGTGATGTGCAGTTGTATGTACACGTGTGAATATGTATGTAAGCTTGGTATGCCGCAAAACGAATGAGTGGGTAAAGCGTCTGTTCGTCAAAAGCCGATTGAATTGGGGGGCTGATAAAGTAAAAAAATAAAAAAGAAGGACCTGGGGCAGCTGTCCTCAAGGTTCACAGGGACAAACTTAAATAACATTTTTCTCTAATTTATACGCACTTAACACACCTGACAAAAACACACACCTTGAAAAAAGACAGTTGATTTAACCTGTCATTTTCTTACAGGACCGCGGGAATCATATTACAAATATTGTAAGCAATATACGCTAGAGTGACAAACTACACTCACGCCCGGTACATCACCATAGCCGACGCAGTTGCATTGGTGGGAGAACATAGGAATTACTTTAGACATTCGAGCAATTTGACAGAGTTCTCAATTATGATAGAAGAAACAACTAAATTGTACGCGTTTTTTCTACGATCACACATGCGAAAACTGTTTGATGTTGATACTGAAATAGAAATATTTTATCCGTTTTAAAGGTACATCACCGAATATCCAGAAGCCTAGACTTTTAAGGCACCGCGTTAAAAGTGGTAGCGAGCACTCCTGACGCAGCTGACCTTAAAATTTAAAAAAAGGTCCGAGTACCGGTTAATTGAATCAAACAATCGACAAGTAGTCCTTAACAACATTAACAAATTGAACGATACTGGCGACGAAATCATTAAGGCAAAAAAGAAGGACCTAGTTGACACTCCACATTTATAGGAAATTATTTTGGCCAGAAACAAAATGCTAATTACAGTGATTGAAATGTAAATGTGATGTGCAGTTGTATGTACACGTGTGAATATGTATGTAAGCTTGGTATGCCGCAAAACGAATGAGTGGGTAAAGCGTCTGTTCGTCAAAAGCCGATTGAATTGGGGGGCTGATAAAGTAAGAAAATAAAAAAGAAGGACCTGGGGCAGCTGTCCTCAAGGTTCACAGGGACAAACTTAAATAACATTTTTCTCTAATTTACACGCACTTAACACACCTGACAAAAACACACACCTTGAAAAAAGAAAGTTGATTTAACCTGTCATTTTCTTACAGGACCGCGGGAATCATATTACAAATATTGTAAGCAATATACGCTAGAGTGACAGACTACACTCACGCCCGGTACATCACCATAGCCGACGCAGTTGCATTGGTGGGAGAACATAGGAATTACTTTAGACATTCGATCAATTTGACAGAGTTCTCAATTATAATAGAAGAAACAACTAAATTGTACGCGTTTTTTCTACGATCACACATGCGAAAATTGTTTGATGTTGATACTGATCATATTAGAAATATTTTATCCGTTTTAAAGGTACATTACCGAATATCCAGAAGCCTAGACTTTTAAGGCACCGCGTTAAAAGTGGTAGCGAGTACTCCTGACGCAGCTGACCTTAAAATTTAAAAAAAATGTCCGAGTACCGGTTAATTGAATCAAACAATCGACAAGTAGTCCTTAACAACATTAACAAATTGAACGATACTGGCGACGAAATCCTAAGGTAAAAAAGAAGGACCTAGTTGACACTCCACATTTATAGGAAGTTATTTTGGCCAGAAACAAAATGCTAATTACAGTGATTGAAATGTACATGCGATGTGCAGTTGTATGTACACGTGTGAATGTGTATGTAAGCTTGGTATGCCGCAAAACGAATAAGTGGGTAAAGCGTCTGTTCGTCAAAAGCCGATTGAATTGGGGGGCTGATAAAGTAAAAAAATAAAAGGGAAGGACCTGGAGCAGCTGTCCTCAAGGTTCACAGGGACAAACTTAAATAACATTTTTCTCTAATTTACGCGCACTTAACACACCTAACACAAACACACACCTTGAAAGAAGACAGTTGATTTAACCTGTCATTTTCTTACAGGATCGCGGGAATCATATTACAAATATTGTAAGCAATATACGCTAGAGTGACAGACTACACTCACGCCCGGTACATCCCCATAGCCGACGCAGTTGCATTAATGGGAGAACATAGGTGAAGAGTTGGGGCGTCGGGGATGATCGTCGTTTGGGGGCAGCTTCGTCGGACGTTGCGGCTGTTGCACGTAGCCGGGCAGCAAGCTGGAAGAGAGGGTGAAAAAACACTCGACGATCGCGGTACGCAAAGGAAGGAAAAAAACTCGTGGTGGTTTTCGGTAATAGCGCGGACCGGCCGGGCGATGTATTTCATCAGTGTGACATAGAAAGACTAACTTAAACCTAATTGAGCGCTACGTTTCAAAGCGCAGTGGAGAGATTCCGGGAGCGGGAAGGCGGGAGAGCCTGGAATCGCAAGCGTCCAGTGCGGGAGAGCGGGAGAGCCTGGAGTCGCGAGCATCCAGTGCGGGCGAGTGGGCATTCGCTAGGAGGGAAGCGCGGGCAGTTTAAACGAGGGGAGAGCGGCGTAAACATTCCGCCCCCCTTGCAATCGCTAGCGTTGCGAAAGAAAAAAAAAAGGAAAACAAGCCCACTCCTGTCGTCTAGGCTTGACTGCAGGCGCCGGACAGGATCCACCCGAATGCCGTCTTCTGGGCCACTGGGAGTCCCTCGTCGACCAAATGGAAGCCCGGTCGGATGACCTTGGCGTAGACATCCGCACCCAGGACTACTGATATGGTTGCCGGCAAGTAAAAGCGCTTGTCGGCCAACGGGAGGTCCCCGTATTTGCCGACCACGGTGTCCGAGAGCTCTCGGATGGGGGTGCGGATGCGGACGTTCGGCTCCACTTTCAAGACGACCTCTAACTTGAAGCCGTTGTCGCACTTCGACCGAATTGTCGCCGTGCAGATGCCCTCGTCGCCGACGGTCGTAGTCGGCAAGCGGAACGCGGACGCCAATGATGCGTCGATGCAGCTCGTCGGCGTACACGGGTCGATGAGGGCGGCCGTGTCGAAGGTCTTCAGCCCGGTTTCCAACGTGATCATGGCCGTCGGCAGGACATTGACGCTGTGCCGTTGAAGGATGGACGCCAGTGACGGAGCCGGTGCCGAGGAGACTGAGCGCGGCGGAGAGGCAAGCGCTCTGCGAGTTGGCGGATCTTGCCGGCGCGAGCGCTGCTGAGAAGCGGCGGATGCCGAGCGCCTTGCCGGGGCTAGCGCTTGGCGAGTTGGCGGATTCTGCCGGCGCGAACGCTGTTGATTAGCCGACGGCAGGGGACGCTCGTGCATATGGAGGAGCGTGTGGTGCTTCCCGTTGCACGTTTTGCATTTGTCGCCACTGCGACAACTCCCGTCGGAGTGCTCGTGGGCGAGACAATTTGAGCAGTACTTATTAATAAGCACTGCTCGAAGCCGCTTCTCTGCGCTCAGCTTTAGGAACCTCTGGCACTTTCGAAGCGGATGGATTCCACGGCAGACTCGGCATCGGTAGGAATGTATACCTCGAGTGCGTCTGCTTTCCAATGCCTGAGCGCTGCGTGGACGAGGAACCATGATGTGATCTGGTAGGGAGTAATGGATAAAAAGAAGATGATTTGAGATGCTTAGATGGCGCGGATTGTTGGGGAATTATGTGGAGGATGTTGGTTGAGGAAGACGGTTGGAGGGTTCTCCTGGCAGAAGAACCACCTTGGTCACGGGACGCTTGATAATCCTACGTGCCGTGAGAATGCTGACGACACGGACATTTCCGTCAGCCCCCGGAAAGACAGAGTCGATTCTGCCAAGGCGCCACTCATTCGAGGGCAGATTGTCCTCCTTGACGACTACCATGTCGCCAACGCGGAGATTTGCGGTCGGGGACTGCCACTTGTTACGCTTGTGGAGCTCTTTGAGATACTCCTCTTTCCATCGAGCTTGGAATTGTTGATGGAGCGCCTTTAAGTGTTGCCACCGATTTACAATGGACTTGGATTCCCCTTTGAATTCGGGTTCCACTATGGACAGAAGAGGTCCGCCGACTAGAAAATGCCCTGGTGTCAATGCTAAGAGATCAGTGGGATCTTCAGACATAGGAGATAGCGGTCTGGAATTTAGACAAGCTTCAATTTTTGCTAGGAGGGTTGAAAGTTCTTCAAAGGTGTACTTTCGAGTAGCGGTGGACTTGTAAAACAAGGTTTTGAAGCTTTTGACACCCGCTTCCCACAGGCCTCCCATATGGGGTGCCCCCGGAGGAATGAATTGCCAGTTGAGCTGCTGATGACTATACGCATCAGTCACAGACTCTTTTACGGCTTGTAGAAAATCTCGGGAGAGCAGGGTGGCAGCGCCGACAAAGGTTTTCCCATTGTCGGACTGCACTTGACGGGGACAACCTCTTCTGGATACGAACCGAGCGAAAGCGGCGAGAAATTTCTCGGTCGTCAGATCGGATGTAGGCTCTAGATGGATGGCCTTTGTAGAGAAACACACGAAAACCAACACATACCCTTTTGTAATTAGGCAAGCTCTGCCTGTGTAATTTTTTATGTCGAAAGGGCCGGCGTAGTCCATCCCTGTGTACGTGAATGGCCGGGAAAAAGAGACTCGCTCTTTCGGAAAACTTCCCATCATCTGAACTTGCAATCGCTTCTTATGGATAACGCAGACCTTGCAGGAGTTAATAACGGCCTTTACCAAGTTCTTTATTTTCGGAACCCAATATCTTGACCGGGTGAGACGTACGACTAACTGGTTACCTCCATGCAACGTTATGAGATGCGTAAAGTTTACCAGTAGTCGAGAGAGTGCACATTCGTACGGGAGGATTATAGGATGTCGTTCATCATATCGCAAATTTTCGGAGGCCGTTATTCGGCCGCACGCTCTTATAAGCCCTTTCTCATCTAGAAAAGGGTTCAAGGAGAGGATGGAACTTGCCGCGGACACAGGACGCTTTTGACTCAAGCAGCGATATTCGTTAGCAAAATATCTGCGCTGAGTGCTAATGACCATGAGCCGTTCAGCGGCGACAAGTTCTTGGGCTTCTAGATGGACTTCCGGAATCGGCGACTGTTTCCTACATCGCTGGACAAAACGGTGGACATACGCAAGGACCCGTAAAGCTCTATTTAACTTGGAAAAGCGATCAAGGATGTCCTCTGTCGGACTGGACGCAACATGGGCCTTGACAGGACGCCTTTCCACTTCGGTCACCTGTAAATCGGTGCTTTGGGCAGGCCACTGATCTCGTGGCTTTTGCAACCAAGTGGGCCCATGCCACCAAAGGGAGTTGTCGACCAGTTCTTGTAATGGCACGCCCCGACTGGCCAAGTCAGCTGGATTGTGTTCGGATTGAACATGCGACCAATTGGCTGCCTCTGTGGACTGGGTGATCTTTGTTACCCGATTGGCAACGAACGTTGTCCACTGGCATGCTGGTTTGGCTAGCCATGCAAGCACAATCGTGGAATCGGTCCAACAATGGAGTTTCGAGGACAGCATCGGCATATGGGGGAGGATGGATTCGGCCATCTCGGATAGCAATAGAGCTCCACACAGCTCTAGTCTGGGAAGCGACACAGTTTTTACGGGCGCCACGCGCGTCTTGGCCGTGAGAAGATGCACTAGCGTCGTGTGCCCCATCTCGACGCGCACATAGATCGCAGCACCGTACGCCTTTTGAGAGGCATCACAGAATCCGTGATGTTCCACTCGGAATTCTGGGCGGAAGGAAACCCATCTGGGAATTCGGACTTGATCTAGGACTGAGTAGCTTTTAAGGAAATCACGCCACTTTTGGCACAGTTCAATTGGAAGTTCATCATCCCACCCTAGATCACGCAGCCAGATCTCCTGCATGAAAATCTTGGCACAGACCACGAAAGGGGCGAGCCAGCCTGCTGGATCAAACAGCTTCGCAATTTGGGAGAGAACATGCCGTTTTGTGAGTGTAGCTTCGGTGGATAGGTCGGGGAGGGCGAAGAAAAACTCATCGGATGTTGCTTTCCAACGGACTCCGAGAGTTTTCGCCGTGCTTTCCGTATCTATTTCGAGGAAATCGGCATTTAAAAGATGATCGGTTCCGATATGAGCCAGAACTTCTTTGTGGTTGGAGGTCCATTTCCTTAATGGAAAACCAGCCGAATCGAGGGCACTCTGCAACTCGCGAATGGTGAGGTGAGCCTCTTCTGCAGAGTCAGCTCCCGAAAGGACATCACCGACATACATGCAACCACGAATAACTTTACTCGCCCTCGGATGGGTTAGTTGCACGTCGGTCGCCAGCTGTTGCAGTACCCGAATTGCCAGGAACGGTGCACAATTGACCCCAAACGTAACAGTTTTTAGCTCAAAATCTCGAATGTACCCTTCCCTATCGCGGAATAAGATACGTTGGAACGCTGTCTGCTTCGGATCTACCCAGATCTGCCGGTACATTTTCTCGATGTCAGCACTATACACAAATCGGAAATATCGCCACTTCAGGATCTGGATGGTTAAATCGGACTGTAGGACCGGGCCAGCATGAAGGATATCATTTAAGCTGACCCCATTGTCTGAAGGGCTGGAGGCGTTGAATACCACTCGAAGTTTGGTGGTCGTACTCTCCGGTTTTAACACTGCGTGGTGTGGCAGGTAGTAACATGCTGAATCGTGGGTAGGAAGGACTTCTCTCATGTGATTGAGGTCGAGATATTCTTGAATAACTGAGTCGTACTTGGATTTTAACGTACTGTCCCTTTTTAGCCGCTGCTCGTTTCTTAAGAATTGAGCCAGCGCCTGGGATCTGGAATGTCCCAGGGAGCAATTAATGTTCTCAGGATCTCGAAAAGGGAGACTCACGACATACCTGCCGGTTTCGTCTTTTGTGGTGGTCCGAAGAAAATTGTCCTCACAAAACACGTCGGATTCTTTTGCCACTTTTACTGGCAGATCCTCCACCTCCCAGAATTTGGTGAGGAGTTTATCGAGAGACGCTTCATAAGTGTGTGCAACTTGCGTGGAAAAGGATGATATTTGATCATGCCTCGGAGCTGGTACTGGTCCTGTTAGAATCCAGCCGAAAATAGTCTCTTGACCGAGAAGCGAGCCACAGATGTTCGCTCGGGTACCGCTTAGTAGAATGGATGGAAGTATATCGGCCCCGATTAGAATATCTATTTGTGCGCTCTCATAAAACTTTGGATCCGCTAGCGGAAGTTCGGGAAGGTCTCGCAGGAAATGTTGCGGAAGCGGACATGAAGGAAGATTTCAGGCTATTTGTGGAAGCACGTAGGCAGTGGTGTTTAGCTGCAAGCTAGGCCGGGTTGGAGAACGGATCGTGAATTGACAGATCTTTTTGGTCTCAGCGGAGACCGTTTGATTAAGTCCTGAGACCTGTGCTCGGATAACCTGGAACGGCAGTTTGATCAGGTTGAAAAGGCGCTCAGTGATGAAGGTCGCCTCAGATCCGGAGTCTATTAAGGCTCGCGCTTGGAAATTGGAACCTCGATGGCATATATTAATTATAGCGGTGCCTAGGAGGACTGACCTAGTGCCTGCCGCAAAATAATTCTGAAGCGTTGACTGCGTGCCACTGGCAGCCGAGGGACTGAGAGTATTTGGTCTGGATCTGGGCGTTGGCGTTGGATTTGCGCGCGCTGGGGATGGGCTGCCTCGGTGTAGGAGCGTGTGATGGCGGCCGCGGCACGTGAAGCAGTTATGTGCGCTTTCGCAGTCGCGCAACTGATGTGTCCGCGCAAAGCAGTTTAAACACAGCTGTTTTCTTTTTATATATGCGATGCGTTGGTCGACCGTCATCTGGAGAAATTTGGCGCATGTGCGTACAGGATGGTTCTCTCTATTACAGAGATCGCACCCTCTAAGTTGCCTAGGTGCTACCCTTGTCTCGTATGAATTTATTCTTCGAGACGCCGAGTTGGAAATGGATGCCCTGGGCTGAGTCTGACTAGAACCTGATGGTCGAACATCATCGATGGCTTCTAGTGTCCTGTGACGCTCCGTTAGGAAAACGTTCAGCTCGTGCCACGTAGGGATCTCGGCTTTGTTATGGAGGGACTGCTCCCATAGGGAAAGCGTAAGCTTTGGGAGTTTGGACGAGCACATATATACCAAGAGGCAATCCCAAGTTTCGACCTGAATACCGGACATTTCTAGTGCAGTAAGGCAACCCTGGATGGTACTTTGAAGTTCTTTCAAAGCTGACCCAGACTCCTGTGTGACGGACGGTACATTGAAAAGTATCTTTAATTGACTGTTTACTAACAATCGCTTGTTTTCGAAACGCTCAGTGAGGTTATCCCACGCTGATCGAAAGCCATCATTAGTAAGGGGTGAATTTGAAACTATATTGTGAGCGTCGCCACTCGTTTTAGCATTAAGGTGAAATAATTTTTCGACAGGAGTGAGTCTGGGATTGTTGATATAAATTGCCGTGAATAGATCCCTAAAGGTTGGCCAACGAAGATAGTCGCCGGTAAAAACCTCGGTATCGCACGGCGGAAGCCGGCAGCCTGACGGAATGTATGTCTGAGAAGGATCAGCTGGCGTTGGGGAAGGTTGCGGAAGTTGCGGAGTTTGCGCTATCATGTCTGCTATCTGGGCACCGCACCTTTCGTACGCGCTGTAGCAATACCCGTACTTAGCCTTGAGGACTGGCAAGCTGTCAGCTGCACCTTCTCCGGCTGCTACAAGGCATGCGGTACAGGCATCGTATTCTTTTTTGATGCGGATCCATACCTCTCGGATTTCGTCTCGGCGAATATTGAGGACGGATAACGAAGGAGGGACCGCCGAGGGAATATTTATCCGCGATTCCAATTCGGCCAGTCGATCCGAGACTTCAATAAACTGGCTCATAGCGAGGTCGGCCACCGTTGCAACCATTTTTGTGCTGGCTCGCGTGGTTCTTTCGCTGGAAGAAGGAGCCTTTTTGGGAGGTGGCGTCTTGACCTTTTTAGGTGTGGGCGTCCTTACGGTGATTTTTGGTATTTGCGGTGATGGAACAGGGGATAGTTTGTTGGAACTTTCCCTGGACATACCACACTAGGATGCTGTTGGAAAGTGGAATGTGCGCGCTGATATTTCGGACAAAAAATCAGAGAAACAATTACGGACCCAATTATGGACCGGTGGAAATAGGATATCGACTAGCTCAAAAAATAGTCGATATGCGTGGCTGAATTATTGTAAAAATATTCGCCAGGCTTTTGGTGGAACGATGGAGCAAGAATGGAAAAAAATACCAAAAAATACCACAAAATAAAAATACTGAAAAAATACTGGATTGGATGAGGTATTTGTCGTTTAGTATTTTATAGTGGGTGGTTGGCCGAATTAGGATGGGATTGGATGTCCCCGGCAGTGTTTGGAGTTTATTGGTTTTGTTCTTCTTTATTTAAAAAATATATTCGTAGACAAAAAATACCTTGCAGTGGAATGCGGGTGGTATTTTTCCCAATTTTTTTTCCTTTTTTTTTTTTATATCCCCAAAAGAAAAAAATTGAGTCTGGATATATATGTAGATTTACCAAGCTCAATAAATAAGAAAAAAAAATACTGGAATGGGCGTTTTTTTTTTTTGGAAAAAATGTGGAACCGAAGAACCAAATTAATAAATCAATAAATTAATAAATTGATTCCACTAGTTCCGCGATGGCGACAGTATTTTATATTTCTCCCCTTTTTTTTGGTTTCTTTTTTTGGAACTGGCAGTAATTCTCAGTGTTTGTTTAATTTTATTGGAGTTGAACTTGGTGTTTATTAATTTTGTTGGAATTTATTAATTAATTTATTAATTGGATGATTGAAAAACAACTGCCCGAACTTTTGCGGGCTGTGTATTGGTGACGCTGGAATGCGCGGTATTATCGAGCTTTTTGCGGTACTGCAATTCGCGTGTATGTGTAGATGTATGGATGGATAGTGCCCAAAATATGTAAATAAGTAAAACACACTGAGACACAAAAGTTATTTCACGTCGGCTTTAGGAATTTATTTAATATATTTATTGGATGGCCGACGGAAATACTTGAGCTTTCGGAATTGGGGTGTAGTTGTGTAGAAAAATATGTATAAATGTATGTATATATATATGTAATATGGATGTAAGATATGTAATATGGATGTAATATATGTAATCAATATGGCGGAAAATTTTATTGTAAATTTGGCCGGCGGGTATGTGTTGTAAATTTTCGAATTATTGTGGACTGTATTTGGATTTGTAATAATGTAAGCAAATATTGTCACAGCGGATGTACAATAAAAAATTAATATCAAAAATTATTTGTGGGCCGAAATTGGCGGAACACTTAATTTTTTGTTTCACTTTTTTGTGGAAAATTAATTTGAACTCAATTTTTAAATTGATTTATTTTTTTTTTTAAATTAATTTTTTTTTCACTGTACGCTTGACTTTTTATTTGCACACTTTAATTTGGATTTCTACTTTTGATTTTTCTTCGATTTGATGTTGGATGTATATTTAGTGGATGTACGGCCAAATGCGAATATGAAACTTGTACATCAATATGCACACGAAAAGGAATTAGAAAATAGGCAATATGGCCGCACGTTAAAAGAGAACGAAGAAATAAAAGACGGAATTGGAATTGTAATTTACTAACTGCCGTCGTCGGATTAAATCGGACTTGGATTTTAGACAAATCGTACAGAAAGTCAAACGAATTATGTTCTTCGATTGGCTGACTGTCGATCGGCAGTTAATACACAAATTAATTAATTGGCACTTATCTGGCTCGAATGGACCAAAAAATGAAGAGTTGGGGCGTCGGGGATGATCGTCGTTTGGGGGCAGCTTCGTCGGACGTTGCGGCTGTTGCACGTAGCCGGGCAGCAAGCTGGAAGAGAGGGTGAAAAAACACTCGACGATCGCGGTACGCAAAGGAAGGAAAAAAACTCGTGGTGGTTTTCGGTAATAGCGCGGACCGGCCGGGCGATGTATTTCATCAGTGTGACATAGAAAGACTAACTTAAACCTAATTGAGCGCTACGTTTCAAAGCGCAGTGGAGAGATTCCGGGAGCGGGAAGGCGGGAGAGCCTGGAATCGCAAGCGTCCAGTGCGGGAGAGCGGGAGAGCCTGGAGTCGCGAGCATCCAGTGCGGGCGAGTGGGCATTCGCTAGGAGGGAAGCGCGGGCAGTTTAAACGAGGGGAGAGCGGCGTAAACAATAGGAATTACTTTAGACATTCGAGCAATTTGACAGAGTTCTCAATTATGATAGAAGAAACAACTAAATTGTACGCGTTTTTTCTACGATCACACATGCGAAAATTGTTTAATGTTGATACTGATCATATTAGAAATATTTTATCCGTTTTAAAGGTACATCACCGAATTGCCAGAAGCCTAGACTTTTTAGGCACCGCATTAAAAGTGGTAGCGAGCACTCCTGACGCAGCTGACCTTAAAGTTTAAAAAAATGTCCAAGTACCGGTTAATTGAATCAAACAACCGACAAGTAGTCCTTAACAACATTAACAAATTGAACGATACTGGCGACGAAATCATTAAGACAAAAAAGAAGGACCTAGTTGACACTCCACATTTATAGGAGTTATTTTGGCCAGAAACAAAATGCTAATTACAGTGATTAAAATGTACATGCGATGTGCAGTTGTATGTACATGTGTGAATGTGTATGTAAGCTTGGTATGCCGCAAAACGAATAAGTGGTTAAAGCGTCTGTTAAAGCGTCTGATAAAGCGTCTGATAAAGTAAAAAAAAAATAAAAAAGAAGGACCTGGGGTAGCTGTCCTCAAGGTTCACAGGGACAAACTTGAATAACATTTTTCTCTAATTTACGCGCACTTAACAAACCTAACACTTGGACTGAGGAACTTGTGAGATGGTTCTGAAGCCGCCTAGCTGGGGCGACCGAGCGGGTCGCAGGTTGCGGATAGCGGACGACCTCACTTGAGGCCATCTTCGAATAAGGTGGCGGTGGAAGTCAAACACGGAATCGTGGACGGAAACCCCAGCAAATAAGCAGTCCCGGACAACCAGCGGATATCTTGCAACGAGGCAGTACCGACGATGCGATTTGTTCAGCCGCAACTAAACAGTTTCTTTACACAAACCCAATATCCCCACACAGCACCTACCCACTTCCTCTCCCAAACAACATCTCACTCCGGGCCGGACTACGGTGTAATTGCCAAGTGTCAGCTTGGCTGGGGGCCCGGATCAACAACTAGCTCAGTCTCAAACAGTGGGTTCAGGGAGATGGCTACCCCCTGTTCTATCTTCCGCCTTACCCGGGTACCGCGGATCTCTGCCCGGGCGGACCTTTCCCCTTCTCCGCAGCTCGTGTGACCAATTATGGAAGCAACAAATAAAAACACAAAAAAAAAAACGGAGACGGGAACTCCACAAAAAGATGAACGATGGCTCCACTGCAAGCACCAGTAGGGCTCAGAAAGGGCCCCATCCCAAACTAGGGATGTTGGGGGACAGAAAGACTGTCGCAAACGCCTCCGCTATGTGCGCATCTGCGCCAAAACCAGCGGTAGGCGCAGCAAAGTCGATCGGGTCACCCGCTGGTGCAAAGAAGTTTACATACGCAGAGAGACAAATAAAAACACAAACAAAAAAACGGAGACGGGAACTCCACAAAAACCCGGCGCTGCAAAGATGAACGATGGTTCCACTGCAAGCACCAGTAGGGCTCAGAAAGGGCCCCATCCCAAACTAGGGATGTTGGGGGACAGAAAGACTGTCGCAAACGCCTCCGCTATGTGCGCATCTGCGCCAAAACCAGCGGTAGGCGCAGCAAAGTCGATCGGGTCACCCGCTGGTGCAAAGAAGTTTACATACGCAGAGAGACGGACTGCCGCCCAAACCCTGCGCTCGCATGCCCGAAGCAACGTCGCCACGCCTTCGCCCGAATGGCTAAAGAAGGTAGAGTGGGCAAGGTGTTTCCCAACTATGGGCAAGAGAAGCCCCAGAAAGAAGATGCTCAGGCGAAGAGGCAACGCTCCATAGAGCTGCCCGGTCCGTCGGCGAAGAGATCGAAGATCCAGCCGGAGAACAGGATCCCCAGAAATAAATGGAAGGCGGTTGAGACCAAGCTGTCTCTCATTTGCCTGCGTATGGTACGCGAGAAGCCCGGTTCAGCGCCTTGCTGTATTGACGCGGGCTGGTACCAGGGCAGTGTAAAAGTGGTGGCCTGCGACAATCAGCGATCAGCTGACCTATATAAACAGGCGGTAGCTCAGCTCGGAGCAGTTTACGTAGGGGTGAACATAGTCGCACTAGATTGGTGTGACGTCCCTAGTAGACCGCGAGCCAGAATTTGGCTCCCAGCAGCAATCGCATCACCGGAGGACATCCTCTATATGTTGCAAGAATGCAACCCACATCTCCCCACAAAGGACTGGAAAGTCGTTAAGGTGGAGGAGCACGCAGGTGACGTGAACCAAGCGATCGTGGTACTAAATAAGGAGTCGGTCGCTCCCATAGAGGCTGCTCGGGGAACGCTCAACTATGGGTTCAGTGCCATACACATAAAGATCTACAAAGGGGACTCTAATTACTCGGGAAGTCCTACTGGCAATCCAGCTGAGCAGGTGCTTGCGGAGGAAGTGGAGGCCCCTGGTGTGCCGGAGGACGGCTACTCAACCGACTCGTCGCTGAGCAGAGAGATGCGTGCGATGGGACCGGCAATCGATGAAGTGGACCTGAGCGATTCGGAGGCCGACGTTACTGTGGTGGAGGTTGCAGCTGGGGATGTCGCTAAGACTCCTGCAGATCAACCTACATCACAGTAAAGCAGCGTCCGCTGCTCTTTTACTTCGCCTGGCTAAAAGCGAAGCCGACATGGTCTTAGTTCAGGAACCCTGGGTAGAAGGAGGCAGGGTTGCTGGACTAGGAACAAAAGATTACAAGCTTATGCTTGACCCCAAACAAGTTAAAATTCGAACCTGCATTTTAGCCAAAAGGCATCTTAGTACATTTCTGCTTCGCAACTACAGCAACGGAGACAACACAGCAATAAGCCTGGAGCTGCAAAGCGGCTCTCTTAGGATGCTATCGGCCTACATGGCTTTTGAAAAGGTTGACCCCCTAGACGCGCTAGTCAGAGGACTGGTACAGGAATGTGAAGAGCTTAAGAAAGGTTTGGTGTAGGATGCGATGCAAATGCCCACCATACTCAGTGGGGCAGCCCTATCAACAACGACCGAGGTGAGTCTTTATTTGATTTCATTCTTAATTCGAACTTATTTCTTTGTAATAGGGGCAATACCCCTATTTTTATAACAAAAACGTGCCAAACGATCATAGATCTAACCATGGCATCAGATTCACTCATAAGCACAGTCACAAACAGGGCTGTCTCCGACGAGCACTCATTTTCAGATCACAGGTTTATAGAGACAACTTTGTCCCTAGTGTCACCTGCGCCGGTCAGCTTTGCCAACCCCAGGCGGGCAAACTGGAATAAATACAAAGAAATTCTATCGAGCTTCCTCCCCAGGGAGCCACCAGAAAGCACTCTTTGCACTCAGGAGCTAGATAATATAGTAAACAAATTCACAGAAGCATGCAACGCGGCCGTCACAACTGCATGCCCGTTAGGGAAACCAAGGGGAAGGAAAAAACCTCCTTGGTGGACCCAGCAATTATCAATCCTCAGAGCCAAATGCAGAAACCTGTTCAACAGAGCGAAAGCTGCAAATGAGGATATAAACTGGCAAAGCTACAAAAAAGAACTAGCCACATACAAAAAGGCCATCAGAAGAGAGAAGAGAAGTGCGTGGCAGAACTTCTGCTCGGATATTGAAAAGACAACTGATGCCGCAAGGCTCAGAAAAATACTTTCCAAGACAGCCGTATCCTTGGGCTATCTCCAAAAGGCTGACGGATCATGGTCGGACTCTAGTGAAAAATCCCTAAACCTACTCCTAGACGCTCACTTCCCAGGGAGCCTGCAAACAGGACATCCCCCAGGAAGACACACTGGAGAAGGAATAAACTTAAATCTCCTACTATCAGACCGTAATATAAACTGGTCCATTTATAGTTTTAAGCCATACAAATCGCCGGGACCGGACAATATAACACCGGCACATATTCAGCAAGCAGGAGAACTAGCTATAAACTGGCTGAGAAAAATCTTCCAGACCATTCTTGCAGTAGGAGAACTACCTACAGCATGGCGGGAAACGAAAGTCGTTGTCATCCCTAAGGCAGGGAAAGCCACCCATACTACAGCGAAGGATTTCAGACCGATAAGTCTGACATCATTCCTGCTAAAAATCCTAGAAAGACTGATAGGTCTACACATTAGGGACATCATTGACCCGACGCAGATATCAGAGGCGCAACACGCATACACCAAAGGTAAGTCGACCGAATCAGCGCTACACTTGGTAGTAAGCAACATCGAGAAATCACTCAGTATACAAGAATACACCTTGATCGCCTTCCTTGACATAGAAGGAGCTTTCAACAACGTGCTCCCCACGGCAATAACAGAATCCCTCACTGAACTAGGGGTTGAGCCACCGCTGGTGGGGCTGATCCACAAATTGCTGATAAGCAGACTGGTCACGGCCACACTAGGGACCTCGACCCAGACTAGATTAGTGAACAGAGGCACTCCGCAAGGAGCTGTACTATCACCCCTCTTATGGAATATCGCGGTAAATAAACTACTGCGGATTCTTGAAGGTGAGGCTGTAAAATAGTGGCATACGCAGACGATGTCGCTATCATCTTTAATGGTAAGTATCCACAAACGTTATGCGATCTTATGACCGCAAAACTAAAAACACTATCGGAATGGACAACAAAGAACGGACTTGGGGTAAATCCCTCAAAAATGGAACTAGTCCTTTTTACAAATAGATACAAAATCCCAAAACTTAACCCACCCACTTTAAACAACTGTAATCTCTCTTTTAGCGAGCACGCAAGATACTTGGGGTTAGTATTAGATAAGCGTCTTAAATGGGGTTTAAACAACCAAGAGAGCACCAAGAAAGCGACCATTGCACTTTACTCTTGTAAAAAAGCAATCGGGCTAAGATGGGGTATGTCCCCTAAAATCGTCAATTGGATATACCAATCGTCAATTGGATATAAGCCAATCCTACTATATGGAGTGGCTCTGTGGTGGACCGCTTTACACAAACAATATATCTTAACTCCCCTTAACAAAGTGCAGCGCATGGCGGCTTTGTGTATTTGTGGAGCCCTTCGAACTACCCGAAACGAAGCGCTGAATGCGATCTTGAATGGAAAGGGCGGCAGCCATTCGACTAAGGGATACAGGGCAATGGAAAGCCCAACTGTATGGTCACGCTAAAATTCTTCAGCATGACAAATTGATCCCACCAAAAACGGATCTATGTAAAACCCGTGAATACAATCACACGCCCTTCGAAGCTCTAATCCCATGCATGGAAGTATGGGATCGTGGCCAACCGGGCTCAATAGACGCAATCTGTTTATATACAGACGGCTCCAAACTAGACGGACACTTAGGTGGAGGCATATACTCCGAGCAATTAGAGATCAGGCGGTCATTCAGACTTCCTGACCACTGCAGTGTCTTCCAAGCGGAAGTGTATGCTATAATGGAAGCACTTGTCTGTTTAAGGGACTTAAACACCCAGAACAGACACATAAACATATATAGTGATAGCCAAGCGGCTATTAAATCAATCTACTCGACAAATACAAACTCCCGAACAATAGCAGACTGTCGCAAATCTCTCCACGAGATGGCTGGTCAGTTTACTGTCAGCCTTATATGGGTTCCGGGTCACCGGGATATCGTAGGCAACTGTATAGCAGACGAGCTAGCCATGCAAGGCACCACCATACCTCTCCTTCCAGAAAAGGAGAATGTTGGCATGCCTATGGCTACTTGCAAGCTAATTATTAAAAACCATTTCTGCAAATTAGCCAACACTTATTGGCAAAACACACCGCAATGCCGAATCTCTCACCAGACATGGCCTGCAATAAACAGTAAGAAAACATCAGAACTACTCAACTTCAGCCGCACTTAGTGCGGCATGCTAATTCGAGTATTCACAGGCCAATGGCTCGTTGGCGCACACGCTGGCAGGCTAAAAGCCCCAAAAAATGATTTTTGTAGAAGCTGCAGGGATGAGGATGAGGAAACAGTGGAACACCTACTCTGTTCATGCCCAGCCCTATGCAGGCTTAGACTGAAACACTTAGGATATCCTTTCATAAATGACCTGACCGAAATATCGCAGACTAACCTGAAGAGTCTAAGCTCTTTTATTAAATCCTCCGGATCGGGGACTTGCTGATCGACCAACCTACAGGCTGACTCTTAACGGATAGGGGACCCAAAAATAGAGATCATACGGTATCACAATGGACCCACAGAGGTCTAAGTGTACCAGGCTACAGCCTGGCAGCCGTCCTAACCTAACCTAACACACCTAACACAAACACACACCTTGAAAGAAGACAGTTGATTTAACCTGTCATTTTCTTACAGGATCGCGGAAATCATATTACAAATATTGTAAGCAATATACGCTAGAGTGACAGACTACACTCACGCCCGGTACATCCCCATAGCCGACGCAGTTGCATTGGTGGGAGAACATAGGAATTACTTTAGACATTTGAGCAATTTGACAGAGTTCTCAATTATGATAGAAGAAACAACTAAATTGTACGCGTTTTTTCTACGATCACACATGCGAAAAGTGTTTGATGTTGATACTGATCATATTAGAAATATTTTATCCGTTTTAAAGGTACATCACCGAATTGCCAGAAGCCTAGACTTTTTAGGCACCGCGTTAAAAGTGGTAGCGAGCACTCCTGACGCAGCTGATCTTAAAATTTAAAAAAATGTCCGAGTACCGGTTAATTGAATCAAACAATCGACAAATTGAACGATACTGGCGGCGAAATCATTAAGGCAAAAAAGAAGGACCTAGTTGACACTCCACATTTATAGGAGTTATTTTGGCCAGAAACAAAATGCTAATTACAGTGATTGAAATGTACATGCGATGTGCAGTTGTATGTACATATGTGAATGTGTATGTAAGCTTGGTATCCCGCAAAACGAATAAGTGGGTAAAGTGTCTGTTTGTCAAAAGCCGATTGAATTGGGGGGCTGATAAAGTAAAAAAAAAAAAGAAGGACCTGGGGCAGCTGTCCTCAAGGTTCACAGGTGTAAACTTAAATAACATTTTTCTCTAATTTACGCTCACTTAACACACCTAACACAAACACACACCTTGAAAAAAGACAGTTGATTTAACCTGTCATTTTCTTACAGGATCGCGGGAATCATATTACAAATATTGTAAGCAATATACGCTAGAGTGACATAATTTGTACTTAATGTACATAATTTCAAGTCCGCTGTTATAAGGCGGAACAACAACAACAAAGTTCCGTTGCGTTTTCGACGACGCTTGGTGCCGCACATTTTTCGAGGCAAAGGTTAAAAGGTCATTCACCCCTCTTAACCGGTTCGGACATTTTCTTTCTTTTATTTTTTTTTGTGTGCGACTAAGAAATGGCTGCTCCAGAAAACGCGGTTCGGCCTCAAAATGACGCGCCCAATGAAATAGAATTTTTTCGCGCCAAAGTGCAATCAATTCTGCGGCAAACAAACACGATGAAATTGTATTTAACAACTGAGTCTATAGATCAGTTGGATAAAGCTGATCTTCTCGCGCGATTGGACTGGGTCAATTCCTTAAATTCGTCACTTGACTCCGCACAGACATCGCTGGAACGGCTGGATTTAAAGGAGACTTCGAGTGATAGGCGATGGGAATTTTCAGAGGTTTTTATGGATGTGAAGGCGAAGCTCAATAGAGGCTTAGCGGCCCAGCGCAAATTGCAATTGTTGGGTAGCACGGCTGCCAACTATAGACATCAACCACCATTCTGATCTTTCTTTTCGGACACGGAAGCCTCGATTACCCAACCTGGAGATTGCTCGTTTTCAAGGATCTTATGCTGAGTGGCCGGACTTTTTCGCAACGTTCACCGCGGTCATTGGAAATGATGACGAGCTAAGCGACATTGAAAAGATGCAATATTTACGGTCTAGTCTAGGCGGCGTGGCTCTGGAGACCATACGCTCGCTCGAACCTTCAAATGACAATTATAAAAAGGCTTTGAATCTGCTCATAAATCGATTTGATAATAAAGTTTTACATTTTCAGGCACACGTTCAGGCAATATTTGGTTTAAAAGGTGTCGAGAAGGGATCTGCCAAGGGTCTTCGTGAGCTCAGCGATTCTATGAACGCACATCTTCGGGCAATCCATACGCTGGCCACTACACAGCAAATTTTGGATGGATTACTGATTCATATCGTCGTTCACAAGCTGGATCAACGGACTCGGGAAAAATTGGAAGAGGATTTGCCAATCGCTGAGTTATTTTCATGGACTGCTATGGAGTCGTTTTTAGAGAGGAGTTGCAGGATGATGGAAAATTTGAATCAAGCTTTGTTTACGCAAACACCAGGCCATCAGGTGTGAAAAATGTGCATAAATATAACCCAAGTGCACTCATTGCGTCTTCTACTAACTTAAATCATCCAATATGCCTATTTTGCGATGCGATAGATCATTATTTGCCAAAGTGCTCTCGATTTTTAAATTTGAGCCCGCATCTTCGATTTAGAGAAGCCAAGAAAATGCACCTTTGTCTAAACTGTTTGCGCAAGGGGCATAGTTTGCAGCAATGCAAATCAACTCATTGCAGATATTGTCGCATGAAGCACCACTCACTATTGCATATGACCCCTGACTCATCCGCACCACCTCCATCATCAGACCCACTCTCGAGCTCTCAGCCATCACCATCTACTTCATCAGCACTGCTGTCATGCTCACAACTTGGTCGTCAGGTATCGCACCCTCCACCAAATGCTTCAAATACTGTGCCAATAAATTACGTGTTGCTGCCTACTGCTATTGTCTATGTAAAAAATAGGGTTGGTTCATTTATGCCCTGTCGAGCAATCTTATATTCCGCTTCTCAATTGAACTTTATAACTACGCGCCTAGCTAGCCAGTTAAATTTGAAATATAGGCATTCGCATATTCTAATTTCTGGGATCGGTGAGTCCTCTATGAACTCTGATAAATCAGTGGATATTTTTGCGCAATCACGGGATGCAGGCTATCGTGCGTCATTCACTGCTGTTGTGACTCACAGTATCACTGATTATCAGCCGAATTTCAACATAAATACATCAGGATGGAGGATTCCACAAAACATTTCGCTCGCTGACCCTTATTTCGACGAACGAAATATAACGAATCGACTTGTTAATTGGAGCTGGTCTGTTTTTCGAAATAATTGCTATGGGGCAAATACATTTGGATAGCATGTTGCCAACACTCCAAAACACCAAACTTGGTTGGATCGTTTCTGGTGGGATGTCGACTACTCCAAATCATAAGTCTGTCTTAGCCGCCATTGTCAAAGATACTATGGATCATTCTGAGGATGACGCACTTGCTGCCATAGTAAAGCGATTTTGGGAAATTGAGGATTGTAATCCATCAAAGCCAGCACTGTTGCCTGAGGACTTGCAATGCAAACAACTGTTCAAGGAAAACTGCACTACACTTGGGAATGGTCAATACTCTGTTCGTCTCTTATCCACTTCGGGATTCGAAAGTTTAGGTGATTCCTATTGCCTAGCTCGTCGTCGTTTTAGGAGCTTGGAAGCTAAGCTAGATAGAAACCCTGTTCTCAAAGCTCAGTATTCGGCCTTTCTCCAGGAATACATCAACTTAGGCCACATGTCTCTCGCACCAAAGGATCCAACAGTACCACAATTCTTCTTGCCCCACCATTGTGTACATAACCAGGAAAGTACGAGCACAAAGCTCCGGGTCGTCTTTGATGGGTCTGCTAGAACTACTTCTGGCAGCTCTCAGAACGCCTTGCTTCTTGCAGGGCCAACAATTCAGCAAAGAATCTTTAACATTCTACTTCGCTTCCGATTTTTTAAAGTTGCCCTCTGTGGAGATATCTGCAAGATGTACCGCTGCGTGCGTGTGTCCCACCCGGATGACTTTTTGCAGTGTATTGTTTGGCGAGAGAAGTCCACGGATGAGTTGAGTGTTTACAAATTGAACACGGTGACTTATGGTACCAAGCCAGCTGCCTTTTTGGCTATAAGAGCCATGCATCAGCCCTCTTATGATGAGGAGGATTCGTTTCCAATTGGAGCAAAAATTGTTCGACTTCTACGTGGATGATTTAATCTCTGGTGGCGAGTCAATTGAAGGGGTTAGGGAAATTCGTCGTCAGGTGAAGGATCTATTGTCGCGAGGCCATTTTCCAATCCGTAAATGGTGTTCTAGTGATGGACGCGCCCTCGAAGGAGAGTCTGACTGCGATAAGGAGAAGCTAATTCACGACGGATCAGCTGTTACCAAGGCGCTGGGATTAGCCTGGGATCCTTCTTCTGACCAACTTCTGTTCAACTTTTCTCAATTATCTGTAAATCATCGAGTCACCAAGCGTATTGCACTTTCAACAATAGCCAAATTCTATGATCCGCTCGGTTTAATAACACCGATTGTCACAAAGGCCAAGATCTTTTTGCAATCTCTATGGAATGCTAAAGTGGATCGGGATGACACATTACCAGAACCTATTCTTTCGTCATGGGGGAGTTGACCTCTCAGTTATCGATCGTCCAAAACTTGAAATTTTGACGATTCGTAATGCAACCTCAGTCTTCCATCCACTTGCAAAGGTCCATTTGCTCTGCGCCAAGTCGAAAGTGGCCGCTTTAAATTCTTTGACAATTCTGGTCCGACTCGTCTATCGTACTGGCGTGGATTCGGCAGCCAACAGAATCGCAAAAATTCAGGAGATGACAAAAGGCATGACTTGGCACCATGTTCCAACTAGCTTAAATCCGGCGGATGTCGTATCGCGAGGCTGTACCCCGAGAGAATTGCTGGAGCACTCCCTGTGGGCTAACGGGCCTCCATTCCTGCTGCAAAGCTCGTCAAAATAGCCCTCTCTTCCAAATGCAGTTAAGGATCTTCCAGAACGTCGTTCCGCAGCGCTAGTTGGAACTGTTTGCACTGACATTTCGATAAACTGCAAATTCCTTAACTCTTTTCATAAGTTGCAGCGTGTATTTGAGTACATTTATCGGTTCATTTCGAATTGCAGAGCAAAATCTTCACCTTCAAGGAACCGTGTTACCGTTGAGGAGCTCTATCTATTTCTGAGCGAACCCCACACGGCTGCGATAGCTTCCTCCTGCTTAGCTGATGGGATTGATTGGAAGTTCATGCCTCCGCGTGCCCCACATTTCGGTGGCTTATGGGAGGCGGCTGTTAAATCGGCCAAATTTCACTTTTATAGAGTCGTCGGTGCTTCCATCTTGGGCCTCGATGAATTGAGAACTCTCGCTTATGAGATTTCTGCCACCCTTAACTCCCGTCCACTCAGTCCAATTTCAGATAACGCTGAAAGTCTCTACGTGTTAACGCCGGCCCATTTCCTGAAAGGCTCCAGCTACACAAGGTTTCCTAAGCCTGATATCACGCATCTCCGAGAAGGCCGCCTCAGCAGATGGCAAAGTGTGACACAGATGCAGCAGCAATTCTGGAAGCGGTGGAGCAGCGAGTATTTATCCTTGCTCCAAGAAAGGAGTAAGTGGCTCGTCGAAACATCCAACATCAAGGTCGGAAGCATCGTGTTGCTGAAGGAGGACAACCTTCCACCCTTGAAATGGCAGCTGCGGTACATCCAAGGAGTCGTTCCAGGCGAGGACGGTGTCGTCAGAGTAGTTATGGTCCGTACAGCTACGGGTCTAGTCAAGAGAGCCGTCGCCAAGTTAGCCGTTCTGCCCATCGATTCCCATTTAGTTGGAGCCCTACTTCCTCCAACGGGGGGAGTATGTTCGGAGCAGCCCGCCAGCGCCTAGTCTAGTGCGCATAGGTGTATGGCTGAACCTGTAGCGCTCTTGCGCTCTCCTCTTTATATTTGCCTTATCTCGCTAAGCTGTCGCGCTACGTATTCAGCGACTACATTGTAAAACCCAAATTAAAATATGAGGCCAGGCTTTAGGCTGCTGCAGTGCAGATTCGACTGGAAAAATAAACACAACACGTACATAAACTTATAATATTAAAAGCGTTATTATTACATAACCTAAGGGTGGCATTTTTGTTGTCTTCCCCCAAACACACACACCTTGAAAAAAGACAGTTGATTTAACCTGTAATTTTCTTACAGGATCGCGGGAATCATATTACAAATATTGTAAGCAATATACGCCAGAGTGACAGACTACACTCACGCCCGGTACATCCCCATAGCCGACACAGTTGCATTGGTGGGAGAACATGGGAATTACTTTAGACCTTCGAGCAATTTGACAGAGGCACCGCGTTAAAAGTGGTAGCGAGCACTCCTGACGCAGCTGACCTTAAAAATTATAAAATGAGACAGAGATTTAAATGCAAGAGCGAATGCTAAAAAGAATATGCAAATGATAATAACAACGAATTGTTTATATTGGAGGAGGAAAGCATCTATTTTAAGAATTTGACAAGGCGTTGTGCAGAAATGAGTGGGGACATGGCTGCGCTCTTTTACCATCTACATTGTGAGGAGTTAAATATTTCCTCACAAATAAATGAGAGTTTGGAGAAATACAGCTGGTGAGAGTTTGGAGAAATTACAGCTGGTGGGAGTTTGGAGAAATACAGCTGGTGAGAGTTTGGAGAAATTACAGCTGGTGAGAGTTTGGAGAATACAGCTGGTTAGAGTTTGGAGGAATACAGCTGGTGAGAGTTTGGAGAGTTCGTCCGGAGAGAGTTTGGAGAGAACGTGTAACGGTTGAAGGCGACGGACTTTGGACCGAGTGTGGTGCCGTGCGCAAAACCGAAAAAGGAGGAGCCGAGAATTAACGGGATACGCCGGCCTATATAAGCGGGCCGAGCGCAGGAAGCGGGATCAGTCGATCACAAGGAGTCAATCCAGCAAGATCAGTAGACAAGCAGTAAATCAGTGAGGAAAACAAGTCAAGTCAACATCAGGAGGAAGCAGAGCCGCGCCGAGTCAACAGGAGCAAGATCGCTACATCAAGACGTTCGGGACTTAGAGTTGAATTCGCCGAGCTGAGAAACAGGTAGCTGAGGTCCTTGAGGCATCACGCGGCTAAGTCCAGGCGCTTTGTTCTAATTCTTGTCGCGACGTGAGCTTGGCGTATTGCTCGGCGAGTCCGACGGAAGTGAATAGAAAGAGTCCTTCGACAGAGAACCGGGGGCTCGAAAGGGAAGTTGTCCAGAACTAGCGGCCGTGCGAAAGCAATTGCCATATCGAATTCCGGCGTACGCCTGAATCGACAGGCGAGAATTGTGCAGGCCCTGGTGCGACTAGCCACAAAGGACGCGCGTCTGAACCACGGGTGTCTCGAGAGGCGTATGCATCGAGAGCACGGTAATTCACCGCCAGAGTCCTAGTCAGGCAACTGACCGAATCTCGAGAGCCAAAGACCACTGCACCTAGTATCACTAGAGCACGCAGACCACGCCGTGAGCAGAGCAAGGGCATCGAGGACACGAGGAGCGACGAGCAGTCATCGCAGGCCCAGCGGCAACCAAACCATTCTACAACACATCCAGTCCACGGCAAAGAGGCGAGGGTGGAAGCGTTCGTCTTGAACCTAGCGTCCTGCTACAGGGACTGCATTGGCGGCCTTCCGGCGTATGCTTGAACCGTCAGGTGGAAACTGTGCAGGCGTCTGGTGCGACCGGCCGGGACAGATCCAGGGACAGGAGGCTGTGGCTGCGAAAGGCGTACGCTTTGAGAGCCCGGTGCCTGTTCACCCTAGTCTGGGAACGGTGACGCATCCCTAGACCCTCAGAAGCCCCGAGGCCAAAGACAGCGGAGGCGTTACGGAGCAGCGAGCAGCGAACAGCGAGGCAGCGGAGAGCGACGGTGGAGCGACAACAATTCTTCAAGGGAGGCGTTGAGATACCCATCTGTCACCATTAGTCCCAGGCCGAGGGACAAGTCGGCGAATAAAGATCTTTGTAAATATCCTAACCTTCTGTGCGTTCTCACTAGACAATCGGGCGGTCACGTTTATATAAATTTGGTGGGACGAACAAACACATCTTCTGAGCTAGCCGCACGATACTCGTAGCGAGCAGACAAACAAAAATCAGTTCGTTACATCTGGCGCCCAAAACGTGATTGTCCGCTCGGTGAGATTCAGCAAACGAACAGAAAATGGGGAAAGGATGGATTAACTCCTCAAGAAAGAGCATTTCGCCAAAATAGGAGCCAAGTTAGGCATCACTTTGGAGGGAAGAACGGATGACATGAGGAAAGCCCTCTCAGAGTACCTCACAAGGAAACAGGATGACCCAAGAGTAGCAGAGATCTGGGCTGAGCTGGAAGAGAAATACGACGATAAGCCAGGCCCAACAATCAAATTGCTGAACCCTGACGCCGAGGAGCTCATAGCAAGTCTTGGAGTGGACAGCATGAGGGAAGCTGGCAGGAGTCGAAACCCAAGCCAAGAAAGACAAACAGGGCAGCAAAGACCTAGCACACCAGATTACGCCAAAGTCGCAAAGCAAGTGAGGGAATGGTCGTTCAAATTCGATGGCACAGAGAAGCCCCTGGAATTTCTAGAGCAGGTGGAATGGTCCGCAAACACGTACGGGCTGAACCTGAACATGATCCCACGTGCAATGTCAGAGCTATTGCAAGGCAAAGCACTGAAATGGTTCATTTCAAACAACAAACAGTGGAGAACATGGGGAGAGTTCAGCGAAAGTATCCAGACGTACTTTATGCCGAGAGGGTTCTTCTCGAAATTGGCAGACAAGGTGAAACAACGGAAACAGGGTTTCAGGGAACCGTTCAAAGATTACATGGTGGACATGCAGACTTTGATGAAGCCACTGGGGTATTCGCCAAAGGAGACCCTAGAAATAATCAAGGACAACTGCACACCAGACCTGAGAATCTCACTAAGAACGTACAAAGTGGATGATATGGACACATTAATGATCCTGGCTGACGAGTACGAAGAACTGGACAAAGAGCGAGAAGAGTTCATTCACGAACACAAGTTCTCTCGAAACAAAATCGCAGCACCACCACAAACTACATGCAGGAGATGTGAAGACAGCACGTTAAACCAAACACCGTCCTTTGGCCAGTGGACACCGGCCAATACAACACAACAAAGGCAACCAACGAACACATTATGGAGGCCACCAAACACCACTCTGGTGGCACGCAACCCAATGCCAAGAGCCACCAATACACAGACCCACGTGATGAACCCACAGAAGGCATGTCGCCGTTGTGGAGGACACGAACACTGGGCACGAGGATGCAGAAACCAAAGACTACTGTTCTGCTGGGTGTGCGGAAAAATTGGCATCAGGAGTGTAGAGTGCTGCCAAAAGGCGGGAAATGGGCAGCGATCCCAGTCGCAGAGAGGCGCACAGGGGTCGCAAAGTGTCTCCTCTCCAAACTAACTGGCAAGTTGATCGAGGAAGAGCAGCAGTTATCCGCGTACGTTGAAATTGGAGGCGTCGCATACAAGGCGACAATTGACACTGGAGCAACGTCAAGTTTCATCAATAAGGAGCTAGCGGATAGACTGACTGACACAGGAATGATCACAAGGACAAGACGGCATGTTAGGTTGGCAGACGGCAGATGCAGCCGGATAAGCTCACAGCTCGAAATCACGGTGAAATTTGGAAACAAACAATGTGAGATGAATCTGTTAATACTTCCAGGAGTAGTGGACGAACTAGTGCTGGGATGGAATTTCCTCACAGGGGTCGGGGCAGAAATAAAATGTGCCGGGCATGAATTGCAAATACCGGCAAGAAAACGGCACAATGGATATCTGGAAGCAAGGCTGTCGGTGGCTGTAGATTCACACTTAAGTCATGAAGAGGACATTGAAAAATTCCTCGCCAAACAGTTAGCCGATTTCAGCACCATGTCAGGAACATCTACAGTGGCTGAAAAATTAGAGAGTTTTCTAATTATTAATTTCCGAAAAAAACTTGGCGGTGGCTAAAAATTATTAATTGCGAGAAACGAAAACGAAAAGAAAAGGTGTCGATGGCTCAAATCAATTTCAACGAATGTTTATATATTTTTCGACAAAGTACTCAGAGCCTAGCTTAACGAAGGTTGGCGAAGACGGGGCGACTTCGCCGAGAGCGAGAGAAAACTTTATTGTGCTCCCGCCTTCGCCCTAAACTAACTTACACTAAACTTCAAGTTTTTAATTTTTTCAATATATTTCAAATTTCAATTTTGAGCGAACACCGGCCCCGTTGAACACCCATCGGGCTTCAACACAATGGAAGCGGCGCCAACTTATGAATGGCCCGCCGAAAAAGGCCTCCTCCACTAGTTCGCACGTCGACGACCCTGACCATGCCGTCCTCCCCTGCGTGCCTGGCGACTATTCTGCCGGCCACGAGGACGAGATCTCCCTCGCTGATGTTGGGCTGCTGCTGGTGCCACTTGCCCCGTATTTGGAGGCCCAGGACATATTCCCGTGACCATCGCCGCCAGAACATTTGCCTGACTGACGAGACAAGCCGCCATCGCCGCAAGCAGTTGAGACCCTCCTGGTCCGGGGTCCGGAGTGCTGGTGTGGCGAGTAGCGGCCCGCCCGTCAGTAGGTGCCCGGGTGTCAGCGCCTCTCCGTCGCTTGGGTCGCTGCTGATTGCTCCGAGCGGCCGGGAGTTCATCACCGCCTCGATTCCCACGAGGACTGTCCCCAGCTCTTCTGCGCTTAGGAGCGCGCTGCCCACCGCCCGTAGGAGTAGGTTCTTGGCAGTTTTGACACCTGCCTCCCATAGTCCGCCCATGTGCGGAGCCCGCGGTGGTGTGAAGACAAATTCGCATCCGCTTTTTGATGCGAATTCGCGTATCGCGTCGGCTCGAAGAGCCCGGAAGTTGCGACTCGCTCCGACGAAGTTCGTCCCGTTGTCGCAATGGACGACTTGGGGACATCCTCGGCGCCCAACGAACCTTTGAAAAGCCAATAAAAAGGAATCTGTGGTTAAATCTGAAACAACTTCTAGATGAACCGCTTTGGACGCAAAACAAACGAAGAGCGCAATGTAGGACTTATACGGAGGCCTACCACGAATTTTCAATGTCGTATAGACAGGGCCACGGAGAGCACGGAGACGATCTGCGGTTAAATTTCCCATAATTTGTGTCATTAGTCGAGGCTTACACTTAAAGCAGCGTATGCATGATCGAACTATCTGACTGCAGACCTCCTGAGCGTTTACGATCCAAATACGCTGTCGAAGGAGACTCACAAGGGCTCGTGGACCAACATGAAAATTGGAATGGTGAAGATGCCGAACATAGCTCTGCACAAATTGGGAGCGTTTTGTCAACAACAATGGAAACTTGGCATCGTATGATATAGGGGCATTAGCTAGTCGCCCCCAACTCGCAACAAAGAAAAGTGACACCAAGTCCCCTTGTCTTCATGGATGAATGGATTCAATCGCTGAAGACTTGGGCTAACTCTGGATCCTTTACGAACTTTTTCTCTTTCTTCATGATACTCGTGCTTCTGTAATATCTCGACAATTTTTAGAAAAGCTTCATTATATTCAGTCGGCGACAAAGTTTTTTCAAATACCATACTTTTGTCTTTGCATTTTCTTATGAAGCGGAACATATAAACGAATACCCGAAGCAGTTTAAGGTGTGACGAAAATCCCTCGATGACATCTACCAAATTCAAAATTTTTTACAGCAGCGGTCAGTCCGACCGCAGTCTTCCTCGATTCTTGTAGTAGGACTTTTTCATCTAGTTCAAAGTGTGCATTCTGGGGCCAGTTTGCATCTTCCTCTTTTAAAAACGCAGGTCCAGTAAACCATATTGACTGTATAATTTCGTCGACGTCACAACCTCTTGATACAGTATCTGCTGGGTTTTGTTTCGTTGGAACATGCCGCCACGTAGCTTCACCTGACCACTCTTGAATCTCCGCTACTCTATTCGATACGAATGTGGCTAATGAAGATGGATGAGACCGGATCCAATGAAGCGTAACTTCAGAATCCGACCAATAAACAATCCGTTCGATAGGTACCTTTAATAGGGGCTTGATTCTGTGGCAGAGATCTGCGAGAAGGTGAGCGGCACATAACTCAAGCCTTGGGAGTGTTTTAGTCTTGAGCGGCGCTACTTTAGACTTTGAAGTCAACAGCGATATTTTATAACCTTCTGCAGTTTTGCTACGAATGTAGACGCAAGCTCCATAAGCTCTTAAGGATGCGTCAGCAAAGGCATGTAATTGGTCCGGTGACATCGGATCGGTATGCACAAACCGGGGAATAGATATTTCCTCTAATTTAGACAATGTAATTTTTATCATATTCCAAGCTGTTTCCAAATGAATAGGAATTGACTCATCCCAATCTAACTTATTAAGCCAAAGTTCCTGCATTAGGATCTTTCCTCTAATTACAATTGGACTTAATAAGCCGAGGGGGTCAAACAGCTTCGATGTCACTGATAGTATGTTCCGTTTTGTCGCTCGGAGACCCATGACAGCAGTGTCAATTTGAAATTTGAAGGCATCTTCGTTAGGCAACCACGATATTCCTAACGCCTTAGTTGACTCTGAGTCCGAGATGGGTATGGATTTAACTGTGCTCTCAGATGCGGTAACGTCAGGTGAGTTTGAAAACCACTTTGTCAATTCAAAACCTGCAGTTTGAAGAACCTGAGATACTTCAGATTTAATAATCTTTAACTCCTCTACGCATGCAGCACCAATCAACATATCATCGACATAAAAGTCGGATCCAATAACCTTAGCAGCTCTAGGAAAAGAAACTTTGGCAGACTCACTTAACCTTTTTAAACACCGAATAGCCAAAAACGGGGCTGGTCCAGTACCATATGTTACGGCGTTGAGCTTGTATAATCTCAAGGACTCAGAGGGGTCCCTTCTCCACACTATAAGTTGAAACTGCCTATCTGCTTCATTCACCATCACTTGGCGATACATTTTCTTTACATCGGCGGTCAGGGCAAACCTATGCAGCCGGAAGCGCAGTAACGTTGAGTACAACTCATCTTGGATTGTCGGCCCAACCATCAAAATGTCATTTAGAGACTTCTGAGTTGACGATTTACAAGACGCATCGAAAACGACACGTAACTTGGTTGACGTACTTTGGGGTCTCAGAACACATTGATGTGGGATAACATAATGTGGAGCAGAAGGAAGTTTATCTGTAAGAGACATATGACCTAAGGAAAGGTACTCCTCCATAAATTCTAGGTACATTTCCTTCATCTCAGGGTCTCGAGACAGCCTTCTTTCAAGCGACAAAAACCGCCGTTTTGCAACTTCAAAAGAGTTGCCTAACTCATTTGGATCCGATTTAAACGGCAGTCTTACTTCAAACCGACCTGATGGCAAAATCTGAGTAGTCTTCCGGTAGTGTTCTTCACATAACTTTTGCTCAGGTGACAGAATTTTCTTTAGAGATGGCATTTCTTCCAGTGACCAAAACTTCTGTAGTGTGCTGTCAATAGACACTAAAATCTCTTCACTACAACTGACACTTTTCACAACTTCTGTAGGGGAAGATGCCTTATATCTACCCGATACAACCCAGCCGAAGAGGGTTTTCTGCAGAGTTGGAAAGTCAGGACCTTGTCTAATTTGTCAAACAGCTAATAATTCGAAAAATGATTCTGCTCCTATTAACATATATATTCTTTGTGGCTTGTAAAAATAGGGGTCTGCTAGTGGTAGGTTCTTTGGATTTTTCCAGTCATTGATATTGACCGACTGGTCAGGATGATATCCTGATATTGATTTCAAAATCCAAAAATCGAAGGAGAACTCACTACCATTTATACACGACTTCACCATTGTGTGTACCTTTTTCTTATCTTGAGAATTGGACTCGCCAATACCAAGTAAGTTTATACACGACTCCTCTTTACGGATCTGTAAGCGGTGAGCAAGGTCCTCTGTTATAAAATTCGTTTGGGACCCAGAGTCAAGAAGTGCTCGGGCCCAAATATATTCACCGTTTTTAGTTCTTACACTTACGATCGACGTGGCTAAAATCACTCTGTCCAATGATGTCGCATGCATAACATGTGACGTGGAAGGCTGATCTTGATTTAAAGAGGGAGAACGAATCTCTTGGGGTGGTGGCAACGCTAAACTATTTTCGGACACTGTATATCTATGCAGCAAAACGTGATGCGAGCGGCCACAAACTCGACATTTATTAAATTTGCATTTTGAAACAGTGTGACCCTTTCGCATACAATTGATGCATAAGGAAGCAGATTTTACAAAGTCAAACCTTTGCATTACCGAAAGGCGACCAAACGGACCACAGTTCGCTAGGATATGGTCTCCTGCGTTGCAATAGCTACAACTTTGCTGGGATTTACTGTTGGACGAAGAACAAGAAAATGAGCTTGCTCGACATAACTTTATCTTGCTTTGGTTTCGTCGATTCTTCAGCGCATAAATGCTGGTATCGGCGGTTTAACATTTTTTCAAAATCGGACCAAAGCGGTAACCTTTCATAATCTAATTGTTCTTCCCATTTTTGTTTGGTCACTGGGTCTATTCTGTTCAAAACAAGATAGATCAACATTGCATTTGAAATCTTGGTGCCGTCTCCTATCGATAACAAAGAACCGTATATAGATGATACGGTGTCGATAATATTTCTTAAAGACGAAGCTGACTGTTGCGTTATTTTCGGAAGACTAAACAATGTTGAAATATTATTCATAAAAATTAAACATTCGTTATCATACACTTTTTTCAGGCTGATCATAGCCTTTTCATAATTGCTCTCGGTGACTTGGTAGGCCTTAATAGTTCCCAACGCTTCACCAGAAAGACAAGAAATTAAGTGATTGAATTTTTCTATGACGGGAATGCTGTCGTCTTGATGAACAAGAGTTTCGAAAAGGCTAATGAAATTCTTAAACTCCGAATATTTGCCGCTGAATTTCGGCAATGCCAAATTCGGAAGTCGAGCTCGAGTTGGGGCTACAGAAGCTGATCCAATTATTTTGGTTCAAGGCTGAGATAAGCTACATTATTTTTGCCTTGGTTATTATTGAAAGCTCTTCCAACTCTTCTCCGAACTCAATCTTCGATCTGTTCTTGTATTTGAGTTGCCTTAATAATAGAAGCATTTAAAATCTCTAGCCGTCAAGTTAGTTCTACTTCTTGGATCGGAATCTGGCCGGCTTCTATTCGATCATTTAATCGGCGGATGCTCATCACTGGTTTTTTGAGCTTATTTTTAAGATCCGCAAGAAGTTCAAAAGATTTTGGCTTATCTGGACTCATTTTAATTTATTTTTTATTTTTTATATATAAACCACGCAAATAAAAAAAATATATATATATAAATAAACTATTTATCCAAGAATAATAATTAATAAAATAAATAAGTTTTAAAAGAGGATAATTGTTCAATTAGAACGACGACAAAATGTTAAATAAATTATCGAAACAAAATACTAAGAGTAAATAACAATTTAATTTAATTATTAAATTTGTTCGAAAAAATTATTTTAATAATTATCCACAACGAAAACGACGGAAGAAAAAAAAAAATATTAAATTGAATATCGAGCCACGAGGTATCAAAATTAACAGTGCTTGCAAATGACGGCAAAAATCAGTATACCCGTCCGAATGCAGGGTAGCGCGTCACTTTTATCTTCAGCGCGCCAAACCAAGAGTCCAACAACAATTACAACGATGCTAACGGCAGACAAGCGAAGCGAAAAAGGAAAACGAAAAAGTTAACCGCTGCAGCTGCTTGTATATGAGGTCTTATGTATTGGTTATATATAGCGGCTGGGATAATTTTACCAACTATTAATTTTGATTGCAATAATATAACACAATTATGTAAATATTGCGTCCAACGGAGGTTCAAATAGGTTATAATGTGTATGTGTATATGTATGTGTATATAATAAATTTTAATATAATTTTTTATTTTTATTTATTATAAATAAATACATGCACAACTAGCTCTACTATATCGATACGTCTGTGCCAAGAATTGAAAGCGAGGTGCAATTTTTCAGCACAAGACAATAAACAATTAAATTGTTTTTCTTATAAACTCAAGCTTTCAATTTTTTGCACAAATACCTCAGGTTCTGCTTTAGGGTCTTTCAATCCAGCTGCCACTTTCCTTTTGCACATTGAGCAGTCGCAGGGCATCCCTCTGGCAGCAGTTCTCTTGTGGCGAACAGGGTATTTCGCGACCGGCACGATATTTTAAGCAGGAGATGCTGTGTATTTTCTGTCCACCCGGGGGCGCCATGAAAAATTAGAGAGTTTTCTAATTATTAATTTCCGAAAAAAACTTGGCGGTGGCTAAAATTATTAATTGCGCGAAACGAAAACGAAAAGAAAAGGTGTCGACGGCTCAAATCAATTTCAACGAATGCTTATATATTTTTCGACAAAGTACTTAGAGCCTAGCTTAACGAAGGTTGGCGAAGACGGGGCGACTTCGCCGAGAGCGAGAGAAAACTTTATTGTGCTCCCGCCTTCGGCTAAACTAACTTACACTAAACTTCAAGTTTTTATTTTTTCAATATATTTCAAATTTCAATTTTGAGCGAACAGTGGCCGAGCACCAAATCACCATGAAAGACGACAAGCCAATCAAGCAGAGGTATTATCCTAAGAACCCAAGAGTCCAAGAAGAGATCAACGCAAAAGTGGACGAGCTGTTACAAATAGGTTTCATAGAACATTCAAGAAGTCCATACAGCTCGCCCATCGTGATGGTGAAAAAGAAGACCGGCAAGTGGAGGCTATGCGTGAATTTCAGACAAATAAACGCGAAGTCCATAAAAGATGCCTACCCGATGCCGCGAATCAACTATATCCTGGACCAACTCAGAGAGGCGAAATATATAAGCAGTCTAGATCTGAAAGACGGATATTGGCAAATCCCTTTGGAAAAAAATAGTCGGCAATATACGGCATTTACAGTACCCGGCAAAGGTTTATTCCAATGGAAAGTAATGCCTTTCGGACTACATTCAGCATCGGCCACGTTCCAAAGGGCTCTGGATCAGGTAATCGGCCCGGAGATGTCACCATACGCGTTTGCATACCAAGATGACATCATTGTGATCGGACGCACACTGAAAGAACACGTGGAGAACCTAAAGGAAGTGTTCAGGCGCCTAAAGGCAGCAAATTTGAGAATAAACGCCGATAAATGCAAATTCTTCAAGCAAGAATTGCTTCATCTAGGACACCGCGTTACGAGCGAAGGGATAGGCACAGATCCCGAGAAGGTAGCAGCCATAGCCGAACTAGAGCCACCGTCGACAGTACGCGAACTACGATTTGTGCCAGACTTTGCGCGTATAGTTAGACCACTGAACGATCTTCTACGGAAAGGCACAAAGTGGACATGGACGCCGGAACACCAACAGGCCTTCGAAGAGGTAAAGGTACGATTAGTAGCCGATCCAGTGCTGGCGTGCCCAGATTTTGAGAAAAGGTTCATCCTTCAGACGGACGCCAGCGACTATGGGTTAGGTGCAATCCTGACTCAAGAGACAGAGGACGGCGAAAAGGTCATTTCTTACTCAAGCCGGACACTGAACGGCGCGGAGAAAAATTACTCCACTACTGAAAAAGAGTGCTTGGCAATCGTGTGGGCAATCAGGAAGCTGAAGCCGTACTTGGAGGGCTACCATTTTAAAGTGGTTACAGACCACATGGCCTTAAAGTGGTTAAACAGCATAGAAAGCCCGTCCGGAAGGATAGCAAGATGGGCCTTGGAATTACAGCAGTACGACTTCGAGGTAGCGTACAGGAAAGGACAACTGAACGTAGTAGCAGACGCCTTATCCCGACAACCGTTGCCGGAGACACTGAGGGCCATAAAAGACGCATCAGAACCTACCAATAGCTGCAGCTGGATCAGGAGTATGTTGGAGAAAATAAGAGCACAACCACAAGAATATCCAGATTATGTAATGGAAGGCGAGTCACTATATAGGCACATTCCTCACAGAGCGGGCTATGAAGATGTCGTGGCTTGGAAACTGTGCGTTCCACAGGGTCTAAGACATGCCGTCCTAGAAGAAAACCATGACTCCCCATCCGCTGGCCATGTTGGGAGTAGAAGAACAATAGCACTCCTGGCAGCCCGATACTACTGGCCAGGAATGCACAGAGATGCCAGGATCCACGACGCAAGTGCGAAGTTTGCCTGAAAGCCCAATCAGCTGCAGGCTGCAGGGAAAATGCTAACTCAGGTACCAGAGGAACCATGGGCAACAGTATGTGCGGACTTCGTCGGGCCGCTGCCTAGATCAAAGCATGGAAATCAAATGATACTGGTGTTAGTTGTTCGGTTTTCTAAATGGACGGAAATTGTACCACTACGAACAGCGACAGCGGAGACCCTACAGAAGGCGTTCAGAGAACGCATCATATCAAGGTTCGGGGCTCCAAAGATAGTGATAACCGACAACGGAGTACAGTTCACCAGTCGATCGTTTAAAAGATTTCTTAGCGAAATGGGAATAAAGCAGCAATTCACGGCGCCCTACACACCGCAGGAAAACCCATCAGAACGGGCTAACCGTACGGTGAAGACGATGATAGCTCAATTCGCAGGAAAAGATCACAGAACTTGGGACGAGAACTAGCCAGAGATTATGCTAGCAGTGAACTCAAGCATATCTGAATCAACTGGATACCCCCCAGCGTTTCTCACACAAGGCCGGGAACCCCGTTTGCCAAACGCATTATACGAAAGAGAAACGTTAGGCTGTGGGAGAAACACAGAGACGCCAGATGAGAAGGCCGCCAAGTTGAAAGAAATCTTCGAAATAGTACGGCGAAATATGGAGAAGGCATCCCAGGACCAAGCCAGACATTACAATCTGAGGAGAAGGCAGTGGACACCAGAGGTGGGCAGCATAGTGTGGGCCAAAGAACACCACCTATCCAAAGCAGCCGAAGGGTTTGCTGCAAAACTAGCCCCAAGGTACGATGGTCCTTACCAGGTTGTAGATTTCGCCACACACATTCGAAGAAAGAGCGGACGATTCACATTGGCGAGCTTAAGCAGCAGCAAATAGAAACGGCGCAAGAGCAGACGGCGGACACATCGGAGGACGAGGACAAGGATTTCACATCGATACAGACTGCGAGGCAACAGGATTAGGCGTCAGGCCGAAGCAAGAGTCATCCATACGCCACGCAGAAAGGACAATCACAAGGATAAGATACTGATAAATGGAAAAGGATGCTAGGGACCCCGACTACGAGGCAGACGGATTCAGCGTCAGGCATACGCCCGAGTTATCCATCGATACGCCGCGTAGATAAGGTGTAACAAAATAAAAAGGGGGGACCCATTCAACGAGGCAGTCGGATTCAACGTCGAGCATACGCCCGAGTCATCCGCCTAGACGCAGCGTAAATAGGGTACCTAAGGAAAAGAAAGGGTGCATAAAAATCCCAACGAGGCAGTCGGATTTGGCGTCGGGCATACGCCCGAGTCATCGCCTATAAGCCGCGTGGAATAGGCTTATAAAGCACGAGCAGCAACGCCAAACCCGTAGCGTCAGTAGACTCTATACGGAATAGATCAGGCTGAAGCTACTGGCTGCCGAAGAAAGGGGAGAGACGGCACAGCAGAGCTGCACCGTACGATGCAAGTAAGTTAAAAAATAAATAAATAATAATAATAATAACAATAATAAATAAGAAAATATATAAACATAGAGAACCCTGGCACAGGGAACACAGAAAACCACGGGCACAGCAAACATAACAAACGCGCACAATACAAGCAAATAAATAACACAAAATAAAACAAGCGGCATCGGTCCTCCCGTATACGACATCGAGGCCCTACGGCCTAGGGCGACTGGAGGGCGAAAGGCTAAAAGAGAGAGTAAAAAGTGAGAAGGGTGAAAGTGGAGAAAGAAAGGTAAAACTTACTTTTGAAAATTTCTTGTCATGTCGCTCTACAGGGATGCGGGCGCTTCGATTTATAAGCGGTCGATTGGCACTAGACGATAGGGTCGATCGATGGGCACAGAACACTGGAGATGACGGCACATGAAGGGTCACACTAAAAACTATCGCCACCACCGAATGGCAACGCTGCACTATTGCAAATCATCGAGATCGGCTGGAAAACCGATCGGGAATGCGGTAGTGTGACCAGACAACGAAGGAAAGGAGATGCTTAGAACGCGAAGCATATGGGGGAAACATCGTGGGCGGGACATTTAAAGGAGATATGAAGGAGAACACGAGACGTCTATGGGGAAACATCTTGGGCGGGAGAAGGAATGGAGTATCGGCGCTGTGGAACTCAAAATGCGAGATGTGAGTGTCGAGGGAACCATTTGATGGAGCAAGGAGACTCGAAGGCTACAAGGATTTACAAGGAAGACAGCCGGAGAGAAAGAAGTCAAGTCTATAGGGGAACATCTTGGGCGGGATATTCAAAGGAGATACGAAGGAGAACAAGAGACGTCTATGGGGAAAACATCTTGGGCGGGAAAAGGAACGGAACATCGGCGCTGTGGAACTCAGGTACGAGCTGTGAGCGTCGAGGGAACCATTTGAAGGAGCAAGAGGGCTCGAAGGCTACAAGAATTTACAAGGAAGACAGCCGGAGAGAAGAAAACAAGTCTATGGGGGAAAGATCTTGGGGCGGGAACTACATGGAACGAGAAGGAGCGACGTCGAGGGAAGGAGGACCAACATTAGCAATCCAGAACAGCGGATCCAAGGAAAACTCCAAGACAACAGCCGGAGAAGAGGTGCAAGCCTCATTTCGTTCCCGAAGAAAGGGGAGAATGTGAAGAGTTAAATAACTCCTCACAAATAAATGAGAGTTTGGAGAAATACAGCTGGTGAGAGTTTGGAGAAATGACAGCTGGTGAGAGTTTGGAGAAATACAGCTGGTGAGAGTTTGGAGAAATTACAGCTGGTGAGAGTTTGGAGAATACAGCTGGTGAGAGTTTGGAGGAATACAGCTGGTGAGAGTTTGGAGAGTTCGGCCGGAGAGAGTTTGGAGAGAACGTGTAACGGTTGAAGGCGACGGATTTTGGACCGAGTGTGGTGCCGTGCGCAAAACCGAAAAAGGAGGAGCCGAGAATTAACGGGATACGCCGGCCTATATAAGAGGGCCGAGCGCAGGAAGCGGGATTAGTCGATCACAAGGAGTCAATCCAGCAAGATCAGTAGACAAGCAGTAAATCAGTGAGGAAAACAAGTCAAGTCAACATCAGGAGGAAGCAGAGCCGCGCCGAGTCAACAGGAGCAAGATCGCTACATCAAGACGTTCGGGACTTAGAGTTGAAGTCGCCGAGCTGAGCAACAGGTAGCTGAGATCCTTGAGGCATCACGCGGCTAAGTCCAGGCGCTTTGTTCTAATTCTTGTTGCGACGTGAGCTTGGCGTATTGCTCGGCGAGTCCGACGGAAGTGAATAGAAAGAGTCCTTCGACAGAGAACCGGGGGCTCGAAAGGGAAGTTGTCCAGAACTAGCGGCCGTGCGAAAGCAATTGCCATATCGAATTTCGGCGTACGCCTGAATCGACAGGCGAGAATTGTGCAGGCCCTGGTGCGACTAGCCACGAAGGACGCGCGTCTGAACCACGGGTGTCTCGAGAGGCGTATGCGTCGAGAGCACGGTAATTCACCGCCAGAGTCCTAGTCAGGCAACTGACCGAATCTCGAGAGCCAAAGACCACTGCACCTAGTCTCACTAGAGCACGCAGACCACGCCGTGAGCAGAGCAAGGGCATCGAGGACACGAGGAGCGACGAGCAGTCATCGCAGGCCCAGCGGCAACCAAGCCATTCTACAACACATCCAGTCCACGGCTAAGAGGCGAGGGCGGAAGCGTTCGTCTTGAACCTAGCGTCCTGCCACAGGGACTGCATTGGCGGCCTTCCGGCGTAAAACTGTGCAGGCGTCTGGTGCGACCGGCCGGGACAGATCCAGGGACAGGAGGCTGTGGCTGCGAAAGGCGTACGCTTTGAGAGCCCGGTGCCTGTTCACCCTAGTCTGGGAACGGTGACGCATCCCTAGACCCTCAGAAGCCCCGAGGCCAAAGACAGCGGAGGCGTTACGGAGCAGCGAGCAGCGAACAGCGAGGCAGCGGAGAGCGACGGTGGAGCGACAACAATTCTTCAAGGGAGGCGTTGAGATACCCATCTGTCACCATTAGTCCCAGGCCGAGGGGCAAGTCGGCGAATAAAGATCTTTGAAAATATCCTATCCTTCTGTTCGTTCTCACTAGACAATCGGGCGGTCACGTTTATATAAATTTGGTGGGACGAACAACACACATCTTCTGAGCTGGCCGCACGATACTCCTAGCGAGCAGACAAACAAAAATCAGTTCGTTACAACATAGAGGAGATAACTTCTGTACAACTTACGGTGCACTTATTGCGTTCGACGAAGTAGCCAACAATGACATTTTTACAGCTCTAGTGGAGAAATTAACCGAGTAGAAAAATACTCGGAACTCGGTATACGAGAGGTACATTTTCCGGACTATGCTTCCTGAGAGAGGGTAAGGTTTTACAGAATTTGTAATGTGTTTGCGTGGACAAGTTGCGAAATGCTCTGTCGAACCCAAGAAAAAAATTTAGATTTGTCTCAAAGACAAAATCATCACTTTATACGAATTTGTAAAGATGTGTCACATCGAAGAGCAGGTTAACAGGCAGACAGAGACGATGGGTACAGCTGGCCAACAAAGCACAATTTAGAGTGTTTCATATCAAAATCTGATACACTGCAAGACTTTGGTCAATGCGGAAGAAAGGAACACAGGGAGAACAGTCCAGATTGCCCAGCAAGAAGCGCCACGTGCAGAAAATGCTCCAAGATTGGACTCTTCGCACGGAGATGCAATACTAAAATAAGAGCGGCCAACCACGACGCGGACGGGCCTTGGGCGTACGGACAAACATATCAGGCTGGTTAATTGTGAGTCTGTGCACGACGGGGAAAAGTCAGTAAACAAAGGGGATAGTGACGACCATTTTCAACATGCGCACTAAATCATCGAAGCATTTCCGTTCTTATGCTTCAGATCAACCTCTCAAAATATTGAGGGTATTTGAAGCTCCGATAAGCGTAAAATAGGGACCCGGAGGTGATTGCTACGTTTTACGTCATAGCAAAATAGCAGACAATCACTACTAGGATGTGATACTGCGATACATCTCAATTTTTAACTAGGGTTAAAAATAAATCGAGTTGAGCAGATTTGTGCGTTCCCCAAATGAAAAGATGTTCAGATAAGGCTTTCAATTGATCCAACGGTCGTGCCTGTCAAACAACCCATGAGGCGAGTCCCGACGGCGCTGGAGAGCAAGGTAAACACCAAACTAGAGGAAGCCCTAAAATTTGATATTATAGAGTCGGTGACTGATTGTTTTCGAGTAGTCACCAAGGAAGGTAGTGACGAGATTAATCCATGCAAAGTCGGCAGGACAATGGAAATGGTTATCGACTCTGGTTCCAAACACAATCTATGATTGAAGAACTAATCAACGACCAGGCAACCATTTTCGACATGCGCACTAAATTATCAAATCAGTTCCGTTTTTATGCTTCAGATCAACCTCTTAAAATATTGAGAATATTTTTAACTCCGAGAAGCGTAAAAATTCCACGTGTTACGTTATAGAAAACAGCACGAAATCTCTACTAGGATGTGATACTGCGATACAACTCAATGTTTTATAAGTAGTGTTAAACATAAATCGAATTGAGCAGATTGGTGCTTTCCACAATGGAAAGATGTTCAGATAAGGCTTTCAATTGATCCAACTGTGGTGCCTGTCAAACAACCCATGAGGCGAGTCCCGACGGCGCTGGAGCACAAGGTAAACACCAAACTAGAGGAAGCCCTAAAATTTGATATTATAGAGTCGGTGACTGAACCAAGCGCTTGGATTTTGCCAGTTGTCATCGTGTTTAAAGAATGTGGAGGTATTTGAATGTGTTTGAACATTCGCAGAGCAAAGAAGGCTATAAAAAAGGAAAATTATCATCACCTCATTGATGCCCAAAGTGAAGAACGCAAGATACTTTTCTCGGTTCGATCTAAAGAACGCCTATTATCAACTAGAGCTTGATGATCCGAGCCGGGAGATAACGACATTCATTACACATCCTGGGCTGTTCAGGTATAAGAGGTTGCTATTTGGAGTGAACTCCGCTCCGGAGATTTTCCAGAGGCTGATGAAGGAGCTGCTGGCACAGTGCCCAAAAGTCAAAAACTATATTTATGACGTTATAGTTTTTGGCAATACACTCAATGAGCACGTCACGCTGAGCAAGGTGAAAGATGTTTTTGTGGAACGTAATGTGTTACTCAACGAGGAGAAGTGGGTTTGGCGGAAAACTAAGCTAAAATTTCTTGGTCATATCCTCTCTGACAAGGGGATTGAGGCGGATCCAGGCAAGATTGAGGTAATACAAAACTTTGTGAGAACCCAAAAATAAGGAAGAGGACCGCAGTTTTTTGGGTTTGGTTTGTGACGTGGTCCCCTGGCCGGGGTAAAATCTCGATTGGTGCCAAGGAACCTACACAAGAAATTTATATAGAAGGGCGGAACCTGTAGTAGGAATTTGTATGGGAGGTGGTAGGACGCCTAGAGCCGTAAGTGGATCCGATCGTACCGCAAGGTTGTCGGCCCGAGAAGTACATTCTGTCGCCGCCTGGCGCCCTGTGATGACGATAAGGCCGACTGCTTGGCGCGAAACCCGAGGGTATCCTGTTTGCGGCGCCCTCTGGCAGAACGAGATAATGAGAGGGCGATCGCACTGCTTGGTGGAGAACTTGAAGGGGTCCCGCTAAGGACGCCCTCTGGTGGCAGAGCGAGGTACTGAGAGGGCGATCGCAGTGCTTGGTGGTGGACTTGGATAACTCCGACTGGAGTCGGCTAGGGGGATTCCGGCGGGCGTGAACGGCGGGGTTTATCTTCTCAGGGTGACTCCGGGTATTCTCGGAGTCTACTAAGTTTCTATACTCCGGATATTCTCGGGGTCTACGGGGTTCCTATACTCCGGATATTCTCGGAGACTACGAGGATTCTAGAGTGGGAGCACTCGGCCGAGATGTGCCGCGCGGATGCGAAACTAAACACGTGACGTTGATTTGGGTCGAGATAGGGTAGGAGAAGGAGGAGGGAGTGTAGGAGGGTAGAAATAACACACGGGGTTTTAAAGTTTCAGGTTTTGTCAATTAATAAGAATAGGGGCTGCTGCCCTCACAATGGGTATCCTTGCTTACGTGTATTTTTGGTGCGCTGGTCGGTGTTGCGCGGATGGACAAGAGCCGAAAACACTAAACGAAAGATACGGCGTCGGGCGCGGGTTCGGACACGCAGGGCTAACTTGAGTCCCCGGTAAATCGATGCGTATCTCTTCGTATGTGTATGTAGTGGTGTACCGGAGGGATGCTCGAGCACACGTCCAGTCTCGGCGAAAAGTCAAAACGAAAGAGGCCGAGTTTGGGAATCAGAGATCGCACTTCAGTCCGGCGTCGCGCTCGCTGAACCAGTTTCCTGCTATTGTCTAGGGTGCGTGTATTGGCTTAAAACGAATATTAGTTAAATTAGTTTCCTTAGTTCCTATTATATCAACTCATATCACGGGATTTCATGTCCGATCTTAAAGCTTATAACAAAAGTTATGACTTAGATTACAATGATTAAAATAAACTAAATATGAACCTCGTCACGACTCGTACGATTTGTGCGCCCTCGATTTAGGGCGTTACATCTCCTCCCTATTTCGGGGGAAAAAAAGAAATGTTTCCTGCGCGGTTCGGCTTCAGGGTGACCTGGTAGGAACCTTCCTCGGTCGGGACCCTGAGGAGCTGTCGTGAGATGCAGGCTGCAGGGCGTCGTACGCAGATGGCCTGCCAGGCTGCGGCCGAGACTTGGTCGTCCGCTGTAACACTGCGGAAGCGGATAGCGCTCGCCACCGGATGCAGAACTGTTTTTGAGGGCTAGGCGACCCTTGTTTGGAGCTGTCGCTTCAGACTGTAGGTTGGCAACCTCGCCCGAGTCCTACTCAGATGGCGACTCCCACCATCGGTTCCAAATTTCTGGCAAGATTTACTACAACATGGGCTGGATATTGGTGTTGTTGGGGGGTGCGTGTCGTGGGCGACTATCTCCGCGTCTGATCCCCGTCCGTTAAATGTGGGCGCGGGTTTAGGCTCCTTCCGTCGAAAGCGCTGCTCGGTGTTCTCCTCGTCATCGCTGGGCTCCGACTCAAACTCCATTGCTTTCTGGCTACTACTACGATGAATGCATTGTATATGAGAACCAGGCAATAACTATTAGGCGGCTCACGAAAAGCAGTGTTACGGAATTAATCCGGAACTGCCGTAAAAATACGGACCTGCTCGTGGCGCTTGAATCGCAGCTCACTAGTCGCATTCTAGCTGAGCCCGATTCCATAAAGCGCAAAAAAGTCGCGGTCGGTGGGCTTTCTATGGCAGGTGCCGTGCAACCTACTGCCCGCGATTCGATTCCAGCTCAGCTGCCAATCTTAGGCGCCCCTCAAATGGTACTAAGATCGGGGGCAAAAAGTGATTCGGTATTCGAAGTCGCCGGAATCGATGTGGCTCCGCTATGTACTTCCGCTCTGTCCGATCAAAATACAGTAGTGGCCCCAACACCTCATGTAGACTTAACGTCCGGATTACCGGCCGATACTGGTAGTACAGGTAAAAATTCTGTAGTACCAAAAAGGGTTGCATGTGTTGTACCAAAAACGGTTACTTGTGTTCGGGTGCCCCAGCTAAAACATGTATTTGTTTCAAGGCTCGCCCCAGACCTCTCATCACAGGATACTACGGCTTATATCCGTAACAAAGTCCAAGTTGATGATTTGAAGGTCGAACAATTTAAATTTTCTTATGCTAGGAAGGTATCATCATTTAAGATTGGTATTCCTTGTGCTCTTTTTGCATCTGTGTGTTCCACCAGTTTCTGGCCCGGGGGCATATTTGTAAAAGAGTACGAAGCTAAGAGAAAAAAGAATAGTTCAGGGGAATTGGAAAATACCAGTAAAGAACTATCCCCAGCCCCATCCACATCCTCTTCTGTCCCAAAAAACTAGCCTCCTCTTTTCTTCTTTGCTATCAGAATACAAGAGGCTTACTTAGTAAGTTGTATTCGGATAGTTTTTCTTTCCCATATAATATTATGGTATGTACAGAGACCTGGTTAAGGACGGATATTCTTAGCTCCGAAATTCTCCCGGGTAAGTACACTATTTATAGGCTTGATCGTCAGTTCAGACGGGGAGGTGGAGTCCTGATTGCTGTCGACTCCACATTTTCCTCTGAATTACTAACTTTCGACGAATTTTATGACATCGAATTCCTAGGTATAAAATGATCGTTTCCCGGTAGTTTTGTATACATTACTTGTTCATATATCCCACCATCATCTGAGTTCCCTATTTACGCAAATCACCTTTCCTGTATTCAGTCAATTTTCAAAAAACTGTCAAATCAAGACCAGTTAATAGTATTGGGTGATTTTAATATACCTAGTGCGACATGGTCCCCTGACGAAAACTCTAATATGTTGCTTCCTTTAGCGCAGCATGACTTTATTGACGGCTTGCTTGACATTGCGCTATCCCAAGTGAACCATGTTAAGAACTCATTAGGGCGTTTACTGGACTTGTGTTTTGTTTCAAATTCAGAAGGCGTTTGCCTATCAAGAACGGAACCACTTACACAACCGGAAGATCCTTATCATCCAACTCTAGAGCTGACTGTAGACGTAAGAACAGAGCTGAACAAAAAATCCGAAAAGTCGGTTAAACGAATCCGCTGCTTTCGTAAGGCAAGCTTTCATCTTTTAAATACTTTTATATCCGGCTATGACTGGTCCGAATTTTATTCATGCACTGACGTGGCTAAGGCCGTTAATATCTTTTATAATGCATTTAATTCCTTCTTTTATCTGTGTGTTCCGTTATACTATCCGTCAATTTCAAATAAACCTCCGTGGCTTAATAAAGAGTTGTCACACCTAAAAAATATAATGTCCAGACTTTTCAATAAATTTAAAATGTGCGGTTCACAATCTGCCTTCTCTCGGTACCTAAGGGCTCGGTCAAATTTTATCGTGTTTAACGCCCGGTGTTATAAAAGCTATTTGACTCGTTGTAGGGTCCAATTTTCACAAGATCCAGTTTTATAATTTTGTTAACACTAAGCGTAAATCAGCCTGTTACCCTTCATCGCTATCATTTAAAAACTCTACGGCAAACTCTGATCAGGAAATTGCCGATCTATTTGCCCAGTTCTTCCAGACAACATATTCTGTTTCATCCCGTCCAAATCCGTCGTATTCAAATGCCATACCCAAGTCGAACTTGATTTTTTGTCCGAGATTAAGCGAAAGCTCCCTTCTTTTGGATCTCCACAAAGTTAAGCCAGTCTATTCACCGGGTCCGGACGAAGTTCCAGGCTGCGTGCTTAAATACTGTGCTGAAACTCTGTGTAGACCTCTGTACAAATTGTTTACATTGTCTTTAAAAACATCTCATTTCCCACTTATTTGGAAGGAGTCATTTGTCATTCCCCTTCATAAGAAAGGAAATAAATGCAATACAAGTAATTACAGAGGCATATCCAAATTATACGCCATCCCAAAGCTTTTCGAAAATATTATTACACCCCATTTGCAGCATCTTTGTAGATTGATTATATCTCCATGTCAACATGGATTTATAAGGCGAAGATCTACGACGACAAACCTCTTGGAGCTAACGTCTTTTGTAATAAATGGCTTCAGAAAGAACATGCAGACTGACGTAGTTTACACTGATTTTAGTAAAGCGTTTGATTCAGTAAATCACTCGCTTCTTCTATTAAAGCTAGACTTATTAGGGTTTCCATGTGATCTGCTAACATGGATCTCAAGTTATCTAAGTGGTAGGACTCAACGAGACCTCTTTAAAAACTCGATCTCTGATTTGATCCGAGTTACTTCAGGGGTCCCACAATGAAGCCACCTTGGCCCACTTCTTTTTACTTTATTTATAAACGATCTCCCTCTAGTCTTGACAAAGTCGCGTGTCCTTGTGTACGCAGATGACGTTAAGTTATTCCCGCAATATAACGAAATTTCTAGCAGTTCAGACTTACAATCTCACCTAAATGCTTTTCAAACATGGTGTTGTGAAAATCTTTTGGATTTAAATAGCGCTAAGGGCACAGTAATGACATTTTTTCCTGGACCCTAAGTTTAAGTTTAATTTTAAAAGTTTTTAAGTTTTGAGACCATATTACTTCTATGGTGAATAAAGCCAGGGGAGTACTTGGATTTATTAAAAGGTGGTCAAAGGAATTCGATGATCACTATGTCACAAAGATTCTGTTCATTTCACTAGTCCGTCCAATCCTTGAGTACTGTTTAGCAGTTTGGAGTCCTCAGTATGGTGTACATGTAGAATAAAGCCAGGGGAGTACTTGGATTTATTAAAAGGTGGTCAAAGGAATTCGATCATCCCTATGTTACAAAGACTCTGTTCATTTCACTAGTCCGTCCAATCCTTGAGTACTGTTCAGCAGTTTGGAGTCCTCAGTATGGTGTACATATAGACCGGTTAGATTCTGTGCAAAAGAACTTTTTATTATTTGCTCTACGGGGCCTTAACTGGAATGCAAGCCTTATTTTACCATCCTACTCTAGTAGACTTCTCCTAATTAATCTACCATCCTTAGTAAACCGTAGAACGATGCTTGGCACAACTTTTATCTATAAACTTATTCACGGGGATGTGGAGAGTCCCGAGTTACTGGGTCGCATAAGCTTCTCCGTGCCTAATAGAATTACCAGGAACTATGTTCCTCTTACATTAAATATTTGTAGATCTAACTTTGATATGCATGAACCGTTTAGAGTACTGTGTAACGACTATAATAGACTATACCACATTATTTCTACTACCGACTCTTTGCCAAGCTTAAAAGCATTAATTTTATCATACTTAGCACAAATTTAGTATTAGTATTTAGTCTCGTACGTATTTCTAATCTTAGTCTGTCCGCTTCTACATTGTGCTTTTTAACTTCTCGCGATCTCGTTTTTACGCCTATAAGGCTCCGCGCGTAACAAGCACTGCTTGGTGTCGTAAGGGCCACTTGTTTGCGCTGATCTTAGTGCATCAACGTCCGAATGTATAATATTCAGTACTCCTAAATAACATAAGCTTTCAATCCCAGTTCAAGTTTGTACCTGGCCTCAGGCCCCATACGCAGACGACTCACGGCTAACACGGGCCCTTGGTCCGTATCAGCCTTCCGGACAAAGTAGTTCGTGGTTGGTATTAAGAGAGCCCGTTCAAAAGCACGAGTTATTGTACGAAACCCGAATCGACTGTGTGCAGCCTCGGATCAAGAAACCGAGCGCATCATTAAATAAAAAGGAAGATGATAATGGTGACGTGGTTGTTGCTCGAAGCTAAGAATCTAACCCATTTCTACGCTGAAAAACCTTTCAACGCTGGAGCTGTAAACATGTGAGTGATACCTATGCGAATTTGCATACATATCTTGTATTTTATTTTAAGCCATAAAAGTTGTTAAAAAAATATATATATTCTTGTATTGAGAGTTGGGTGACAGCTTGTACATTTAAAATGATTAGTTTTTGGCAAATCAAACGATAGATAATGAAACAACAAGAAAATTAATAAAAACCTATGAACAGAAAAAAATTAAATACATAAAATAAAATAAAAATATAAAAAAAAAAAAAAAAAATAAATAAAAAACTAAAAATTAAAAAATAAACTAAGCTATATCGACTAATTTTTTTAGCAACAACCACCCCTAATAAGAATAAAATTAACTGTTACAAAATAAATATACAATAACACTATTTTATAAAATATAAAATATGGAAAAGTAATAAATTCCTAAGAATTTCTTTATTAAAGCTAATTATGTTTATGCGGGATTATTTCAATAAATTAAGACAGTATTTGTTAATGAGATACAAAACAAAAAATATAATAAATTACAACACTAAAACTCGCTATGAAAATAATATTTATTGCTTCAACCCATTTGGGTAAATAAAAAAAACGAAATTAATTATTTGAAATGAAATATGAATGGCTAGAAGTGTATTTTTTCCTGAACTGACATGGCAACTTAAACTAAATCTAAAGTATCTATTGGGTATCTTCTTAAATATTATAATGGTTATGGTTAAGTTGGGTAGAGACAGCAAGCGTCAAATGCCACCGTAGAATTAACTAATTTTCTCATTATATTTTGACTGTTTTCCCGAGTGTAAATTATCCAATTATTGAGAGTATTAAATTTTCATAAGTAGTTTCAGTAGGAATCTTAACAATTAAAGTATGTGTGGATAGTTAGAGAAGGCAATTATACCCACCCCACCGCCGAAAGAGCTAAGGCACCAGAGGATTCCAATCGCCGTTCCTCCTAACTGAGTAGAAGTTTGAGAGCACGAATGATCAGTTGCCTGGTTATATTCTGTACCCCGTGAATCCTTTTTCCCATATCTCGGAACCTCATCCTTTACTGGTACAAACATAGATTAGTGTTTAGGTCACTCAATGCTTATATCATTAGTGCTGAAATAGTTTAGACTAGGGAGGTCTTACTATTGCATTTCGATCCTCTATTAAGCCTTCGAAGCTGTTATTCAGAAAAGATAACAGACCAAGAAATCTATGAGACTTGGCCCACACCAAAAGAAAAGAAAGAATATAGCAACAACATAAGCTATAGGAAAAATATATTCTTACTCACAACAAATTCTCGTTTTGTTTAATTTAAGGTGTTTTTTTTAGTATAGCTTATTGTAAGCAAATTTTTTCCTTGTATAATGAATGAATATTGAGAATTCGACTGAGATCGGATACCAATATCTTAGTATTACTATTATTTTCTTGCGGGGCTTTACTGCAACAAAACCAAAAACCATAAAAAAGAAGATTTTGAATTGCCAATAAATATTCTTCCTAAGGGTAGCTGTTTTCTGCAACTCGTTAAAACGAGTTAGAGTGCGTTTACTTGCCTAATAGAACCCCTTTAGAAGTTATTAATCTGACAGTTTGAAGTTTTAGTTTCAATAGTCCAGTAATTTTTAGTGGTTAGAAGTTTGTAAAGATGCTCTCTGGCCGGGAAACTCTCAGTCGGATCCAGAGGTCCTTTTACAAGAAATTTGTAAAATCATTGAGACACTGGGGTAGAGAGTAACTTCCGCGGGGCGAAAGATGATTTTACCCGCTCGAGGAAGGTCTCTCAGGTGGCCGTCGAAGTTGCAGTTCTCGAAGGACCTTCGAGGTTATGGTGACCTCGGACCTCTAAGACCTTTCGTGATGGAAAATTTCAGGGCTGGACTTTCGGCCGAGGCCGCAGTCGCATTTTATTGTACATGACCCAGGTTCGAGGGTCGTAGGGGCTAATAATCCCACGGGCTGAAGCTAAGAATCTTACGGGCTGCACCTTCAGGCGAGGCCGCAGCCGGATTCTACCGTGATTGGTCGAGATGCGAGGTGGAGCTAGGAATCCCACGGGCTGGACCTTCGCGCGAGGCAGCAGTCGGATTCTACCGTGATTGGTCGGATAGAAGCAAGTTTTATTAGTCATGTCGGAAGGATCTGCCATTCTGTTACGATGTAGGGTTAGAGGGGCAAGTGAGATGATTTTCCCTCTCACCGTGGGAGTTAGTCGGATACGAAGGGATCTGCCGCTTCACTATAGGGTATTAGGAGAGAACAGGCGAGGGGATCTTCCGCCTCGTTGTGGGAGTTAGTGGAACACGAAGGTATCTGCCACGTCGGGGGGCAATAAGTGGGAGAGTGAGGCCTCACTCCGCAGGTGGGCTCGGACCTAAACTTGACCTATTTTAGTTCCATACCCAAAACTCCCATCTGTTCGCTTTTCGATTTTTAAATAATAATACTTAATTTAATTTCTCTTACAAACTAATGATTATTATTATACTAAAATTAAATAACTATTCGGTCTATACTCACGGCGTCGATTGTTGTAATGCCGTGCTTGTTCATGGAACGCACGTTGGAGGTTGGACCTGACAATATCGAAGATTCCTCTAAGCTGAAGCGCTTTATCTCCTTAGTTATCACCGATTCGGGGGTGACCTCATCGTATAACATCGTTGGGAGTCGGGGCTTGCGTCTTTGCAAGTTGGCGAGTTGGGCTATTATCGTCTTGACAGTCCGATTTGTCCTCTCTGTAGTGTTCTCCTGTGGACAATGTGGAGCAGTATATTGGACCTCTACCTCCAGCGTATGGAAGTACTCTCTCAAAATGCGACTGGTAAATTGAGTACCATTATCGCAGACGAACTTCCGAGGGATGCCGACTCGACCCAGTTTACGTTGCCGGGAAGTCTTTTGGACTTGGGCATTGGTAACTTTTGGTGACTCTTTTGGAAAAGATTTCGTGAAATACGAGGAGCATGGTGTTTCCGTGTTTCGATCAGGGTAGCGGGCCGATTTAGTCCGCGCACAATGTGTCGAACGGTTCGTTTGTTACGCGGGTAAACATTTTACCCACTGCTTTCGTCTGAGTGGTGTTAAACTTCTGACACGACTCGTTGTGCTGAACGTAACGTTTTGCGTCTCTAAACATTCTTATCCAGAAAAACCTCTGGTTTGATGCCCTGTCGTTGGTGCGTCGTGGCATCCTTGCAGGACTCGGATTCTACTTGCACTATAGACGCACAGTTTCCACGGGAAGTAGTCCTCGTCAAAAGCTCTATATCCTAGAGCCCGGTAGAGATGTCCGCTTTTCACTACGTAATCAGAGAACTTTTCGGGGTATTCCATTATATAATTACTTGCATACCTTAGGTCCATTTACAGGGTCTCTCCACTTCGGCCATATGTTGCAAGACTTCATAGGGTTGTCGTGGTAACGCGTCCGCCACCACATTCAATTTGCCTCTGCGATACCCCACGTCGAATCGGAACTGTTGCATCTCCAGCGCCCAGCTTGCTCCATCCATTCAATGGAGTTCAACCACTTGAAGGCTAAGTGATTGGTAAACACTTCGAACCGATAACCTTCCAAATAACACCGTATTTTCCTAAAGGCGCATATAATGGCCAGACACTCTTTTTCTGTCGTCGTGTAATTGCCCTCCGTGGCCGTGAGTCGTCGGCTGGCGTACGCGATGACTCTTTCCTGGCCTTCGATATCTTGCGGCAGGATTGCTCATTGTTTCGCTGCGCATGGCAACTAGTCTGGTCGAAATCCGTGTGTAGCTCCTGATTTTATTTGAGTTTATGCAATTGTTTCGGACGATCGTGTTAATCAGCAACCACAGAGTGATCTCTTATCTGAGCGCAATCTAATTTTAGACATCACCCTCCGGTGTCTCTATTATTTTCTCTAAATTGAACAAATTGAACAGAAGTGCAATTATTGTGAGCGAGCCCATTTGAAGTGCTCCTTCCTCTCGCTTGCTCGCACTGCCTTGCGTGAGGCAGCAAGTTAAGACTTTTAAAGACTTTGTTTTTAATTTCTAGTCTTTGCCTAAAAATCGGCTAGTTTAACTACCTCGTCTCTAACGATTACAACCAGCAGTGATACCAGCATTACCTGCACAATATCTACATCTCAAAGCAGTTTGATTTCTGTTTTTACATATACTGTGGCCTCTACAGTGAGCTCCAATGTTTCCTCGGCTTTGGTTACATCGACCGCTAATACATCGTTGAACGACTTCTTCTCAACAATGGCTCGAAGCAAGAAGCTTAAAGTTTCTGCAAGCCATCCGAAAACCATCACTAAAGCTAAGGTGAAGGTCGCGAAAAGTCCAAAGGATAGACTGGATTATTCGGCATCCACCTCGAAGGCAGCGGCACTAAATAATAACCGCTTTGCAGCTCCGGACGAAGAAGCTAGCCATGTAGTTAGACATTCCAGAAATTGGTTCTGACGACGAGCCAGAAACACCTGAAGATGCCAATGAAAATAAACAAACCCAAAAAATGCTCGCAAAGCCTGCAGCTATTTGTGTGCCTATTGTTGACAACCCCATAAAATTGGAAATGGCTTTGGACTCTTGCGTTGGTGCCGACAACTACAGTTTTCGTTCCTTTAAGTTCGGTGTGTCAAGAATATACCCAGTCAAATCTGATGCTTTCCGATCGACGATTAAGCATTTAAACAGTCTTAATTGTCTGTACTGGCACCATCAACTCAAGGAGGATAAGCCGTACAGGGTAGTCACCAAAGGAATTAATGCTAGCGTGCCCCCAACCAATATCAAGAATGAAGTGCTCAACATTAACTGTCCCAGAAAGGCAGACTGGAGCAATATTGAGATTAACGCTGAAGATGATGAAGCGACGGTCAACTTTTGGAGAACTCCATAAGGGAGATCAACGGAAGAATGGACCAATTATTTAAGCTGGTTCAAGAAACTTCGGAGGCAAACAAGGCATTTTCAGAACTAGTCCCGGTTCTGATCTCTCGTATGCCAAAATGATGCAACCGATTATAAAAATCGGATTGTGGAATGCACGGGGGGTAGCTAAGAATTCTGATGAGCTCCGTCTATTCCTCTGTGCTCATAATATAGATGTCATGCTAGCCACTGAAACACATATGAAAGAAGGACAGCGTATATTTCTGACAGGATATTCTTCTTTCAACATCTCTCACCCCAGCGGTAACGCCAAAGGTGGCGCCTCAGTCATTATGCGTTCCACATTGACCTACACTCCACAGCCTTCTATCTCAACTGTGGACAGGCAAATAGCTAGTTGAAATTACTGCCGTGTATCTCCCACCCAATGAACCATGGACCAGAGTGGGATTTCAATCCCTGTTCGCCGAGTTTGTAAACAAATTTATTGCTGGAGGTGACTACAATGCCAAACATGCATGGTGGCACCCCACGAGTGGCAACCGGAATGCCTACTCCAGAGGCAAACTGTTACAAGAAGTAGATGCGAAGAGCCAATACCAGATTGTTTTAACGGGAGAGACCACTTTCTATTCTTATAACCATTACACCATCAGCAAAACATTTTTTTGTTACCAATGGCATCAACAACAATAGGATCCATGCCCGAACACTCCACGAACTTTCTTCGGATCACACGCCTATAATGGCTGAAATGTACGCTACTGCGTTAAGGAAGCCACTACGAGATCGTATACACGCTCCTGGTGCTGATAAGAGAATTTTCAAGGCGCAATTGGAGGAGGAGTTGGACCTCAACATGGAAATTCAAGAGGAGGAGGATATTGACAACGCCATCAATATCTTCATGAACCAGCTAACACAAGTTGTAACAAGAGCTGCTCCTAGAAACCGACAGCATGTGAATGAACAACGACAGCTTCAGCTTCCTCCTGCAATCATCGAACTTCCCCTGAATTAGGCGCAAAGCCAGAAAAGAGTACGCCAGAACTGGTGATGCTCAAATCCAGCAGATTCACAATAGATTTTACAATCGTCTTCACAAAGTGCTGAGCTGATTGATCGTTACTATGCAGACGAGTTCTGTTCGAAACCCGTGTAAGGTTCCATGCGAGATTATTTGGGTGCGGTGTAAACTTGTTATGGTAGGCCGCTTTCTGCTTTGCTATTTCATTTTTGACCGGTGGAATGCCCAGATCCCTGTGGATGTTTTCGTTCCGAACATACCATGGTGCCCCAGTGATTGTTCGCAGGATTTTTGATTGTGAGCGCTGTATGATGTCAACGTTGCTGTTGCTCGCGATACCCCAGAGCTGGGAGCCGTAGGTTCAAATGGGCTTAAGGGTGGAGTTGTAGAGAAGAACTTTAAAGTCCAGACACAGGGGTGATCAAGAATTTATAATCCAGTGTAGGCTGCTAGCTTTAAGTCTGAGATGTACTTTCTTGCATTCAATCTGCCTCCGCCAGGTTAGGCGTCCGTCGAGGTGGACGCCAAGATATGTTACCTCGCTGGCTTGGGGAATTTGCGTACTATTCAAAGTTACGGTTGGGCACGATTGTCTATTAAGGTTAAACGTTATATATTTACACTTTTGTTCATTAATTTTGATTCGCCAGTCTGATAGCCACTTTTCAACTACCACCAAATGATCAGCCAGTTGAGCTGTTGCTCTAGTTGGGCATCTCGAGCGGCTCAGGATTGCGGTGTCGTCAGCAAATGTGGACGTAGTCAGCCTCTCGTTCGCAGGGATGTCTGCTGTGTATAGGACAAACAGGGTAGGGCCCAGTGCGCTGCCTTGTGGGACTCCGGCTTCACTGTTATACTCGTTGGATGTCGTTGTATTGCATCTCACCTCAATGACTCTGTGGTAGAGGTACGACTTAAGTAACTTATGAGTGTTTTCTGGCAGTAATGTTATGATTTTATGCATAAGGCCTTCAAGCCACACTCGGTCGAATGCCTGAGAGACGTCGAGGAATATCGCTCTACAATATTCCCGATGTTCGAAGGCTGTACGAATTTCTGAAGTTATCCGGTTGACTTGCTCGATGGTTCCGTGGCTTTCACGAAACCCGAATTGATGTGCCGGGATTAAGTTTTGTTCTCTTAACTATGGTGTAATTCGCATGAGGAGGCATTTTTCTAGTAATTTGGACAGGCACGATAGTAAGCTTATTGGCCTGTACGATGTGGGAATTGTGGTGTCTTTCCCAGGCTTCGGTATCATTATAACCACGGACTCTTTCCATTTTTTGGGGTAGTAGCCAAGTTTCGTGATCCCGTTAAATAGCTTGCATATAACATCCACTGCGCAGTTTGGAAGTTCAATTATCATTTTTGGGGTTATTAGGTCGCCCCTAGAGCCTTTTTCGGTTTTATTTGCTTCCTAATGACATTAGCAATTTCAGGTGCTTGAAATTAAATCGGGTTAATTGCAATTTCAGAGCTAAGCGGCGGTAGTTGAAGAGAGTTTGTGGCGGCGTTCGGCTGAAATACATTTCGTAGGTGTAAAGCAAATGTTTCTGCTCTGCCTTCGTCACGGCCCAAGTTCCCGAAAAGTTTCTAATCGGAGTGACTGATTCTATCCGAGAGCTTAAATTTGGGTGAGCTCTTCACAAAGGTTGCTTTGTACTGGTCGGCGACAGTTTCTCGATGTACCAGCGAGTTGTACTTGAGAGTTTTGGTGAGTCTGCGGGTGGCTTCATTAAAGAGTTGCTTCGAATGGGGCGATTTGCAGGATTGCCAAGCGCGTCGTAGACGTCGTTTTTTCCGAACCAGTTGTTCGATTTACTGATTAGTTTTGTATTGGTTGCTACGCACGATTGTCTCTTCTGGTGTTGAGATTTTGGCTGCTGCCACGAGTACTGACTCCAGGGCATCAGCACAGAGGTCGATGACGTTCTCTATGTTTATTTGTGGTGTTAGTTTAATGTGGGAACTTACGTACTTTTTGTACTTTAGCCAGTTAGTTCTTGTCGAGGTCAGCCTGAAGGGGTGCTCGATTACTTTCGGGCTTTGAATGAGAGTTATTAAAACAGGCGAATGGTCCGATGATAAGTCCGATAGCGATTTGGCGCTTACCAAATTTCTTGGGATGTTCTTGGTCACAGCGAAGTCAATTATTTATTTATTTATTACATTAAGGTTAACAAATATCTGCCAACATAAACATAGTACCCGAGTCACATCAAGTGGGTGGGGCACAGACAGGTGACTTTGGATGTTTTTTACAATTAAATTAACAGAGCATTCAGAATATATAAAAAAAAAAGTTCGTTATATTGCGAACATAAAACGCGAAATGGGTCATGTACTTCAAAATTCGTCTTACAAATATCAAGGGAAATAGGTCGAAAGTAACGAGTAGACCTTACAGGGATGGAGAACCGTATTTGACCCAGCAGGTAGCTTAAATTTACAAGACCAGTTATTAATTTATGAAGGAACATGACACCGTGACAGGTTCGGCGATCCTTGAGGGAGGGCAGGTCCAGTAGACGCAGTCTATCCACGTAAGATGGTAGGTGACGATGAGTTTCCCAGTTTAAACCACGTAAAGCAAACAAAAGGAATTGTTTCTTTACCGATTCGATAAGGTCTTGATGATTGGTATATTGAGGAGACCAAACACACGAGCAGTATTCCAGAATTGGACGAACCAAGGAAATATATAAGTGTTTCGTGGTATAGGGATCCTCAAATTCCTTAGACCAACGTTTGTTAGTTTTACTAACAATAGTGCCAATGTGATCAGAGAAGTTTAAGTTGTGGTTGAATAACACTCCAAGGTCTGTTACGGTATTTATGCCTTCAAAATCATTCGACCCAATATAATATGATGTGAGGAGAAGCGTCTTCCGATAAAGGGACATCCATTTACATTCCAGCAAATTCTGGATGCACCAAGAATGACTGTTGTTCAGATCGGCTTGCAAGAGATCTTGGGAATTGGGGTTCGATAATGGCAAACAAAGTTTTACGTCGTCAGCTTACATCATAACATAAGAAGAGAGAACTACTTGAGGCAAGTCATTTATGAGAATTCCAAACAGTAGGGGTCCTAGGTGGCTCACTTGCGGAACACCAGAAATCACGTGAACAGAGTTTGAGATTGTGCTTTTGAAGTTCTGAAGTCCGTAAAAATAACATCAGTTTGAATGTCATTTTTAAAAGCCCTTCTGATGACAGAGGTCAATTCCATATGATTTGTAGTCGTTGACCTACGTCATAAAACCATGCTGAGTTGGGGACATTACTGAGCTGCATTGGTGCTGTAGCTGAGCGGTAATAAGCTGTTTAAAAAAACTTGGGGATCGCGCTCAGTTTTGCAATACCGCGGTAGTTTTTAATGTCCGATTTGCTTCCTTTTTTATGAAGTGGAATGATAAACGATTCTTTCCAAACTTCAGGGAAAAACGAATGAAGGAGGGATATCTGAGAAAGTTTATATAATGGTTTGCACAAAGTATCGGCACATGTTTTTATAACTCAGCTCGGTACAAGATCAGGGCCCGAAGAAAAAGACATCATCGTCACTAACTAAGGGCATGAAAAAACAGTTGGAGTGAGGAAGTGGGTAGGGGTAGGATGAAGTGTTATCGTAACTGAAAGACGAGTACGTGAACTAGAAAAATAAGTTCGTGATATCGGCGTCACTAGAGGCAGATGTTGTATCAAGGTGAAGGCAAGATGGAAATTTTTGCGATTTTCGTTCTGAATTAACAAATGCGTAAAACTGCTTGGGGTTATCTTGGAATTATATTCTGCAACGGTTTAGGTAACCATTGTAACATACGGAATTATGGACTAAGAAATTTGAACGAGCTATTAGATACATCGAATGGTCAACTTGGAGCCTAGTTCTTTTAAATTTCTTAAAAAGTCTAGACATGGAATTTTGCAGGGAAGAGAGTCTACGAGAGAACCAAGGTGGCTTTTAAGTTCAATTTAAGTTTCATTATTTTATATTTGTATGAATACCTCTGATATTCTTTTGACAGATTTAAAAATGTATTTCGAACAAAAGATGTTGGTCACTCTAAAAAAAAATCGAAGCCAAGCCGGTGACAGAAATAACAAGAAATAAATAAGACCAATTTTTTATGAGTTAAACCGCTTCGAATATTATTTAACAAAGTGGTCCTTCGATCGCAGGATCGATATTTCGACACTAACACCTTGAAATAGAATCCATAACAACACTACGAATCAAAAATATGGAAATTGAATCAGCCGCAGATTAACAACATTGAATGTCTTACTACCTATAGCACAGCATGATTTTATTGACGGCATGCTTGACATCTCTCTATCTCAAGTAAACCATGTTCGAAATTCATAAGATCGCCTACTTAATTTGTGTTTTGTATCAAATCCTGAAGGTGTGTTTCTGTCCAGAGTAGCACCCCTCACGCAACCTGAAGATCCATATCACCCAACAATCAAACTTTCATTTGATACGGGTAGAGTTATAGAAGAAAAATCAGAAAAATCCAAACGAATACTTTGTTTTCGCAAGGCAGAGCTTCTGAGGCTAAATAATTTTAATTCTGGCTTTAATTGGTCTGTTTTTTACTTGCAATAATATGTCCGATGCAATTAATGATTTTTACTTGCAATAATATGTCCGATGCAATTAATGTTTTTTACACTGCAATAAACTCATATTTTAATTCCTCTGTTCCGTGGTACTATCCGTCAACTTCCAATATATCACCTTGGTTTAGCAAAGAGTTGACACACTTAAGAAATGTAAAGTCCAGACTTTTTAGGAAATATAACAAGAGAGAACGCTATAGTCGGGTGCCCCGACTATCAGATACCCGTTACTCAGGTAAAGGGAGTGCGAGGGAGATGGAGATAGAAACTTTGATCACGCATAACTTTTTAACGAATGGTCCGATTTGAAAAATTTACACATTTCTACATTTCGATAGGTATTGATAAACACAATAAAACTGCATTTTTACTTTTCCGAAATATTTAAATTTTTAAAATCGTATATAAGCGATTGTGGGCGTTAAAGGGGGCGTGGCACCCTTTTGAAACAAACTTGCGCTGTGTAGGAACTCCTAGAATCTGCATGCAAAATGCCAATCTTCTAGCTTTTATAGTTTCCGAGATCTCAGCGTTCATACGGACAGACAGACGGACAGACGGACATGGCTATATCGACTCGGCTAGTGACCCTGATCAAGAATATATATACTTTATAGGGTCGGAAACGCTTCCTTCTACCTGTTACATACTTTTGCACGAATACAATATACCCTTTTACTCTACGAGTAACGGGTATAAAAATACCGGTTCTCAATCTGTTTTTACTAGATATTTAAGTGCTCGGTCAAGATTTACCGTGCTTAATGCTCAGTGTTATAACAGTTACTTAAACCGTTGTAAGGTCCAGTTCTCTCAGGACCCGAAACAGTTTTATAATTTTGTTAGCCCCAAGCGTAAATCTAATTCTTTTCCTTCCTCGCTGTCGTTCGAAAACATGACGGCAACCAAAGATCAGGCAATAGCCGATTTATTTGCCCAATTTTTTCAAACGACTTACTCTACCTTAGATTATTCACAGCTCTATTCTTACACCATGTCCAAGTCAATTCTCATATTCTGTCCCACTTTAACAGAAAGCTCTTTTCTTTTGGTTCTTCTTCGTATTAATCCTGTTTATTCGCCAGGGCCCGATGGTATTCCTGGGTGCGTGCTTAGGTATTGCGCTAAGGCCCTGTGCAAACCTCTTCACAAGTTGTTTACCTTATCTATAGAAACCTCCCAATTCTCAAATATTTGGAAGGAATCATTTGTTATTCCTCTTTTCAAAAAAAGGTAAAAAGTTAGAAGCCAGTAACTACAGAGGTATTTCTAAGTTGTCAGCTATTCTTAAGCTTTTTGCAAAATTATTACGCCTCATTTGCAGCACCTTTGCAGATCAATCATTTCTCCGTGTCAACAAGGATTTATTAAACGTAGATCCACAATCACAAACCTTCTAGAAATCACAACATTTCTGATAAAAGGCTTCAATACTAGTTTTCAAACAGAAGTCATTTACACTGACTTTAGTAAAGCATTTGACTCTGTAAATCACTTACTTCTTATTCAAAAACTTGACCTGTTAGGTTTTCCAGTTGATCTGCTTAAATGGATTTCAAGTTATCTGAATGGCAGGTCACAAAGGGTTTTTTTTTAAAATTCAATTTCTGAAATTCTCCGTGCTACCTCCGGTGTCCCACAAGGGAGCCATCTGGGTCCGTTAATTTTTACATTGTTTATTAACGATCTTCGCTAAATTATAAGTCATTCTCGCGTACTTATGTATGCAGATGATGTTAAGTTGTGCCTGCAGTATAAGGACATTTCATGCCATTTAGACTTGCAATCCGATCTAGATAATTTTCAAAACTGGTGCCGAGATAATTTACTAAATTTAAACGGTTCCAAGTGCAAGCTGATGACTTTTTATCGGGCCAATCCGATATACGCGACTTACACGTTAAGTGGCAGCTCTTTGGATAGAATAACTCTTGTTAACGATCTTGGCGTTCTCTTTGACCCAAAACTAAAATTTTCTAATCACATTTCGTCCATGGTTATTAAAGCCAGAATTCGGAATCCTTATTTGACTAATTCGATGATCCTTATTTGACTAAAACTTTATTTATTTCGCTAGTCCGTCCGATTCTGGAGTACAGAGAAAGTTTCGGCTTAGGGCAGCTCACCCTTGTAGATGCCGAGAAAGCTACATTGGAAAAAATTCGCACCGAAATAGATGCAAGCATGGCCGTATTGCATCGAATTCACACCGAAATCAACGACGCCAACAACAGCAAAACTCATCATGTTCGCCAAATCCATGACGTCATCGGCAACAGCTTCGAGAATGTCGCCGATGGTAACAGTGACACTCACAGCAAGTAACCATGGAGTATGATGGCAGTCGGTGTCCTCGTAACTGGATCACACAGATTCAAAACATCGCGCAGCTTTACAATCTGGATGCCGGGGGCATGCGTATGCTGCTGCTTGCCAAGCTTAAGGGAAATGCTCAACTTTGGCTTCACGCAAACGCCACACGCGTGCGGGAGCCAGCCGGTCGGCTCTGCGAGCAATTAATCGTAGCTTTCGGAGCAAAAATGTCCAAAGGGGAACTAAGAAACGCATTCCAAAACCGTCAGTGGCGTCCAGAAGAAAAGTTTGCTACATATTTCGAGGATAAAATCATGCTAGCAAACGACATAAATATTGACGTGGAGGAGCTTCTCGAGAACATCATAAAGGGAATTCCAGCAGCAGGATTGCGTGATCAGGCTCGTATACAATGTTTCTCCGAGCCAGAGCAGATGTTAAGGGCTTTTTCAGGAATCCGTTTGCCGGAGCATAAGCGAGGAGGCATTTCTTCAAAGAATTTATCCGGAAAAATTGCAGGCAACAAGGATTTGCGTTGCGCCAATTGTAATTCCACAGGGCATTTTGCAAAGGAGTGTCTTAAGCCAAAAAGGGAGCCTGGTTCCTGCTATGCCTGCGGGGCGTTTGGACACTTCGTTGGGCAGTGCCCGGAGCGCAAAAGCACATACAAACAACTATGTAAGATATTTTAAAATATTTTTTTCACAATAATTATAATGCCCCATTAGGTGCAGCATGCCTCATAGACACTGGAAGTCCAATCTCTTTTGCTAAAATAAGCAGTTTAAATAATATAGTTAATTTGGAATCCGTTTCGGAAAACTTTTTCGGGCTAAATAAGAGCCAACTAAAAATATTTGGAAAAATTTTATGTTACGTTATAAAAGAAAGAATAAAGTGTTATTTTGATCTTTACTTAGTCCCAGAAGAGTCTATGAGCCATGATGTAGTTCTTGGAAGAAATTTTATGGAGGCGTGCCAGCTAAAACTAGATCTAGGCACCTTGAAGATGGTAACGGTAGAGCCTGTGAAACAAAAATGCAAACTAAAACTGAATAATAATGCAAATGTTAATGCATACAACGCAAAACACAGTTTAAATGTCAATATTATACAAGAAAATAAGTTTGAAATTAATAAGGATACAGTTAGTGAATCAGTTAGTAAACAGTTAGTGCAATAATTAGTGAAACAGTTAGTAATACAGTTAGTAATACAGTTAGTGAAACAGGTAGTGCAATACTTAATGAAACAGTTAGTAAAATAGTTAATGAAACAGTTAGTAAAACAGTTAGTGAAACAGTAAGTAAAACAGTTAGTGAACAAGAGAGTTGTTTGTAGTTTTATTTTTTATTATTTATAGGAATGGTTGCCCCTAGAACATACTCTAGTGACGATAGGTTGCTAAACCAACACTTAAATTGGTTTAACTCGGAGGGATCATGCGTATGAGGTCCAAAGACACAGCGATGCTCTCTCGTAGAACGCAGAGTAGTTGAATACACAAGTATTGCTTGAGTACTGATTTTATTAGGGCAAAAGGTCGGGTTTATATACACGTTTTTCAGAGTCAAGGGGGGCACCATAGCAAAGAAGTGGTATGGGGCTGTTAGTTAAAAATACATTGCATTGCTTATGTTCTAAGATATACAAAGGTACAGAGTCATCATAATTGTCTCCCACACAAGGAGTTAATACGCTAGGGTTAGTAAAAATAGAAAAGGTAGCTCAGGCAGAGCTGGCGCTGTCCGTGAACGTCAAGTGGCTTAGCGACTCAAGTGGTACGCTAACATACTCCCGGCCGTTGAACAGGTGTTCAACATTATCCAATATTGATCTCAAAGGCGTCGGATACAGGTGTCTGGTGATGTCTTCTTGGGGAGTTGGTTAACGCTGGCTTCTCTGGTAAGTCGATGTCCTTTGACGATGGCGAAGTTAAATGATGTGATCTCTTTTGGAAACGTCTCCATACATAAAATATTATCACCCCAAGTGATAAAATTAGGGCGACATATGAACTTATGTGGTGATGTTGTAGATCGACGATCTCGTTTGGCATTTTTATTTTTATTCTCGGAATCAATTCTTTACTGAGCTCATTTAATTCATTATAACTTAGCTTCAATGAATTATTTGGGTGTGAAACTTTAAGAAGCGGTGTTGAAGATTCATTCAGACTGCCAAATCGAGCATACGATAACTTCAATGTTCCAGTAGAGGTTACCTGATGACCAATTACACTCAGAAAAGGATTTCTTAGAGTGCACATCGGATCCAAGGATAAAAGTCCGATATTATCAATTGTAATTGTTGATAATTGATCATCACATACTGCTGATAACTCCATCGGTGATTTAATTGAAAATATCCATTGATTTCTTGTTCTTAATCTTTGCCATGAGAATGATTTCGTCGAACTTTTGGTTTGGCACAATGACGATGATTTGTTATTAAACATTTGAAACTCGCAATGATTTTCAATAGAAAACATGGATTGCTTATCTGAGCAAATATACTCTTCGTCATTAATTGAATTACAAAGATCAAATTCACCTGATGACATAGTTATGAATTGATCTCGATGTTGATTCACAGCCATGATTGGAAATTCAATATCAAGGGAAATCATTTTATTGTTGATGATTACCGGTATTGGAATTAAGTTATATATTTCAAATAACTGTGTTGATAATAATGGCAGTGTTAATTTAAAGATTACATAATCCTTTACCACCTTTGCTTCTGCCCTCATTAACTTATATAATTGAAGTATATCATCGTTGATGAGAGGAAGCATTTTTCTTTGAGGCATGTGAATTTTTAATTTATTTAAATGTTGTCGAAGTTGCTTGGGAGAAACGAGCAGTGGGCTAATTTCATTGTGATGGACGTTTGTCAGAACATGTGAAATCTCTGTCTGAATTCTTTGAAGATTTGCCGCCAATATGGATAATTGATTTGTCAATGCAATATACCATTGAAAGGCTTTGAGAGAATCTAGACGAGCATTGGCTATATCCTCCATTTGCTGAGTCATTATTTTAATCCGTTTATTGATGGTAGCTTCATCTCGTTTCATGATGTTTATCGTAGAATCAATTATTGAAGTCTGATTCTTAACTAATTCTAAAATGTAATCTTCATTCTATTTCACCTTTTGAATAGTTGATGACATCTTCTTGGCATACTCTGTGTCTAATACGCCAAATAAACTGTTGGCAATATTTCCCACTATGTCCAAGGGAGAACGACGTATTCTTGACATGTGGAGTAAATCATTTTCAGTTTTTATTTCTTCGTAAACGTGTTGAAAATGGTTATATACAGCAGCACATGCTTGAACTGGTTGTATATGTGAACACATTTGACCAACCTTAAGTGTCCCCGTGTAAAATGTCTTTATATCTTCGAGATACGGCTTTAAATCATAATAAGCTATGATTGTCCATTCTGCAGTTGCTAGTCGAGTAGATCCAATTTTTTCGTAATAAATTCCTGGCCTAGAACCAAACCTGGTTATGTTAATTGGACCGGCGATGGCTAATGGTAATAGAAGCAGCAAGATTAATAATGGCATCGATATCATTGGTAAGGATGGGCTCTTTCGTCTTTTTGGCTCTTGATCTTCCTTTGTTTCTTCTTCAGCATCTTCTTCATTAATTTCCTTGCGTTTTTCTCCTGGATCTTCTTGACGGAATAGTGGAGCAAGCTTATGGATTGCTCTTTTAAAAACTCCTGTTGCAGTTTTTACGTCTGCAACTCGCACATATCCATCTTGACCTGGATAAATTTTTATTATTCGTCCTATAGGCCATTGAAGCATAGGCACATTGTCTTCCTTGACAATAACCATCATGCCTTCTCTTACATTTTTATGGGCCTGTTTCCATTTTGAGTGTTGTTGCAGGCTTGTTAAATATTCTCTGGACCATTGCGTCCAGAATGTGTGCTTGAGTCGCTGCACCAGTTCCCATTGTTCAGGTAGTGATTTTATTCTAAGTGGTTCTGGGTCTGGTTGAGCGACTAGTGCTTCTCCAATCAATAAATGACCTGGTGTAAGAACTGTAAAGTCATTAGGATCATTCGACATTGGAGTAAGTGGCCGAGAATTTAATACTGCCTCGACATTTGTTATGACAGTGCTCAACTGCTCAAAGGTGAGGTTTGCAGTGGACACATTTTTTAATAACAACGTTTTTGCTGACTTTACTGCAGCTTCTCATAATCCACCAAAGTGAGGGGATCTTGGTGGAATAAATTTAAAGTGAACACCCTTCGTATTGCACAGCTGAAGTATGGAGTTCTTAGCCTGCTGTGAGTGGATTGTTTCCTTTAACTCCTTCAATTGGTTACTGGCGCCAACAAAATTTGTTGCATTGTCGCAGTATAGGGTCTGACACTTCCCGCGACGACTTATAAATCGCTGTAATGCTCCAAGGAATGCTGCAGTCGTTAAATCTCCGACAAGTTCCAGATGGACAGCCTTTGTGGAAAAACAAACAAATACTGCTATGTACGAGTATGCTTTATCAGGTCGCTTGCCTCGGATTTTGTGATGTATCCAGAAGGGTCCGCAATAATCAACTCCGGTATTTAAGAATGGTCTGTTTTGTGAGACTCTATGCTCAGGTAGTTTTCTCATTATTTGAGAAAGTAATTTTGGACGAAACCTGGTACATGGCACGCATTTCATAATTACGTTTCTAACCATAGGAGTGATTTTGATGATGTGATACTGTTGTCGTGCAATACCTTTTAAAGTATTTTGACCACAGTGCATGTTTTCCTCATGAAGTTTATGTAACAGCATTTTTACGATGTTGTCATTGTATGGGAGTAAGTAGGGATTCATTGCATCCCGGGAAATTGGGGCGTTTTCCACCCTTGTTCCTACTCTTATAATAGAGTTTTCGTCCAAATGAAGATGAAGAGATGCGACCTTGCTGCTATTGGGTAATGGGCGTTCCGGATGACGTCGAAGGTGATTAAATTCATTTATGAAATCAGCCTGTTGTATACAACGTATTATAATCCGCCTAGCTTGTTCTAATTCGTCAAGCTCTAGTAAGACGGTTTGTTTTCTATTTTTACGATAACAAAATCGTAACATGTATGCTATTATACGTTGCAAGCGATTGAATGAATTTCCGTGTTTAATGCCATATATTTCTACTCCAAGTGAAACTGTTGCCAAAGTAACAGATTTTGTTTTCCGTTCCAAAGAAATAGTGTTGTCCTTTGGAGCTTTAAATAGAGCTGGCCATTTCTCTTCTTGTCCATGAAGAAACAGTGGTCCGTATAACCACAATGTATGTGCACTTAATTGAGATGCAGGTATCCCTCTAGAGAGTACATCTGCAGCGTTGAGACTTGATGACACATGTCTCCATTGATTTGGACAGGTTGTATCTTGTATTTTCGACAACCTATTTGCAACGAATGTATGGAAATTCGATGCTTTTGCATTTATCCAACATAAGACGATGGTGGAATCTGTCCAGTAATGACATTTAATGGATTCTGATTTAAGATCCTTTTTCACCTTTTCAGCAAGCTCTGCACCTAACACAGCTGCACATAACTCTAGTCGTGGTAGGGTTTGCTTTTCAAGAGGTGCTACTTTTGATTTTGCGCATAATAAGCGGACAGTCGTTTGTTTGTTCTTATAAATGGCTCTTATATAAGCCACAGCACCAAACGCTTTTTCAGAATCATCCACAAATATATGGAGTTCTTGTTTTTGAGGTATCTTACCATCATAAATGTGTCGCGGAATAGTCATTTTATTTAAACACAGCAAGTCTTGTCTGAAGGCCTCCCACCTTTCCTTTAGGGAATCTAATATCTCTGTGTCCCAATCTAGTTTAAGGACTGACAGATTTTGTAGAAATATTTTTGCTCTGATTATGACTGGAGCAAAAAGACCAAGTGGGTCAAAAATTTGTCCCAACTCAGAGGCTACCACTCTTTTTGTAACTGTTTGAGTGTTATGTTCTTGAGCCTTTCCGCACAAATTGTCATCCTTAGGGCTCCAGACAATTCCCAAAGTCTTTACACTGGTATGTTCCAATGCAGTGCCAAGATTTATGTTGCTAGCAATATCATCTGGTGAAAATTCCTTTAGCAGATGGTGTGAATTAGAGCACCATTTTCTTAGTTTAAATCCGCAAGGTAGCAAGATTTTGTTTAGTTCTTCTTGAATCCTTGCAGCATCTATAATTGTATCTGCTCCAGTTAGGCAGTCATCCACATAGAAATCATTTTTCAATGCATTCGATCCTAATGGCCATTTTTCCAAATTTTTATTGGCCAAATGCTCCAAGCATTTTGTGGCAAGAAATGGGGCTGACGTTGTGCCATAAGTCACAGTTTTCAGCCGGTAATATTTTATTTCCTCGGACGGATTGTAGCGCCAAACAATCATTTGGTTAAATTGATCCTTTGGATTCATCCAAACTTGCCGATACATTTTTTCTATATCCGCCGTAAAAACATATTTGTGAACTCTGAATCTCAATAGAATCGCAAACAGATCACTTTGAACAACTGGTCCTGGATAAAGTAAATCATTTAATGATTTTCCTGTAGATGTCTTACAGGAAGCATCAAAGACTACTCTTAATTTTGTTGTAGTGCTTTCTGGTTTCAGAACACAGTGGTGAGGAATAAAATAATGTTCCTTTGGTATTTGACTAGGTAATACTTGCTTCATATGACCTAGTTTTTCGTATTCGGCCATAAATTCGTTATATAATATTTTAATGTCTGGGCTGGTTCTTCGTTCCAACGAAAGAAAACGCCTTGTCGCAATATCGCAAGACTTCCCCAGGGCTGAGGCATCTTCAGAATAAGGTAATCTGACAATTAACCTTCCATCTTGTGCGTGCTGAAGATTTTCCAAAAAATGCTTCTCGCAATGTCTTTCCTCTGGCGTCCGGTATTTCCTTATCGGTTCCATGTTGTCCAGTTTCCAGAATTTTTCCAACGATGATTTGGCTTCCTCGGCTGAGGAAACTACCATGCAATTTTGTGTCATTTTTGCACTTATGTTTACTTGCCCAGCAATTATCCAACGAAATTCGGTGTTCTGGAGAATAGGTTGGTCTGAATAAGACCTAATTTGTTCAGGTTTTATAACGGAAAAGTGATGTTCTGCGCCAAGCAATATATCAATTTTTCCTGGTTTCGCGAAATTTGGATCAGCGAGCCGGATATTTTTTGAGATTTTTAAATCAGCTACTTTTATTTGTTCCGTAGGCTGATCGGCCACAATATGAGGAAGAACAAAGGCTTCAACTCTTGTTTCAAAATCGCTATGTTTTGATTTAATTAAAACACTAACGCGTCCTTTACTTATTCGCGGCTGACCTCCAACTCCCTCAATGCGAAGGTTTGTTGGTTGTAGTTGCAACGATAAACGCTTAACCAGTCTTTCTGAAATCAGATTAATTTGTGATCCCGAATCGAGCAATGCGCGAAAATCTCCTTCTTGATTATTAAGTCCTTGCACTATGATTCTAGCCGTTGCTAACAGTGTGTATTTGTTCTCACAACTGTTTTTCGTAGCAGCAGAAGCGGACGTTTTAGGTTCGGTATTTGGTTTTCCGTTACCTAAATGTAGCAATGTGTTGTGTTTTTTGTTACATTTTATGCATGTATATTTAGACATGCATTGCTTGGTCATGTGGTCTGCCTTAAGACAATTGACGCACAGCCTTTTCGCTGAACCCAGGTCAGCCTTTCAGCAGGAGTTGACTCCTTAAATTTCTCGCATTTGTATATGCTATGCCCTTTTGACAAAACAGGCATGCCAATGAACTTGCTGTTGCTGAAGCACTTGTTTTTTGTTTTTCTTTATGCATTTTTCCGCCGATGGCTTCAAGTGCGAGAAAACGTTGTTCTAGAAACCCAAGGAATTCCTTTATTGTTTGAATTTCCCTGGTATCTAAAATAGTTTGCTCATACAGTGTGTGTGTAAGCCGATCTAGTTTTCTTGTCATATGGAACAGAAGGACTGGATCCCATGTATCTGTTTTTATTCCAATATTTTTCAAGGCTTGCAAGGATTCATTGATATTGTCATGCAGATTTTTTATTGACTGAGAATCATTCGTCACATTAGGGTGATCAAATAATTTTTCAAATATTGCAGTCGAAAGGACCCGCTTATTATTGAAACGTTCTTTAAGCATGATCCAGGCAGTATCATAATTAACTTCTGTTAATTCTAAATGCCTGACTAACCTTTCTGCTTCGCCAGACAGATTAGCTTTAAGATACCACATTTTTTGTATTTTTGGTATCGCTGATTCATGAACCATTTTATTAAAAATGTCATGAAATTGTTGCCATTTTAGATAGCTTCCATCAAATTTTGGAATGGAAACTTTTGGCAACTGTATTGAAGAGATTGTAGAAACCGCTTGATTGGTGGCTACTGAAACGGGGTCTGCATATGGATGGCAGAATTGCAACATTGCTTCTTCCGCGGAGATAAATCGCTCCATACTATAGCCCACTTCTTCAGGTGTTATACATAACTTGTGGATTTCAAAATGAAGACTTTCAATTTGTTTCCATAAATTATCAATTACCGATTTATAGGTAAATTTGTTTTCTGGAGCTATATGTTTCATGGTTCTTGACATAGATTCCAGAACCGCTGCTTGGTGTCTGATCAGCTTTTGTATGTGATCCACCTCTTCTGAAGATGTTTCTTTTGCCGGTAACTGAAGAATTTTTGAGTTAAATTCTTCGATAGCTTGATGAACAATCGTCCGCATTTGATTGTAATATTGTTTTTCAAAATACTCATGCGGATGTGGAGTACCCTTTAATGATTCTAGGATACTATTATTTCCTTGGTCGAATTTTTTCCAATGCTCTTCAATTTGTCGTTTTTTGTCTTCAAAATACGACGCCTTTTCCTTTCTTTTGCTGGAATCCTTTTTGATGTTCCGTAGCAAAATTTGGATTTCTTCGCCAATTTGGCTTTGTATGGCAATCAAATTTTCAACCTCCATTTTGCCTTAACAATTGCCTGACCCGTTGGAAGATAATTGATTTGCTTATATAAGCTGGCTACGCTTCTACTCGCAACCGATTTATGGTCAAAGACAATTAAGGATTTTCGGATTAGAAAAGAAAGCCAACAAATAGTTTAAAACCTTTTTATTTAAAAAGTATTTTTTATTTTATTTAATATGTGTGTTAAACAAATGTTTTTAGTTTTGGATGCAAACGCTTCCAGAAATGTTCAAGAGCCGTCTTGTTGACTACTTGAAGTTGTTGAGTTCTACTTGAAGAACTTCCTTGTTGTTCAATCTCGAACGTTAATCGACGATTATCCTGGGAGTCGCCAAGTTGACTCCAGTAAATCGGATTATATTATTAAAAAACAATTTTAATTTTTATGGATGCTACCGCTTCCAGAATTTTCAAGATTCGCCTTGTTGACTACTTGAATATATTGTTTTCCAGTGAAAAGCCTCCCTGTTGACTGTTTCTATTTTGGAAAATAAATCGACAATTATCCTGGGAGTCGCCTAGTTGACACCAGTAAATTGGGTTATATTGTTTAAACAACAATTTAAATTTTTTGGATGCTACCGCTTCCAGAATTATTCAAGAGTCGCCTTGTTGACTACTTGAATTTATTGTTTTCCAGTTGAAGAGCCGTCTTGTTGACTACTTCAATTTCGGAAAAATAATCGACGATTATACTGGGAGTCGCCTAGTTGACTCCAGAAATCGGATTATATGGATGTTGTAAGTTGGAAGAGTCGCCGGGTTGACTTCTTCAACTTTTATTTCCAATATTGTAGTAACAGATCGCCAAGTTGATAAGTTACTCCTTGAAAATTTCAAGTTTTTCGGGAATATGCTTAGAAATTTATTCGTGGCAAAATTCCCTTTGTTATGAATTTTGCTCAATATCTGAATTATTGAACAAGGGTTTCACAACTTTAACTCTAGAAGATTCGATCGCCAAGTTGATCGAGAATCTGTCTAGCAAAGTATGTGCAGAAATTAGTCGCCAAGTTGACTAGAATTTCATGCAATGGTCGGGGTCACCAAAATGTTTGTAGTTTTATTTTTTATTATTTATAGGAATGGTTGCCCCTAGAACATACTCTAGTGACGATAGGTTGCTAAACCAACACTTAAATTGGTTTAACTCGGAGGGATCATGCGTATGAGGGCCAAAGACACAGCGATGCTCACTCGTAGAACGCAGAGTAGTTGAATACACAAGTATTGCTTGAGTACTGATTTTATTAGGGCAAAAGGTCGGGTTTATATACACGTTTTTCAGAGTCAAGGGGGGCACCATAGCAAAGAAGTGGTATGGGGCTGTTAGTTAAAAATACATTGCATTGCTTATGTTCTAAGATATACAAAGGTACAGAGTCATCATAATTGTCTCCCACACAAGGAGTTAATACGCTAGGGTTAGTAAAAATAGAAAAGGTAGCTTTGGCAGAGCTGGCGCTGTCCGTGAACGTCAAGTGGCTTAGCGACTCAAGTGGTACGCTAACAAGAGTCCCAGATTTAATCAAACAGTTAATCAAAAGGAAACAACAAAGTCCAGAGTTAATAAAACGGTTAGTCCCGAAATTAGTAAGGCAGTCAGTCCCACGGTTAGCGAGATAATTAATAACTATGAAGAAACGGTTAGAGAGATGTTTAGCATAAATTGCCTAGAAACTGAAGAGGCGGATTACATATGCGGCACAAATGATGATCAGGATTTAAATCGTCGTTTAAAGGAGGTTATTGAAAACAATTATAAGACATGAGAAAGGCCAAAGGAACCTTTTATTAAATGCGAAATTAAATTAAATTTAGAAACTTCGAAACCATTTAGTTGTGCTCCAAGACGACTCGCTTATTCAGAGAAAGAAAAATTGCAACTTTTACTAGATGATTATTTAAATAACGGTATTATACAACCCAGCGAATCGGAATACGCTTCACCGATAGTATCAGTCAAAAAAAAAAACCGGAGACATAAGATTGTGCATAGACTTTAGAAAACTTAACAAGGTATTAATTAAAGACAATTATCCCATACCGCTCATCGATGACCTATTAGACAAATTAGTTAACAAAAAAGTTTTTACGAAACTTGATTTAAAAAATGGTTATTTTCATGTTTTTGTTGATAAGGAATCGGTCAAATACACCTCTTTTGTTACACCGTTAGGTCAATTCGAGTTTCTCAGGATGCCAATGGGTCTAAAAACTGCATCAGCAGTATTTCAGAGGTTTGTAAACAAGATTTTTGAAGATCTGATTAGAGACAACAAAGTAATTGTATACATGGACGACATAATGATCGCCAGCTAGGATACCGAGGAACATTTACAAGTTTTAAAAGAAGTGTTTCTCAGACTAGTTCAAAACAAATTAGAATTACGTATGGATAAATGTGAATTCCTTCAGACTAATATTAAATATTTAGGATTTATCATAAACGGTGAGGGTATCAGAGCTGACGACAAGGGGATAGAAGCCATAAAACATTAAAGATGAAAAATTTAAGTTCGGAGAAAAGGAAATTAACTGTTTTTCAATTCTTAAAGATAAGCTAGTGCAAGCACCAGTATTGGCAATTTACAATTACAAAGACGATGTGGAACTGCACTGTGATGCCAGCGCTCTTGGTTTTGGTGCTGTTTGTGTCAAAAGAAAGAAGACGGAAAATTACACCCCATCTTTTATTTCTCTAAACGCACATCCGTTGCAGAATCAAAATATCACAGCTTCGAGCTGGAGACAATGGCCATTATTCACGCATTGCGTAGATTTCGAATATATTTGTATGGAAAACGATTTAAAATTATTACTGATTGTAATTCTTTCACTTTAACGCTTAATAAAATTGAGCTTAACCCTCGAATAGCTAGGTGGGCATTAGAGCTCCAAAATTATGACTACGAGCTGATACATAGAGAAGGTAATAAGATGCAACATGTTGACGCTCTTAGTAGATGCACAAATATTTTAATAGTAGAATCAAATACGTTTGAGGACAATTTAATAATCTGCCAAGCTAAGGATCCAAAAATTCAGGAAATTAAAAAACATCTCGAGAAAAACGAGCATAAATTATTCGAAATGAGAAACGGAATAGTGTATAGGAAATGTATCGATGGCAGACTATTATTTTATGTTCCTACGGATATGGAAGAGCATGTTATGTACAAGTACCATAATGAAATCGGACACATAGGAAGGGACAAAATGTTAGATATCATTTCGAAAACTTATTGGTTTCCTAACGCTAAAGACAAATGTTTAAGTCACATTGAATACTGTTTAAAATGTATTGCATTTTCCCCTAAGACAGGCAAGGAAGGATTTTTACACTGCATTCCAAAAGGCAACAAACCGTTCGAGTTAATACATATCGATCATTTTGGCCCAGTCGATTCAGGTAGATCTAAGAAACATATTTTTGTAGTCATCGACGGTTTCACAAAGTTTGTACGTTTATATGCCACTAAGAACACCAACACAAGGGAAGTCATTACAGCATTAAAGGACTACTTTAGAGCATATAGTAAACCAAACCCAACATCGCTGTATAAAACAAAGCCCAAGCAAGGTGCTTTTTGGGATTGAACAAAGAGGTCAGATAGTGGACGAGTTGAAAGAAAAGTTAGAAGAATTGGAAAATATGCCAGAAGACAGAGATTTAAAGAAAATTAGAAACGAAACCGAAATAAATCAGGAAAAAGCACATGCGTACAACAAGGTACATTATGACAAGACAGCCAAAAAGCCTTCAGAATACAAAATTTGAGACTACGTAATGGTAAAAAATTTCGATAGCACAGCAGGAGTTTCTAGAAAATTAATTCCAAAAAATAAAGGTCCTTACGTAATTTCAAAAATATTAAGAAATGACAGATTCTTATTAAAAGACGTAGAAGGATTTCAAGTATCCCGTAACCCGTACCAAGGTGTCTGGAGCGTTAAAAATATTAAGCACTGGTTAAATAAGAAAAAGGGAAAAAGTAAATAAATAAATAGCAGAACATAAATATTAAGAAATGATTTTGTAAATAATTGTATATATTTGTAAAAACTATTCATATTTTGTAACTAGAATAAGTAAATTTTTTTTTGTAATTTAAAACATTATGTAAAAATTTTGATACCAAAGTTAACAGTGATCAGGGGATCATCCAGTCACTACGGCCGAGTTGTAGCAGTATACATACATGCAAGGCCCACTGTACCATATACATTTAGATAATTACGCATTAAGCCTTCTGTATAGCAATAAGATAGATTCTCCGTTAGATTTAAGCATTATACTGTCATCCCTTTCTAGCACGTACACTTAGCATTTAAGGATAAAATGTATGCCTAGCAGACTGACACAGATAAAATGAATGGAAGCATGAGGAAAGATCGAGACGCGGCATTCGGTGGCTAGCGTTTGGAAAGAGCAGTTGACAAAAGATTAATAAAGACATTTACATTAATATATATTTAAAGCATTGGCGTGATTTATCCTTTTACACTATGTCTTGCATAAGCCTTTCAGAGTATTATGTTCTGACTATAATATACTTTATCCTGTAATATCAAATCTTGACTCTCTGCCGCTTCTAAAACGATTAATACTTGCTTCATTGGCACAAGGTTGATCTAACTATTACTTTTCCCGAATCTTTACCTTTATTTTCCTATCTCGCGTCTATCTTATCGCGGATCATGCCGTACAATACACGGCTGCGCCCCTCTGTCGGTTGGGCGGGTAAGTGGGCCGTGGGACACCGCGGGAAAAAAAAAATTCAATTGCAACATTCAAAACATTTGCGCCGTGTTAGAATACACCGACAGGAAGCTAGTCGACACCCAAAGGCTTTTGGCAATGGCGATTGGAAAGCTATCAGAGCAATATATCGGAGATTGGGGCACATTTTATTTTAAAAGAGGAAAATGTACGTGCCTCATTTTTCACATTTCAAAATTTAGCCGATTGGTCGCAAAAATAATTTGATTTAATAAACGATATTGCCTTTTTTAAAAAAATTACTGTAATCAATAATCAAGCGACAGCCACTGTACCGGAACAATTGAAAAAAACTACAACGAGCTCTACAAAGGGTAAGCACAAGACGATGTGTCCCATTTGCAGCGAGGAAAGACATGCTCTTACTAAAGGCAACATATTTTTAAGATCAGACGTAAAAAAAAGTTGGGACATGGCCAACCGACACAAAGTGTGTTATTGCTGTTTGAAGTACCATAAAAGACATTTTTAGATGTAGGCAGCACATCAACAATTATGGATATGAGTTTGGCACGAGAAGTCGGAATAGTTGGACAGGAGGCATATTTTGATACGAATCAGATGCCAAATCAGCTATTAGTGCGATATGTGGTAATAAATACCACCTAGAAGATGTATGGCTGATCAATGATTTAACGCTTTGTAACGACCTGATTCTTTATTTTCTGCTCGCTACGTAGCTCAGAGAGGTTGTGAGTTCATTTCACCAAATTTATATTGAGTGACCGCCCATGACCAAAGGATAACGCCAGAAATGATTAGGTTGGTGCTGGTTTATTATTTCTCTAAAATATAGCCTTATTGCTCTTATTCTTCTGCGTTGCTCCTGGCTCGCTGCTGCGCTGCTCCTGACGTGGTGCTGCGTCGCTTCTGGCCTACCGCTGCGTCGCTCCTGGCCTGCTACTGCGCTGCTTCAGCTTGCTGCTTCGGGTGACTGAGATCGGGACGGCTCCACCAAAACCCTGGATGTTATGCGAGCTTCCCTACCGGGGCCGGCAAGGTGTATCGCCTAGCAGGAGAACCGAAGTTACGCCTTATCGCCTAGCCACCTTTATCGCCTGGCTTCCTGAGTTCAGCCTGGACTTTGTCGGCAAGGTGTATCGCCTAGCAGGTAGAACAAAGTTCTCCCTTATCGCCTAGCCACCTTTATCGCCTGACACCGCGCAAGGACTCCCTAAGTTTGATTTTACCACGACCTAGCACCGTTGGATCTCAGCGTTGTAGTCTCAGCCTTGTAGACTTGTCGTCGTTCGGCGTCTTGACTTTGCGATCTTGATCCTTGGGCACTTCGGTTTCGATTTGTACTTATTCCGCGTTCACGCACTCGCTCTGATTCTCGCACTCGTACTGTCCCCAGCTGCGCTTGCACCGTCCTTTTTATAGGCGCTGTAGGTGCCGTTATTTCCCTCGGGTCCGAAGTCCGCCAATTTACCGTATGACCCCGTTGCCCTTGCCATATGAGGGCCAAGGTCCGAATGTTTCCCGTTTGACCTGGATGCCCTTCATTTCTCCGGCTTTCTCGCCTCCTCCGCTGTTGCTACAGCTCCTTGAAAGATTATTTCCCCAGACTGTTCTCTGCTCCCCAGACAGTTCCCCGTTTCCCAGACTGTTCCCAGTTCCCCAGACAGTTCCCAGTTCCCAGACAGTTCTCAGTTCCCAGACAGTTCCCTGCGTGGAATTCGAATTTTCCGCCCAGACATTTCCCCAAACTAAAAGTCACCATTTCGTTTTCCCTCGGTGCGGCAACTCCCTTGAATCCCACCACGATCGCGTTTCTCGATTGTGGGTTCCAGTGTTGCCATCGTCGTTGCCTCTTCGTTGTCTTAAGTTGCCATTTGAATTTTCGAACATAGAAATAACCAATTTGTAAACCCATCGATCGCAACTATCGATCGACCGCCTATCTCGGCACCCCCGTCCCTATTGCCTATGTCCGGCAACCCATTATTCCCAAATGTAAATAAACAAACCAACTTTTCGGTTTAAAACTTTTAAAAGCTTTTTATTGGGCCCTCAGGACCCTCACCACCACGCTTGTCACTCGGATGTGGTAGCGGACTCCATCTACCACTAGCAGCTTGTCCCAGTGGCTGCTCGGAGCCCTCTTCACCTGCTTGCTAGCGACCACCTTCCCTTGGCCATCTCCTCCCAGCGGCTGCTGTCCGCCGACTGCTGGCGACTCATACACGCCCTTGCTGGAGAGGACTGTGGCTCCGGGTATGAAGATAGCCGGGCGAATTTCGGCGGCCGTGCGGCTGGCTCTCCTGGCAGCGGCCACACCCAGGGCCCCTTCTCCAGATCCTCCGATTCTACGCCGAGCCGTTTTGTTGGCCGCGGCGATGGCGTTACCACCCACGGCGGCAGTGGAGGCGGTGGAGTTTCCGCTCCGCGGTGTCGACGGCGGTGGCGGTGGCGGTGCTTGCGGCGGCGGCGGCGGTGGCCACGACTGCGGTGGTGACGGCGGTGGCGGTGCTTGCGGCGGCGGCTGCTCCCGAGGGCCCGGCTGTGCCCATATTGCCGCCTCTTCGGCCTCGGCCTCATCCAGCCGCTTCTGCCACTCTCTGGCTGCGGCGTCTGCCCGTGATACCGCCCGATGCGCGAATACTTTTCGCACCACGTCCGCCCGGGCTGCGAATATCCGCCTCACCTCCTCCGGGCGGCCCGATGGCGCTGCGTCGCCCAAGCGGATCCGCCCGAATCCGGCTGCGGCCCTCCGGATCCTCCGGAATGCCATCCGGGCCTTCGCCGCCCGACGTGGCTCGTCCTCCTCATCCGAGGAGACCTCCGGAATCACCGTCTCCGTCCCGGTGTCCTCCTCCTCTTCCTCCGACGAGGTCAGATCGATGGTTGGCACCTCGGCCTCCTCCTCCTCCTCCAGCTCCACGTCGGTGATCCGACCTTCGTCCTCCGTTTCTGGGTTCGGAGACGGGCGACCAGATGGGACGCCAGCAGCTGGAGGGCGGAACCTGAGTCTTGCCTCCATCTTGCCGCTGGCTGTTGCCCAGTGCTGCCTCCCCGCCCCTCACCCCTCACGGACTTACTGTTGCTGCTGACTGCGTTCATGTTGGCGACCTGATTTAAATAGGCCCGTCTTGTACGCTAGCGCGCTGACGACTCTCCCTTGCTACGGGGCTCCAACGACTCCTCTCTTTGGTGTGCGTTACCCGGTAACGGTATCCGCATCCTAAGACCCTCCCTCTCCCTCTCCCGCTCTCGCGCTCCTATTGCATCTGTGTGCGTTCGATACTGCGTATCGTCCTCTCCCTTTCTTTGGATTTACAATGCGCCCCCGCTAAGTCCGACTTTGATCCCCGGTTCTGGCCACCAATGCATTGTTGTTTTAATTGGCTAATGTGGGCGGTTTTTTTTTTGCCAGTATTTTCATGTCGCAAATTGCATATCACCGGCAAATTAAAATTCATTATTTTAAAAGGCCCGTCATCATTGGGGCCAATTTTGCGGCGAATCCTTCTGCACCCTTGGACAGATGGTGTTCCTTAGCCCAGACTGTGTCACCGATGTCCATGGGCGTCTACGTAGATTGTAGTGGCGTGCCTGATCCTGCGCTTCCTTTTCCATATTTCGCCTCACCAGCTCAAAGATTTATTTGTGTCGATTGTTCCTTCGTCGTACAGTGCGCTGGGTTACCTGGGCTCTCTTCCTTGCGTAATAAAGGCGGACGAATATCCCGTGGATTCAGCTACGCTCGTATTCACGGCCAACTGCAGTTCCGGCCACTTTTCGTCCCAAGTCCTTTGGTCTGCCCGGTGAACTAGGCGATCATCGTATTCACCGTCCTGTTGGCTCTCTCCGTCGGGTTTTCTTGGGTCGTGTATGGGGCCGTGAACTGGTGTCGGACGCCTAATTCTGTTTGACTAGATCCTTCATGGTGATCCCATGTACGGCCACGTTGGATGTTCCCTTTATTCCTTCGAGATCGACTTTTAGAAATCTCTACATATGGTGTTCCGCAAATCTTTTTGGTGTTTCAACTATTTCCACTGACAGTTTCTCCTCCAGCCATCCTCCTCGTCTATTCTTTGCCGGTGTTGACGCGCTGTGTCCTGCGCACTCGACTTCGGCCCCGATTCTGGTGAGGGAATTCCATCCCAACACCAGTGCGTCGATCAGTCCTGGTAAAATCGGCAGCTCCATTGAAATTGTTTTCGTGCCCAGTCCAATTTTGGTCTCCAGCTGTGATCTTATTTCCCCGCAGCGACAGTCTGCCATCCGTACTTGCCTTCTCGTGGGTCCGACCCTTCCTGCCGCCTGCAGCCTGTCCGCTAGCTCTTCGCTGATGAAACTCGCCGTGGCGCCGATATCCACCGTGGCCTTAATTTTACTTTCACCTATGAGCACCGTGGCGGACAGTTGCATTTCTTCCGCCTGCAGGTCGCCCATTAATTTCGAGAGGCAACACCTTGCGATCCCTGGACGCCCCTCGGAGGCTGGGGTCGCTGGGCGTTTCCCGACCCGGAACAGCACTGAACCGTCCGAACTCCTATTCTTCCGCATAGCCAGCAGAACGTAAGCCGTTGGTTTTGGCGTTCCTTCGCCCAGTGGTCTGGACCCCCGCATCTGCGGCAGGCTTGGGTAGGATTTGCTACGTATCCGCCGCGATTGTTTGCTGGTTCGTGGCCGCGCAGCGTACTTCGTGGTTGTGCGTCCGGGTCCTCCTGGCACCGCCTGCACCGCCTGCACACCGCACCCTGGTCTGATCTTGGCCTTGGTACTGGGTGGGTCTGCCCTTGCTGCTTGCAGGGATTGTTTTCCAGCTCGAATTTCTCCCGTTGCTGGTCGAGCTCCCCAAACTCGTCTGCCAGCGCCATCAAGGTATCCAAATTTCGACATTCATATGGGCGAACGAACATTATGAGTGCCGGAGTGCTGTTATCTTTTATCCTCTCTAGCGTTTCTTTGGTCGACATATTAAGTGGCCGCATCAGCGTCTGCATGTCCACCATAAAATCATTGAAGCTTTCCCCGTAGGCTGGCTTCCTCTGTCTGACCTGGTCCGCCAGCTTCGCCATGTATCCTCGGGGAAGAAAGTAATTTTGAAAGCTGTAAATGAAGTCTCCCCAGGTCTCCCAGTGCCGATTGTTGGCGATAAACCACTTCAAGGCTCTGCCTTGTAGCAGCTCCATCATTGCTCGTGGGATCTGGTTTATGTCGAGACCGTAAGTCACGATTGTCCACTCTACTTGCTCCAAAAATTCCAGCGGCTTGTCGTTTCCGTCGTAGCGGAAATTCCACTCCCGGACCTGCTTGGTCACCTTCGAATAGTCCTGCGTGTGCGTCCTGGAACTCTCCTTTCTTTCCCGGCTATTCTCCCGCTACCGGCTTGCGTGGCTTGCGATGCTCGACACATCCAAGCTCGCTATTAGGACCTCGGCACTTGCGGTTGTGAGCTTGAATTTTGGCGTGGGCATTTTCCGGAATTTCTTTTCCAGGCCCGTTACCAAATCGGCGATGTCCGGCTCCTCTGCAGTCTGGTCGACGAAGTCTCCCAGCGTCTTCCTCATCGACTCGCCCTCCAGTTCTACGTTCTCAAAAAGCTCGCCTCACAAAATATTGTATTTTTTTAGCAGAATCGGCCGGGCAAAGGAAATATCAGCATGCACCATAAATCAAATCATTTTAGATGGCAGGTCTAAATTTACTCAAATGCTGATTCGAAAACTTCATCTTGATGCTCAACATGTTGGTATGCAAGTGGTGGTTCACAATTTTAGATGCTAAATCGATTCATCAAAAAGATAATTAACGATTGTGTCTAGTGCAAACGTAAAAGGCAAAAACAGAAACTCCAAAAATGGGATAGCTTCCGCAGGAACGATTTTTAACTCATGAAAAACCATTCACAGCAACAGGCGGGGATTACTTTGGCCCGTTTTGCGTAAAAGCAAACAGTGGAACCCGCGCAATTGAAAATTTTCGCAAACGATACGGAGTTATTTACTATATTTTTGGAAGCAGAATACTTAGTAAATAGTCGACATACTGGAGTCAGATGATGCCCATGACGAAATCAGATTATGCCCAAACGATATCTGTATACCTCAAAGTTGTGTCCTTCATAGCCCAGGAGAATTCTCAAGCGTTGGATGGGAAAAACGTGCCTGGAGAGTATCCTAGTCAATTCATTCTGGAAGCCCTTTATCAAGGAATATCTTCCAACTCTAATACATCGGTCTAAATGAATTCAAGACGTAAACAACATACAAGTGGGAGATATTGTCGTAATGAAAGATAATACCCCTCGCGGTGAATGGCCCCTTGGTTGTGTCATGAAGGTGTTCCCTGGAGGAGATGGAGTTGTACGTGTGGTCGAAATGAAGACAACGAGGAATACATACAGACGTTCAGTAAACCGTCTTTGTAAGATCGGAGTCAATCGCAACGACAGTGAGGATCGTGCTGGGAATGGGAGTCCGCACTATGGGCCGCTATATGTCATTGCTGAATGTTATAATTTCAATTTAAGTTTCATTATTTTATATTTGTATGAAGACCTCTGTCAAAAGAATATCAGATTAATTTAAAAATGTATTTCGAACCCAAAAAGAAGTTGGTCACTCTAAGAAAAAAGCGAAGCCAAGCCGATGACAGAAATTACAAGAAATAAATAAGAAACGAAAAAATCGTGAAGCTTTATCCGAACTGCAACAAACTCTAATAAGTCCTTAATAAGTCCTTCCAATAAAGACTGATACTCCAGATCGGTTTGCCTAATGAAAGCCATAATATTGACTTTAATACTATGGCAACTGGGGCAGGTCCAATTCAGGTTAGAATTAGATTTAGTCCGGTCTGCAATTAGGCCGGCATTGTGCCCAAGGTCGGCACATTTAGGTTGAGCAATGTTGTCACACAGCCAGCAAACAATTGGGGGATGTCGAGAGGTGATTTTACCATTTAAAAGGCAAGGCTTGATGCAGCAGGCAGACACACAGAGGATTGTTAAATTGTTATGTTGTTGTCTGATAAATACGCAGAAGAACCACGTAGATGTAGAAAGAGCAGCTTGCAGTTGGGTCGCTGATAAGCTTTACGCGTATGTATTACGCGTATAATTTAAAAATGCGAAATACGTATAGTCCGGGAGTTTTCTGGGGTCAGCGGGCCAATATGTGGGGCTGCCAGGGGAGACATAGTCGAATTTGTTGCTCAAGTTTATAATTGCTTTATACAGTTGCTTTTTACACGAGTCTTGATCCTCTGTGTTTGTGCTTGGCGTTGTATTCTCCTCCTGCTATAAAGCGATCTTCGAGTGAATTGTAGAAGTCCAAGAATTGCTCTTCAGTTATTGTAAAACGCGCTGGGCAATAGACAGCGGCTATAGTGATACTGCCGTTGCCTGCTTGTAGTTTTATAGATGTAGCCTGCAAATAATTTGTTGCAAGCCTCTGGTGAGAGTGGTGCTTAATGCGTTCCCTGATTAAGATTCCAGTTCCTCTGTGAGCCTTACCGTCCGGATGATCTGTGCAGTATGAACCTCTTATTTGGAAGTTTCATTTACTTGTGAGATGCGTTTCTACCATCAGCATTACATCTATTTGGTTTTTATTGCTTATTGACTTATTTCAAGTTTGTGCCGTGAAACGTCATTGGTATTCCACATGGATATTCGAAGACAAGACATCAATTATTTAGATTGTTGGGATGTGAACAAATTTATTACAATTTTTTGATTTTGCATAAGGTTTGTCATTGCTGTTTTCATGAAGGACATAAATTCTCTGTTGTAAAGTCAGCATCATGGTTTCCATGCTGTTTGGTATTTGTCTTATTGCTTGCTGAGATGTTTATATATTTTACTCAGACCATTGAGCTTGTGGGAACCCCGTCTGATTGGTAAGTCTTGATTTTAGGGCGCTGGTGTATGAAACTCCCCCATTCGTGTTGAGGGGTCCAAATGAAGATCTGGCTGCTTTCGAAAAGAACACATTAGATGTGGTTTGGGATTGCACGTACGCATTTCGTGCATTCTGGGAGCGTACGTCCTTTTCTTGTTGAAACTGACTCTTCAGCTCTTTGAGTCTTCATTACTTGCAGGGCAAGGTTCGGAGTTGTGGAAGCCACCACAAGCTACGCGGACTGTACGAAGCCGCAGTTGTTTCTGGTGTGTTTATACTCTTGGCAGTTTGTGCATTGCAGTGGTTCTTCAACAGTAATCCTTCTATGCCACAGGAATTGCAGTTTGTAGATCGGGTGCACTTCATTTTTCTTCAAGGCTCTGCTTTCTGGCTCCAGTTCGGCCTTAAAGAGTTGTTGCGGCTTTTTTATTTTTATTGATAATATTAATAATATTTTGGTTGAAAAATCCTTTTTCTTTCAGTGCCCCTTTTATCTCATTGGTGGATACGTCGGGCTCTATGCCCTTTAGCACTACTTGCAAGCCCTTGCTACTCTTGAGCTGGTACGTGTAGTAGGGTTTCCTATCCTCGTCTAGGTAATTGGTTACAGCTCAGAATTGTTCTTCAGTCTTTCTTGAAGCTTTGTTTTATGAATATTCCCTTTAACAAGAGGAGTAACGTAAAAGTTTACATACCCAACCAGCACAACAATTACCTTTACTAGGGCATTTGAGTTCTGTTCCCTTATGTAAATTGGTGGGGGCTTTGGTTTCTTTTGAACAGCCTGTCCAGCTTCGGATTGATTATTGTCAATTTCCGACAATAGGGCGAATCTGTTCGTTGCCTTTATTAGGGCAATTTTGTTTTGGTTTATTTCCAACCATTTTATTTGTCGGGCTTAGCATCCGTTTGATTTGGATGTAACGATCCATGTCAGTCTGTATAGCCGGACCCACTTGTTGTTGTTTGATATAGCCGATATTGGCACTCGTACTTACAATTGGCTTTGTTGTTGTATTCGGCGCTGCAGAAGTTGCAAACGTATTCGAAATCGCGTTGTTGGTAACAGCAGTTGTCAATTTGCTCGATAGCTTAGGGATGGATGCTTCTACTAACTACTCCCTGTGGAAAACAACTAACTTCTTTAGTAAGTGGAGAGGCTGATTCTAAACAGAATACTGAGTGTTGAGGTTGTCACCCGTGCGATTTCCAAGTTTCAGTTTTTTTCCCGCAGACAGCATGGCACGCCAGAACAACTACATAAAGTTGTCAACTTTGCGCTGGAGGCCTTGGAGGAGAAAGAGTACGCGGTGGCTGCTTTCCTGGATATCCAGACAGAGTGTGGCATCCCGTACTTCTTAACAAAGCCAAGAAATTGCTAACATCACAGCTCCGAAAACGGCTACCACAGAGGATAACGTGACAAAAGTCCACGATCTCGTATTGGCAGACCGCCGATTGAAGATACGCGAGATAGCTGCGACAGTACGCATTTCAAAAGACCTGCATGAAATTTTGGGCATGAGAAAGCTGTCGGCACGATGTGTGCCGCGTTTGCTCACTCCGGACAACAAACGCAACCGTGAGACCACTTCAGTGGTTGACTTTGTTTAAGCGCAATCCAAAGAAGTTTCTGCGTCGTTCCGTAACCGTTGACGAAACATGGATCCACTGGTACACACCAGAGCCAAGGAACAGTCGAAACAGTGTACTGCACCCGGCGAACCTGCTCCGAAGTAGGCGAAGATTCTCCCATCGGCCGGAAAGGTGATGGCCACCGTTTTATGGGATTCAGAAGGTGTGATCTACATCGACTACCTGGAGAAGGGCAAAACGGTCACAGGGCTGTACTACGCCGAATAATTGGGCCGATTCGCTGCCGAATTGCAGAAAATACGACCCCATTTGGCGAAGAAAAAAGTGCTCTTCCATCATGACAGCCCATGTATCATGTGTATCGAGCTAAAGGAGATTATTTTGAGAAATAAAATGCCACTTGTTAAACGTTTTCGTATTTCTTTTGGAGGCCGATATTCTTGTGCCATATTTTCGTAGATCCTATAGAGTTCTTCCTCTTTTATCCCTAAAGTTTAACTCTCGGGGTGGCAACGCCAACCGATATTTAGCTAAGACACATTTGATACTATATAAGCAAGGAGCTAAGATATTAGTAGTGGTAGGCGATCACACAGCAACCGGAACAAGGCGGACGTGCGATCGGCACACGGCTTAGTGGGGCTTCAAAACCCCAAGCGTGCTACTCAAACTTTCCCGCAAGACAGGCCATCATCGGCTTTCTCATCGCGAGTGTTCCGCCTGTTTAATTTGGCCAAGTGCTACGATTTTGACCGCGGGTGCTATTAAAGAGGTTAGTACAACTAGGTTCTCATACGCTTAGAGCGGTGTAGCGGACTCGGGTGAGGACAATTTCAATAAAGTGTTACGATTGTGTAACCACATCTCCCGGTCGTGTGTTTTCATATTTGTAGTCTGAAAGAAAACTTAACCTAACTGAACTGGCGAGGGGCGGCTTTTCCAGCGGGTTGATTGTAAATCCAGGGAAATGAGATGAAATGATGACGACCGAAATGGTTTCACTTCACTTCAATTAGAATTAACTTTAAGCTACGGGGTGGAGGTTTTAAGAGCCGCTTTGAAAGCGGAGTGGAGACACTTAACAGTGCGAGAGAGCGAGATGCGAAGATCTGGAAAAAACTGTTCTTTTGACTGTTAGGACTCCAGGGCCGGTTTACACGAAACGAGAAGCGCTGCTTTGGCGCGAATATTCTTCCCCCCCCCTGCGGGAGAGTTCCTTGAAGCAGGACATCTGGACTGACGGCAGGCTCCCGACACGATCCATCCAAACGCCGTGCTCTGAACGATGGGCAGCCCATCTTAAAGATTTAGAAACCCGGGCTGGATCATTTTCGGGTACACGTCGGATCCCAACACCAGGGAGATGGTGGCCGGACGATGGAACTGGTCATCGGCTAATAGGACGTCATTGAATTTGTCCCGAACATCATCGCTCAGCGCACGAATCGGTGTTCGGATCCGGAGACCGTTGTCGATCTTCAGGACCATGTCAATGGTCCGGACGGGATGGTCGTTGATCTCGTTCGTCTCCACCATTCGTGGTCGACAGCCCAAAAACTTCTGCCATTGAGCTGTCGATACTGCTCACGGGGGTACACGGGTCGATGAGCGCGCCCGTCTCAGACGCTTCTCTGAACTTAGCCTCAGGAATCGGTTGCATTTCCGTAGCGGATGTATACCCTGGTAGACTCGGCAGCGGTAGGATTTTATACCTCGAGAACATCGGCTGACAAGGGTCTGCGAAGTGCGCGGGCGAGGACGAGGAGCCATTCTGAGCCTTTACTTGGAAGAGAAAGCAAAACAACAAACAAATCAGAAAGGGAGTCGCTTTAGTGATGTTTACGGGGTGGGCAGCGGGAACAGAAGGCAGTATTGTGGAGATTTAGAGGTTGCCTTAGCCTCCATAGGAAGGAGAAATACTTTGTGGACCGAACGTAGGATGGTTCCACGAGAAGTAAGAATATCTACGACGCGTACTCTAGTATCAGCTTCTGGGATAGCAGCTACGATTCTGCCGAGCCGCCAGTCATTTGATGGCAAGATATCGTCCTTGATGACTACCATATCGTCGAATTCCAGATTTCTGGATGGCCTTAGCCACTTGTTGTTTCCATCGCGAACTAAATTGTTGGCTTTGAGATGTTGCCATCGATTTATAATCGACTTGGCTTCTTCTTTGATTTCAGGCTCCGCCGTGGAAAGCAACGGACACCCGATCAGAAAATGGCCTGGCGTCAGTGCCAGCAAGTTCGTCGGGTCCTCTGACATTGGAGAAAGCGGTCTAGAAATAAGGCAGGCTTCAATCTTGGCAAGAAGCGTGGAAAGCTCTTCGAAGGTATACTTGCGAGCGGACGTGGATTTGTAAAACATAGTTTTAAAACTCTTTACTCCTGCCTTCCACAGGTCTCCCATAAGAAGAGCTCCTGGGGGTTTTTTAACGACACACGAGTCCCTGATGGCTATACGCATCAGTCACCGACTCGACCGGAGGCACCAACAACCTGAGGACAACCTCGTCTAGCTACAAAACGCGCAAACGCTGCTAGAAACTTATCAGTTGTAAGGTCGGAGGTGGGTTCCAAATGGATGGCCTTCGTAGAAAAACACACGAACACACAAAAACATATCCCTTAGTGATGAGACATGCTCTCCCTGTGTAGTTTTTAACTTCAAAGGGGCCGCTGTAATCGACGCCGGTGTAAGTAAATGGCCTGGAAAAAGTGGCTCGATCAGTCGGAAAATCGCCCATCAATTGGGCTTGCAGTCTTTTTTTTATAAATGGTGCACACCTTGCATGAATTCACCACGCCCTTTACCAGATTCTTGACTTTAGGAATCCAATATTTGGATCGCATCAAGCGCACTATCAATTGGTTGCCGCCATGAATTGGACAAGAAGACGAGATAGCCGACAGCTGTACGGGAGTTTTACAGGATGGCGCTCGTCATACTGCAGGACCTTGAGGCAGTTAAGCGACCACATGCTCTTAAGAGGCCATGTTGGTCTATAAATGGAAATAAATTAGCAATTTGGCTTGATGCGTATATGAAACTTTTACTTCGCAACAATCAAAGCTCGAGCCCGTACTCTTCATGCTGGGCAAGTATTATGTAGGTTTTCTCAGCTTCCCGGATTTCCCGATTATTGAGCTGCCTATCCGGACTTACCGGAGTCTTACGACAGCGATTTAGGAACCTTTGGACGTAAGCTATTAATGGTAAAGCCTTGTCTAGTCTAGAGAAACGTTCAAGGAAATCATCAGCGGGGAGGTTTACGAAATGAACCTTCACCGCGGGCTGCTCTAACTCAGTGACTGGGTGTGGATCCGGGTGCTATCGCCCAACTCTTGCAGGGACACGCCGCGACTAGCTAGGTCGGCAGAATTGTGCGCTGATCACACAGATAATCAATTCTCAATCTTTGTAGCTTGAGCTATTTTGGTTACGCGGTTGGCTACGAATGTGGTCCAGAAGCAGACTGGTTTTTTTAACCATGGCAGGACAATGGTGGAATCTGTCCAGCAGAAAATCTCAGAGCTGTCTGACGGCATATTTGGAAGGATGGTGGATGCCATATCTGACAGCAATAGGGCACCACATAGCTCAAGTCGGGGGAGGGATACAGTTTTCACAGGGGCAACTCGGGTCTTTGCCGTAAGCAGATTAGTCAATATCTTCTGACCGAATTCAACCCTGACATACAGCGCAGCCACATAGGCCTTTTGGGAAGCGTCACAGAAACCGTGAAGCTCGATTTTTACCTGGGGCTGGTATCCGACCCATCTCGGAATACGGATTTGATCGAGATCGGAATTACTTTGCAGGAACTCTTGCCATCTATGGCTCATTTCGTCGGGAAGGTTGTCATCCCAGCCTAACTCTTGCAGCCAGATCTATTGCATAAAAATTTTGGCCCGGACGATGAACGGGGTAAGCCATCCAGCGGGATCAAATACCTTTGCGATCTAGGAGAGAACTTCTCTTTTCGTATAGGAGGACTTGACGGATATTTCTGGGGGCACGAAGTAGAACTCATCGGTGGTTGCTCTTCAGCGAATGCCGAGAGTTTTGGATGTGCTTTCGGCATCAATATTCAGGAACTCAGCATGGAATGTCCTTTAAAACCCCTTTGGTTGGAAGTCCTCTTTCTAATCGGAAATCCGGCAGAATTCAAAGCGGTTACTAACTCCTGGATGGTAAGTTGAGCTTCTTGTTGAAAATTCGATCCTGCTAAAACGTCATCAACATACATGAAGTTGCGGATTATGTGACTGGCTTTTGGAAACTGCTGATCTACGTCATCAGCCAGCTGTTGCAGCACTCGGATGGCGAGATAGGGCGCGAAATTGACACCGAATGTTACAGTTTTCAGCTCGTAATCTCGAATGTTACCTTCCTTGTTTCGGAATAGAATCCTTTTAAAAGGCGTGTGCTTTGGATCGACCCAGATATGCCTATACATTTTCGTGATGTCCGCACTAAAAACATACTCGAAATAGCGCCACTTTAAAATCTGAATCGTTAAGTCAGATTGGAGGACTGGACCGGCATGAAGCACATAGTTCAAGCTAGTCCCATTTGCTGAAGGGCTGCAAGCGTTGAATGCCACCCGCAGTTTTGTGGTGGTGCTTTCGGGTTTTATTACCGCATGATGTGGGGGGTAGTAGTTTGGAGAATTGTGAGTGGCCTAAATCCAGACGGAATCGGACTCTTTTACCATTTTTGATGGTAGATTTTCCACCTCCCAAAACTTAGTAAGAAGTTTGTCTAAGGACGCCTTATTTGCCCTTGTAACTTGAGTCGTAAAGGCTGAGAGTCGGTTGCTTGTGTACATGGACACTGGACCAGTGAGCACCCACCCGAAGATGGTCTCTTGCCTAAAAAGAGATCTGCAGATGTTGGTCTTCGGGCCGCTCAGCAGCACGGATAGAAGGATATCAGCAGGATATACTGCAGGCCCGGCTTAGTAGGAGAACAAATGGCGAAATGGCAAAGCCGTGTTGACTGTGCCGAAACTGTCTGATTTAAACCAGACACTTGAGCTTGAATGGGGCGGAACGGCAGATTGACCAACTTGAGAAGACGCTCCGTAATAAACGTCGCTTCAGATCCCGAGTCCATCAGAGCGCGTGCTCGGAAGTGGGTACCGAGGTGGCAGATATCAATCATTGTCGTGCCCTAGAGAACTGCCTTTGAGCCTGAAGCAAATCAGACTTGTACGTTTGAATGTTCATCGGGAATATCTGAGCCTTCCGCCGGAGGATCGGGTCTAGGTCTCGCATTTCCAGAGGAACTTGGATTGCTGGAAAAAGGGTTGCCTCGATGCAAAAGCGTGTGATGTCTCCCTCGGCATACGAACAATCCCGGAGCGATGGCCTCTCGCGAAGCAATTCAAGCATAACTGCATTTTTTTTATATAGCTTTCCCGCGACTCGATTGCCATCTGAATGAAGCGAGGGCACAACCGCACTGGATGACTCTCCTTAGAGCACAAATCGCAGAGTGAAGCTTTTTCGTGACCTGGGGATTTTTGGAAGTTGACGGACCACCAAGACTCTGATTCATATCCTCAATGACTTCTAAGGTTCTATACCTATCGCTAAGGAACGCGTTCATCTCATCCCATGTAGGAATATCGGACTTTTATGTAAGGACTTTGATTGTTCCCACAAGGAAAGGGTCAACCTGGGCAACTTACTGGAGCACAGGTATACTAGCAAGCAATCCCAATTTTCTGTTGATATTTTGAAATGGGCTAATGCTGTCAGGCACCCTTGGATGGTGCTCTGAAGCTCTTTTATGGAGTGGCTAGTTCCGGCATTAACGGAACTCAAGTTAAATAGGAGCTTGAGCTGGCTGTCCACTAAAAGTCTTTTGTTTTCGAAACGGTCTCGAAGCGCCTCCCAAGCGGAAGCGAGCAGGGTCTTGACAACAATTGCCTTTACCTCAACGGTCGTTTTCGCGTTGAGATGGAATAACTTCTCGACCGGCGTCAGCCGTGTGTTGTTGACGTGACGTGTTGACGGCAGTGAAAAGGTCTCTGAATGTTGGCCATTTGAGATAGTCTCCCTCGAATACTTCTCTATCACATGGAGGCAACCGGCAAATGTACGCGGACTGATTGTCGGTGCTCGACATCGGTTGCTGTGAACTGGCTCGGTCAATTAACTCGCTGAGCTGAACCTCCAGCTCTTCGTACACCGAATAGCAATATTCATAATTGCGGTGCAGAGTTGTCAAAATATATCCTCCGCCCCTTCAGTCCTAATACTGGACTGTCTAAACACGCTTCGAATTATTTCTCGGCATTGTCCCATAGCGAGCGGACTTGCTCCTTACGGACTTTGCTGGTGTGGACAGACGGAGGTTTCGGCCCTGGAGTTTCAATCGTCGCTCTGAAATGGCTCATACGGTCGGACACCGTGATGAACCGCGCGAGGGATGCAATTGCAATTTCGTTGCTCATTTTTGCCTCAGAACGAGTTACTAGCGACTTTATGGACTTGGTCAGGATTTGTGACCTAACTTTAGGCGTGAACGGACTCAGAGACAATCGTTTCTGATTGCTCGTAGGAACAGACAACTTCTTGTCGCCTTCTTGGGTGGATAATGAAGTTTCGCTCTTTATCTTCGTTACTGATTTTGGGGCTAGTGGGCTTGAGGTGCGCGAGCGAGGAGATGCGGATAGCGATCGCGTTTTATTTGCAGACGGAACTGATAACTTTGTTTTGTCTTCTGCCATTCCAAAAATCAGATTAACTGGGCAAAACTGTCTGACTTTGTAAAAATTGGACGCGCCCGGAAAAGTCTGTCCTGGAAATGTGGTCACGCTGTTGCGGATCATCGGGTTGGATTCGAAAAGAAAAGGAACTACGAAATCGATAACTTCCGGAAGATACAGGTGCGGCCCCAAAAATTTCGAAAATCCTAATAGCAGAATGTCAACAATGTCAATGTGTAGTGGAGCGACTCGACAGAAATCGTATGGAATTAATTTGATTTTGTTAAAAAAAAAAACCAAAACAAATTAATATATCGCCCTGGCTACTTAATTTGCAAGCGGTACGCTTGTGTTTCCTATTAGCTCCGGTCTACATTTGGAATACGTGGAGAAGGAACACTAGTACAAATTTAAAAGTTTTCGGAACTACTATTTTTATGTGCGAGGAAAATAACGATGATTTGGAAAAATATTCTGGAAGATATTTGCAGTTGGTTGCTCTGCTGCGAAAATGAGCGGTAGGAATCGGAAAATATATATATATTTCTTTCGCAAAGAACGCATTAGGTGTGGTTTGGGATTGCACGTACGCATTTCGTGCATTCTGGGAGCGTACGTGTTTTTTTTGTTGAAACTGACTCTTCAGTTCTTTGAGTCTTCATTGCTTGCAGGGCAAGGTTCGGAGTTGTGGAAGCCACCACAAGCTACGCAGTAATCCTTCTATGCCACAGGAATTGCAGTTTGTAGATCGGGTGCACTTCATTTTTCTTCAAGGCTCCGCTTTCTGGCTCCAGTTCGGCCTTAAAGAGTTGTTGCGGCTTTTTTATTTTTATTGATAATATTAATAATATTTTGGTTGAAAAATCCTTTTTCTTTCAGTGCCCCTTTTATCTCATTGGTGGATACGTCGGGCTCTATGCCCTTTAGCACTACTTGCAAGCCCTTGCTACTCTTGAGCTGTTACGTGTAGTAGAGTTTCCTATCCTCGTCTAGGTAATTGGTTACAGCTTAGAATTTTTCTTCAGTTTTTCTTGAAGCTTTGTTTCATGAATATTCCCTTTAACAAGAGGAGTAACGTAAAAGTTTACATACCCAACCAGCACAACAATTACCTTTACTAGGGCATTTGAGTTCTGTTCCCTTATGTAAATTGGTGGGGGCTTTGGTTTCTTTTGAACAGCCTGTCCAGCTTCGGATTGATTATTGTCAATTTCCGACAATAGGGCGAATCTGTTCGTTGCCTTTATTAGGGCAATTTTGTTTTGGTTTATTTCCAACCATTTTATTTGTCGGGCTTAGCATCCGTTTGATTTGGATGTAACGATCCATGTCAGTCTGTATAGCCGGACCCACTTGTTGTTGTTTGATATTGCCGATATTGACACTCGTACTTACAATTGGCTTTGTAGTTGTATTCGGCGCTGCAGAAGTTGCAAACGTAACGGCAGTGGTTGCAGTGCTGGTGGTTGGTGAGCTGTGAGCTGTGCTCTCTCACTGTCAATAGACAGTAGAGCTGAGTTGCTCTTTGAAAAAGTTCTTTCTACTTCTGTATCAAGGGTTGAGAAATAAGATATATAACTGTTTCTCTGGTCTAAGGAGCTTCTAGTTGCACTAGTTTTATACATAGCACTAATTATTATTTTCTGTTTTTAGCAATAAGATTGCCTTTATTACACTACTTCAGTATTTTTAGTTATTTGTTTTTCACTTTTAAGCAGTTTTTTTCTGTAACTCGGGCAATACACGTCTGCACTCTCCGAGTGTCAAATAATAAAAAAAAAACAAAAAAAAAATGCAAATTGGCAACTTGCTCGATAGCTTAGGGATGGATGCTTCTACTAACTACTCCCTGTGGAAAACAACTAACTTCTTTAGTAAATGGAGAGGCTGATTCTAAACAGAATACTGAGTGTTGAGGTTGTCACCCGTGCGATTTCCAAGTTTCAGTTTTTTTCCCGCAGACAGCATGGCACGCCATAACAACTACATAGAGTTGTCAACTTTGCGCTGGAGGCCTTGGAGGAGAAAGAGTACGTGGTGGCTGCTTTCCTGGATATCCAGACAGAGTGTGGCATCCCGTACTTCTTAACAAAGCCAAGAAATTGCTAACATCACAGCTTTTCTTGGTAATAAGGAGCTTCTTAAAAGGAAGCTCTTTTCATGTGCCGATCGATGGATATAAGTCGTCGGCCAAGCATATAGAAGCGGGTGTTCTACAAGGTAGTGTGTCGTAGGTTGCAACCAGCGTATCCCTTCGTGCAAGTGCTGTGATTTACGAGTGGGCATGTCGGCAGAGAATAGTGTATGCCGACATGCCCACTCGTAAATCACAGCACTTGCACGAAGGGATACGCTGGTTGCAACCTACGTCGATACCGCGATGCTCACCAGAAACAGCTCCATAGATCTGGCAAAAATAGGTCTCCAAGAATATATAGATGCATTTCGGGAATAGGATAGGATTTGGAACGTGTGCATCAATGCAGATAAATGCGCAAACTTGACCTTCGCAAATCGGGCGCTAAACTGCCCGAGTGTGACGCTTAATGGTGACGATGGCGACCGTCAAAAATTGGTTAAACGAGTTTCAACGTGGTCGCACGTCGGTTTTTGAAGATCCACGCCTAGGTGCTCCGAAAACGGCTACCACGGAGGATAACGTGACAAAAGTCCACGATCTCGGATAGGCAGACCGCCGATTGAAGATTCGCGAGATATCTGAGACAGTACGCATTTCAAAATACCTGCATGAAATTTTGGGCATGAGAAAGCTGTCGGTACGATATGTGCCGCGTTTGCTCACTCCGGACAACAAACGCAACCGTGAGACCACTTCAGTGGTTGACTTTGTTTAAGCGCGATCCGAAGAAGTTTCTGCGTCGTTCCGTAACCGTTGACGAAACATGGATCCACTGGTACACACCAGAGCCAAGCAACAGTCGAAACAGTGTACTGCACCCGGCGAACCTGCTCCGAAGTAGGCGAAGATTCTCCCATCGGCCGGAAAGGTGATGGCCAGAAGGTGTGATCTACATCGACTACCTGGAGAAGGGCAAAACGGTCACAGGGCTGTACTACGCCGAATAATTGGGCCGATTCGCTGCCGAATTGCAGAAAATACGACCCCATTTGGCGAAGAAAGAAGTGCTCTTCCATCATGACAGCCCATGTATCATGTGTATCTAGCTAAAGGAGATTATTTTGAGAAATAAAATGCCACTTGTTAAACGTTTTCGTATTTCTTTTGGAGGCCGATATTCTTGTGCCATATTTTCGTAGATCCTATAGAGTTCCTCCTCTTTTATCCTTAAATGTCTCGTTCACTTCCTGGATCTGGGTTCGGGTCTCGTCCTCTAGTCGCTCGAAGTAACGTGGGGCCAAAAAGAAACTTAAGAATTCGGCTACGTAGCCGTCTGTAAGCGAGTCGTGCGGAACCATGGTGCTGTGACGAACCCGCTTGGGAGGTTCTACTTAAGTTAAGTTTAACTCCCGGGGTGGCATCGCCAACCGATATTTAGCTAAGACACATTTGATACTATATAAGCAAGGAGCTAAGATATTAGTAGTGGTAGGCGATCACACAGCAACCGGAACAAGGCGGACGTGCGTTCTCTCTTGTTTTGTGCTAAGTAAGATAAAATTAATGCTTTTAAGCTTGGCAAAGAGTCGGTAGTAGAAATAATGTGGTATAGTCTATTATAGTCGTTACCCAGTACTCTAAACGGTTCATGCATATCAAAATTAGATCTACAAATATTTAATGTAAGAGGAACATAGTTCCTGGTAATTCTATTAGGCACGGAGAAGCTTATTCGACCCAGTAACTCGGGACTCTCCACATCCCCATGAATAAGTTTATAGATAAAAGTTGTGCCAAGCATCGTTCTACGGTTTACTAAGGATGGTAGATTAATTAGGAGAAGTCTTAGTAGACTACTCTAGTGAGTAGGATGGTAAAATAAGGCATGCATTCCAATTAAGGCCCCGTAGAGCAAATAATAAAAAGTTCTTTTGCACAGACTCTATCCGGTCTATATGTACACCATTCTGAGGAATCCAAACTGCTGAACAGTACTCAAGGATTGGACGGACTAGTAAAATGAACAGAGTCTTTGTGACATAGGGATCATCGAATTCCTTTGACCACTTTTTAATAAATCCAAGTACTCCCCTGGCTTTATTCTACATGTTCACCATACTGAGGACTCCAAACTGCTAAACAGTACTCAAGGATTGGACGGACTAGTGAAATGAACAGAGTCTTTGTGACATAGGGATCATCGAATTCCTTTGACCACCTTTTAATAAATCCAAGTACTTCCCTGGCTTTATTCCCCATAGAAGTAATATGGTCTCAAAACTTAAAAAACTTTTAAAATTAAACTTAAACTTAGGGTCAAGGAGGACGCCAAGGTCATCATCGTGCGTAATTCTAGACAACGCGCAACCACCCAAAGTATACATTGCGTATTGTGGGTTCACCCGAAAAAATGTCATTACTGTGCCCTTAGCGCTATTTAAATCCAAAAGATTTTCACAACACCATGTTTGAAAAGCATTTAGGTGAGATTGTAAGTCTGAACTGCTAGAAATTTCGTTATATTGCGGGAATAACTTAACGTCATCTGCGTACATAAGGACACGCGACTTTGTCAAGACTAGAGGGAGATCGTTTATAAATAAAGTAAAAAGAAGTAGGCCAAGGTGGCTTCCTTGTGGGACCCCTGAAGTAACTCGGATCAAATCGGAGATCGAGGTTTTAAAGAGGACTCGTTGAGTCCTACCACTTAGATAACTTGAGATCCATGTTAGCAGATCACATGGAAACCCTAATAAGTCTAGCCTTAAATCAAGAAGCGAGTGATTTACTGAATCAAACGCTTTACTAAAATCAGTGTAAACTACGTCAGTCTGCATGTTCTTTCTAAAGCCATTTATTACAAAAGACGTTAGCACCAAGAGGTTTGTCATCGTAGATCTTCGCCTTATAAATCCATGTTGACATGGAGATATAATCGATCTACAAAGATGTTGCAAATGGGGTGTAATAGTATTTTCGAAAAGCTTTGGGATGGCGGATAATTTGGATATGCCTCTGTAATTACTTGTATTGCATTTATTTCCTTTCTTATGAAGGGGAATGACAAATGACTCCTTCCAAATAAGTGGGAAATGAGATGTTTTTAAAGACAAGGTAAACAATTTGTACAGAGGTCTACACAGAGTTTCAGCACAGTATTTAAGCACGCAGCATGGAACTCCGTCCGGGCCCGGTAAATAGACTGGCTTAACTTTGTGGAGATCCAAAAGAAGCGAGCTTTCGCTTAATCTCGGACAAAAAATCAAGTTCGACTTGGGTATGGCATTTGAATAAGACGGATTTGGACGGGATGAAACAGAATATGTTGTCTGGAAAAACTGGGCAAATAGATCGGCAATTTCCTGATCAGAGTTTGCCGTAGAGTTTTCAAATGATAGCGATGAAGGGTAACAGGCTGATTTACGCTTAGTGTTAACAAAATTATACAACTGTTTTGGATCTTGTGAAAATTGGACCCTACAACGAGTCAAATAGCTTTTATAAAGCCGGGCGTTAAGCACGATAAAATTTGGCCGAGCCTTTAGGTACCGAGAGAAGGCAGATTGTGAACCGCACATTTTAAATTTATTGAAAAGTCTGGACATTATATTTTTTAGGTATGACAACTCTTTATTAAACCACGGAGGTTTATTTGAAATTGACGGATAGTATAACGGAACACACAGATAAAAGAAGGAATTCAATGCCACGTCAGTGCATGAATTCGGACCAGTCATAGCCGGAAATAAAAGTATTTAAAAGATGAAAGTTTGCCTTACGAATGCAGCGGATTCGTTTAACCGACTTTTCGGATTTTTTGTTCAGCTCTGTTCTTACGTCTAAAGTCAGCTCTAGAGTTGGATGATAAGGATCCTCTGGTTGTGTAAGTGGTCCCGTTCTTGATAGGCAAACGCCTTCTGAATTTGAAACAAAACACAAGTCCAGTAAACGTCCTAAGGAGTTCTTAACATGGTTCACTTGGGATAGCGCAATGTCAAGCAAGCCGTCAATAAAGTCAAGCTGCGCTAAAGAAAGTAAAATGTTATAGTATTCGTCAGGGGACATTGTCGCACTAGGTATATTAAAATTACCCAATACTATTAACTGATCTTGATTTCACAGTTTTTTGGAATTTGACTGAATATAGGAAAGGTGATTTGCGAAAATAGGGAACTAAGATGATGGTGGGATATATGAACAAGTAATATATACAAAACTACTGGAAAACGATAATTTTATACCTAGGAATTCGATGTCATAAAATTCTTCGAAAGTTAGTAATTCAGACCAAAAGATGGAGCCGACAGCAATCAGGACTCCACCTCCCCGTCTGGACTGACGATCAAGCCTATAAATTGTGTACTTACCCGGGAGAATTTCGGAGCTAAGAATATCCGTCTTTAACCAGGTCTCTGTACATACCATAATATTATATGGGAAAGAAAAACTATCCGAATACAATTTAGTCAGCTTACTTAATAAGCCTCTTGTGTTCTAATAGCAAAGAAGAAAAGATGAGGCTAGTTTTTTGGGACAGAAGAGGATGTGGAGGGCGCTGGGGATGGTTCTTTACTGGTATTTTCCATTTCCCCTGAACTATTCTTTTTTCTGTTAGCTTCGTACTCTTTTACAAAAAAGCACAAGGAATACCAATCTTAAATGATGATACTTTCCTACCATAAGAAAATTTAAATAGTTCGACCTTCAAATCATTGACTTGGATTTTGTTACGGATATAAGCCGTAATATCCAGTGATGATGGGGCACCCGAACACAAGTAACCGTTTTTGGTACAACACATGCAGCCCTTTTTGGTACTACCGAATTTGTATCTGTACTACCAGTATCGGCCGGTAATCCGAACGTTAAGTCTACATGATGTGTTGGGGCCACTACTTTATTTTGATCGGACAGAGCGGAAGTACATAGCGGAGCCACATCGATTCCGGCAACTTCGGATACCGAATCACTTTTTGCCCCGAATCTTAGTACCTTATTTTTACGGCAGTTCCGGATTAAATCCGTAACACTGATTTTCGTGAGCCGCCTAATAGTTATTGCCTGGCTCACATATACAATGCATTCATCGCAGTAGTAGCGTAGGCCACTCCTCTTATCGATGGCATCACGAACCAGGCCAGAATAGCCAAGACACTTTGCGTGATAAATTTTATCACATGTATGGCAGGGAATACTTTGCAGTCCAGCCGAGATAACTTTCTTACAATTTTTTAATGAAGAGAAAGCCATTTTCGCTGACCACGGACCACTGTGCACTATAGCGGACAAAAATTCGAAAGCGCTCAAGAATTTTTTAATGAGAGATCAATCAGAGCGGCAGAGCGGGAGCGAAATACCGAATAACTTTGATGTTTGGCACCACAAAACGAAATAGAAACGAAAAGAGAGAGAGAGAGCGGGATTATTAACCGATTAACTCCGGTATAAACACCTCAGAGAGATATTATCGTTGGAGTGCGTGCCGTTCCAACAGCGCTCAACGACGAAGAGAAAGACTGAAAAGAGGGGCAATAGAAAACAATAACAACAAACCAGCACCGAATTAAATTCTGATGAAAATTGTTACTAAACACAAGTTAATCACGATGCACTCGCGAAGCGAACGGAAAGTTGTTAGAAAACACTTAAAGGTATAGAAACGTTAAAGAGTTTTAGGTAAACCTCGGTGGTTTCAATGAGAAAAATGAAAATTCGGAGCGCAAAACAAAAACACGACCGTTCTCTGTGAAGACGCACAACTGGGCATTGTTCCTGCAAAGTTATTCCGATCTCGATCAAATCCGTATTCCGAGATGGGTCGGATACCAGCCCCAGGTAAAAATCGAGCTTCACGGTTTCTGTGACGCTTCCCAAAAGGCCTATGTGGCTGCGCTGTATGTCAGGGTTGAATTCGGTCAGAAGATATTGACTAATCTGCTTACGGCAAAGACCCGGGTTGCCCCTGTGAAAACTGTATCCCTCCCCCGACTTGAGCTATGTAGTGCCCTATTGCTGTCAGATATGGCATCCACCATCCTTCCAAATATGCCGTCAGACAGCTCTGAGATTTTCTGCTGGACAGATTCCACCATTGTCCTGCCATGGTTAAAAAAACCAGCCTGCTTCTGGACCACATTCGTAGCCAACCGCGTAACCAAAATAGCTCAAGCTACAAAGATTGAGAATTGATTATCTGTGTGATCAGCACACAATTCTGCCGACCTAGCTAGTCGCGGCGTATCCCTGCAAGAGTTGGGCGATAGCACCCGGATCCACACCCAGTCACTGAGTTAGAGCAGCCCGCGGTGAAGGTTCATTTCGTAAACCTCGTTTCTCTAGACTAGACAAGGCTTTACCATTAATAGCTTACGTCCAAAGGTTCCTAAATCGCTGTCGTAAGACTCCGGTAAGTCCGGATAGGCAGCTCAATAATTGGGAAATCCGGGAAGCTGAGAAAACCTACATAATACTTGCCCAGCATGAAGAGTACGGGCTCGAGCTTTGATTGTTGCGAAGTAAAAGTTCCATATACGCATCAAGCCAAATTGCTAATTTATTTCCATTTATAGACCAACATGGCCTCTTAAGAGCATGTGGTCGCTTAACTGCCTCCAAGGTCCTGCAGTATGACGAGCGCCATCCTGTAAAACTCCCGTACAGCTGTCGGCTATCTCGTCTTCTTGTCCAATTCACGCACCAGATTACGCTTCATGGCGGCAACCAATTGATAGTGCGCTTGATACGATCCAAATATTGGATTCCTAAAGTCAAGAATCTGGTAAAGGGCGTGGTGAATTCATGCAAGGTGTGCACCATTTATAAAAAAAAGACTGCAAGCCCAATTGATGGGCGATTTTCCGACTGATCGAGCCACTTTTTCCAGGCCATTTACTTACACCGGCGTCGATTACAGCGGCCCCTTTGAAGTTAAAAACTACACAGGGAGAGCATGTCTCATCACTAAGGGATATGTTTTTGTGTGTTCGTGTGTTTTTCAACGAAGGCCATCCATTTGGAACCCACCTCCGACCTTACAACTGATAACTTTCTAGCAGCGTTTGCGCGTTTTGTAGCTAGACGAGGTTGTCCTCAGGTTGTTGGTGCCTCCGGTCGAGTCGGTGACTGATGCGTATAGCCATCAGGGACTCGTGTGTCGTTAAAAAACCCCCAGGAGCTCTTCTTATGGGAGACCTGTGGAAGGCAGGAGTAAAGAGTTTTAAAACTATGTTTTAGAAATCCACGTCCGCTCCCAAATATACCTTCGAAGAGCTTTCCACGCTTCTTGCCAAGATTGAAGCCTGCCTTATTTCTAGACCGCTTTCTCCAATGTCAGAGGACCCGACGGACTTGCTGGCACTGACGCCAGGCCATTTTCTGATCGGGGGTCCGTTGCTTTCGATTATAAATCGATGGCAACATCTCAAGGCCCAGCATCAACAATTTAGTTCGCGATGGAAACAACAAGTGGCTAAGGCCGCCCAGAAATCTGCAAGACGACGATATGGTAGTCATCAAGGACCATTGACATGGTCCTGAAGATCGACAACAGTCTGCGGATCCGAACACCAATTCGTGCGCTGAGCAATGATGTTCGGGCCAAATTCAATGACGTCCTATTAGCCGATGACCAGTTCCATCGTCCGGCCACCATCTCCCTGGTGTTGGGATCCGACGTGAACCCGAAAGTGATCCAACCCGGGTTTCTAAATCTTTAAGATGGGCTGCCCATCGTTCAGAGCACGGCGTTTGGATGTCAGTCCAGATGTCCTGCTTCAAGGAACTCTCTCTTCTCGTTTCGTGTAAACCGGCCCTGGAATCCTAACAGTCGAGAGAACAGTTTTTTTTCAGATCTTTGCATCTCGCTCTCTCGCACTGTTAAGTGTCTCCATTCCGCTTTCAAAGCGGCTCTTGAAACCTCCTCCCCGTAGCTTTAAGTTAATTCTAGTTTACAAGTGTAGAAGTGAGGTCGAATAAATTGTGAATTTATAACGTGAAGTGAAACCATTTCGGTCGTCATCATTTCATCTCATTTCCCTGGATTTACAATCAACCCGCTGGAAAAGCCGCCCCTCGCCAGTTCAGTTAGGTTAAGTTTTCTTTCAGACTACAAATATGAAAACACACGACCGGGAGATGTGGTTACACAATCGTAACACTGTAACGACCCTGTTTTGGGAGGCGGTATAGCTCGCCGTGGTCAGGGTTCGAGACAGATATTTCTATTTCCTCTATAGATCGGTTTACCTCCCTTTCCCCAAGAATGACACAGAGGGATAGAACTATAAAGTAGGCGTGTATTTCGTAGTAATTGTACAAAAGTAGTGTTTTGTCGGGTGATGACGTATACGTGAGTTGAGACTGCTTGCTTCGTTGGTTCAGCGCTCCGGAAGGGCCGAGTGGTGAACTACTTGCGGTCGGGATGTGATGCTACAGGAGCGTGTGTGAGGAACTGCTTGCCGTCGTGGGTCCGATGTTCCGGAAACGAGTGTGATGAACTGCTTGCTGTCGTAGATCTGGGAGCGTGTGTGGAGATCTGCTTGCCGTCGTAGATCCGTTGCTCCGGAAGCGAGTGTGATGAACTGCTTCGCGGTGTGTCCGTGACGCTATAGAAGCGTGTGAGATGAACTGCTTCGCGGTGTGTCCGTGACGCTATAGAAGCGTGTGAGACGAACTGCTTCGCGGTGTGTCCGTGACGCTATAGAAGCGTGTGAGAGGGACTGCTTCGCGGTGTGTCCGTGACGCTATAGAAGCGTGTGAGATCGAGTCGGCGCTGCGGGGTGGGCCGAGTGATCGTGTTGACGTCGTAGATGGGCCGAGTGGTCGCGTTGACGCGGCGGATGGTCGGGTTGTCGCGTTGGCGCTGCGGGCGGCCGAGTGACCGTGTTGGCGCTGCGGGCGGCCGAGTGACCGTGTTGGCGCTGCGGGTGGCCGGGTTATCGCGTTGGCGCTGCGGGCGGCCGAGTGAGAACTGCTTTGTCGTGCGTATGTCGTGTACGTCGTGTACGTCGGGTTTGTAGTGTTCTGGGTCGTTGGGAACGATCTACTTGGATTTCTAGTGGGATTCGGGAATGTAGGGCATCGTTAGTTTCGGCTGCCGGGCATCGTTAGTTTTCTTTCGACCTGCCGTTTCTACATCCGTTTCGTTTCTGGGTCGGAAGCCGGAAACGTGACGTCTGGGGGAACTCACTGAGGTGGGCCTGTATTACGTAAACCGGGCCGCCTCAGTGATCACGACTGGGTCTGGGCTGATTTCAGGGAAACCACACCGGGACGCCAGTGATCCTCACCAGGTCGTAGAGCCGATTTAAAACCGCACTCTTACGGATCCTCCACCAATACCAAGACTATCTACCAGAACACTTACCCGGATATTTCTCCTTGTTGCTGATGTTTCCTCGAAGATCGTCGGAACGCAAGTGACTCATCTGGGGTCTTGCCTCTGCTTATATAGGCCCCGTTGAGTGTGCCCAGAGCGGTCGATGTTGAGAATACCGCTATCGATAACTCGTTATCGGTTCCTCAATATAGCGATGGTACTAGGTTATCGAAGTATCGTAAGGGTTAGTGTGGCCAGACCTGGTAGTTGTTTATCAATATGTTAGTGTGACCAACGTATCTGTTTGGGCGCGCGGTTTGAACGTGTGCGCTTTTTGGCGCGTATTTTGAATGTGGTGCGGCGTAGTGAGAATAAAGAAGATAGATGTGTTTTTGGAATGTTCTTTTTTTATTATTTGTGACGTCGGGTCGTCACACCCCCCCCCGCTTAAGACACTGGCGTCTCGTTGGTGTTGGTGTGTACGTGTCCGTCTCTGCCGATGCGGATGCGGGTTGTGTGGTTGTCCGAGACCACCAGTGTTGTCTTGCGGTTTCCGCTCCGCCAGGTTGCCTTCAGACGCACGACCGCTTCCTCCACGCGTTTCAGGTGCTCCTCGCGGCCCCGTGGTTTTGGCTCCCATTCCTCCTCGCTTTCCTCCGATAAGTTGATCGGCTTCACTCCGGGAAAGTCTAGAGCCGAGAGCCGCCGCGGGGTTACCCATTTTGTTTGCGGACGCTGATGATCTGCCAGTTGGTGCCTTTTTGTGCCGGTCGTTGTCCTGGGCATGGGGGGTCGTTCTTCGTTGTCCGTTGCTTGCCGTGTCGTTTCCTTTGTCGTTGATGTTGCCAATGTTTGCCGTGTTGATGTAATGGTCCTATTCGTGGTCGTAGGGGTCGCCAGCGTGTTCCGTGTCGTTGCCGTGGTTGTATTCGTGGTCGTGGGGGTTGCCAGCGTGTTCCGTGTCGTTGGGGTGGGTGTTGTTCCGTGTGGGTTCCGATGTGGGGCTTGTCTGCCCATCGGGGCAGCCCTGGTTGGCTTCCGGCAACCAGCTGGACCTGCCACGTCCACGGCTCCGAGTATAACTACTCGTCGCCGCTGCTGGTTGATCCTTTGCAGGTTCTCCCTGTATTTTCCCAGCGAGTTTTGAAATTTTTGTTCATTCTGAAACACGACGAATGGTTTTTTTCTTAGTTGGTTTTTGTGGAGTTGTGCGTGCTTGTTAGTTGAGGGTTTCTACATGGGGTTTCAGTTCGTTTACGTAGGTTCTGTGCGTCTTTCCGGTCACCGTGTGTTTTATTGTTGCAATAACCGCGGATATGAAACCTGTAACTTTGAATGGGCCTTCGTATTTCGGAGCTAACTTTGCCGCGAATCCAGTTGCTGCTTTTGACAATGGGTGCTGTCTTTCCCATACTAAGTCTCCTATTTTGGGTCTCCAGTCCCTTTTCCGGAGGTTGTATGATCTAGCTTGGTCCTGTGCCGCTTTTCCCATGTTTAGGTGTGCAAGTTTCCTCGTTTCCATGATACGCTCCCATCGTGCATGTATTGTCTCCTCCACAATTCCCGATCCTTGTGTGTTTTCGGCAAACAGGCTTCCTGGTAATCTAATTTCCCGTCCGTAGAGCAGATATGCTGGGCTATATTCAGTTGACTCTGATCTGCTACTGTTGATTGCCAACGATATTTCAGGTAGCCAGTCGTCCCATCTTGTGTGCTCTGTTCCCGAGAATTGTGCGATCATTGTTTTAATCGTCCGGTTGGCCCTTTCTGCCGGGTTTTCTTGAGGGGTGTATGGGGCTGTCAGCTGGTGAGCAATTCCCCATTTCTGTAGCTGTGCCTTGAACTTGTTGCTAGTGAATTGCACCCCATTGTCCGAGATTATTTTTTTTGGTGTTCCGAACCGGGATATGACCTGTTCCCTTAGTACCTTTAGTACGATATCTGTCGTTGCTTTCCGGACGGCTGCAATTTCTACCCATTTAGTGAACTTGTCGAACATCACTAGCAACATGTTGTTACCGTGGCTGGATCTCGGTAGTGGGCCCACGAAATCTATGCATAGGGTTTCCCAGGGTACTTTTGCTATTTCTGACAACATTTTCCCTGCTGCTTGTTGCTGAGATGTTTTGTAGCGTTGGCACGTTTCGCAGCTTCTCACATGCTGCTGTATATCTCTGTGCATTCCTTGCCAGTAGTATTGTGCCATTATCCGGTGTTTTGTTTTTCTCACCCCTAGGTGGCCTGCTGTTGCTTCGCTATGGTTTTCTCGAAGTACTCGCTCTCGTTGTTTTTTAGCCACGCATAGTTTCCATGGCTGTGTGTCCTCGTCTGCAGCCCATGACGGTATATGCCTATATAGCCTTCCGTTAATTATCGCGTAATCTGGCCATGATTCGGGGTTTTTTTCTAAGTCTATAACTTTCCGTTTAATCCAGACGTCTTCTTCGATTTCGGCTCCGTGGGCTTCTTCTTCTGGCATTCTGGACAATGCGTCCGCCACGACATTGAGCTTTCCTCTGCGATAGCGAATCTCGAACGAGTATGGCTGCATTGCCAACGCCCATCTGGCGATCCGTCCTGATGGGCTCTCTATCGAGTTAAGCCACTTTAGCGCCTGATGGTCCGTGATGACTATGAAGTGGTAACCTTCCAAGTACATCCTCATCTTCTGGATGCCCCAGTGGATTGCCAGGCATTCCTTTTCGGTTGCTGAGTAGTTCTGTTCCGTCTTTGTGAGTTTCCGACTGGCGTACGATATCACGTGCTCGCCGTCTTCGTCTTCTTGAGTAAGGACCGCTCCTAGTCCGCAGTTGCTGGCGTCTGTCTGGAGTAGAAAAGTTTTCCCAAAATCTGGGCAGGCCAGAACTGGTGCTTCCGTTAGTGCCTTTTTTAGGTGTTGCGTTGCCTGTTCTGCCTCCTCGCTCCATTTGAACTTCGTGTCTTTCTTCACTAAGTTATATAGTGGTTGTGCCAGTTCCGTGAAGTTTGGGACGAATCTTCTGTACCATGAAGCTACCCCCAGAAAGCTGTGTACTTGCTTCGTTGTCTGTGGGCTTGGCATGTCTAGGATCGCGGCTATTTTTCCCGGGTCCGTGTGTATCCCCCTTGCGCTAACCACATGGCCTAGGTACTTCAGCTCTTCCTTGAAGAAGTGACATTTCTCTGCGTTTATCTTCAAATTTGCTTTGCGTAGTCGGCTCATTACTTCCTGTAGTTTTCCCATGTGTTCCCTTTTGGTACGCCCGATGACCACTATATCGTCCAGGTATGCGAATGCAAAGGGTTCCATCTCTGGTCCTATGACTGAGTCCAGAGCTCTTTGAAACGTGGCTGGTGCTGTGTGTAGTCCGAAGGGCATTACCTTCCACTGATACAGCCCGCGCCCAGGTACGGTGAACGCGGTGAACTGTTTGCTTCCTTTATCCATCGGTATTTGCCAGTAGCCACTTTTTAAGTCTAGTGTACTTATATATTTGGCCTCTCGTAGTTGGTTGAGTATGTGGTCCATACGGGGTACTGGGTATGCGTCACGTTCTGAGTGCTCGTTCAGCTGCCTGTAGTCTATGCAAAGTCTCCATTCTTTGTTTTTCTTCTCTACTAGTACTACTGGTGAGCTGTAAGCGGAATGCGAGGGTTCGATGAGATCCTGAGCCAGAAGCTCGTCCACTTGTTTGTTTATTATTTCTTGCATGGCTGGGTTTCGAGGATAGTACCTTTGTTTGATTGGGCGATCGTGCTTCATGAATATCCTATGCGTGGCAATATGGCTGACTCCCTTGACTTGACTCATCATTTCCAACTCTTTTCAAGGGTTTCTTGTACCTCTGCTTCCGTTAGATCGCCTGTCGCTAGTGATCCTATGCCGTGACTTTTTTTTTTCCTCCTGTTTTTGTTTCTTTGGTCCCCGTTCATCTTTGCTGTGAGTCCTCCGCATTGTAGTGTCGCGTTGCATTGTTCCAAGAAGTCTATCCCCAGCAGAAGGTCGCCGATTACCTCTTCGAGGATTAGCAGCGTTGTTGTGTTTGTTTTGTTTCCGAGTTGTATTGGAACTTCTAGTGCCTCTGTGACCGTTCTGTTTGTTCCGTCTGCTAGCCTAATGGCTTCGGTTACTTGTTTTTTTCTCCCATGTCTGGCTATTCTGCTGGCTAGTTTCCTGGCGATGAAACTTCTTGTAGCTCCTGTGTCTATGGCCCCGCGAACTCTTGCGTTGCCTATATTTACTTGTGCAAGTAGTCGTCGGCCGTTGAAGTTTATTGATGTTGCGGGTGTGGTGTTTGCCCTGGGCACCCGCTGTGATCCCCCGGGCCTCTGGCGTTTCCCGACGTTTCGTTCCGGCGACAGCAATGGATCGTTCGTATTCCATCCTGTCCGCATATCCAGCAGAATATTCTTGGCGTATTGTTGCACTGCTGTCCTCTGTGTCCCTCTTCTTTGCACCTTGAACATCTATTATTCATATTGAATGATCGAGTTATTCCTCTGCTCAGTGCTTGTGGAGGTTCCTGTGGTCTCCATTGGTTTCTCGTTTGTCTCCCGGAATCTCCCGGTTGCTGCCGTTGTGTCCAGTGGCTTTCCGAAGTGTGTTGTGGTGCGCGTTCCTGTGGTTGGAGGGCCTCGAATTCCTCTGCCAACTGTAAGTATTCCGCTAGGGTTCGGCATTCCCCTCGTTTGGCGTATTTTTTTGAACTCCACTCGACTGTTTCGGTAGACCCACTCTAGTTTCTTTTCCTCCGTGAGAGTGGTAAATCTCATGATTTTACGAAGTTCCCGTGCGTAGTCCTTTGCTGGCTCGTTTGAACCCTGGTGCCTGCGTGTTATGTTTTCCATCGCTTTCTCTTCGGAGTCCGCCGGTCTGTAGTATCCCAGGAATTCTGTCTTGAAGCTTTTCCATGATGGCATTGGAATTGGGTGGGTATGCCACCAGTCCAAGGCACAGTCTCTGAGCAAGATCACCATAGCTCCTGCTGCTTGGTCGAGCTCTATCCCATAGGCCCTTGCCAGCTCTTCCGTTCTACAGATGAATTCTGTCGGGTCGCCCGTGCCATCATAAAATTCTCCCCAGCTACGTATTACTCCCATTGTGGCCACTTTGTCAGTCTTCCTGGGTTCGGGTATCGACTTTCCGCTGCTTGTCGCTTGTGTGTCTGGTATTTGTAGCAAGTTTGGGGTTTTCTCGCTGATGTGTTGCTCCGTGTTGGATGTCCCCTTAGCCCCTTTCGGTTGATTCCCTGATCCGTCGGGTGTTGGTGATGGGGTCCTTGCGTGTTTTTGTGCCAGTCCTAGGAGGCGTATGATGGTTTTTTTCGCTGTGGTCACCGTTCTTTATGAACTCCGACATTTGTTTTCGCATGTCTTCGCACAGTGTTTCTGGCTCGATGTCAAATTCCATTAGATAGGTTTCCAGTTGTGTTTTATTACAATTGGAGATCCAGCTTCTAGTTAGCTTGTCTGCCATTTTATCTGTGATTTGTTGAGGAAGAGGGTAAACGATCTTTGTGGTGTTTGAGGTTTCTGTCTATTTGTCTTCAATCTGTTCGGGCGCCACTGTAACGACCCTGTTTTGGGAGGCGGTATAGCTCGCCGTGGTCAGGGTTCGAGACAGATATTTCTATTTCCTCTATAGATCGGTTTACCTCCCTTTCCCCAAGAATGACACAGAGGGATAGAACTATAAAGTAGGCGTGTATTTCGTAGTAATTGTACAAAAGTAGTGTTTTGTCGGGTGATGACGTATACGTGAGTTGAGACTGCTTGCTTCGTTGGTTCAGCGCTCCGGAAGGGCCGAGTGGTGAACTACTTGCGGTCGGGATGTGATGCTACAGGAGCGTGTGTGAGGAACTGCTTGCCGTCGTGGGTCCGATGTTCCGGAAACGAGTGTGATGAACTGCTTGCTGTCGTAGATCTGGGAGCGTGTGTGGAGATCTGCTTGCCGTCGTAGATCCGTTGCTCCGGAAGCGAGTGTGATGAACTGCTTCGCGGTGTGTCCGTGACGCTATAGAAGCGTGTGAGATGAACTGCTTCGCGGTGTGTCCGTGACGCTATAGAAGCGTGTGAGACGAACTGCTTCGCGGTGTGTCCGTGACGCTATAGAAGCGTGTGAGAGGGACTGCTTCGCGGTGTGTCCGTGACGCTATAGAAGCGTGTGAGATCGAGTCGGCGCTGCGGGGTGGGCCGAGTGATCGTGTTGACGTCGTAGATGGGCCGAGTGGTCGCGTTGACGCGGCGGATGGTCGGGTTGTCGCGTTGGCGCTGCGGGCGGCCGAGTGACCGTGTTGGCGCTGCGGGCGGCCGAGTGACCGTGTTGGCGCTGCGGGTGGCCGGGTTATCGCGTTGGCGCTGCGGGCGGCCGAGTGACCGTGTTGGCGCTGCGGGCGGCCGAGTGACCGTGTTGGCGCTGCGGGTGGCCGGGTTATCGCGTTGGCGCTGCGGGCGGCCGAGTGAGAACTGCTTTGTCGTGCGTATGTCGTGTACGTCGTGTACGTCGGGTTTGTAGTGTTCTGGGTCGTTGGGAACGATCTACTTGGATTTCTAGTGGGATTCGGGAATGTAGGGCATCGTTAGTTTCGGCTGCCGGGCATCGTTAGTTTTCTTTCGACCTGCCGTTTCTACATCCGTTTCGTTTCTGGGTCGGAAGCCGGAAACGTGACGTCTGGGGGAACTCACTGAGGTGGGCCTGTATTACGTAAACCGGGCCGCCTCAGTGATCACGACTGGGTCTGGGCTGATTTCAGGGAAACCACACCGGGACGCCAGTGATCCTCACCAGGTCGTAGAGCCGATTTAAAACCGCACTCTTACGGATCCTCCACCAATACCAAGACTATCTACCAGAACACTTACCCGGATATTTCTCCTTGTTGCTGATGTTTCCTCGAAGATCGTCGGAACGCAAGTGACTCATCTGGGGTCTTGCCTCTGCTTATATAGGCCCCGTTGAGTGTGCCCAGAGCGGTCGATGTTGAGAATACCGCTATCGATAACTCGTTATCGGTTCCTCAATATAGCGATGGTACTAGGTTATCGAAGTATCGTAAGGGTTAGTGTGGCCAGACCTGGTAGTTGTTTATCGATATGTTAGTGTGACCAACGTATCTGTTTGGGCGCGCGGTTTGAACGTGTGCGCTTTTTGGCGCGTATTTTGAATGTGGTGCGGCGTAGTGAGAATAAAGAAGATAGATGTGTTTTTGGAATGTTCTTTTTTTATTATTTGTGACGTCGGGTCGTCACAACACTTTATTGAAATTGTCCTCACCCGAATCCGCTACACCGCTCTAAGCGTATGAGAACCTAGTTGTACTAACCTCTTTAATAGCACCCGCGGTCAAAATCGTAGCACTTGGCCAAATTAAACAGGCGGAACACTCGCGATGAGAAAGCCGATGATGTCCTGTCTTGCGGAAAAGTTTGAGTAGCACACATGGGGTTTTGAAGCCCCACTAAGCCGTGTGCCGATCGCACGTCCGCCTTGTTCCGGTTGCTGTGTGATCGCCTACCACTACTAATATCTTAGCTCCTTGCTTATATAGTATCAAATGTGTCTTAGCTAAATATCGGTTGGCGTTGCCACCCCGGGAGTTAAACTTAACTTAAGTAGAACCTCCTAAGCGGGTTCGTCTTAAGTTTCTTTTTGGCCCCACGTTACTTCGAGCGACTAGAGGACGAGACACGTACCCAGATCCAGGAAGTGAACGAGACATTTAAGGATAAAAGAAGAAGAACTCTATAGGATCTACGAAAATATGGCACAAGAATATCGGTCTCCAAAAGAATTACGAAAATGTTTAAAAATTGGCATTTTATTTCTCAAAATAATCTCCTTTAGCTCGATACACATGACCTAGCCGGTGCGCTGTCATGATGGAAGAGCACTTCTTTCTTCGCCAAATGGGGCCGTATTTTCTGCAATTCGGCAGCGAATCGTCCCAATATTCGGAGTAGTACAGCCCTGTGACCGTTTTGCCCTTTTCCAGGTAGTCGATGTAGATCACACCTTCTGAATCCCATAAAACGGTGGCCATCACCTTTTCGGCCGATGGGAGAATCTTCGCCTTCTTCGGAGCAGGTTCGCCGGGTGCAGTCCACTGTTTCGACTGTTCCTTGGTCTCTGGTGTGTACCAGTGGATCCATGTTTCGTCAACGGTTACGGAACGACGCAGAAACTTCTTCGGATCGCGCTTAAACAAAGTCAACCACTGAAGTGGTCTCACGGTTGCGTTTGTTGTCCGGAGTGAGCAAACGCGGCACATATCGTACCGACAGCTTTCTCATGCCCAAAATTTCATGCAGGTATTTTGAAATGCGTACTGTCTCAGATATCTCGCGTATCTTCAATCGGCGGTCTGCCTATCCGAGATCGTGGACTTTTGTCACGTTATCCTCCGTGGTAGCCGTTTTCGGAGCACCTGGGCGTGGATCTTCAAAAACCGACGTGCGACCACGTTGAAACTCGTTAAACCAATTTTTGACGGTCGCCATCGTCACCATTAAGCATCACACTCGGGCAGTTTAGCGCCCGATTTGCGAAGGTTAAGTTTGCGCATTTATCTGCATTGATGCACACGTTCCAAATCCTATCCTATTCCCGAAATGCATCTAAATATTCTTGGAGACCTATTTTTGCCAGATCTATGGAGCTGTTTCTGGTGAGCATCGCGGTATCGACGTAGGTTGCAACCAGCGTATCCCTTCGTGCAAGTGCTGTGATTTACGAGTGGGCATGTCGGCAGAGAATAGTGTATGCCGAGAATAGTGTATGCCGACATGCCCACTCGTAAATCACAGCACTTGCACGAAGGGATACGCTGGTTGCAACCTAAGACACACTACCTTGTAGAACACCCGCTTCTATATGCTTGGCCGACGACTTATATCCATCGATCGGCACATGAAAAGAGCTTCCTTTTAAGAAGCTCCTTATTACCAAGAAAAGCTGTGATGTTAGCAATTTCTTGGCTTTGTTAAGAAGTACGGGATGCCACACTCTGTCTGGATATCCAGGAAAGCAGTCACCACGTACTCTTTCTCCTCCAAGGCCTCCAGCGCAAAGTTGACAACTCTATGTAGTTGTTATGGCGTGCCATGCTGTCTGCGGGAAAAAAACTGAAACTTGGAAATCGCACGGGTGACAACCTCAACACTCAGTATTCTGTTTAGAATCAGCCTCTCCATTTACTAAAGAAGTTAGTTGTTTTCCACAGGGAGTAGTTAGTAGAAGCATCCATCCCTAAGCTATCGAGCAAGTTGCCAATTTGCATTTTTTTTTTGTTTTTTTTTTATTATTTGACACTCGGAGAGTGCAGACGTGTATTGCCCGAGTTACAGAAAAAAACTGCTTAAAAGTGAAAAACAAATAACTAAAAATACTGAAGTAGTGTAATAAAGGCAATCTTATTGCTAAAAACAGAAAATAACAAGAGAGAACGCTATAGTCGGGTGCCCCGACTATCAGATACCCGTTACTCAGGTAAAAGGAGTGCGAGGGAGATAAAGATAGAAACTTTGATCACGCATAACTTTTAAACGAATGGTCCGATTTGAAAAATTTCTTCTACATTTCGATAGGTATTGATAAACACAATAAAACTGCATTTTTACTTTTCCGAAATATTTAAATTTATATTTAAATAAAATCGTATATAAGCGATTGTGGGCGTTAAAGGGGGCGTGGCACCTGTTTGAAACAAACTTGCGCTGCGTAGGAACTCCTAAAATCTGCATGCAAAATGCCAATCTTCTAGCTTTTATAGTTTCCGAGATCTCAGCGTTCATACGGACAGACAGACGGACAGACGGACAGACGGACAGACGGACAGACGGACAGACGGACATGGCTAGATCGACTCGTCTAGTGATCCTGAACAAGAATATATATACTTTATAGGGTCGGAAACGCTTCCTTCTACCTGTTACATACTTTTGCACGAATACAATATACCCTTTTACTCTACGAGTAACGGGTATAATAATTAGTGCTATGTATAAAACTAGTGCAACTAGAAGCTCCTTAGACCAGAGAAACAGTTATATATCTTATTTCTCAACCCTTGATACAGAAGTAGAAAGAACTTTTTCAAAGAGCAACTCAGCTCTACTGTCCATTGACAGTGAGAGAGCACAACTCACAGCTCACAAACCACCAGCACTGCGACCACTGCCGTTACCAACAACGCGATTTCGAATACGTTTGCAACTTCTGCAGCGCCGAATACAACTACAAAGCCAATTGTAAGTACGAGTGCCAATATCGACAATATCAAACAACAATATCAAACAACAGACTGACTTGGATCGGTACATCCAAATCAAACGGAAGCTAAGCCCGACAAATAAAATGGTTGGAAATAAACCAAAACGAAATTGCCCTAATAAAGGCAACGAACAGATTCGCCCTATTGTTGGGAATTGACAATAATCAATACGAAGCTGGACAGGCTGTTCAAAAGAAACCAAAGCCCCACCAATTTACATAAGGGAACAGAACTCAAATGCCCTAGTAAAGTGAATTGTTGTGCTGGTTGGGTATGTAAACTTTTACGTTACTCCTCTTGTTAAAGGGAATATTCATGAAACAATGCTTCAAGAAAAACTGAAGAACAATTCAGAGCTGTAACCAATTACCTAGACGAGGATAGGAAACCCTACTACACGTACCAGCTCAAGAGTAGCAAGGGCTTGCAAGTAGTGCTAAAGGGCGTAGAGCCCGAAGTATCCACCAATGAGATAAAAGGGGCACTGAAAGAAAAAGGATTTTTCAACCAAAATATTTTTAATATTATCAATAAAAATAAAAAAGCCGCAACAACTCTTTAAGGCCGAACTGGAGCCAGAAAGCAGAGCCTTGAAGAAAAATGAAGTGCACCCGATCTACAAACTGCAATTCCTGTGGCATAGAAGGATTACTGCTGAAGAACCGCATAGGCGGTTCACTGCAATGCACAAACTGCCAAGAGTATAAACACACCAGAAACAACTGCGGCTTCGTACAGTCTGCGTAGCTTGTGGTGGCTTCCACAACTCCGAACCTTGCCCTGCAAGCAATGAAGACTCAAAGAACTGAAGAGTCAGTTTCAACAAAAAAAACACGTACGCTCCCAGAATGCACGAAATGCGTACGTGCAATCCCAAACCACACCTAATGTGTTCTTTGCGAAAGCAATATATATATATATTCCGATTCCTACCGCTCATTTTCGCAGCAGAGCAACCAACTGCAAATATTTTCCAGAATATTTTTCCAAATCATCGTTATTTTCCTCGCACATAAAAATAGTAGTTCCGAAAACTTTTAAATTTGTACTAGTGTTCCTTTTCCACGTATTCCAAATGTAGACCGGAGCTAATAGGAAACACAAGCGTACCGCTTGCAAATTAAGTAGCCAGGGCGATATATTAATTTGTTTTGGTTTTTTTTTAACAAAATCAAATTAATTCCATACGATTTTTGTCGAGTCGCTCCACTACACATTGACATTGTTGACATTCTGCTATTAGGATTTTCGAAATTTTTGGGGCCGCACCTGTATCTTCCGGAAGTTATCGATTTCGTAGTTCCTTTTCTTTTCGAATCCAACCCGATGATCCGCAACAGCGTGACCACATTTCCAGGACAGACTTTTCCGGGCGCGTCCAATTTTTACAAAGTCAGACAGTTTTGCCCAGTTAATCTGATTTTTGGAATGGCAGAAGACAAAACAAAGTTATCAGTTCCGTCTGCAAATAAAACGCGATCGCTATCCGCATCTCCTCGCTCGCGCACCTCTAGCCCACTAGCCCCAAAATCAGTAACGAAGATAAAGAGCGAAACTTCATTATCCACCCAAGAAGGCGACAAGAAGTTGTCTGTTCCTACGAGCAATCAGAAACGATTGTCTCTGAGTCCGTTCACGCCTAAAGTTAGGTCACAAATCCTGACCAAGTCCATAAAGTCGCTAGTAACTCGTTCTCAGGCAAAAATGAGCAACGAAATTGCAATTGCAGCCCTCGCGCGGTTCATCACGGTGTCCGACCGTATGAACCACTTCAGAGCGACGATTGAAACTCCAGGACCGAAACCTCCGTCTGTCCACACCTGCAAAGTCCGTAAGGAGCAAGTCCGCTCGATATGGGACAATGCCGAGAAAGAATTCGAAACGTGTTTAGACACGATCTCCAGTATTACGACTAAAGGGGCGGAGGATATATTTTGACAACTCTGCACCGAAATTATGAATATTGCTATTTGGTGTACGAAGAGCTGGAGGTTCAGCTCAGCGAGTTAATTGACCGAGCCAGTTCACAGCAACCGATGTCGAGCACCGACAATCAGTCCGCGTACATTTGCCGGTTGCCTCCATGTGATATAGAAGTATTCGAGGGAGACTATCTCAAATGGCCAACATTCAGAGACCTTTTCAATGTCGTCTACGTCAACAACACACGGTTGACGCCGGTCGAGAAGTTATTCCATCTCAACACGAAGACGAGCGGTGAAGTAAAGGCAATTGTTGCCAAGACCCCGCTCTCTAATGATGGTTTCACTTCCGCTTGGGAGGCGCTTCGAGACCGTTTCGAAAACAAAAGACTTTTAGTGGACATGGTCCTGAAGATCGATCCGAACACCGATTCGTGCGCTGAGCGATGATGTTCGGGCCAAATTCAATGTCGTCCTATTAGCCGATGACCAGTTCCATCGTCCGGCCACCATCTCCCTGGTGTTGGGATCCGACGTGTACCCGAAAGTGATCCATCCCGGGTTTCTAAATCTTTAAGATGGGCTGCCCATTGTTCACAGCACGGCGTTTGGATGGATCGTGTCGGGAGCCTGCTGTCAGTCCAGATGTCCTGCTTCAAGGAACTCTCCCGCAGGGGGGGGGAGAATGTTCGCGCCAAAGCAGCGCTTCTCGTTTTGTGTAAACCGGCCGTGGAGTCCTAACAGTCGAGAGAACAGTTTTTTCCAGATCTTCGCATCTCGCTCTCTCGCACTGTTAAGTGTCTCCACTCCGCTTTCAAAGCGGCTCTTGAAACCTCCACCCCGTAGCTTTAAGTTAATTCTAATTTACAAGTGTAGAAGTGAAGTCGTATAAATTGTGAATTTATAACGTGAAGTGAAACCATTTCGGCCGTCATCATTTCATCTCATTTCCCTGAGATGTGGTTACACAATCGTAACACTTTATTGAAATTGTCCTCACCAGAGTCCGCTACACCGTTCTAAGCGTATGAGAACCTAGTTGTACTAACCTCTTTAATAGCACCCGCGGTCAAAATCGTAGCACTTGGCCAAATTAAACAGGCGGAACAATCGCGATGACAAAGCCGATGATGGCCTGTCTTGCGGAAAAGTTTGAGTAGCACATGTGGGGTTTCGAAGCACGAGTGCCTCGACTATTAGATACCCGTTACTCAGTTAAACAACTTAATATAAATATGCCTTCTTTGCCGGGCAATTGCAACTGTGTACAATGTAAATACATACATATGTATATGCTTACATACATACACACATACGCCATTGTTTGACTCAGACCTCCAATTTGGCTAACTTGATTTGATTTGCATAGTTCTTGGGATATAGTTCGGTATTGACAAATGAAAACCATCGCAATTTCCTTTAATAGAAATCCTTATCGAGAATTAACGTTGACTCTGTCGGGCACCTTGGCCAGCTGTTCCAAAGTCATCCGTTAGATGGCGCCATGAAAGACGGAAATGTAGGCGCTTAAGCGTTTAATGGGTTTTTGGGCGTTAGAGTGGGCGTGGCAAAACTTTTATTAAGCCAATCGATAGGTATTGACGAAACAAATACATTTCAATTAAAATTTTCATAATAGCATCAAAACTTTGGCCACAGCTTGTGGCTTGTGGGCGTCAGAGGGGGCGTGGCACCAGTTTGAAACAAACTTGCGCTGCGTAGGAACTCCTATAATCTACATGCAAAATGCCAATCTTCTACCTTTTATAGTTTCCGAGATCTCAGCGTTCATACGGACAGACAGACGGACAGACGGGTCGGAAACGCTTCCTTCTACCTGTTACATACTTTTGCACGAATATAATATACTCTACGAGTAACGGGTATAATTAGTATTAGTATTAGTCTCGTACGTATTTCTAATCTTAGTCTGTCCGCTTCTACATTGTGCTTTTTAGCTTCTCGCGATCTCGTTTTTACGCCTATTAGGCTCCGCGCGTAACAAGCACTGCTTGGTGTCGTAAGGGCCACTTGTTTGCGCTGATCATAGTGCATCAACGTCCGCAAAAACACTTGCCATCTATGGCTCATTTCGTCGGGAAGGTTGTCATCCCAGCCTAACTCTTGCAGCCAAATCTACTGCATAAAAATTTTGGCCCGGACGATGAACGGGCAAGCCATCAAGCGGGATCGAATACCTTTGCGATCTAGGAGAGAACTTCTCTTTTCGTATAGGAGGACTTGACGGATATTTCTGGGGGCACGAAGTAGAACTCGTCGGTGGTTGCTCTCCAGGGAATGCCGAGAGTTTTGGACGTGCTTTCGGCATCAATATTCAGGAACTCAGCATGGAGAAGATGCTCATTTGGAATGTCTTTTAAAACCCCTTTGTGGTTGGAAGTCTTCTTTCTAATCGGAAAACCGGCAGAATTCAAAGCGGTTACTAACTCCTGGATGGTACGTTGAGCTTCTTGTTGAAAATTCGATCCTGCTAAAACGTCATCAACATACATGAAGTTGCGGATTATGTGACTGGCTTTTGGAAACTGCTGATCTACGTCATCAGCCAGCTGTTGCAGCACTCGGATGGCGAGATAGGGCGCGCAATTGACACCGTTGACTGTTACGGTTTTCAGCTCGTAATCTGGAATGTTACCTTCCTTGTTTCGGAATAGAATCCTTTGAAAGGGCGTGTGCTTTGGATCGACCCAGATATGCCTATACATTTTCGTGATGTCCGCACTAAAAACATACTCGAAATAGCGCCACTTTAAAATCTGAATCGTTAAGTCAGATTGGAGGACTGGACCGGCATGAAGCACATCGTTCAAGCTAGTCCCATTTGCTGAAGGGCTGCAAGCGTTGAAAGCCACCCGCAGTTTTGTGGTGGTGCTTTCGGGTTTTATTACCGCATGATGTGGGGGGTAGTAGTTTGGAGAATTGTGAGTGGCCTAAATCCAGACGGAATCGGACTCTTTTACCATTTTTTTTTATGGTAGATTTTTCACCTCCCAAAACTTAGTAAGAAGTTTGTCTAAGGACGCCTTATTTGCCTTGTAACTTGAGTCGTAAAGGCTGAGAGTCGGTTGCTTGTGTACATGGACACTGGACCAGTGAGCACCCACCCGAAGATGGTCTCTTGCCTAAAAAGAGATCTGCAGATGTTGGTCTTCGGGCCGCTCAGCAGCACGGATAGAAGGATATCAGCAGGATATACTGCAGGCCCGGCTTAGTAGGAGAACAAATGGCGAAATGGCAAAGCCGTGTTGACTGTGCCGAAACTGTCTGATTTAAACCAGACACTTGAGCTTGAATGGGGCGGAACGGCAGATTGACCAACTTGAGAAGACGCTCCGTAATAAACGTCGCTTCAGATCCCGAGTCCATCAGAGCGCATGCTCAGAAGTGGGTACCGCGGTGGCAGATATCAATCATTGTCGTGCCCTAGAGAACTGCCTTTGAGCCTGAAGCAAATCAGACTTGTACGTTTGAATGTTCATCGGGAATGTCTGAGCCTCCCGCCGGAGGATCGGGTGTAGGTCTCGCATTTCCAGAGGAACTTGGATTGCTGGAAAAAGGGTTGCCTCGATGCAAAAGCGTGTGATGTCTCCCTCGGCATACGAAGCAGTTGTGCGTACTGGAATAATCCCGGAGCGATGGCCTCTCGCGAAGCACTTCAAGCATAACTACATTTTTTTTATATAGCTTTCCCGCGCCTCGATTGCCATCTGAATGAAGCGAGGGCACAACCGCACTGGATGACTCTCCTTAGAGCACACATCGCAGCTCTTTGGTTTGGCACTCACTTTGGCTTCAAAGGAGTGAAGCTTTTTCGTGACCTGGGGATTTTTGGAAGTTGACGGACCACCAAGACTCTGATTCATATCCTCAATGACTTCTAAGGTTCTATACCTATCGCTAAGGAACGCGTTCATCTCATCCCATGTAGGAATATCGGACTTTTATGTAAGGACTTTGATTATTCCCACAAGGAAAGGGTCAACCTGGGCAACTTACTGGAGCACAGGTATACTAGCAAGCAATCCCAATTTTGTGTTGATATTTTGGAATGGGCTAATGCTGTCAGGCACCCTTGGATGGTGCTCTGAAGCTCTTTTATGTAGTGGCTAGTTTCGGCATTAACGGAACTCAAGTTAAATAGGAGCTTGAGCTGGCTGTCCACTAAAAGTCTTTTGTTTTCAAAACGGTCTCGAAGCGCCTCCCAAGCGGAAGTGAAACCATCATTAGTGAGCGGGGTCTTGGCAACAATTGCCTTTACTTCACCGCTCGTCTTCGTGTTGAGATGGAATAACTTCTCGACCGTCGTCAACCGTGTGTTGTTGACGTAGACGGCAGTGAAAAGGTCTCTGAATGTTGGCCATTTGAGATAGTCTCCCTCGAATACTTCTCTATCACATGGAGGCAACCGGCAAATGTACGCGGACTGATTGTCGGTGCTCGACATCGGTTGCTGTGAACTGGCTCGGTCAATTAACTCGCTGAGCTGAACCTCCAGCTCTTCGTACACCGAATAGCAATATTCATAATTGCGGTGCAGAGTTGCCAAAATATATCCTCCGCACCTTCAGTCGTAATACTGGAGATCGTGTCTAAACACGCTTCGAATTCTTTCTCGGCATTGTCCCATATCGAGCGGACTTGCTCCTTACGGACTTTGCAGGTGTGGACAGACGGAGGTTTCGGTCCTGGAGTTTCAATCGTCGCTCTGAAGTGGTTCATACGGTCGGACACCGTGATGAACCGCGCGAGGGCTGCAATTGCAATTTCGTTGCTCATTTTTGCCTGAGAACGAGTTACTAGCGACTTTATGGACTTGGTCTGGATTTGTGACCTAACTTTAAGCGTGAGCGGACTCAGAGACGATCGTTTCTGATTGCTCGTAGGAACAGACAACTTCTTGTCGCCTTCTTGGGTGGCTAATAAAGTTTCGTTCTTTGCCTTCGTTACTGGTTTTGGGGCTAGTGGGCTTGAGGTGCGCGCGCGAGGAGATGCGGATAGCGATCGCGTTTTATTTGCAGACGGAACTGATAACTTTGTTTTGTCTCCTGGCATTCCAGAAATCAGATTAACTGGGCAAAACTGTCTGACTTTGTAAAAATTGGACGCGCCCAGAAAAGTCTGTCCTGGAAATGTGGTCACGCTGTTGCGGATCACCGGGTTGGATTCGAAAAGAAAAGGAACGACGAAATCGATAACTTCCGGAAGATACAGGTGCGGACGCAAAATTTCGAAAATCCTAATAGCGGAAAGTCAACAATGTCAATGTAAAGTGGAGCGACGCGACAAAAATCGTATGAAATTAATTTGATTTTGTTAAAAAACAAGAGAGAACGCTATAGTCGGGTGCCCCGACTATCAGATACCCGTTACTCAGGTAAAAGGAGTGCGAGGGAGATGGAGATAGAAACTTTGATCACGCATAACTTTTAAACGAATGGTCCGATTTGAAAAATTTCTTCTACATTTCGATAGGTATTGATAAACACAATAAAACTGCATTTTTTACTTTTCCGAAATATTTAAATTTATATTTAAATAAAATCGTATATAAGCGATTGTGGGCGTTAAAGGGGGCGTGGCACCTTTTTGAAACAAACTTGCGCTGCGTAGGAACTCCTAAAATCTGCATGCAAAATGCCAATCTTCTAGCTTTTATAGTTTCCGAGATCTCAGCGTTCATACGGACGGACAGACGGACAGACGGACATGGCTAGATCGACTCGGCTAGTGATCCTGAACAAGAATATATATACTTTATAGGGTCGGAAACGCTTCCTTCTACCTGTTACATACTTTTGCACGAATACAATATACCCTTTTACTCTACGAGTAACGGGTATAAAAAACCAAACAAATTAATATATTGCAGTGGCTACTTAACTTGCAAGTGGTCCGCTTGTGTTTGCTATTAGCTACGGTCTACTTTTGGAATATGTGGAAACGAAACACTAGTACAAATTTCAAAGTTTTCGGAACTATTATATTTATGTGCGAGGAAAATAACGATGATTTGGAAAAATATTCTGGAAGATATTTGCAGTTGGCTGCTCTGCTGCGAAAATGAGCGGTAGGAATCGGCAAATTCTGGAAAGGCGTGTCGCGGTGATGGGTTCGATGGAATCAAGTTATTTTTGGTAATATGTATAAAATATAATTATACATATATTAATATATGTATCTTAATCAGCATGCTACAGGATTATATGTAAGTATATAGTACTTCTTATATATGGAAATTATAAATAATGTGGACTGCATTGTAAATGTCGCTTTGGAAATGTTTGTAGGGTGTACCGCGAAAGAACGTAAGTGGGTTATCGTGGTTACGTTGCCTTACGTTACGCTACGACTTTTCCCCTGTTATGAAACTGCATTTGGTCCTGGGACGGCGCCGGCTAGCTCCCGAATCCCCAGGGCGGAGTATCCCCAATATCCCTACAGTATCCACAACATAAACATCGATATACCCTCGTCTCACTTCACAAAAACTATCGCTCATCACTAACAACCAAAACAAACCAAAATGTAAACAATGCAAACAATTATAATTGGTGGTGTTTTGGTGGCTATCGATGACTTAGCCAAGCACGCCCACCCAACCAAGGATGCCCCGAATGATTCTGCGGAGGCATCACCCATAATCTGCTGGTCGAAGTCACTCCTCGCGACTAGGACAGCTCCATCTCCCCCACAGTGACAACTCACTCGCACATTTCGTTCTTCATGTACATTTAATATCCACAGTAAGTACTAAAGTTAACATAACTTGCTCTCCTAGTAATTAATTCATCTTTCCTTAGCCTTTACGACCAAACTTGGCCACCGTCTACAAATTTACGCGGTCAAAGCGGAAGATTACCTTCCTTTGGCAAAGGCTACAGGCGCCGCGGAAATAATGTTCCACCAGACATGTATTGGTGGAACTCGCAGTGGAAACTATCGCTGTAAACAATCCCGCCGAAAACTAATAATCGCGACCCTTTTTTTACAGGCAACAACAAGTACAAGAATTGAGGTTTTCGGGTCTAAGTCCGGATAAATTTACAGGTCAACAGGTAAGTACATAAATTTAGTAATGTGCACAGTTAAATTAACATTAATAATTTCAGCCACTTCTGGGCTAGGCGCCGGGTTAAATAAGACCCGACTGCAGCGTACTCTGCCGGAGGCCAGCACAAATAAGGGCCTGGAACACCACTAGGAACGGTGGTTAAGGAAGGGACAGATGGCTGTGCCTCTCGACGCGGCGCGAATTGGCAGCCAGATAACCCCAAGGTGAATTAACAGCTCGGAATGGACTTACCGGCGTTTGTTATAAAAGCGTTGGCGGCGTCCGAGGAAGGCTAGTTATGCTGGTCTGCTTCGAATCGCTGGGTCGAACGAAGGTGCGTATGGATATGGATGCCAATCTCCGAATTAAATATTTCAATTTAATTAGTCCAATTTAATCCTCCAAATTAATTTTCCAATTTAAATGTCCAATTTGAACTTCCAATTTAAATATCCAATTTAAATATCCCGGGGCCCTTTGTATTGGGACCCCGGTTGCCCTACGAATAATTATTTATAAATAAAATAAACTATTAAACCTAACACAAATTTCTCTAACACTCACTTTTTATTATATTTCGGCACAAACACTATTTTAACATTTTTGTTCTGTCTGCTGGGACAATATGGCTGCGACTATATAAAAATTTGCCTATCATGCCTATATCTCGCCATATTCCCTTCGCCTCTCTCAAAATTGGGTCATTGGACATATCAAGGCCATCCCAGCCATACCCAGAGCGAACCGGGCTAGTTTAAATAGCTAGATAGCCAAGACATCAGCAGAAGGGGGCGCCACTCCAGTAGGGGTTGCCACCCTCCTACTTTATCGATAGCCCTACCAAAAAAGAATACCTTCTTCTTAATTCCTCCAGCCGATTCCAACTTGAAATGCAACACCACCCAAGGATTTAGAGAGACGCCTTCGAACCATGGCCACTCGACGAAATCATTGGGAGCATTGGAGATCGGTGTCTGGCGAAATCCGAATGCAGTTCCAAACGGTGCCCTACGCGGGGCCCACGCATGCCGGTAAGTACTGCCTTTGTTTTTTTGTTATGCTCCTTTAATTTATGCTGCCTTTTTTTCAAGTTATACCCGGATATCCTTGGCGTGATACACCCCTATCAGACGTCCTTGAAGATCCTCCAGCTCGTAAGCATTGGTGCCGACTGCCTTCACCACCCGAGCTTTGAGGAACTTCCGAGCAAACTTCGCGTTAAAGGCACTTTTGAAGTTGCTGAGGACGAAGTTGCGGCGATACACTTCCTGGCCTGGCTTCGCAAGGAACGTCCGAGCTCTCTGGTCGTACTGCTGGCGACTTCGCTCGTACGACTTTTCGAGATTCATCTGCACCTTGGCCTGGATCACTTTAAGCTTGTCGACTGTTCCCATCCCAGCAATCTCATGGTCGCACAGGGATTTCAACTTTCTCGCCAACTTGTAGCTGGCCCCGTTCAAGAACATGTGATGACCGAAAACCGTGAAGAAGGGAGTTTCGCCTGTAGCTGTGTGTATCGCGTTGCGAAGAGCCACCTCGATCTCCGGGAGAAATGCGTCCCATTCCCGATGGTCTTCCTCCAAATAACTCCGGATTGCCGCCAGCACGCTTCGATTAACTCGTTCTGCGGCATTAGTTTGCGGAGAGTAGACTGGAGTCTTGATGTGGGAAATGCCGAAACTCTCCATTGCCTCCACGAAGATCTTTGACGTAAACTGTCGACCGTTGTCCGAGTGAATGATTTCCGGCACCCCGAACTTGTAGAATACCTCGTGGATGAGGAAATCTACCACCTTGGCGGCCGAGGCTTCCTTCATGGCTTTCAGAAACCTGTACTTCGAAAAATGGTCGACCACAATGAAGATCCATGCTTGGCCCTTCTTCGACCTCGGATATTTTCCTAGAAAATCGATGTACAGTTTCTACCCTCCTACTTTATCGATAGACCTACCAAAAACGAATACCTTCTTCTTAATTCCTCCAGCCGATTCCAACTTGAAATGTACTCTTTCCCCAATACCAACTTGCATCCGGAAATTCGACGCCTTGGACTCCTTACAGACATCACATCCACGTACGAACGCTCGGACTTGCAGCACCATGCCTGGCCAGTAGAACTGTCGCCGTAGGATTTCCAGAGTCTTTCCCATTCCGCCATGAGCTGCTATTGGGTCCGTATGCGCACGCTCGATTAGGCTGTGGGTGAGACTCTGTGGGACCCACAGTTTCCATTCGGAACCTTCCATCTCATCGTCCAGATTTGCCGAAGAGACTCTCTTAAAGATGAGGCCATCCTCGATCTTCAAGTCCGGTAAGCTTTCCAAGTTACTCTCCACATCCTTTACTAACTCGAGGTAATCTTCTCCAGCGAACTCGGTGGTTTCGAACCCCAACAAATCCGTCGGATTAACTACGAGCTCCTCCACACACCGTGAAAGGGTGTCTGCCACGACGTTTTCACTTCCTTTTCGGTGCTCGATGTTGAAGTGGAACCCTTGAGGCTGCAGCGACCACCTCGCCAAACGTCAGATCCATCATGGACATGAGCCACTTCAAGCTGGCATGATCCGTGATGCAGGTGAATGGCATCCCTTCGACATATGGCCGGAATTTCCGGATGGCCATGAGCGCCGCGAGACACTCTTTCTCGGTCACGGTGTAATTTACCTGATGTTTATTCATCTTGGCCGAAAAAAATGCAATTGGCTGCTCTTGTCCGTCGTCGTCTCGCTGGAAAAGCACCGCCCCGACTCCGACGTGTGACGCATCGCACTGAATAAAGAACCGTCTCTTGAAGTCCGCATGCACCAGGACCGGTGCAGTCGTTAAAGCCATCTTCAATGACTCTACGGCTAGCTGGGCCTCTGGACTGAATGAAAACTTCGAGTTTCCAGTTTTCTTCAGCGATTCAGTGAGCGGGGCGGCCAACGTCGCGAAGTTCTTTATGAACCGGCGGTACCATCCAGCAGTCCCAAGGAACGCTCTCCCCTCCTTCATCGTCCTAGGCTCTGGCATCCTCCTGATCGCTGCTACTCGTCCCGGATCCATTCGTAGACGACCTCCACCAACGATAAAACCCAGGTAGGTCAATGATTTGAAGCAAAACTTTGATTTACTCATACCAATCGTTAACCCCGCTGCTTTCAGGCATTCTGCGACTCGCCGAAGGAATCTGAAATGGGTCTGGATATCTGGAGCCAATATCAGCAGATCGTCTAGGTAGACGAATACGTTGGACCGGATCTCAGCTGGGATCACTCGGTCCATGAGTCTGACCAACCGCTGCGCCGCGTTGCAAGGGCATCACCCGGAACTGATAGAGAGGCCGACCAGAAACCGTAAATGCCGTCAGTTCCTTGCTCTTCGGGTCCAACTCGATCTGCCAGAATGCGAACTTCAAATCCACGCTGGAAATGTAAAACGTTTGGTCGATTCTGGACAGGATTCCGTCGATACTAGGCAGCGGGTAAGCGTCTTTAATGATCAAATCGTTCAATTTGCGCGCGTCTAAGCAGAACCGATCTTTCCCAGGCCTCGACACTACCGTCGTCCGGTTACTCCACGGGCTCATGCTCTCCTCGATGACTCCGAGCGCTAGCATCTTGTCCACCTCATCCTCGACAACCTTCTGCTTCGCTGGAGACATGGGATATGGCCGATCCTTGAAGACCTTGGCTCCCTCAATCAGCTCGATCGTGTGCCTTTCCAAATTGGTCGTTCCCAGATCATCCTTCTCAAATGTGAGAAACACCTCCTGGATCTCCGCGAGCTGTCGAGCGTCGGCCTCGGATAAGGTCCAGGATTCGGGATCCGGCTTTTTCTCGTCGTCATCTTCCTGTTCGGCGTAGTGCTCCATATCCCTAGCGTGGATTTCGTCTGCCTTGACGCTTTCCGGGTCGCTGGGGCCTATCACCGCCGGAGCCAAGCCAAACGCCTGCCAGGAGTCCACTCCAAAATAAGCCTCCTGCTCTAGGTAAGGGCATACATAGAACAGGATTCGTTTTATCTGTCCTCTGTATTCCACGGGTAGCTCGACGCGTCCTATAATCGAGCGGTCTTCTCCAGACGCCGTGCGGACTACGGACAGGTATTTCTGGACAGGCACATCCAACGCCTCGACGAGCTCTCTTCCACCTTTGCCCAGCAGGCTGACACTCGCTCCCGTGTCCAACAAACCAGTCAGCTGCTTGGTCAGGATCTGTACTTCAGCGAATGGTCGAGGGTCTCCCGCTCCACTGCGCTTCACAGCGGCAACCACTTCTCGCCTCTTCGCTCGTCTCTTCCGGAATCGATCCCTGGCCTTCTGGACTTTCCGAGACACCAATCTCATCCCGCTCAATTGATGGTTGGAGAAGATCCGATTCCTGGCCTCCAAGTACCTGCGCATCCTTTCCTCATAAGGTAAGTATTTTAAATTGTTCTTATTACTACTCGTACATACTAAACCTTTTTTTAGTCCTAGATCAATTACTTCTTCGCGGGACTCTTGTCTGGACGCATCCTTCCCGCCCTCGGATCGCCCAGCCGACCGTTTTCCGCGCAATCCGGACATCTCCGAGACACGGTGTCTGGCCTTCCGCATCGGTAGCAGAACAAGCGCCGTTCTGTTGCCGCACAGTCACGGAACCCGTGGTCTACGGCTCCGCAATTCCAGCAGCCCGCTCGGAACGGATTCCTGGTCTTCGCTTGTAACGCCTCCACTTGCCACTGAGAATCCTCTGCAGTACCTGGACCAGCTGCCTCGCTAACCCTGGCCTTCTCCGCCGGAAGATAACGCATCGGGTGCGCATAGGCCGCACGTCCTCGTCGTCCAAAATTGCGCTCCACCTCGCAGCACTCTTCCCTCAACTCGTCCACAGTCATCACATCCATTGCGTAAACAAATCTTGAAATAACCTCTCTCAAGCCCTTTTTAATTATTTTTACCATCTGTCGCTCTGACAGTGGTTTTTTTAGGCGAGAGGCTAGCTGCTGCATCGCATGGACATAGTCCTCAACGGCTTTTCCCGGCTGCTGTTCCCTCTGCAGAAGCTGATGCATCCGGTCGTGCTCCGTCTGATGGCCTCGGAACCTGTCCATCAGCGCGGCACGCAGCTGTGGCCATCTCTCCACCCTGCAGTGACGCACGTGGACCCAATACCACTCGCGGGCCCGTCCGGTTAGCAGCACATGGAAATGGCGGAGCACCTCCTGCCAAGGGCACTGGTACTGCCGCTGCAGGAACTCGAGCCGGAACAGGAAATACTCCACCGAGTTTCGCTCGTCCTCGCCATCAAAAGAAATGCCCCACCGCTCGATGCGAACCTGTTGGCTGCCGCCACCTAGCCCTGTATTGGCATATAAACGCGGCTCCTCGCGGAAATCGGAAGCCCTGTGGTCCTCGAAGTGCCAATTTCGAGGCTCGTTGCGTCGCCCTCGTTCGTCATCCAGAGGATATCCTGGACTGCTGCTCTCCACCGGAAACAACTCCAAGGGCCTTCTAGGCGGCTTTGGTGGAACCTTAGGTGGCGGTGGACGGGAGCCAATCGTACTTGCTGATGGTGCCGTCTTTGGAATTGCCCCTTTCTGGACCAGACTTGGAGCCTGTGGTGCCGCCGTGTCCGTCCAACCCGGATGTTGCTGCTGATCGGTATGGTTCCCCTGTGGAAGCTGCGGCCGCTGAGCAGCAGGCCTTAACACCTCGTTCATCAGCTTCATCATTTCCAGGAAGCCACTTCTGTTTTCATCCCTTAAGGACTGGCTGACGCCGGACTCCTGAGCCTTTCGATGGGTCTCTGCAGCCTGGGCCAATGCCACGTTTACGGCCGATTTCGCCGCGTTGTCCAGAAACGCCTCCGAGCTCACTTGCTCCAGAACTTGATGTTGCGTGGGATCTGTTCCCATCTGAAGTTCCCTGCGCACCTCCTGATGAAGACGACCCAGCGGAGTCCTTGGCAGTCCCATCGATATCCGTGGCTGTTCGGCCCCGGCAACCTCATCTAAATCGGTGGACCACAATTTCTCCTCTTCCTCGGCCGGAAGAACCTTCGATCGGAGATCGTAATTGGAAGGCATCTTCGTATCGCACAAACAACAAAACCAAAATATACCTATCTCCCTCAGAATTACTATATCCTACCCTAAACAAATCACCACAAGAAATAAATAAAGAAGAATAATAAATATTAAAATAAGGACTAGCAAATAATAAATAAACAGATAAATATATAAACATGTAATAACAGATAATAATTATAGAAACAAAATTTTAAATAAATAAATAAATGTTTTGAAAAAAAAAATAAACGTTAGAAATAAATAAATGTATAATTTTAGGAAATCAATAGATAATTTTTTTTTCTGTAACTAAATAAATATTTGGAAAAATAAATAAATAATGTACGAAAACAAATAGAATAAATAAATATTTTTTTTTTTTTTCGCGGAATCCCACGGCCCACTTACCCGCCCAACCGACCGAGGGGCGCAGCCGTGTATCGTACGGCACGATTCGCGATAAGATAGACGCGAGATAGGAAAATAAAGGTAAAGGTCCGGGGAAAAAAGTAATAGTTAGATCAATCTTGTGCCATTGAAGCAAGTATTAATCGTTTTAGGAGCGGCAGAGAGTCAAGATTTGATATTACAGGAAAAAGTCTATTATAGTCAGAACATAATACTCTGAAAGGCTCATGCAAGGCATAGTTAGATCTACAATGATTTAAAGTTAGGGGAATATAATTTCTGGTTAATCTACTTGGCACAGAAAAGTTTAGCCGACTTAACAAGTCGGGGCAGTCAATATCACCATGTATAAGGTTATAAATAAAGATAGTACCAAGCATCGTTCTACGGTTGGCTAGGGATGGTAAATTAATCAAAAGAAGTCTACTAGAATAAGAAGGTAAGATAAGATTTGCATCCCAGTTTAGGCGCCGTAAAGCAAAAAGAAGGAAGTTTTTTTTGTACAGATTCAATACGACCAATATGTATTCCGTATTGTGGACTCCAGACGGGAGACCCATACTCCAGAATCGGACGGACTAGCGAAATATATAAAGTTTTAGTCAAATAAGGATCATCGAATTCTTTTGACCACCTTTTAATAAATCCAAGCACTCCTCTGGCTTTATTAACCATGGACGAAATGTGATTAGAAAATTTTAGTTTGGGGTCCAAGAGAACGCCAAGATCGTTTACAAGAGTTATTCTATCCAAAGAGCTGCCACTTAACGTGTAGGTCGCGTATATCGGATTGGCCCGATAAAAAGTCATCAGCTTGCACTTGGAACCGTTTAAATTTAGTAAATTATCTCGGCACCAGTTTTGAAAATTATCTAGATCGGATTGCAAGTCTAAATGGCAGGAAATGTCCTTATACTGCAGGCACAACTTAACATCATCTGCGTACATAAGTACGCGAGAATGACTTATAATTGAGGGAAGATCATTAATAAATAATGTAAAAAGTAACGGACCCAGATGGCTCCCTTGTGGGACACCGGAGGTAACACGGAGAATTTCAGAAATTGAATTTTTAAAAAGGACCCTTTGTGACCTGCCATTCAGATAACTTGAAATCCATTTAAGCAGATCAACTGGAAAACCTAAAAGGTCAAGTTTTTGAATGAGAAGTAAGTGATTTACAGAGTCAAATGCTTTACTAAAGTCAGTGTATATGACGTCTGTTTGAAAACTACTATTGAAGCCATTTATCACTAATGAAGTGAGCTCTAGAAGGTTTGTGATTGTGGATCTACGTTTAATAAATCCGTGTTGACACGGAGAAATGATTGATCTGCAAAGGTGCTGCAAATGAGGAGTAATAATTTTTTCAAAAAGCTTAGGAATAGCTGACAACTTAGAAATACCTCTGTAGTTACTGGCTTCTAACTTGTTAACTTTTTTGAAAAGAGGAATAACAAATGATTCCTTCCAAATATTTGGGAATTGGGAGGTTTCTATAGATAAGGTAAACAACTTGTGAAGAGGTTTGCACAGGGCCTTAGCGCAATACCTAAGCACGCACCCAGGAATACCATCGGGCCCTGGCGAATAAACAGGTTTAATACGAAGAAGATCCAAAAGAAGAGAGCTTTCTGTTAAAGTGGGACAGAATATGAGGTTTGACTTGGATATGTTGTAAGAATAAGGCTGTGATGAATAATCTAAAGTAGAGTAAGTCGTTTGAAAAAATTGGGCAAATAAATCGGCTACTGCCTGATCTGTGGTTGCCGTCATGTTTTCGAACGATAGCGAGGAAGGAAAGGAATTAGATTTACGCTTGGTGTTAACAAAATTATAAAACTGTTTCGGGTCCTGAGAGAACTGGACCTTACAACGGTTTAAGTAACTGTTATAACACTGAGCATTAAGCACGGTAAATCTTGACCGAGCACTTAAATATCTAGTAAAAACAGATTGAGAACCGGTATTTTTATATTTCCTAAAAAGTCTGGACTTTACATTTCTTAAGTGTGTCAACTCTTTGCTAAACCAAGGTGATTTATTGGAAGTTGACGGATAGTACCACGGAACACAGGAATTAAAAAATGAGTTTATTGCAGTGTAAAAACATTAACTGCATCGGACATATTAATGCATAGGTAAAGATCAGACCAATTAAAGCCAGAAATAAAATTATTTAGCCTCAGAAAGTCTGCCTTGCGAAAACAATGTATTCGTTTGGATTTTTCTGATTTTTCTTCTATAACTCTACCCGTATCAAATGAAAGTTCGAATGTTGGGTGATATGGATCTTCAGGTTGCGTGAGTGGTGCTACTCTGGACAGAAACACACCTTCTGGATTTGTGCAAAACACAAATCAAGTAGGCGACCTAATGAATTTCGAACATGGTTTACTTGAGATAGAGATATGTCAAGCAGGCCATCAATAAAATCATGCTGTGCTATAGGTAGTAAGACATTCGATCCATCCTCAGTGGACCAAGTAACTCCAGGTATATTAAAATCACCTAGAACTATCAACTGATCACTATCGGAAAGCTTATTTGCAACGGACTTAATGACGGATAGGTGATTTAAATAATCAGGAAGTTCAGACAACGGCGGAATATATGAGCAAGTTATGTATATAAAGTTACCAGGAAGCGATAACTTTACACAAATAAATTCAATGGTATTGAATTCATCAAAAAATAACTGCTCAGACGGGAGGTTTGAATCAACTCCAATTAAGACTCCACCTCCCCGTCTAGAGAGACGGTCATACCTATATATTGTGTACTTACCTGGAAAAACTTCGGAGCTAAAGATCTCCGGCTTTAACCAGGTTTCTGTGAACACAATAATATGAGATGCAAAGGAAAGGCTATCGGAATACAATTTAGTAAGTTTGCTGCGCAAACCTCTTGCATTCTGATAGGAAAGTAGGAGGTTAGAAGTTAGTTTTTTGAAATTGGTACACTGGTTTGGCCTCGACTAGGAAGTTTTACTCCCACGGGCCCCTTCTTTTTATCTTAGCCTCGAACTCTTTTACAACCATATTATCCGGCCAAAAGTCGCCCGAGCATATGGCTTCAAAAAGCTCGTTAGGGACAGTTATCTTGAAAGATGAAATGTCTCTAGCATAAGAAAACTTAAACTTTTCCACCTTTACACTATTACAATCGGCTTTAGTTTTGTCTTGTATATAAGACAATACATCAGAAGATGTTTGATCAGGGGAAAGCCGAGAAACGAAAATTTGTTTCTTGAGTGGAACCACTAAAAGGGATTTTGGTGGAGCAGACAATGCTTCTGCCAAACCAACTTGAGCCGGTTGTCCGGACTCAGTAGTCCCTTGTGGAGGAGATGCTATATTCTGAGAGATAGGTGGATCCACTAATTGTGAAACCACTACGGACAAATCGGAATTTGTAGAAGTCCCTGGTTGCATGCATTCTGAAACGGATTGTTCGGATACCGAATCTTTTTTAGCTGCCGATCTTAGCAACATTTGAGGGTTTGCTGAAATCGGCTGCTGATCCGCCGGAATGCTCCGTTGTTCTTTTGATTTCGGTTGCGGGGTGTTCCCCTTTTGCTCCTTACCACCAGCGGCCTTTTTGCGCTTAGGGGACTCTTCTAATAGCTTACGACTATTAAACTGCGAGTCCAGCGCAGAGAGGAGATCATCAGCTCGGCGAAAACTATCTCTAGCAACACCGAAACAGCTAATCAGCCCCATCAGGCCGCCTTTAGTTTGACGCATGAACGATTTCATCTCGTTCGCAACCTCGACACAAGCATCACAACAAAACTGCAAATTGGGCCCCTTCGATAGGTCATCACTTGTCCGGCCAGTAAAACCGGCGCACTTGCTGTGCACCATATTTTCACACAGCCAGCAAGTCATATTCGACTGGTCAGCCCTGATTACGAGGCTGCATTTCTTGCAGAAGCAGACTAAATTTTTATTATTCATTGTATTTATTGGGACCACTGTACCAAGAAAGCGAATTGAAATTTATAAGCGAGCAGTTATAAGTACCGCAAGAGCGCAGAAACTGCACGCTTAGAACTTTCAAAGCAAAGAGAGCAAGAGAGCGGGAGCGTAACTAAGTTAAAGTGCATGCACAAAAGAGAAACGGTGGGGATAAAAGAAAAGAAAACACAGATAAGAATTACGAAAACTAAAACAATTTAATTAGTATTAAATACAAAGTGCACTCGCGAAGCGAACGGAGTTTAAATTTATGTTTAAATAACACGGAAGAATATTAAAATTGTTTTGATAAAACCCACCGATGGGAATAAACGAAAACAAAATACAAAATTCGAAGCGCAGAAAAAAAACACGACCGTTCACTTTGAAAGTCAGAGACGATTATATGATGATTTATTTATGATTCCTCCTTTTTGCTTTAATTCTTCTGAGATTTTATCAGGGGAGATGGAACTGACCCTCGCCGGTGGACTTCCGACCTAACTCGTCCTGTGCTTTCTCCCAAAACCCAATTTTTCCCGTCACATCCTAGCCATTCGTCAATTGAACTAGCTATCACTCGCGGTGATAGCCGCCAGTTAAGGACTTTGGCTGGTGGTTGAGTCCTGTTGGCTTTGTTTTCCCGTTTGTAGTTTGATCCTTAAATCGAGGTGTTCGTGCAGCGCGTGTAAGTCACGGGTCACGAACACACATTTAAGCATCCAACCGACAGAAGGTATCAACCACATCCGAGAAACAAAAGCCTCAGGATCAACAAAAACAACACCTACGGATTAACTACAACGGACTTTACCCCAAAACACAAAATATAAATATAAATAAATAAATAACTAAAAATCTACGCCCTAACTATTTTATCACAGTTTACATATGTATATCACAGAGTTATTGCACGGACCACCTTCGGATGCAAATCCTTCGATCCTATTACAGGCGAAGATGCCACCCGGCGGTCACGACCAGTGTTCTCTGTGACCAGGAGCCATTGCCTCTACTCGGAGTCAAGTCTCCTGCCTGCTCAAAAAAAAAAAAATACCCTAAGCCTGTCACTCTGCCTCGCAGCCCACCACTCCCGGTGCAGTTGCATGCAACCTGCTGTTGCCCTCCAAGACACCGGAGCGGAGGCTATGCGAGTCAAATCACTATACGCGAGACGTCGTCGTCTCGACGATTTATTTTATATTTAGTTTAGGCGCCACTATGTTATGGAACTGCATTTGGTCCTGGGACGGCGCCGGCTAGCTCCCGAATCCCCAGGGCGGAGTATCCCCAATATCCCTACAGTATCCACAACATAAACATCGATATACGCGCGTCTCACTTCACAAAAACTATCGCTCATCACTAACAACCAAAACAAACCAAAATGTAAACAATGCAAACAATTATAATTGACGGGAAAAATGTGGTGTTTTGGTGGCTATCGATGACTTAGCCAAGCACGCCCACCCAACCAAGGATGCCCCGGATGATTCTGCGGAGGCATCACCCATAATCTGCTGGCGACAACTCACTCGCACATTTCGTTCTTCATGTACATTTAATATCCACAGTAAGTACTAAAGTTAACATAACTTGCTCTCCTAGTAATTAATTCATCTTTCCTTAGCCTTTACGACCAAACTTGGCCACCGTCTACAAATTTACGCGGTCAAAGCGGAAGATTACCTTCCTTTGGCAAAGGCTACAGGCGCCGCGGAAATAATGTTCCACCAGACATGTATTGGTGGAACTCGCAGTGGAAACTATCGCTGTAAACAATCCCGCCGAAAACTAATAATCGCGACCCTTTTTTTACAGGCAACAACAAGTACAAGAATTGAGGTTTTCGGTTCTAAGTCCGGATAAATTTACAGGTCAACAGGTAAGTACATAAATTTAGTAATGTGCACAGTTAAATTAACATTAATAATTTCAGCCACTTCTGGGCTAGGAGCCGGGCTAAATAAGCCCCGACTGCAGCGTACTCTGCCGGAGGCCAGCACAAATAAGGGCCTGGAACACCACTAGGAACGGTGGTTAAGGAAGGGACAGATGGCTGTGCCTCTCGACGCGGCGCGAATTGGCAGCCAGATAACCCCAAGGTGAATTAACAGCTCGGAATGGACTTACCGGCGTTTGTTATAAAAGCGTTGGCGGCGTCCGAGGAGTTATGCTGGTCTGCTTCGAATCGCTGGGTCGAACGAAGGTGCGTATGGATATGGATGCCAATCTCCGAATTAAAAATTCCAATTTAATTAGTCCAATTTAATCCTCCAAATTAATTTTCCAATTTAAATGTCCAATTTGAACTTCCAATTTAAATATCCAATTTAAATATCCCGGGGCCCTTTGTATTGGGACCCCGGTTGCCCTACGAATAATTATTTATAAATAAAATAAACTATTAAACCTAACACAAATTTCTCTAACACTCACTTTTTATTGTATTTCGGCACAAACACTATTTTAACATTTTTGTTCTGTCTGCAGGGACAATATGGCTGCGACTATATAAAAATTTGCCTATCATGCCTATATCTCGCCATATTCCCTTCGCCTCTCTCAAAATTGGGTCATTGGACATATCAAGGCCATCCCAGCCATACCCAGAGCGAACCGGGCTAGTTTAAATAGCTAGATAGCCAAGACATCAGCAGAAGGGGGCGCCACTCCAGTAGGGGTTGCCACCCTCCTACTTTATCGATAGCCCTACCAAAAACGAATACATTCTTCTTAATTCCTCCAGCCGATTCCAACTTGAAATGCAACACCCCTTATTTACTTTTGTTGTAATGGATATGTAGATACGTACGTACATTAATAAGCATGCATTAGGGTTATATGTGTGTATTATATGTCCGTATGAATAATGGTGACCGTATAAAGATGGAAAGAGCAATACGAAAAGAAAGCCGGAGTATGGCGTTCGTATGCACAATGTGATGGCCGATCAGACAAATATAAGAAATTGGAATGGAAAAATTGGAAATATCTGGCTGGTCGGCAGAAATTAGTATAAATAAGAACGGTCGTACTTATCTTGAACTGATGGAAGAGAATATAGGGAAAATGCGCCGGTTGAACGCTGGTGCTTAAAACTTCTTCTCCTCTTCTGGAATTATCCGGCTCGAAGGACCATAAACTGGCGAGGGGCGGCTTTTCCAGCGGGTTGATTGTAAATCCAGGGAAATGAGATGAAATGATGACGGCCGAAATGGTTTCACTTCACGTTATAAATTCACAATTTATTCGACTTCACTTCTACACTTGTTCAGTCATTGAGATTTTTCAATGACTATCCTTTAAACTCGAAATAATAACGCCGATATAATTAGTTAAACGTTATAATAAGAATTTTTATTGTTGTGGATAATATTGGAGGATACAGAAAATATATGCCAATATATTGAGCGCGCGCAATGAATGTACATGAGAGAGTGATCCCGCTTTTGATAATTAGCGCAGATAAAGCTCTCTATCTGACGATGCTGCCGATAAGCGCTGAAGTCGAGCGGCCGAGAGAGAGAGTTGGCTTGCGACCAACGAAGGCGAGAACATAAGCAATTAGTATCTAATACGAAAGCTTTGTTTGAGCTTTATCTATAAATTAGGTGGCGGCTGCTGCTTGTCCCGACATTCTCCCCCCAGTTGGGCCTGGCTTCCAACTTCGTCCTTAAGGGGAAAAAGGCACAGCTTAAATACTGCGCGCTTGGTGGTTCCAGATGAAGTTCTGATCACCGCCACTCGAGCCACTCCGTCCCTACCAGATACCAGTTCCATGATTCTCGCGAGCGGCCACTTCATCGGGGGTAGGGTCTCGTCCTTGACCAGCACCACATCGTTGACTGCCAAAGCAGGGCCGGAGGTACGCCATTTGGAGCGTTGCTGAAGGAGGCTTAAGTATTCCTCTTTCCATCGGGACCAGAAAGACTGCTGTAGAAAGGACACACGTTGCCAACTGTCCAGACGATTGAAGTTTAGCTTTGTAACATCAGGTTCGATTAAACTAGATGGAGGACCTCCAGTTAAAAAATGTGCTGGCGTTAGAACATCGAGGTCTGCAGGATCTTCTGAAAGAGGCAATAATGGTCGTGAATTTATGACAGCACCAATGTGGCAAAGCAGAGTTCGCAGCTCCTCAAATCCAAGAATTGAGGACCCCACAGCCCGGTAAAAATGTCGCTTGGCAGTTTTGACTGCCGCTTCCCAGAGTCCGCCGAAATGCGGAGATCGAGGAGGAATAAAATGCCATTCGATGGACTCAATCGCACAAAACTCCAGAAGTGTCCGCTGATGCTCGTCGCTGATAAAGAGCCGCCGCAGCTCACTTAGCTCGTTTCTGGCTCCAACAAAATTTGTAGCGTTGTCCGACCAAATGTGTTGTGGCTTTCGGCGGGTGCATATAAACCGTTTTAGTGCCTGCAAGAACGCAGTAGTGGATAGATCCTTTACGAGCTCCAAGTGGACGGCCTTTGTAGCAAAACAAATGAAGACGCTCACGTAGCATTTTACCGGAGCCTTATTACGAACTTCTGGCTTGTAATGGAATGGCCCACAAAAATCCACGCCAGTGACTCCAAAGACTTGGCAACCGTTGACTCTTTGTTCCGGGAGATCAGCCATAATGTGCTCCAGCAGGCGAGGCTTGGACCGGAAACATCGGATGCATTTGTGCAACGCCTTCGTCACCGTTTTCCTCCCCTAAATTGGCCAATATTGGGATCGAATCATAGCCAAAAGAGCACGAGGTCCCGTGTGTAAATTTCGCTCATGGAAATCAACAATTATAGCAAGAGTGACTGGGTGGCTTCTAGGGAGTATAATTGGATGACGACTATCAAAATCCAACGGCGAATTCTTCAGGCGACCATCTACACGCAGCAGACCGAACTTATCCAAGAAGGGTGAAGATGTGGCAAGTACGCTGGACGACGATATCTCTTTGCCATTCTGAAGCGACCAAAAATGCACCCGCTGTACCAACCGCAATAAAAGTTGAGTTCCAGACTTGATATCTCCTGCGGTGATTCCCATGTGGCGTATTCGATGACAAAACTTGTGCACATAAGCAAATACCCGCTGCAGAGATGAGAAGGAATTAGCGTACTTGGAGGCAGCTATTATGTCCACATACGGCGACTGAATGAGCAAAACCTTTGCGCGCAGTTCCAGGGTCGGCCTCTCAGCTGGGACTGCAACTGGCCACTCATCTTGAGGACCAAAAAGAAAGGGAGGACCATGTGCCCACAGCTCATCAAGGACGTGGGAACATAGCGCCACTCCATCGATCTGGTTAACTCCTGGATCGTCGCAACTCGATTGGCAACGAAAACATTAAACCGGGCTCCTCTCGAATCCAGGACAGCGCCACTGCAGAATCGCACCAACAATAATGCTTCCCAGCGTACATCTTCAGATTAGCTACTTCTGACATAAGCCGCGCCAGCAATTCTGTTCCTGATAGTTCCAGTTTCGGCACCGTAACAGTCTTTAGCGGCGCCACTCGAGACTTCGAGCAAAGCAGGTGACTTCCCGCTCCTGTACCCCTTGAGACGACATAAACACAGGCACTATAAGCCTCGATGCTAGCGTCACAAAATCCATGAATCTCCAAATCGGTCGGTGATGATAGTGACTATCTGGGAAAATCGGCCCTCTGAGCCATAGCGAAACTGCAGCAAATTTTCTCCCAATCAGAGTGAAGCGCCTGAGGAAGACTCTCATCCCAAGACAACTTCTCACGGCACAGCTTCTGAAGAAAGATCTTTGACCTTGTGATGACTGGCCCGACAAGTCCTAAAGGATCATACAACCGGGCGATTGAGGAAAGGACGATGCGCCTAGTTGGGTTTAAGGTTGACTGAAGGCCCTCAAATGAAAATAGCAAGCGATCAGTAGCAGGATCCCAAGCGAGGCCCAGAGTTTTCGTAAAGTTGCTGCCGTCATCAAATCTCAGAAACGACTCCCGATCCTCTTCCGGCACATCAGACAACACCGCAGCTACGTTGGAGCACCACTTTCTCAAGCGAAATTGACCCTTGGCAAGGATCCCTGATGTTTGCTGCATGATGTTGACAGCTTCAGCCACAGAAGCACCTCCAATCGGCCAATTGATGCATTGCTCGCACTGACAAAAATGACGCTGGTTTTGTTCCATAAGTTACAGTGTCAAGTTTAAAAACCTGCAACTCGTCCTGGGTGGAATCCCGCCAAAGGATACACTGCAAATGGCTGTCCTCAGGGAAAACTCTGACACATCGGTACATTTTGCAGATATCTCCTGTAATGGCCACCCGATGGTAACGGAACCTTAACAGAATGTGAAGCAACTTTGGCTGTATAACTGGGTCGGACATCAACACGTCATTCAACGAATACCCAGAAGTGGTAGCAGCAGATCCATCAAAAACAACCCTGGGCTTGGTTGTTGAACGGTCCTCTTTCAAAACACAGTGGTGAGGTAGGAAGTACTTAGGAGTGAGGCTCGTATTAGCAGGAACTGCAGACATAAGGCCCAACTCCAAATACTCTTTTATAAACGCAGCATACTGATTCTTCAATTGAGGGTGACGACTAAGCTTCCTTTCTAGAGAGAGAAATCGACGCACGGCTTGGGGATACGATTCTCCCAGCAAATCAGAACTGCATTTCAACTTGAGCCGAGTAGAGTGTTGCACAAAATGCGCTTCGCAATCCAGCTCTTCTTTTGTCCACTTCACTATTGGTTCGGAGCAGTCCTCTATTTCCCAGAACTGGCGGAGCAGACAATCTAAACGTTCATCCGGCAGTCGTGGGCTCTTCGTGACATCCTTGCAGGCTGTGGCTACGAGTGACCTTCTCTCAACAGGTGAACCGCTTCCACACACAACCCATCCAAGTCGGGTTACTGCAGCAACGGTAGGCCAGCTGAGAGCTGAACTTGTCCAACACACAGCAATTCATAAAAGAGGCTGGCTCCGATAAGCAAATCGATACGCTGTGGTCGAAAGAATTCTGGATCAGCGAGATTAAGATTGCATGGTATATTCCAATTGGAGACATCTAAGCAGAAACTAGGCTGGAGATCCGTAATGTTGCCAGCGACGACTGCACTAATAAGAGACGAGTATTCTGAACAGTGAGAACGTAGGAGCACATCAACAGAGAATCCGTCCGTCGCATAGCCGGTATCGCCAATTCCAGACACCGACATGAATGATTTGCATTTACGCAACTGCAGCTGATTAGCCAATCGGGACGTAATCATGTGTACTTGAGATCCAGAATCCAGAAGCGCTCGGCAAGGAACAAAAATACCAGCGCGGCTCCTAACAAGTATGTTCGTTGTTGCAAGCAAAGCTATATCGCCGCTACGACCTTGGGCAATTAAGGCATTGACTGTGGATGGCGATGAGGCTAGAGGTTCAGAACCCTCGGATGAGGAGGAAATGGGTAAAGCAACTGGCAGATGGCCGCTAGAAGAATGCGAGTCCAGAAAATGCAGCAAACTGTGATGCCGTCTCCCACAGCTGTGGCAATTATTAGCGACGCAGTCTCGCAGGTGATGGCCGGTTCTGAGGCATTTTCGACAAAGACCAAGTCGCCTAGCCTCGCCTAGGCGGCTCTCAGGGGACAACAGCAGAAACCTTGGACACGCAGGCACCTCATGGGACATCCCACCGCATAATATACAGGTAGCGAGAGGCGCATTAGTAATGATGAAGGCGGAAGTCTTCCCACCTGAGTACCTGGCGCGTATGCGGCCATGGCCACATCCACAGCCTCGAGAGTCCTGCATCGCTGCTCCAGGAATTCCGCCATCGAGTCCCACGTAGGAATAAGGTCTGAATTGCTGGTAGTCTGGCCTTCCTCCCACTTCGCCTGGGTAGCTGGGTCCAATCTTTGAAGAAGCACCTGGACGATGATGCAGCCGGCAATTTGTTCCGTCGTTCCCAAATTCTTCAAGGCCCGCATATGGGCATTGAACTTATCTGAGTATCCTCGCAGACCTGCCACTGAGCCACCTTCCACGACAAAGAGGCCTAGAATCTCTTTCACATGGGCCTAAAATATTAAACGACGGTTACTAAATCGCTTTTCCAAAAGACCCAATGCAACGTCATAATTTTTCTCGGAAGTTTCCAAGGACCGAACTGCTTCTAACGCTGAGTCGCGAAGACAGGATCGTAGCCTCTGCAGCTTTTCCACCTTGCTTATATGTGGATTTCCGCCTACCATAGTTAGAAAGATAGATTGGAACTCAGACCACTCGGAGTATCCTCCACTGAAGGTAGGGAGCGAAATAGGCGGCAGAGCTTGAAAGCTGCGACTGAGCCCTGGGTCTGGAATAGAGGAGATCCCGTTGGTGAGAGTTGAGTGGGCAGCCATTTGAGCAGAGCGTTGCAAGGTTTCGTGCTCTATTTCAGCGCGCATCGTCGCGACGAGCTCAGACACGGTCCATCGCAAGTCGCTGCCGATCTCCGAAATGGCTTTTTTTTTTTTTTTTATAGTTTATTGAACACGCCACACAAGGATGGACCTTGTTTTCGTGTATTGACAAATTATTTCTAATGATCCCAAAAAAAGCGGGTAACGGGTGCTCTACTTGAGCAAATCAGGTGTGGTCAAAAGTTAATCAAGATGTGTTATTACAGAAGGCGACCGTGTCTGTCACGGCCAAGAATCCATAAGTCTGCCGGGTGTCGTCTGCGGAGACGCCGTCGACCCAGTGGTGTTGCAAGATTTCTTGCCAGACAGTTTGCATGTGTGAGCAAACGTTCCCGGTATCGACTTGAGGATTTGCAAATCGTCTCTGTTACCGTCGGCACTCCCGTGTCCTGAAACATAACTCGGTTTTCTAGATAATGGTGCCACTTCACCCCTAGCATCCTCCTGAGAGCCTTTGTAATGCATGTTTGCACCCTTTTTAGTGACGAATCACAGGCCGTGCCCCAGCAAGTGATTCCCCAGTTTAAGGTTGGGAGGACAATGGCCTTAAAAGCCGCACCTTAGCTTCAAGGGATAGGCCGCTGCCTGGACGAAGGAGCCAGTCCATTTTGTCAAGTTTTGTTCTTACTGATCCATAAACTCGATCAATTTGTCCCTTCCAACAAAGGCGACGGTCTAAGGTAACTCCGAGGTACGTCACCTTATCTTCGTGCTTGAGCCTATTTCCATCAATGTAAAGGCTACGCGAACGGCCAGGGCGGAGAGCAAAAGTGGCATGTTGCGTTTTGTCAACATTAAGCGCAATGTTCCATCGAGAGGCCCAGCACTCAAATTCGTCTAAGAATGTCTGGACACGTCGAGACGCAGAAGTAGTGGTGCTACCAGCTGCAAGAAATGCAGTGTCATCTGCATATGTGGCCAGGAGTGTACCACGAGCAACTGGGTTTGGAAGATCCGAAGTGTAAATTGTATACAGGACCGGGCCAAGGACGCTTCCCTGCGGGACACCAGCACGAATTGGGCGAAGTCCAGAACGGTGTCCACGAATGTCTACAGCAAACTCCCTTTTATCTAAAAACGATACAACGAGATTCCAGAGCCTTTCAGGCAAAAGCGGCATTAGCTTGTAGAACAGTCCTTCGTGCCAAACCCTGTCAAAGGCCTGTCGAACATCGAGAAAAACGGCTGAACAGTATTTGTGGTCTTCGAAAGCCCCCAGGACATGGTTAATTACTCTGTGCACTTGCTCGATAGCACTATGGCGACTACGGAAACCAAACTGGTGGTTCGGAAGTGCGTCTTCAAAGGCGTTAATAGCTAGAAGTATACCAAGCATGATCCGCTCAAAAATCTTGGAGAAAGTGGACAGCAAACTAATCGGCCTATAAGATTCCGGGCAACATGGGTCTTTTCCTTTTTTTGCCACCATTGTAACTAATGCTCGTTTCCAAGGTGATGGGAAATAACCAAGGTCCAGGCAAGCATTAAAGAGGAGACAGAGCTGTGCAATGACAGAGCTAGGCAGAGCCTTTGCTACTTTTCCATCAATCGCGTCCATGCCAGGAGCTTTAGTAGTAACCAGTCGCTTTATATGACCACGTACTTCATCTTCGTCTACTGGACGGACAGTAACAGGAGGACCAAATTAAAGTCCTAGCCTAGAGATTGTTGTCTGGACTTCATCGCTTGTTGCAAATTCAAATGGAGTAAAGCGATTTTCAAGATCATCAGCAAATACTTCAGCAATATCGGAATCACTGTGGGCCCAAGTCCCATCACCACGTTTAAGGGAAAACCTCTGAAGCGGCTGTCTTTTAAGGTTGCGGGTGCATTTCCAGACCGCAAATCCGTGATTCTGGTTAGGATCAATTGCACTGAGCTTGTGTATAAAAAATTCTGACTTGGCCGAACGGAGGACTTTCCTTAGCTCTGATACAGTAGCCTTCCACCTTGCCATATCGATGGTATGCCTCGTCCTCATCCAGACACGGCGAAGTGCATGACCTTTTCTGGCCAAGGCAGCAATTTCTGGCTTTGAATAAGCCCAAGATGGAGGAGGAATAGGTATGCTTCTAGGAGGAGGGGCAGCTTGATGGATCTGTTCAACTAAGACCTTAGCAAAGGAATCTACGTCGTCCACAGAAAGAAGAGAAGGTTGCTCCTGAGTCAGAGCAGTAAGTTGCGCACTGAATCTTTTAAGATCCGAGCCCCGGGGAAGAAGCCTGGATTTGGTGACGATCGTATAGGCAGCCACGCAAAAATATATCAGGAGCGGAATATGATCAGAGGAAAGTCCCGGACACTCTGAGATTGTAAGGTGGTTGCACGGGATGCCTTTGTACACAGCAAAATCAATGGCCGTCGGGAGGTGGTCATTGATCCAAGGAAAATGAGTGGGTCCGCCAGTAGCCAAAATCTGCATATTTGAGTCAGCAATAACTGACATCAGGGTGTTTGCCCGAGGGCATGATCGCCTGCACCCCCAGAAACTGTGGTGCGCATTCCAATCACCTCCAATGAGAAAGCGGCTACCTACAGAGCCAAACAGACGCAGATATTCCTCAGTCGTCCAAGAAAGGCGGTGACCAGGTGGACAGTAGACAGCACCAAATGAAATTCTGCCAAACCCAGTGACCAAACTTATGGCAACTGCTTGCAGGTGAGGCTCCGATATTGTGGCACTTAGGTGATAATCTAAACAGGATTTGATGATGACAGCAGCACCACCACGATGTCGATCATCAGGGTGGTTGGCAGAGTGAACAGCATATCCATTAATGTGAAAGAATGAACGGCTGGTAAAATGTGTCTCTGAGATCAATAAAATGTCAATGTTGCGTTCTTGGAGGAGATGCTCAATCTCGAGTGATTTGCCAACTAAGTTGTTGGCGTTCCAAATAACGATATTTATACCGTAATTAGTCATCGCATTGCGTTGACCCTGATAGATTGGCGTGCTTAGAAATCACGCTCTGTAACATTTGTAGTGTGGTCGTCATTACTGACATCATTTGATCAAAGCGTAACAACAATTTATCAATTGCAGCCGCTTGGCCTATCGCAGCAGCCTCTTGTTGCTTCCTTAATCCATTAATAAATTCCAGAAGCCTGTCCTGAGAAGGTTGTTCAATCGAGGAGGTCTTTTCACTTGGATGTGAATTTACCGTTGGCGAAGTCTGACTTAAGGATGCAGGAAGACGCGTAGAAAACCAAGCATTTTGAGCCGGGGGCATGGCAGGCTTAAAAGTACGTTTTTCAGTGGGTCTACGCCTTACAGAACCAGTGGGCTTACGTCTTTCAATAGCCTCTAAATAGGCAGGACATCGACGGGAAGACGCACTATGATTAGAACCACAGTTAATGCACTTGAGTTGTTCCTCATTTATGGCCAAGCACCGCTCCTTGTCTTTTGTTTCATGGTCACCAGCGCATCTGGCACACTTTGGCAAGAGTGAACAAAAAATTTTAGAATGTCCAAATTCTTGACATCTGAAACACCTTAAAGGACCTTTTCTCTGAAGCTGCGGTTCTACTTTAACCACCTGGTAGTCAATTGTCTGGATATCATACACATTTTTGTTGTTTCTAGCTGGTTCCAGCTCCACAAAGAATATATCCCGGTTCGCCTTCCCATTTTCACCAGGGGGGTTGAATACATTCCGAGGGTTGTGTCCCAGAGCTTTCAGTTTTGCAGTGATTTCGGCTATTTCAGTGGAAGCGTGAAGTCCCTTGATGACGACTCGAAAGGCTCGTTCATTTTTAAACTGAAAAGTGCTGACAGGAGTTCCATTATCCTTGAAAAGCTTCTGGACTACACGGTAAACATTGCCGTCATCCACAGTAATCCTACAGGAAGATTTACCGAAATGTCTAATTCTTCAATATTCCCGTGGATGGCCTTGAAGTCATCGTACATTGAGACTAACTGGCCATGACGCACGTGGAGCATGGCGTCCTCCACGCTTTAAATTGGGTGAAGGGCTCCTTGTATCCTCTTCAAATCCTGGAGGAGAGCATTGGCCTTGCATTTCAAAATAGCACTCCGAGGTAGGGTGGGTGAACCTACGTCTGCCGCGCTGGCATCCATCGCCACTAGTCTCAAATTACCACCAATTTAACAAAGCTAAACTGCAGCGAAATTATTATTATTATTTTTATTTATTTTATTATTTTTTTGTATTATTTATTATTTATTTTATTATTTAATAATAGTTTTAATTTGCGCGCGACGAATACAACCTGTCCCACTGTGCACGGCCGCTAAGCCGAAGCCAAATTTAATATTACAAATTGTTTAATAATATTATATAATAATATTTCGTATTTGACCACGGCGAACACAATCTGTCCCACTGTGCACACAAGAACCGTACCCGAATTAGCGGCTGTATGTTTGTATAACGGTTTGTGCGCCGGCGAATGCACTCGAAAACGGAATGTATGTATGTATGTATACGAAGGTAGCGGGCGCACTAAATAACGGGCCGGATGGCAATTGACGACCGGCATGCACTTTATAACTATTTTTGGTTATGAAACTTTATATGTATGTTTATTTATTTTAAATAATGATATGCACTGTAGTGTATATATGTGTACTTTATTTTACTTTCGCGAATTAATAATTGTTTCAACAGATCACGTCGGGGTCACCAATGTTCAGTCATTGAGATTTTTCAATAACTATCCTTTAAGCTCGAAATAATAACGCCAATATAATTAGTTAAACGTTATAATAAGAATTTTTATTGTTGCGGATAATATTGGAGGATACAGAAAATATATGCCAATATATTGAGCGCGCGCAATGAATGTACATGAGAGAGTGATCCCGCTTTTGTTAATTAGCGCAGATAAAGCTCTCTATCTGACGATGCTGCCGATAAGCGCTGAAGTCGAGCGGCCGAGAGAGAGAGTTGGCTTGCGACCAACGAAGGCGAGAACATAAGCAATTAGTATGTAATACAAAAGCTTTGTTTGAGCTTTATCTATAAATTAGGTGGCGGCTGCTGCTTGTCCCGACAACACTTGTAAACTAGAACTAACTTAAAGCTACGGGGTGGAAGTTTCAAGAGCCGCTTGGAGAGCGGAGCGGAGACACTTAACAGTGCGAGAGAGCGAGATGCGAAGATCTGGAAAAAACTGTTCTCTCGACTTTTAAGTCTCCAGGGCCGGTTCACACGAAACGGGAAGCGCCGCTTTGGCGCGAGCACTAACCTAACCTCATTCCCAAAGCTACTTTGGGCCCGAATGTGGACGTCCTTCCCGTTCGCCACAGTAGCCGTAGTTCTGACCCTAGTAATACCACCGGAACTGAATGTGAACCATTCGGTCCAGTAGTTCCCTCACCCATATACGTAGTTTGGGATTTTGTGCGCGGACACCCATCCCGCCGGATCCGGTATACGGTAGTTCCTTGCTCCCCCTTCGTAATTTGGGATTTGTGCGTGGACACCCGTCCCGCCGGATCCGCTTTCCAGTAGTTTCCTCACCCCCTTACGTAGCTTGGGATTTTGGGCGCGGAAACCCGTCCCGCCGAATCCGTCGCCTTAGTTTTCCTACGTAGTCTTCGGGTTTGTGCGTGTAAGAACATGCCGTCTTGTTCACAGGAAAAGTTCGATCATGGTATTGGAAATACCATAAGCAAGTATTGGAATTGTTTGGTCAAACATTTGCGCTTCACTCCGTCAACAATATTAAGATTATCGCTCAGACTTTATGAGTATGAATCAGAGCGCGTAAGCAAAGCAGGGTAATCCATTCTCAGTTTTCTATGAGGATGTGGCATCAATTGATATAGCTGCTATAAAAATTGGAGAAGAGGATCTTATCGAAATATTAAAGATTAAATTATTGCAACATACCAGGCAAGAGTTGCTATACCAGCCAATCCATTCGGTAGGGCACTTACGTCGCTTAGTTCAGAGTGAAAACTTATCACATGAGATAAGCTGTCATTCAGATTTCGGTAGGATAAAACAAGTACCTAGTCGCAGACAAGTATATGCTATAGAAGAAAATAATTCTGAGATAGAGGAGAATTCACAAGTGGATGCCGAACTTGCTGCCTTACGTAACTCACATGAAAAGCTAAAGTGTTGGAATGGTGAATAGAAGAATTGGAGAATTGTTTAGCGGAACTTCGTATTTTCTGCTATGGCTGTGGTAAGTAAATGTGTTTGAGGAAGCAAACTAATTAGAAGTAAGAAATCGTGTATTTCAGGATATAGAGCCGCAATGCAGTGAAAGTATTACTAGATTAAAGTCATATTATGCTAAGGTTAAAAGAAATAAAAAACTAAAAATGTCAACTATTTTTAGTAACGCTTGGACACGGGTGCAAACATTAGCTGCAATGAAGCAGTGCTTGCACTGCAAGATTTTTCAAAGCTTTCTGAATACAAACCATAGAAGTCGCGTGCGAAAACAGCAGGCGGGGAAAATCAGTTTTTCTCTACATCGAAATAAATTACAACAGTGGCAAAAAACCTCTGTGATTTTATATTATTCCCAGCATTAAACAAAAACTAATTTTAGGTCACGATTTTTGGATAGCCTTTCAAATTGCCTTGAATATTATATCTTCTCTTCATTCAGAGTAGGAAACAAACGAGGTTTGAGGTGGAAACTTATATCCCTTAAGCGCTACGCAAATCAACAACTAGCTGTAGTGAAGCAACTGTTTCAAAAAGCATCTGAAGGATTAGGTCGCACCTCTCTTATAGAGCAATGTATTGATTTTGGGAATGCAAGCCCAGTTAAACAGCGTTTTTATCCTGTTAGTCCCGCGGTAGAGAAATTGCTTTATAAAGAGATTGATCGTATGCTACATTTGGATGTAATTGAACCTTCCGTGAGCCCTTGGAGTTCACCCATGCATCTTATTGTCAGGCCTAACAAAGTTAGACCTGGCCTTGACGCGTGCAGGCTTAACGACGCTACTAAAAGGATGCTTATCTATTGCCTAGCATCGACGGGATATTTTCAAGATTGCCAAACGCTAACAACATTTCCAGGATAGAAGGATGCCTACTGGCAGCCTGGGTGGCTGGGCGACCGTTATATCAGTTCAAGGCATTTGGCTTGTGTAATGCACCGTCCGCGATGTGCCGCTAAATGGATCAAATCATACCACCAGATCTTCGTCATTGTGTCTTTGGGTATTTAGATGACCTTTTCGTTGTTTGTGAAGACTTTCCCTCACATCTGTCACTATTGGTTCGATTGGTCGTGGAATTTCATAGAGCCAATCTTACTCCTAATGTAGATAAAATCCTGTTTGGAGTTACAATTATCAATTACTTAGGGTATGCAATTGGAAGTGGAGGTAACTATATCGATCCTGCAAAAATTTGTATTGTAAATTGGCCATCGCCCAAAAATCTTGAAAAGTGCGAGGATTTCTAGGTGTTTGTGGTGTAACGCCCTAAATCGAGGGCGCACAAATCCCACGAGTCGTGGCGAGGATCATTTTTAGTTTATTGTTATCATTGTAATCATAGTTATAGTCTTGCTATTAGCTTTAAGATCGGACATGAAGTCCCGTTTTATGAATTGAAATAATAGGAACTAAGGAAACTAATTAATCTAATATTAATTTTGAGCCAAGACACGCACCCTAGATGAAGGCCCGTAACGCGTTATCGCACTCGTGAAGCCCGCGATCGATAGCGGGGAACTAATTCAGCGAGCGCGGCGCTCGACTGAAGTGCGTTCTCTGATTCCTAAACTCGCCATCTTTCGTTTTGACTTCTCGCCGAGAGTGGACGTGTGCTCGAGCATCCCTCCGGCACACCACTACCGACACACACGGAGAGATACGCGCCGATCCGCCGACGACTCAAATCTTGTCGATCCGGGCAACACCGACCAACGTACCAAAATACACGTAAACGAGAATACCCCTTGTGAGGGCGACAGCCAGGGCCCCTATTCTTATCGATTGCCAATATAAACCTGAACACTCCCTTCTCCTTCTCCTACCCTTTTTCGACCCAGATCAACGACTCGTGTTTGGTTTCGCATCCGCGAGGCTCATCTCGGCCGAGAGCCCCCACCTTAGAATCCTCATAGACTCCGAGAATATCCGGAATGTAGAGTGTAAAAACCTCGTAGACTCCGAGAATATCCGGAGTGTAGAATCCTCGCAGTCTCCGAGAATATCCGGAGTGTAGAATCCTCGTAGTCTCCGAGGGTATGCGGAGTGTAGAAACCTCGTAGACTCCGAGAATATCCGGAGTGTAGAAATCTAGTAGATTCCGAGAATATCCGGAGTATTGGTCCCCCGTAGACTCCAAGTTCACCCGGAGTAGATAAACCCCGCCGAATCCCCGTAGCCAACTCCAGTCGGAGTCATCCCAGTTCACCACCAACCAGTGCGATAGCCCTTTTAGTACCTCGTTCTGCCACCAGAGGGCGTTCTCAGCGGGACTCCTCCAAGTTCCCCACCAAGCAGTGCGACCGCTCTCTCAGTACCTCGTTATGCCACCAGAGGTCGCCGCAGGATCCTCCCGGGTTTTGCGCCAAGCAGTGTAGTCGGCGTCCTAATGTGCATCTCGGGTCGTCAACGATCGGATCCACTTACGGCTCCCTCGCGAGGAAGCATTCTAGACGAGGAAGCATTCTAGGATGTAAACAAAAAAGCGTAAAAAATGAAACGAAAAGAGCGTTTGATTCAAATTCAAAACTAAAAACGCCCTCGCGCCGATGATCACGCGCGTAGGGGCACACTAGACCGAGAGAGGTGGCCACACTTATACCGGCAATTCCCACACAGGACCACGGGCCGTAGATCTTCACTAAGGGTATAGAGGCAACTCCCCAGTGGTGGTAAGCATCAAAGTCACTTTCTTTGGTCGACTAGCTCATTCGATCCAAGTCCGCTTATACATTGTAGTTAGTTCCCGTAATACTACCTTTCCCCACTACTCTTCTTAAGCCCGGCTCGGCTTGCCGATCCGAAGGTTTCACTCGGACACGACTGATTTCAGGATCATGCCTCCTTACGGTGCGGTTCACTGGCTGAACACTCTCTCTCTCTCTTGTGGCTGACTTCAGGGTCCCCAAGCAACATTCTCTCTCTCTCTTGTGGCTGATTCCAGGGTCCCCAAGCAACGTTCTCTCTCTCCCTCTTGTGGCACACTTTAGGGTCCCCTAGCACTAAACTCTCTTTCTTGTGGTTGACTTCAGACCCCGGGGTCTATTCTACCAGCAGCCTTTGTCCAGTGCAGTCCCTCTCGAGCAGCTGGACGGCTCCCGATACCAGGCATTCGGATTAGACGAAGGAAGCGAAAGCAGCAAGGGCGGACTGGCGGGGTCCGGAGAACCCGTTAGTAAAAATTAATCAAATGTCAAGACTCTTACTGAAATAAAACTAGTTATAATCAATTACTAAGGAATTCCATACGACTTCTACTCTGGCCTGGGTCGGAACTCTCTTTTAGCAACCACGCGGAGTGATGTCGAGCTGGTTATATCTAGCACCAAAGAGCGAACTAACGAAATACACGGAAGAGTTCGGATTAGGAACGGCAGAAAGAAGTGAATCAACTCGTTGACAGAATTCCTCAAACTAGCTGAGGAAGTAGAAGGATGGCAGAGGACTGGACATAGGCAGGCCAACCTGTGCAGCAGCTAGGACCGGAGATATGCATGCGCTGCGGAGGAACAGGACATAAGACACGCACGTGCAGCAATCCACCGAGGCTGTTTTGCTGGGTCTGTGGAGGAAACGGTACGAGAACCACTGAGTGCTGCAGGGCAGAGCAGGGAAACGCAGGAGGCCTGAGCAGATGAAGCTGGCAGCTCAAGCAGCAATGAAGGAGCCACCAGCAGGGGAACAGCTGTGTGGCGACGGGTTCAAAATAGTAGCCCGGATAAAGGTCGGAAACAAGACAGCGAAAGGAATTGTGGGCACAGGAGCATCAAGAAGCGCTATAAGCAGAAACAGATATGAAGATCTGAAACAACAAGGCAAATGGTGTGGAGCCCGAGCAGAAATAACAATGGCCAACGGAGCAATGCAAAAGGCGATAGGAGAATTTGCGGCAGAACTCAAATTTGGAGGAAGAGCGTTCAGTGTAACGTTCATGAATACTGTTAGGAATGGACTTTCTAGATGGGGTACACAGCACGCTGAGATGTGGAGGCTTAGAGCTAGAAATAAGAGAGATCGGAGGGGACCAACCGGAGACAAATATGGATCCAGAAAACGCGACAGGAGAACCGTCCGAAAAGGAAGGTCTTTCTGGATACGCAGAGGCAAGTATTTGAAGGTAATATAAAGTAATATAACAACGCATAAGATTTACCTCAAGGATGATAAACCGATATCCGCGAAATCCAATACAGTAGGCGATCATTAATGAACAGGTTAACGAGTTTTTGGCACTGGGACTCATAGAACACTCACGTAGCCCGTACAGCGCGCCAGTAGTGCTAATGAGAAAGAAAAACAACGAATGGAGGATGTGTGTGGACTGTCGTCTGCTGAACGACAAAACAGAAAAAGACGCTTATCCAGTACCAAGAATAAACTTCATCTTGGACCACTTAAGAGAGGCAAAGTTCATCAGCACGATAGATCTCAAAACAGGATACTGGAAGATCCCAATGGATAGGAATAGTAGACAATACACGGCATTCACAGTCCCCGGACGTGGACTGTTCCAATGGAAGGTTATTCTATTTGGGCTAACTCAGCTCCAGCACAGTTCCAAAGGGCACTGGACACAATAATAGATCCAGAAATGGAACCATTCGCATTTGAATATCTAGACGACATAGTGGTTATTGGCCGGAGAAAACGGGAACATTTGGAGTAGCTAAAAGAAGTATTCAGGAGACTACAAAACGCGAAAACGCGGATTAATCGAGACAAATGCCACTTCTGCCAGAAAGAGCTAAAGTACCTAGGACACGTCATAAGTGATCGGGGCATTCGGATAGACCCGGACAAAGCAGCGGCAATTCGAGACTTACCAGCGCCGAGGTCCACAAAGGAAGTACAAGGCACCTAACAAAGGCGCCGGTACTGGCATGTCCCGATTTCACAAAGCAGTTTAAGCAGGTACTCGCCAAAAGAAACCCTAGAGATAATCACGGACAACTGCACACCAGACCTGAGAATTTCATTCGGAACATACAAGGTGGATGATCTGGACACATTAATGGTCCTGGCTGACGAGTACGAAGAACTTGACAAAGAGCGAGAAGAGTTCGTTCACGAGCACAAGTTTTTACGAAACAAAACGGCAGCAACACCACAATCTACTTGCAGGAGATGTGAACACCGTCTTTTGGAAAGTGGACACCGGCCAATGTAACACAACAAAGACAGCCAATGAAAACCTTATGGAGGCCACCAAACACCACGCAGATGACACGCAACTCAATGCCAAGAGCCACCAATGCACAGACCCACATAATGAACCCACAGAAGGCATGTCGCCGTTGTGGAGGGCACGAACACTGAGCTCGAGGATGCAGAAACCAAAGATTACTGTTTTGCTGCGTGTGTGGTGTTGGGAGTGTTGGCGTCAAGAGCGTAGAGTGCGGCCACAAAGCGGGAAATGGGCAGCGATCCCATTCGCAGAGGGGCGCACAGGGATCGCAAAGTGCCTTTCCCCCAAACTAACTGGCAAACTGATCGAAGAAGAACAGCAGTTGTCCGCGACCGTTGAAATTGGAGGTGTCGCATACAAGGCCACAATTGACACGGGAGCCACGTCAAGCCTCACAAGGATCACAAGGACAAGACGGCAAGTTAGGTTGGCAGAACCATGGGCAACGATATGTGCGGATTTCGTCGGGCCATTACTTGTGTTAATCGATCGGATTTCCAAATGGACGGAAATTGTGCCACTCAGAACAGCAACAGCGGAGACCCTACCAAAGGCGTTTAGAGAACGCATAATATCAAGGTTCGGGGCTCCGAAGAAAGAGTTTACCAGTCAATCCTTTAAAAGATTTCTTAGCGAAATCGGAATAGCAGCAATTAACGGCGCTCAACACACCATAGGAAAACCCAACAGAACGGGCTAACCGTACGGTAAGGACGATGACAGCCCAATTCGCAAGAAAGGATCAAAGAACTTGGGAGGAGAACTGGCCAGAGATTATGCTAGTCGAGAAGGCCGCTAAGCTAAAGGAAATCCTCGAAATCGTACGGCGAAATAATGAAAAGGCATCCCAGGATCAAGACAGACCTTACAATCTGAGGAGGAGGCAGTGGACACCAGCGGTGGGCGGCATAGTGTGGGTCAAAGAACACCACCTATCCAAAGCAGCCGATGGATTCGCTGCAAAACTAGCCCCGATGTACGATGGTCCGAACCAGGTTGTAGATTTCGTCTCTCCGGTAATCTGCAAAATACGCCACACACAGTCGAAGAAAGAGCGGACGGTTCACATTGGCGAGCTTAAGCAGCAACAGACAGAAACGGCAAACGAGCAGACAGCGGACACATCGGAGGACTAGGACAAGGATTTCACATTGATCCAGTCCAAGCAAGAGCCATCTATACGCCACACATATAGGACAATCACAAGGATAAGACACAAGGACATGAATGGAAAAGGATGCTGGGACCCCGATTACGAGGCAGTCGGATTCAGCGTCAGGCATACGCCCGAGTCATAAGCCTATACGCCGCGTAGATAGGGACCCAAGGAAAACAAAGGGCAGAACCCATGCAACGAGGCAGGCGGATTCAGCGTCGGGCATACACCCAAGTCATCCGCCTATAAGCCGCGTAGCACAGGGGTACACAATCCTTGTGTAACAAGGAACCGGAAACGAGGCAGGTAGATTCAGCATCGCGTACCGCAGGAAAAGGAAAAAGGATAGAAAGCACAACACGAACAGCAACCGGTATGAGAACCCAGCCCGTAGCGTTGTTAGACTCTATACGGGTGAGATCTAGACAAATCTACTATTGGCCGTAGAAAGGGGAGAGACGGTACGGCAGACGGCGGCAAGCCGGCGCAGGAGGATGAACCCTTGGAGAAAGGGCCGTGGGTGTCGCCCGATCCCATGCCTGGAGGGAGACCTAGTCTCGCCAGGATGGAGTCCGCACCGGACGGAACCACCAGGCCTCCATTTCAACGGCAGGTCTCGTTGCCCGGCGAGCGGCGGTGGACTAATGTCCAGAGGCAGGATTGGCCATCGGGAATTCAGGCAGCACCGCCGGTTGTAGCCGCACAACGAAGGGGCGGGAAACAGTGTGGTGAGTCCGATCCACGCTTGCTTAAAAATCCTGCGGTCCCCTCGCGGTGGCCTTTGCTGACGATTTCGGGTTCTCCGCTGAATGAGTTGACGACTTGCTGCGAAACTTAACCTAGTTAGGGACTCTGTACAAACCCAAGAGGTGTAGGCTCGACTCGCCGACCTAGAATGGCAATTTACCTCACGTGCCCCGAGCACCGTAGCTTTAGGGGAAGACCAACCTGGCCTTAGCGGCCCCGACGCAAACATAACAGCCTGATCAAGCCCCGGCGTCTCCTCCGTAGCCCGGCCTCGAACCACCCCTAGCTTCGCTATTACTGGCCCCTCTCCGGTGATAACTAACCGAGAAACTTTTATGGAGTCGAGCCACGACCACGTCCCCGAACAAATTCGTAAATGGGGCCTCCAATTCGATGGGTATTCAGACCCCTTAGCCTTTGTGGAGCAGGTCGAAAGCTGGGAGTTCTCCTACGGGATCGACCTAGGACTCGAGCCATGGCAGAGCTGTTGACGAGTAGAGCGGACAAGTGGTTCCAAACAAGCCGCCTTGAAGGGTCTGACTGGATCATATTTCGGCGCGAATTCCTTGAATTTTTTCTTCCACCCCGATACCTCCAGCGCTTGGAATACCAGATTCGGACTGGAAGGGGAAACGTTTAAAGACTTTATGCTAGATCTTTGAGTTCTCATGCGCCATCCGGACTACAACGAAACCCAAGAGCTGGATAGGTTATACAAAAATGTCGCGCCAGAATACCAGATGTATAACCGACGTAATGAGTTTCGGATCATTGGGGAACTGGCTCAGTTGGCCACTGAGCTCGAGGCCGTCCAGAAGCGGAGCCTCAGGAAAAAAAACTATAACCACGCCTCTAAAAATGCAACAGCATCGCCAGAACCTAGAGCTGCCCCGCCAGCTAGGGTTAACCGTGTGACCGCATCCGACCGTCGAATCGACGTGAGGGATGCTTGCCGGAATTGCGGAGCACCTGCACATTTCAGCCGCGATTGCCGGAATCCACGACGGTACTTCTGTTGGGACTGCGGACGACGAGACGTCCGGACAGTCGAATGTTGTCGACGCTCACAATTGGGAAACGGGATGGGTCCCTTCGACCGGCGGAGTCCGTCGGGACCCAATCCACCAGAGAACCAGCAGTAACCAATCGCTTAGGATAGAGAGAGGAAGGATCGCCGCTGAGGTCGACCTTGGCGGACACGTGCGGATTTTCATTAGCCAGGACATCGCCGACGTAGTCGGTCAGCCACACCAGTTTAGGGAGATTCGCACCCAGAACGTGTCTCGCTGACACGTCTCGAGTCGAAGTGACGAGGTTACTCCTTGCGGACTTGACGCTCGCTCGAAAGTCAATTCAGGTTCCCCTTCTGGTAATGCCCGCCATGCTGGAACCATTAATCCCAGGGATGGATTTTCTCGCTTCCATCGATATAGTACGGCAAGCCTCATGCTGTCTCGACGAAGACCCGGAGATTGTAAGACGATCAGACATAATGAACAGGAGCAGTCAATCGGAACCACAACCTCGACCCCGACCACGAAGACCACTCCGCCACGAAACTACGCCCTGGACATCGAACACGCCATCAACGGAACCTCGGCTAGGCATAGCCAATCATGACAAAGGGATGCCAATGCGCCCGAAGAGCCGCACAGAGCAAATGAAACGCATAACGCAGCAACACGCGAGGAAAACGACCACAACGACAACACAGAAGGAAACACCAGAATATCAACAGAGAATGACGAAGTCAGAATATAAACATAACGGAGCACCGGGTCACCATGAGGGACGACCGGCCGATTAAATAACGCTATTTCTCAAAGAACCCTGCCATGCAGCGGATCATAGACGAATTAGTAGACGGAAGAAAACTCGCCAGTGGTGCATGTGCGTGGACTACCAACAACTAAACGCAAAATTCATACCGGAAGCATATCCGTTGCCGCGTATTAACCACATCTTAAAGCTACTGAGAAACGCAAAATACATTTCGACCCTGGATCTACGCAACGGATACTGGCAGATACCCATGGCCAAGGACAGATGGGCATGTACCGCATTTACGGTACCCGGACGAGGCCTATTTCAGTGGCGAGTTATGTCTTTTGGTTTGCATACCGCCTCGGCAACATTTTGGCGTGCTCTAGATAGCGTGATCGGGCCAGACCTCGACCCCAACGCTTTCGCTTACCTCGATGACATTATTGTCATCGGAGCCAGCCTAGGAGAACACATGGACAATCTGCTCGAAATCTTTGAACGATTGAAGAGAGCCAGCGTCCGCATCAACTAGAAAAACTGCTCATTCTTCAAGAGGAAAATGGCCTACCTCGGATATGTGATTAGTGACCAGGCATCCACACCGATACGGACAAGGTAGCCGCCGTACCAAACCTGAACCCTCCCACGAAATTATAGGAGCTGAGGAGATGCTTTAAGATGGCCTCATGGTACCGGCCGTACCCAACTTCGCCACAGTGGTTCAGCCCATGACGAACCTGCTGAGAAAGAACCAACGATGGAAGTGGGAGCCGGAGCAACAGAGTGCCTTTGATCTCCTGAAAAATTTACTGACAGACGGCATGCCCAGATTTCTCCGTTAAGATGACACTACAGACTGACGCCAGCAACTACGGACTCGGGGGAGTACTAACCCAGGAGATCGACGCCCAGAAACGAGTCATTGCCTACGTCAGCCGCAAGCTCGGCACCGCGGAGTTGAATTATTTACCCACGGAAAAGGAGTGCTTGGCCATTGTTTGGGGAATACGGAAATTGCGATGCTACCTCGAAGGCTATAGGTTCGACGTAATCACCGACCACCTGACCCTGAAATGGCTTGACTAAATAGAAAACCCAACCGGAAGGATTGCTAGATGGGCCTTAGAACATTACCCCCGCGGAAGTGTAACGTAGTAAGGGATGCTGAAGAACGTACGGGACGACCCACAGAAGTTCCGCGACTTCATCATTGAAAACGGAGAACTATATCGCCACCTCGGCCACCGTCCAGATGACCAGGACTCGTACCGCGGAAGCTGTGCGTAGCAGAACATCGAGGTCGAATCCTACACGGATGCCATAAGGCACCCACAGCTGGACATCTTGGCGTTAGGAAGACCATCGTCAGAATCTCGTGATGTGCGACGATACGTACGTCAATGTATGCCGTGCCAGAAATACAAGTCAGAACAGCGACAACAAGCCGGAAAGATGCTTACGAGGTCAGCGAAGCCTTTGGCATACTGAGTGCGAATTCGTCGGAGTCTAATACTACCCTTCCGCGAACGGATCATCAGCCACTTGGGAGCCCCGAAGAAACTGGTGTGCTGTAACGGTTCACAGTTCACCAGCAAGGCGTTCAAAGACTTCCTTAAGGAATTGGAACCCCAATTCACCGCCCCATACTGCCCACGAGAGAATCCGACCGACCGTGCGAATCGCACAGTCAAGACGATGATCGCCCAGTACGTGGAGAATAGACAGAATACCTGGGACAGTTTGCTACCAGAACTGTCACTCGCAATCAACACAAGTGTCTCAGAATCGACCGGGTATAGCCCAGCCTTTCTCCTACAAGCTAGAGAACCACGGCTACCCGGATCCTGGTACGACAGCGTGACCCCCGGAACAGCAACATCGCCCCAGATCCCATCGGAAAAAGCGTAGCGCTTGAAGAAGGTCTTTCAGATCGTGCAGAACAAACTGCAAAAAGCCAGCCGAGAACAGTAGAGACATTATAACCTGCGTCGTCGAACCTGTAAGCCCGATATGGAATAACTGGTCCTCCTGCGGCAACACCATCTGTCTAAAGCAATAGAAGGGTTCGCAGCGAAGCTCGCCCCCCTAACGTCGTCCGACTCCGCCTACCCGGCCAGCGGAAGGGGTGACTTGAAAGTATTGGAGACATAAAAGCATTCCACTCTTCTTGCACAGGTAACACCGATGATGAAGACAGCGAAACCACCAAGGAGGACACCGGCGACCAACCCGGACAGTTCCAAAGAGGTCACTAGCAACAGGGGGTGATCAAAAGTATCCCAATCTCCCTTTGTGTCCCCGCCAAATTTAAATTCGTTATAAACCATTTAGACCTTAAGAATGAAGTTAGGAGATTCTTTCGCTGCTGCCCATTTATCTCTATTGCTAAGTATCAATAGAACTAAACTAGTTTAGTTACTTTTTCCACTGATCGAGCGGACATGGAGACGATAGTACTGTCGTCCGGCGACAGCGATGGGGAGTCTGAAGCCAGTTCCCCGGGTAACCGCCAGTTGACGACGTGAATGCCCGCAGATCAATGAGAAAATACAAGATTCTTTTGGTAACCGTTGGTTTATTCTTGTGCTAATTAGTAAAGCGGGTGTGCGGGGTTGGGCTGGTCTCGGTTTTGTCCCGCGCTGATTCCACTGGAATCCTACACCCTACAGGGGTGCAAGTTATCCAACCCGTGAAACCAGGCCACTTATGGCTTTTATAAACAATAATTTCAATCTCTGCATTTGCCTTTGTCTTTGCCTTTGACTTAGAGGTCCGATCTTGGTTCCACAGCTAAGTTAAACAAATCAAAATTAAAGTAAACATCAGCTTCCGTTCGAAGCTCAATCAATTACGCCTTTTGCGTTTCAAGTGTCCGACAAATTGCATCGGCCAGCATAATTGAATTTCACAATAAGATGCGACAGTTTCATCTTAAGCTTTTAATCTAAACATAAATTAAAGTTCAAAAGTTCTTAAAGAAAAGCTCCTGGCCGAGGTTCGTTGGATTTGATTTGGGATTGGAAAAGGCAGTCCTATTTTGATCGAGACGGCGATCGGTTAAGAAATATTAGAAAGTAACTAAACTGTATTGTGTTTAATAATTATATCAATAAAGGTTTAACATCATAAAATAATTGAGAATAAAAATTATATTTTTTTCTTAAAAATTTCCGGAAGAAAATTAATTGGCGCCCAACGTGGGGCCGCGTCATAAAAAGTTCCAAATAATTATTTAATGAAAAACAAGTTAAATATAAACGGAGCTCGCGCGGCCAATAACTCAACATTTTTAGTGGAAAAATTAAAAAATCCATCACCAGTCGACGACACCTAACATAGTGACAGTGATCGTTGTTCAAAAATTAAATGGAAATCAATTAATGTAATAATCCATTTAAACCCGGAAAAGGTGGACCGAAAGATTAATTATTAACACAAATAAAAACCAAAACTAAACTAAAAATACAGTGGATAATAAAAAAAAAAAAGAAACAATAAAGACAGAAAAAACTAACAAAGAAAAAATAAGTGAATTAAAAAAATCATCGAATAAATTATAAAAAAAAGGAAGGGCTGTAGGGCAATCCCTCGCCAAACTCAACACGATAACAAATAAATAAAATATATAAGAAGGAAGGAAGGGCTGAAGGGCATTCCCTCGCCAAAATCAACACAAAAACGATCAAGCAAACTAAGGAAGGAAGATCAACCCACAACCTCACAGAAGGAAAACCCCTTCGGGACAGTTTCGTGAGGAATTAATTTAAAATAATAAAAAATTAAAAATTTTAATTTAAGTTCAGGGAATTGAGAAAAATAAAATAGTTGATAAAAACAATAAGATAGATTCGTGAATTAAAGAATATCATCGAGAAACAATCTGGAAGATTTAATAGATTGCTTTGGTGAATTAAAATTAAAAATGGCAACCGGAGGTTCAGCACCAAATTTCTCTGCAGGTAGTATAGCCACAGCTGGCGGCCTAACAGTGGAATTAATTAATAGATTAATAAATGTTCAGTTGAATGAAGTGAGCAGGAAAATAGAAGGTTTAGAAAATAGATTAGCCACAGCTGCAAACACTGTAGAGGATTATAAAATACAAACAATCGACCCAACTATAAAGTGCGATACAACGCTTGAAGTGGTAAAATCTTTACCAAAATTCACCGGGGAACCAACACAATATGTAGGTTGGAGGGAAGCTGCGGAAACTGCTATGAGTTTTTATAAAATTCAAAGCGAACAATACTTTATTGCTTTAACAATTTTACGAAATAAAATTATGGGAGCTGCCCATGATGCTCTTACCAATCATGGCACCGTTTTAAATTTTCAAGCAATCTTATCTAGATTGGATTTTATATATAACGATAAACGACCAATACATATCCTAGAGTCAGAATTAAGTATTCTCAGGCAGGGACGAATGACAGTTACAGAATACTATAACGAAGTTAATAAAAAAATGACTTTACTAATAAACAAAACCATAATGACTCACGGAAAGGACAGTGTAATAACCAAAGAAACAAACAAAACAATAAGGGGCAACGCTCTACGAATATTTATATCCGGATTAAATGGATCTATTTCAGAAACTCTATTCTCATTAAATCCACCAGATTTACCCAATGCTTTGGCAAAGGTCCAGGAATTAGAATCAAACAATTTCCGTGCTCAATTTGCGAACAGGTTTAATGGGTTTAAAAATGAAAATAAATATCAGGGAAACAACTTACGATTTGATCAAGTACGACCAAATAATACTAAAACGGGCAATCATTGGGGTAATAACCAAAATTATAATTGGCCACAAAAGGGATATTTTTGGCAAAACAATAACCAATACAACACTCAAAAGCAACAAGCTGTCGAGCCAATGGATGTTGATCCATCGATTCAACTCCAAAATAAACCCAATAACAATCGGCAGCCGAATAATAGTTGGCAGGCAAATAATAATCGAGGAAGATATAATAACAATTATTATCAAAATAATTATCGTTCAAATTACTATCGCCCAAATCAAAATAAAGAGCAAACTCAAGCTCAAAAAAGGGAACTCGAGGGAACTGTAAATCAGCCAGCAAATAAAGTAATTAGAATAAATAATATTAATGAAGATCATTTTTTAGACGAGACCCCTACAGGGGAATGCCTTATTTAAATAGGACAGACAGAAAAAGCAAGAAGCAGTTAAAAATTTTAATAGATACAGGAGCCACTGCTTGTTACATAAAAAGGGAATTTTTGAAAATAAAAATGAGTTATCAACATATAAAAAGGTAACTACAGTTCATGGGTATTCAATTATTAAATATTACCATATTATAACTATATTTGAAACACGACATTTATTTTATGAAATAGAAGGATTAGAATCTGATCTTCTAATTGGGTTCAATTTACTAAGAAAAATTGGAGCTATAATAAATATAGCAAAGGGAGTACTGGAATATAAAGGGAAAACTGAAAAGTTAAAATATTACGATAATGAGGAAAAAAATAAAACAAGTTTAATTGAAGAAAAAAATAATATTCTTCCGTTAAAAGAATTTATTATACAAAAATATTTTGATGAAAAAAGTAGCGAAGACACAGATTCATTATTTGTGGAAAATAGTGAGAAAAGCTTGGGATTCGAAAATCCTGAGAACGCCGACGTAGAAATATCCGTCAACAAAAATACCAATATCTTGGGATTAAAAAATCCTGAGAACGCCGACGTAGAAATATCCGTCAACAAAAATACCAATATCTTGGGATTAAAAAATCCTGAGAACGCCGACGTAGAAATATCCGTCAACAAAAATACCAATATCTTGGGATTAAAAAATCCTGAGAACGCCGACGTAGAAATATCCGTCAACAAAAATACCAATATCTTGGGATTAAAAAATCCTGAGAACGCCGACGTAGAAATATCCGTCAATCAAAATAAAAAAATCTTGGGAATCAAAAATCCTGAGAGTGCCGACGAAGAAAATTCCGTCAAAAATCGAATAAATAAAAATCGTTTGAAATGTAAAAATTTCAAGCCCGCCGTCGTTGAGGTATCCGACAAACAACAGATAAATAATATAGGTACAGATCAATTAGAAGAACTAAAAGAAAAATTAGTTCACTATATTGAAAAAGAGCATTCAAAGATAAATATGCAAATTCCTTTTAGAACAGACATAAAGGGGGAAATAAATCTTATTCACGAAAGGCCAATATACGGGAAACAATATCCGTATGCTTTATCTGTCACCGACTTTGTGAATAGCGAAATCAGTAGAATGTTATCAGAAGAAATTATAAGGCCTAGCCGAAGCCCTTACAATTCACCAGTTCTGGTAGTCCCAAAGAAAGGAGAGAATCAAGACGGAAGCCGTAAGTTAAGACTCGTTATTGATTATAAAAAATTAAATGAAAGTACCATACCTGACAGGTACCCTATGCAAGACCCATCAGTAATTCTATCTAATTTGGGGAAAGCAAGATATTTTTCAACAATAGATTTAGAATCAGGTTTTCATCAGATATTAATGAAAGAATCTGATGTCGAAAAAACATCTTTTTCAATAAATAATGGAAAATACGAATTTTTAAGAATGCCATTCGGATTAACAAATGCACCAAGAATTTTTCAGAGAGCAATGGATGACATCCTAAGAGAACAAATAGGGAAAACATGCCATGTCTACATGGACGACATTATAATATTCTCAAATTCTATTGAACAACATTATAAAGACCTAAACAAAATTATAAATATATTATTAAATGCAAACATGAAAATCTCTTTAGAAAAATCAAAGTTTTTTAAACGCGAAACCAGTTTTCTAGGATACATCGTATCTTATAACGTCATTAAGACAGACCCAGAAAAAATTGACACCATTACTAAATATCCGCTTCCAAAAAATATTCGGGAACTAAGAAGTTTCTTAGGCCTTACGGGCTATTATAGAAAATTTGTTTTAAACTACGCTTTTATAGCCAAACCTCTAACAAAATACCTTGGCGGTCATAATGGCAAAATTTCAAAAAGAATGTCAACAAAAATGTTAATTCAGCTGGACGACGCAGCTATTAAAGCTTTTAACGAGCTGAAAGAAAATCTCATTGCGCAAGTAGAATTAGTTCAACCAGACTATAATAAAAAATTTACCCTGACCACCGACGCTTCGGACGTCGCAATTGGTGCAGTTTTATCTCAAGAAGGTAAACCGATTACTTTTATTTCAAAAACCTTATCCAAAACAGAACAAGTTTATGCAACTAATAAGAAAGAATTTTTAGCTATAGTATGGGCTCTTAAAAATCTAAGAAATTACTTATACGGAGTGATTGGAATTGAAATTCAGACCGATCATCAACCATTATCTTTCGCAATCTCTGATAAAAATCCTAATATAGAAATGAAACGCTGGTATTCCTTCATAGAAAGTTTCACTCCAAAAGTCATTTATAAACCAGGTACAACTAATGTAGTTGCAGACGCTTTATCAAGGATTCAGATTAACAACTTAACTGAAAGTAACGAATCGGTCTCAGATCAAAACACTCAGCATTCAGCAGAGAGTAGCTTTGAGAATGTTATACAAGAAACCCGAAAACCCTTAAACCAGTTTAAGCAACAATTGCTAATAGCAACGGGGAGGTATACAGTACATGAGTCGATTAATATATTTGAAAATACCAGACATATAGTAGAATTCGACATTCCCGAAAATTTGATTTCAATCTTAAGAGAATACATTCCTCCTAATATAACAGTAGGTATTCATTGTACTTTAGAGGACTTTTACAGAATTCAAAAACCACTTAAAGAAAATTTTATGAATAAATTTTTGTATACAAGAATATTTGTCCAAGATGTGGAAAATTCTGAAGACAGAGCACTTATAATCGAAGAAACACATTGTCGAGCGCACAGGGGACTTGACGAAAATTATAAACAAATCAATAGATTGTATTATTGGCCAAACTTACTCACAAAATTAAAAGAATATATAAAAAATTGTAAAATTTGCAATGAAAACAAATATAACAGGCATCCAATTAAAATTCCAATTGGAGAAGCCCCAATCCCAAGTAAAGAAGGAGAAAATTTACACATTGACATATATTACGCGCAAAGTCTCACTTTCATAACTTGTATTGATGCTTATTCAAAATTTCTAGTAGTAAAAGAAATCAAAAATAAATTAAATATCGAAAACAAAATAATGGAATTACTTCAACAATTTCCACAAGCCAAAGTAATAATGACAGATAATGAACCAAGCTTCACCTCGGCCCAATTTAAATCTTTTGCACAAAGGTGCGGTTTAACTTTACATTACGCAGACCCGAGGCACAGTACCTCAAACGGACAAGTTGAAAGGGCACATTCTACATTAACAGAATTAGCTCGATGCATTAAAGAAGAATTTAATTTAACTGACTATTCCGAAATAGTAATTAGAGCAGCTCAAGAATATAATCAGAGCATTCATTCATCAACGAACCAAAAACCATTTGACGTACTATACAATAAAATAGAGCACGAAAATATTCCTCAAATTTTAAAAAAAACACAAGAGAAAATGTTAGAAACACATAATGATAACAGAAAAGAAAAACAATATCATGTAGGACAGGTAGTTTATGAAAAGAAACACGGGGAAAGAAATAAACTTAAAACTAGATATAAAAAACAAGTAGTTAAGGAAAATTTACCTAACAAAATAATAATCAACAGTAGAAATAGAATTATTCACAAGGATAATATAAAATTCTAAATATTTATATATTACCTATTTTTTTACCTTTTCCAGAAAATGTTTTATCAGGTGCTCATACTACACCTTATTTTATTTACAAAATCAGAAATAATTGACTATACAAGTCACGAGTATCTTTTATTCAAGGACAATAAAGACGTATTGACGTATGATTCATACGCAGATTTATTTCACGTAACTAACTTAAGTTTTTATAAAGAAATAATAAAATTGGAATCAGATAATATTAAAAGGGATACTAATAAAAGATCACAATGGGGAATTAAATATGACTTAGAAGTAATCGAATTAATTTTATCACAATTAATTTCAACCAGATCAAAAGGGGTATAAATGAGTTAGGCACTATCTGGAAATGGTTAGCTGGAACTCCGGATCATGATGATTTTATTAAAGTACAGAATAAAATCAATGAATTAATTGAAAATAATAATAAGCAATCTATTATCAATTCCAAATTGTTCAAAGAAATAGAATCTCTTTCTGATGATTTTAAAAATGTTTTTATTGATCAAGATTTACCATTGCGAAAACATCGCTTACGATTATTAACATTTGATTTGCAAAATTTAATTGACACAATCACACTTGCAAAAATTGACGTTTTTAATACCAAAATTTTAAACAATGATGATATCATGGAAATATTAAAACACGAACAAAAACCAGTAATTATCGCTGACTTAATGGACATCTCTGTTTTTAAAATCGCACTTCATAAAGAACTTTTAATAATTTATATAAAAATACCCAATAATAAAAAACAGATGCGAAATATATCACACCAGAGCGATTTCTCAAATCGATGGGAAACTAGTATTAAGCAATCAAGTCGCAAAATGCGATAATATTTTTTATGAAATGTCTAACTTTAAGAACGAACTTTTTAATAATTATTGCACTTTAATTAAGGAAAAACTTGTTTTACCCGATTATTAAATGGCGAGAAATCAACTTGTAAGAAAATAAGAGAAAAAATAAAAAAAATAGACATCATTCAAGATGGTGCCATTCTTATAAATGGTAACAACATTGTTAACAACTCCCATTTAAACGGGTCATATTTAATAACATTTAATGGTACAACCAAAATTAATAATATCTCATATACCAATTTGGAAAACAAAATTCTTGACTACATAAGTACGAACCACTTCAAAAATTATGAAATATCCGATTACATTTTATCAAATAACTCGGAACTCTCTTTAGATAATATAAATATCTTAAATCCTTTCATTAAAATTAATAATACTAAAATATCACTTACCTTTATATTATTAATTTTAATCATTATATATTTAATATTTTTACTTTTTATAAAATACAAAAATGCTATATTAATTGTAACCAAAAAACAACGGCCAGAACCAGAAAAATCTATTAACCAAGAAAATTTTCTAACAGAATTAAGAGATCAATTAAATGAATTTCATATTGAATCGGGACGATCCATTTTAGAAGGGGGAGAGTTATCCAACCCGTGAAACCAGGCCACTTATGGCTTTTATAAACAATAATTTCAATCTCTGCATTTGCCTTTGTCTTTGCCTTTGACTTAGAGGTCCGATCTTGGTTCCACAGCTAAGTTAAACAAATCAAAATTAAAGTAAACATCAGCTTCCGTTCGAAGCTCAATCAATTACGCCTTTTGCGTTTCAAGTGTCCGACAAATTGCATCGGCCAGCATAATTGAATTTCACAATAAGATGCGACAGTTTCATCTTAAGCTTTTAATCTAAACATAAATTAAAGTTCAAAAGTTCTTAAAGAAAAGCTCCTGGCCGAGGTTCGTTGGATTTGATTTGGGATTGGAAAAGGCAGTCCTATTTTGATCGAGACGGCGATCGGTTAAGAAATATTAGAAAGTAACTAAACTGTATTGTGTTTAATAATTATATCAATAAAGGTTTAACATCATAAAATAATTGAAAATAAAAATTATATTTTTTTCTTAAAAATTTCCGGAAGAAAATTAATTTGCATGTGTGCGATTTCAGACTTGGTACCCTAACAATATGGGCGTATTCACTATTGGGTTAATGATAATAATAAGAATATCATATGTCTTAATATATTTTTTAATATTTCAGCATAAATTTCATTTTGGTTTACAAATTCATATCAGTGGTAGCAGTAAAATGTTTTTCTTATATGCATGTATTCCAATAAATAAAAATCAATCTACTTAGATACGAACAGGGCATATCACAGTCGGTGTCACAAAAAACACCCACTGCTTTTAAGTGGTTCAGAAAACTTCAAACCAAATCAGCTTTGGTTGTTGTTCTGCGAGCGGATGGTGCCTGCATACCCTACCGACGATTGAATTTTAGGGGTGGGGACAGAAACAAGGACGGCTGTTTGGCTTTTGTTTTGTTTACATTTTTTAGGACACTTGTGTTGAATGTTATGTTTAATGACCTTTGGTTGATTTATTTTTTTAAGGTTCGCAGTGTAATTTTGTTTAATTTAATGTTGTTATTTAATGATCTACTTTTTATTTTTACGTATGTTTGTTCTTAAAAGTCGCCCCTCGAATTAGTTACCGATAAATATACATACATACATATAAGTTAACACGGTCACCCGGCAACAGAGAAGTTGCCAAGCTGATCACGCGTAGCCGGCATGAGAATAATGCAAAGCCAGCGACACCTGCGGATAATGCCCAACGACTGTACCAGAAGCCCAAGCTTCGGTCAGCGCTATCAGCGGGCAATGCACTGCGACGCAACCGACGGCTACCCAACACCGGGGCGCCGGGTCAGCACTTTCAGGGCATAGGGCTAGCTTTCGTTATAAGAATTTATGTACTTAGTATTTAGTTGAATTTTGGAAATATATCGCGACGGTCATCGCCTCTCGAAACCCAAGTCTTCTCATTCGCGCAGTACGGTGCGTCTTAAGTAAAAACCTGAATAAGGAATTAATTAATTGGCACCAAACGCGTTCGTAAGAACCTCGATCCGTCATTGAAATAAAAAATAAAAGAAAAAACGCGTTCGTAAGACCCTCAAACAGTTAAAAATAAAAATAAAGACATTTTAAAAACCAATTCGCCAACTCCGCACACAAGGAACCGGCAGCAGCAACTAAAAGAAGGAGGATAACGAGCATCAGCAGCAAATTTTTTTACAATTAAATAAAAACCATGTAAGTGGAGTGTTCATTGTTCTTTTCCCCGAATTTTTCAGAATATTTTTCAAAAAGAAATTTTGACAATTATAAAATAAAAAATAATTATATTTCAAGAGTCTCAAAAATAAAAAAAGCAGTATTTTTCCCGACAAAGAATTTAAATGCAGTGGGAACAAACTTCATTGTTCTTTGTGTTAAAACATATGAGTGATAGTGAGATAGGAGAATTGTTAAAATAATTCCGAAAGCTTAAAAACGCGGACAATTTTACAGTAGACCAAAACAACTTAAATATGGCAATGACCAACGACCAATTAAAGGCCATTATAGAGGGCGCAGTTGCGAGTGCACTCGCCGCACAAGAAAAAAATTTCGAACAAAAATTAGAGGACGTTCAGAAGCGCCTAGGTGGTGTTAATACCGGTACACCAGAAGTAGAAACATACAGAGATGCAGAGATCAGAATAGGTATTACATGTAATGAGACCTTAGATATTATGAAGTCCCTGCCTTCGAGGGTAAAAATGAGACGTACGTCTCATGGAGAAAAGCGGCGCACACCGCATATAAAGTGTACGAAAAATACGATGGTAGTTCCAAACATTACCAAGCTTTAGGGATACTAAGAAACAAAATAAAAAGTTCAGCCGATATGGTTCTTTCGTCGTTCGACACACCTCTGAACTTTAGGGCCATAATAAACCGACTAGACTTCACATACGCGCAAAAGCGACCGGTATATTTAATAGAACTGGAGATGTCAACGCTCCGCCAAGAAAACATGACACTCTTACAGTACTATGACGAAGTAGAGAAAAAACTGACTCTGCTTATAAATAAGACAATTATATAAGCTACGATAACACCGTAGTTGCTCCACTGAACGAAAAATACAGAGCGGAAAAATACGCGTTTTTATTTCTGGAACAAGAAAATCGCTAAGCGATGTTCTTTTTTCAGCAAGACCATCTGATCTTCCTTCCGCTGTAGCACTAGCACAGGAAGTAGAGGCTAACTATGAGCGATATACTTGTCTGTTCGCAAGTAATTTTGCCCGTATCACAGAGGAAAAACTCCAAAGGTCCGAACAAAGACAACTGGACAGAGAAAGAAATCCAGTAACAGAATCTAGATTCCACTCGGAGGGTAAAAACCCCCATTTTAATAAAAGGCCAAGACAGCCACTTAGACAAGATCCGGTACAGCCAATGGACGTCGATAGCTCATCTCGCTTTAGACAGCCAACTCAAAATCAACAAAGTGGTCCGTTTCAAAGACAGCCCAAAAACAGTCAGTGGCAGACAAATCCTTTATATTTCCAAGCGAACGCTTACAATAACCAGGGACTGACAAGTAAAAGACCTAATAATTGTAGCGCTAGGTACACAGGACCGAAACACCAAAGAATAAACCATTTAGCGTTAGACAACGATTTATCGAACGAAAACAATGACGAATACCCTACAGTAGCAGAGGAAGAAGTAGAAGATGTAGACGATGACCTTGTAGAATATGACGAAATAAATTTTTTAGGCATAACTCCCAGCTCCCATTCATAGAAAGGGATATCGCAGGGAGGAAAAACAAACTTTTGATAGACACAGGGGCTTCCAAAAATTATATCAAGCCTATGAAAGAATTAAAAACATTATTTACGTAAATAAACCTTTTCCGGTCACAACACCATAAATAAAAAATGTATGATGCACCTTTTTAACACAACTACAACATTTTTCTTATTACCGAACTTAACGACCTTTGATGGAATAATCTTACTCGACTTACTAAAAAAAACTGATTTCGTACTCGACCTAAAAGACAAGAAATTAATAACTAATAGCAGTGCAGAAGAAATTAAATTTTTAAAATGTGCAAATGTTAATTTTACAAAGGTTGAGGATATTGAGGTACTCCAGGAAATTTCAGAAAAATTCCAGGATATGTTGGTAAATCGCACAGGCGTATTCGCAGAGCCGAACGAGGCGCTGCCTTACAATACTAATATCATTGGTACTATCCGGACAGAGAACGAAGACCCAATATATTCAAAATTGTAAATTGTAAATAAAGAAGCAAAAGCCATGTTACGAGACGGCATAATCCGACCATCTCGGTCTTCATATAACAACCCTGTTTGTATTGTAGATAAAAAAGGGACCGATGAGCAGGGAAACACAAAAAAACGCCTAATAATATACTTCCGAAAACTTAACTTAAAGACAATAGTCGACAAATACCCTATCCCGAATGTTGTTTTTATCCTGGCAAATTTAGAGAGGGCGAAACACTTTACCACATTGGATTTGAAGTCTGGTTTCCACCAGATACTTCTCGCCGAAAACGACAGAGAGAAAACGGCCTTCTCAGTAGGAAATGGGAAATATGAATTTTGCAGACTACCCTTTGGATTGAAGAATGCGCCCAGCATTTTTCAGAGAGCCATCGATGATGTGCTCACAGATCAAATAGTGAAATCCTGCTATGTTTATGTCGATGACGTAATTATTTTTTCAGAAAATATGCACGATCATGTGAAACACATAGCATGGGTCTTGGACAAATTATATGAGGCCAACATGAGGGTTTCGCGTGAAAAATCTAATTTCTTTAAAGAAAGCGTAGAGTATTTAGGTTTCGTAGTTTCACGAGGAGGCATAAGAACATGCCCTAGCAAAGTAGATGCAATCCGTAACTACGAGCAACCAACCACACTATTTAATCTGATGGACGTTGATGCACTACGAGCAGTACAAACAAGTGGCCCAACGACTCCAAGCACGTGCTTGTTACGCGCGGGCCCTATTATCAATTTGGGCAAAAAATGCGAGTTCGCGAGGAAAATACATAAATTAAATAGAGACAAGACACAAGTGAAAATAAAAGGCACAATTAAGAGAAACGCAAATGAGTTAAAATATTAGTTTTTAATAACGGGATAGAAGTGGAAATGCAATTTAGATGATAAAGGTTGTTATAAGTATTACATAGAACGCGAAAGGGCTCGTGTAGACAAAAATTTGATGAACATCGTGGCAAATTTAGAGGGATATAATTTCGTGTTAGTCTAACAGGAACATTGAAAGTTAGGCGGTTTACAAGTTCTGCAGAATCAATATCACCTCTTATAAGATTATGCATAAAAATAGTACCAAGCATTTTTATACGATTTACAAGTGTAGGTAAATTAAGCAACAGTAATCTACTCTGGTAGGAAGGTAGCCTTACGTTTTGATCCCAGTTCAAACTACGAAGGGCAAAAAGAAAAAATTTTTTTTGTACCGACTCAATACGGTCAATGTGCACTTGATATTGTGGACTCCAAACCGACGAACAATATTCCAAAATAGGACGGACAAGGGAGGTTAATAATAATTTGGTCGTATAAGGGTCATCAAATTCTTTTGACCAACGCTTTATAAAGCCAAGAACACTCATGGCTTTATTAACAGTGGACATTATGTGGCAGTCAAATCGTTAACTGAATATATACGGTCGAGTGACGTATTTTCAAGAAAATAACTAATAAACGTAGGAGTACCCCTATAAAAAGTCATGACGTTGCATTTAAGATAGTTCAACTTTAAAAGGTTGTACTCACACCATTCATGAAAACAATCAATATCTGACTGTAAGTTAAATCCCGAGGCTATATCATTATATGATAAACAAAGCTTAACATCATCAGCATACATTAGAACACGAGAATGTGTTATGATAGAGGGAAGATCGTTGATAAACAAAGTAAACAGCAAAGGGCCCAGATGACTTCCCTGAGGGACTCCAGATGTCACGTAGATCAATTTTGAAACAGAATTCTTGAATATAACCCTCTGAGTCCTACCATTCAATTAACTGGAAATCCAAGTTAATAGATTACCAGGAAACCCAAGCAGATCTAATTTGAATAAGAGAAGAGAGTGGTTGACGGAGTCAAAGGCCTTACTAAAATCTGTATATATAACGTCAGTCTGCATTTTTTTCTGAAATCCATTTATTACAATAGATGACAATTCAAGAAGGTTGGAGGTGGTCGATCTTCGCTTAACAAAACCATGCTGACACGGTGATATAAGCGAGGAACATAAATGTTGCAAATGAGAAGTGATAATACGTTCAAATGCTTTAGGAATTGCCGACAATTTCTAAATACCTCTATAATTCTTGGCATCAGCCTTCGCACCCTTTTTATGAAGTGGAATAATAAGAGAGTCCTTCCAGATAGTAGGAAAACTGATGATGAAATAGACAAATTAAAAAGTTTAAGAATCGGTTTACAAATGGTTGACGCACAAAACTTGAGCACACATCCAGGAAGTCCATCTGGACTAGGAGAATAAGTCGGCGTTGTTGTTTCTAAATCTATTAAGAGAGAGTTTTCAGTAATTAAAGGGGAAAAAATACAATTTGCCCTATTTAAGGGATTAGGGTACTTAGAATTTGACCAAGCTGTCGAACTATAAGTGGTTTGGAAAAACTCAGCAAATAAATCAGCAATGTCAGAATCCGTCGATGCCTCCATTGAGTTTAGACGTACCGATGAAGGCAATGCCAATGACTTACGCTTGGCATTAACAAAGCTGAAAAACTGTTTCGGATCAATTGAAAATTCAAATTTACATCGATTTAAATACATAGAATAGCAATGACTGTTGAGAACATTAATGTCAGATCATTCCTTGGATTAGCAAGTTACTATAGGTGTTTTATTAAGGACTTCGCATCTATTGCAAAACCTATAAGTGACATCCTAAAAGGAGAGAATGGCAAAGTAAGCGCAGGTCAATCAAAAAAAATACCCGTTAACTTTGATGAACATCAGTGCCAGGCATTTGAGAAGCTTAAGAATGTTCTCGCGTCAGAAAACGTAATGTTATTATATTCAAATTATAAAAAACCTTTGACTTAACGACAGATGCTTCGTCTTTCGGTTTGCGAGCAGTCTTATCACAGGACGGAAAACCCATAACCATGATATCACGAACTTTAAAAGACAGGGAACTAAATTTTGCAACAAACGAAAGAGAGTTGTTGGCAATTGTGTGGGCCTTAAGAGCCTCAGAAATTACCTATACGGCGTAAAAAATTTAAACATTTTTACTGACCACTAACTTTTGCCGTCTCAGATCGCAATCCAAACGCAAAAAATAAGCGCTGGAAAGCTTTCATTGACGAGCACAATGCACAAATATTTTACAAGCCAGGAAATGAGAACTACGTTGCTAACGCGCTGTCCCAACAGCACATTCATTCGCTAGATGAAGATGCGCAGTCAGATATTGCCACAATACATAGCGAATTATCACTAACCTATACCATCGAACAAACGGACAAGCCGGTCAACTGCTTTCGGAACCAAATAATAATAGAAGAAAGCGGAAGTGCTTCAGTTAAAACGGTCATTATGTTTGGTGAAATGACTCGACAACTCTTATATTTCTCGGATAGAGAAACACTTATGCAGAAAATATGTGATGTGGTCAAGAAGGACGTAGTCAATGAAATTTTTTGCGAACTGCCAGTACTGACATTTATCCAGCATAAATTAATAGAAACATTTCCGACAACCACTTTTCGTTACACAAACCGCATGGTGACCGACAGCTTAGACAAAAACGAACAAAAAGAAATCGTCGTCGCAAATTGTAAAATTTGCCAGAAGGCAAAATATGATCGACACCCTCAGAAACAGATTATCGGGGAAACACCTATTCCCTCATACACGGGCGAAATATTACATATTGACATATTTTCGACCGACAAAAAATACTTTCTTCCTTGTGTAGATAAATTTTCAAAATTTTCAATTGTCCAACCAATTGCTTCCAGAACCATTGCAGACGTACAAAGATTCCACAGTACATTGACAGAAATTGCACGGTGCTTAAAAATTGAAAGAAGTATTGAAGACACTGTTGAATTAATACTTCTCGCGGCTATAGAATACAATAGAACTATTCACTCAATAACAAATAAAAGACCCATTGACATAATACACTCATCGACCATTGAGCTTAACACAGAAATTAGGGATAAAGTCTTAAATTCCCAGATCATTCAACTACAAAGATTGTACAAAACAAGACAAGACAGAAATTTTCAGGTAGGAGACAAGGTTCTTGTGAAATCAAATAAGAGGTTGGGAAACAAACTTTCAGATTTGTACTCCGAGGAAACCGTCGAAGCAGACTTGGGGACCACAGTCTTAATAAAAGGGAGGGTGGTCCATAAGGATAATTTGAGGTAATTACAATAAATCTTATTTTTCTTTTTATTTTTATCTTCGACACACTAGGATTTGGATGATTCTACTCCTCGCCGTACCAATAGCAGCTAAAACAAGAGAGAACGCTATAGTCGAGTGCCTCGACTATTAGATACCCGTTACTCATCTAAACAACTTAATATAAATATGCCCTCTTGTATGTTTTTCGCCGCTCGAATTAGCTCCCGATTTTTATGGTAAAATCTGTACCCAGGGAACACCTCCAATTTGGCTAACTTGATTTGAGTTGCATAGTTCTTGGGATATAGTTCGGTATTGACAAATGAAAGCCATCGCAATTTCCTTTAATAGAAATCCTTATCGAGAATTAACGTTCAATCTGTTGAGCACCTTGGCCAGCTGTTCCAAAGTCATCCGTTAGATGGCGCTATTGTATACGCTTAAGTGTTTAATGGGTTTTTGGGCGTTAGAGTGGGCGTGGCAAACTTTTATTTGGCCAATCGATAGGTATTGACGAAACAAATACATATCAAAAAAAATTTTCATAATAGCATCAAAACTGTGGCCACAGCTTGTGGCTTGTGGGCGTCAGAGGGGGCGTGGCACCATTTTGAAACAGACTTGCGCTGCGTAGGAACTCCTAAAATCTACATGCAAAATGCCAATCTTATAGCTTTTATAGTTTCCGAGATCTCAGCGTTCATACGGACAGACAGACAGACGGACAGACAGACGGACAGACGGACATGGCTAGATCGACTCGGCTAGTGATCCAGCTTCCTTCTACCTGTTACATACTTTTGCACGAATACAATATACCCTTTTACTCTACGAGTAACGGGTATAATGACCGACTACACGACATCAAATTACATACCAATCATAGACGGGACTATTTGGAGAGACTTCCAATACCTCAAATACCCAACCAACTCGGAAATAGTTAAAGAAACAGAAGAAATGGGAACCAATTGCCCCAGTCACATATGAGGCAGATATTAGACTCAGATTTACGACACATTAAGACTCTCTTAGATACCGTTAATGTTCATCATAGTCACGCTAGAAGCATAAATTTATTAGGCATTTACGATTTATTTATTATTACTCCAGATTTTGATGACTTTGAGAACATTAAATTTAGGCAGAAACAACTCATAGAATCATAAAGCAGAAATAAACATCCTAACGAACACGGTAAACATTTTAGTAAAAAATGTAAAAGCAAAACAGATAAATACAGAAAATTTATATAAGAACTTGCTATCAAGAAATAGAATTCATATTCCCGAACTCGAAGCCTTAATGTTGTCGGTTACTCTTGCAAAAAATTGAATAATCAACCCCGCGATTTTAGACTTAAATGAATTACAAAATTTAATCAATGAACATTTCACAAATGTTACTATAACCGATTTAATGGAAGTAGCTCAAATTAAAGTTTGATTAAATAATAACACAACAACTCCACTCAGGAGGCAACGCACCAGCCACCTCGAGCCACTAACAATCATCGATGACGGCGTTATTATTCTCTATAACGGAACAGCTACGGTCAATGGACAAGTGGTAACTGGAACGTACCTCCTTACATTCGACGAGTAGGTCAAATTAAACAACACCTTATACCGAAACTTGAAGAGCTAGGTAAAAAAATTCCCAGCACCCGCTGCATCAGCGGTCCTTAATATTACAGACCATCAGGAAATACTGAGCTTACCATACTTACAGAAATTAAACATACTTGTAGAAAACCTACGATACATTGGCGGAATGGAAAAGAGACTGGTAAGCCGGCCTATAATATCTGGAGTGGTCGCGATCGCTTTCTTCGCCATCTGCTTTATCATTTTCAAGCTCTACCAAAGACGCCAGCGAGTTCGTCGCCAGCATGACCTTCAAGTTATTATTGACGGTTTCAAGCGGGGGAGGAGTTAACACGGTCACCCGGCAACAGAGAAGTTGCCAAGCTGATCACGTGTAGCCGGCATGAGAATTATGCAAAGCCAGCGACACCTGCGGGTATTGCCCAACGACTGTACCAGAAGCCCAAGCTTCGGTCAGCGCTATCAGCGGGCAATGCACTGCGACGCAACCGACTGCTACCCAACACCAGACACGGGGCGCCGGGTCAGCACTTTCAGGGCATAGGGCTAGCTTTCGTTATAAAAATTTATGTACTTAGTCCTGGACTGGAAATAAATCGCGACGGTCATCGCCTCTCGAAACCCAAGTCTTCTCATTCGCGCAGTACCGCGCGTCTTAGGTAAAAACCTGAATAAGGAATTAATTAATTTATATGTACACCTGTGTCGAATAGTAGTTTTTAAACTTTTTCACAACTTAAAAAAATGAATTTAGGTTAAACTTCTAAAATACTTTTTATTTTTGTAAAAGGTAAATGGAGCAAATATAAAAATCAAAATTTTTTATTTAAATAATATTTAAATTTTTAATTGTATAATTTTATTTATTAATTTTATTTTTTTCTTGGTAAAAAAAAGGTAAATGGAGCAAATATACAAATCAAAATTTTTTATTTAAATAATATTTAAATTTTTAATTGTATAATTTTATTTATTAATTTTATTTTTTTCTTGTTTCTTTCCCCACCCCTAAAATTCATTCGTCGGTAGGGTATGCAGGCACCATCCGCTCGCAGAACAACAACCAAAGCTGATTTGGTTTGAAGTTTTCTGAACTACTTAAAAGCAGTCGGTGTTTTTTGTGACACCGACTGCGATATGCCTCAGTAGATTGATTTCTATTTATTGAAATACATGCATATAAGAAAAACATTTTACTGCTACCACTGATATGAATTTGTAAATCAAAATGAAATTTATGCTGAAATATTAAAAAATATAGTATAACATATGATATTCTTATTATTATCATTAACCCAATAATGAATACGCCCATATTGTTAGGGTACCAAGTCTGAAAAGTAGCAAAAGACAAAATATGCCTTGCTGCATCGAAATGAAATGATCGCACACATGCACCCCTGTATGAGAATGCATGAACACGCTTACATACAAAGCCCAATTTAAGCACAGAACAACCTTTTTCAAAATGCGCGTCTCTGCGACTGAACGACCGAACTCGTAAAAATGAGAATAAGAATGGGAGCGAAAAAACCCGAAGGCACACGAAGTGTCCGGGGCCTGCCGTTAACAACTCTGGGGCCTCCCGCAAAGATTTTTGAGTGACCATATTGCTTGTATGAAATGACCAGTCTATATGTTGTATGGTTAGTGCTACTGGTATTGTTCGTCCTGGACTGTGGCCGTGTCGGCCTGGTGACCACCGGCTCTTCTTTGGGTCTCGAGGATGCCCGTAGTGATTCGCCCCCGCTCGCTTGTAGATGCGTTTACTCGAGGTCACTTGTCGCGCCTTGGGCTCGCAAAGAGATCAGTCTTGCGGGCTTAGGGAAGCGTCACCGTTCTCAAAATAGGGTGAACAGGCCTTGCTCTCCAGGACTACGCCTTTTGAGACAATGTCACCTGCCCCTTGCTCTGTCTCGGACGGTCCCACTAGGGTTTCGCTCAGTTCGCGCTGACAATCCGGGCTAACGCCAGGAGGCTCCCTAGCAGTTCACTTCACTTTACGCGTAGCGCAGACGAACGTTCCACCCAGCATCACCCTATTGCTTGACGTCCGAGTCGTTCCTCCCCTAATGAGTTCCGTGCTGCGACCGTGGCGTGGCTGCCTTCTCTGCCTCTGCTCTGCTTCTATGACGATCGCCGTTCGGGGAATTTCTGAACCGAGGGGATCCTCCAGGACAAACGCCTCTTGAATGCCTCAACGGTCGAATGCTCTCCCTTCCCGGCTGGTAGTGTGGTACTCTGGCACTCGGGGTGTCGGAAGGTAGTTGTTTCCACGACTTCGTCGGCTCTCCATGACAACACCTCTTGAAACCTCTAATCGATCGACCGCTCGTCCTTCGCGCCAGATCCTGCTCAGTTGACAACGGCACACTGGGTCGTAAACAACCTTCCTCCCCGAGTTCAGTATGCCAAGATGTGGTCGTGCCAAGGTTGAAAGCAAATCGCCTTGACTTAGCCGGAGATTCCTGATGTCCCAATCACGAACTTCTCGACGTAGCGATCTTGATCCTGTTAAGCTTCCCAGAGTGCTGCTTCCGACGATGGTATCAGCTGTATTCTCCAAACTCTCCTTTATTTGTGAGGAGTTATTCTCCCCTTTCTTCAGGAACGAAATGAGACTTGCACCTCTTCTCCGGCTGTTATCTTGGAGTTCTCTCTAGATCCGCTGTTGCGGATCGCTGATGTTGGTCCTCCTTCCCTTGACGTCGCTCCTTCTCGTTCTATACAGTTCCCGCACCAAGATGTTTCCCCATGTTTCCTTGTAGCCTTCGAGTCTTCTTGATCCTCCAAATGGTTCCCTCGACGCTCCGATGCTATATTTCTTTTCCCGCCCAAGATGTTTCCCTACAGATTTGACTTTGTTCTTCTCTCCAGCTGTTATCCTTGTAAATCCTTGTAGCCTTCGAGTCCTCCTGCTGCTACAAATGGTTCCCTCGACGCTCACAGTTCGTACCTGAGTTCCACAGCGCCGATCCTCCATTTCTTTTCCCGCCCAAGATGTGTCCCCCATGACGCTTTGCGTTCCTGGTATTTCCTTTCATCTTGAATGTCTGTTCACTTTGTCGCTTTCACGATCGGTCTTACAGCCGATCTCGATAGTAGAAGTAGCGCAGCGTTGCCATCCAGTGGTAGCGATGTTTTGTAGGGTGGCCTTTCCGATTGCCTCTCATCGTCCAATAACCATCGATTGGCTACAAATCGAGGCACCCCCTTCCTTAACTCGAAGTGATGCAACAAAATTCTTCCATTCTGGTGAGTATTTCAGACTTTCTTTTGTTTTCCTTTTCTTATTTTGTCTTTATGCCCTTCAGTTGCCCTTTGGAGGCTCTGCCTCGCTTCCGCTGAGCTGGCGGCAGGTTGGAGAGCGCAGATCCCTATCCCCTAGCTTGGCATCATCATTCCCCCGGCATGATGGTTCTGATGATGCATGCCGCTCCATTTTCTTTCCAGCCACCTGCCCGTCCCCAAATCAACAGTTTTTTGATTTATTGGGCAAGTACCCAGATGCCGGTTACCCCCACTCTCACCTGATACCTACGTTTCCCTTGGGTGTCCAGGACATACCGCCTTCTTCTTCTCTTTTCCCTCCGGCCAATCGTCTCGGGCAATCTCGCGCCAACCGACTTGCTCCGGAGCTGACACTTGTTGCTTAAATAGTGGCCGCGGGCGCGATACCTCCGGCGCCGAGTGCTGCCGCTGCAGAGGAGGTAGACGGTTGACCTCGGGCTCGGGCCACACCCATGGTCCCTTCTCGACTGCCTCCTTCTGGGGTGTTGTCACCTTCGGAGTGGACAGCCCCGTACTCGGCGTCAGTGGGGCCCACGCTTCCGTCCGGCCTCTCCTTTGGGGATCCGGAGGGTTCACCTTGGGACTTGGCCCGGACTGGGCTCTTCGGCCGGGTATTGGGGCGTTGGCGGGACCTCCCACCTTTCCGCCACCGGGTCCTCCCTCACCTCTGCCACCGGTTCCTCCCACAGCCGCTGCTCCTCCTCCTCCGTCTCCTGCAACTGGGCGTGCCAACGAATCGGTGCCTCCATGTGGTTACGGTGCCGCTTGGCCTTGTGCTGAGCCTCCAACTCTCTCACCCGTCGCTGCTCCGGCTCCGGTGAGGACTCCACGATACGGAACCGCTTCAAGAACCGCTACGGAGTTCGGGTGGGCCGGGTTGCCGACCATTCTTACCCCGGGTTGGGCCCTGCTGGGCCGCCATCCTCCTGCGTGCTTCGGCTCTGGTGACGATGCTGCTCATTTTGACTGTAGTTTTCGTCGCAGGGTTTCCCTTATACGAAACTTCGATTCAAAGTCCGCCGTTTTCTACTGTTATTCCTTCTCTCCAAACTCTATCTCTTCTCGTTCTCTCCAAACTCTCTCCAGCTGTGTTCTCCAAACTCTCGTTTATTTGTGAGGAGTTTTTAACTCCAGGAAGGCGCGGCACACTATGTGTACACGGGCGAGGACCGTTGCGGGTTCCACCGGGGGTCCTGACAAGCCGATAACGATACATATAGAAGCACCGTATTGGCCACCCGATAACCCGATCGTGACCTCCCCGCCGTCACCCGTACGCCTGTACATCATGGGGCCCGACTAGACCGAGGTAGCCGAGGACCTAGGAGTCCAGACGGAACGCCTCGTCGAACTCACCTGCACGCAGGACGAAGAGATGGGACCGGGGACGTCCACCACGCTCTCTCGTGGGCCGTCCACGACACTCTCCCTCGGGACATCCACCACGCAGGATGAGCATGGTCCCCCGCGCTACCCTATGGAGAAAGCAATGGAGTGGGAGTCGGAACCCAGCGACCACGAGGAGAACACCGGGCAGCGCTTTCGACGGAAGGAGCCCCCGTTCGCACCCACATTTAGCGGACGGGGACCAGACGCGGAGGTAGTCGCCCACAACTCGCACCCCCAACAACACCAGCACCCAGCCCATCAGCCCAACGCTCTCCGGAAATGGAGAGCCTATGGTGGGAGTCGCCATCCCAGTGGGACTCGGGCGAGGTCGAAAACCCGCAGTACGAAGAGACAGCTCCAAACGAGGGCTGCCATGGACGGCCAAGTCTCAGCCGCAGCCTGACAGGCCATCTGCGCACGATGCCCTGCAGCCCGCGTCTCCGACCGAGGAAGGTTCCTACCAGGTCACCCTGAAGCTGAACGGCGCAGGAAACATTTCCCCTCTTCCTCGAGGTAGGGAGGGGATGTAACGTGACGAGGATCATATTTATTTTATTATAATCATTGTAATCATAGTCATAGTCTCGCTATTAGCTTTAAGATCGGACATGAAGTCCCGTGTTATGAATCAAAATAATAGGAACTACGGAAACTAATTAAACTAGTATTAATTTTAGCCAAGACACGCACCCTAGATAAAGCACCCTAACGCGTTGTCGCACTCATGAGGCCCACGATCGATAGCACAATCGAAAGCGGGGAACGAGCGCGAAGCTTGACTGAAGTGCTATCTCTGATTCGTAAACTCGCCCTCTTTCGTTCTGACTTTTCGCCGAGAGTGGAGGTGTGCTCGAACATATCTCTGGCACACCACTACCGATACACACGCCGATCCGCTGGCGACTCAAGTCAGCCTTGCGCATCCGAACCCGCGCCCGACCCCGCAACTTTTCGTTTAGTGTTTTCGGCTCTTGTCGGTCCGCGCAACACAGATCAGCGCACCAAAATACACGTAAGCAAGGATACCCATTATGATGGCAGCAGCCAGGGCCCCTATTCTTATCAATTGCCAAAATAAACCTGAACTTAAAAACCCCGTGTGTTATTTCTACCCCTAAACTCCCTCCTCCTTCTCCTACCCTTTGTCGACCCAGATCAACGAAGCGTTTTTGGTTTCGCATCCGCGTGGCGCATCTCGGCCGAGAGCCCCCACCTTAGAATCCTCGTAGAATCCGAGAGTATCCGAGGTATAGAATCCTCGTAGTCTCCGAAAATATCCGGAGCGTGGAAACCTTGTTGATTCCGAGCCTATCCGGAGTGTAGAAACCTCGTAGACTCCGAGAATATCCGGAGTTTAGAAATCTAGTAGACTCCGAGAATATCCGGAGTGTTGAATCCCCGTCAGTGTAAGTTCAGGCTTCTACTCGAGCCTTCTATGCCGATTGGTGAAGGTGGGAAACCTAAAGTTCAGTTAACCGTCCCATAATCCAGAAGACCCATCCGGGCCAGAGCCAAAAGCGAATCGTCTGTTCACACTAATAAGGTCAGACTTCAGCAGATACAAGCTCTTTGGGACAAGGTAGAGAAAGATTACGAGACGTGCTCTGAGGTTCTTTCCTTAGTAAATAGTACAGACACGATAGAAGTCATGCAAGCCAAGAATGACTTATGTTACTCTGTTTTTGAAAGATGCGCTGCAACACTAAAAGAAAAGATTGAAAGAGCTAGCGTTCAACCGATTCCTGAACCGCCCACACCGGGACCTCTGCCTACTGGATGCCGTGTATTTCCAATAGACTGTGAAATTTTCAGTGGCGACTATGTTCATTGGCCGACGATTCGAGACCTTTTTTCCGCCATCTATGTCCAAAATCTGAGGCTTTCAGGCGTTGAAAAGTTGTTCCACCTCAACTCGAAAACGAGCGGAGAAGCAAAGTCTATTGTGGCATTATCACCATTGACTAACGCAGGGTTTGAGTAAGCATGGGGAAATCTGCAGACTCGTTTCGAAAACAAGCGACTGCTCGTCAACAGCCAGCTAAAGATCCTGTTTAATCTCCCCATTGTTTCCCTAGAGTGTGGCAATTCCCTTAAGAGCACTGTCCAAAGTTGATTGACAGCCCTGAAAATAGCTAAAGTTGACATAACAAATTGGGACTATCTTTTTGTCTTCCTGTGCTCCTCAAAGCTGCCGAAGCTGACGTTGACTCACGTCCTGAAGGTGGGCAGCGGATTATCCATAACTTTGAAAATAGGGTCACCGTAAATCCACAGTCGTGTAAACTTTGTCCAAGGGAGAACCATCCGATCCGTCTGTGTCCCCAGTTTTTAAATATGTCGGTTGCCGGCAGGGAATAGTGTATTAAACAATAGTCAGCATCCGTACCTGACCTCCAGCCAGAAATACAGTCCACTCCGTCGAACGTCCAAACGTACCTCGCCGTGAACACGCAAGAGGTCCTCCTTGGGCATTAGGTACTCAGCACATGCCTTAATTGAATCCAAATCGAAGCGCCTGCATATGTGCTACCACATTTAGCCGGAAATCTTCCATCCTATACGATACCCGAAAGGTCGTTGAGGAATCTCCCTCCCATCCAATTAGCAGATCTGTATTTCTACCAGGGTTTGCAAATTGACGTGCTCGTAGGCACCGATATCCTCCCGTCGATTATTTTATGTGTTTGCGGAACACTTCTTGGCCAAGAGACCATATTCGGGTGGATTCTTTGCGGCCCAATCGCGAAGTATCCCACTAACAGAATAACTTCCTTCTCAGCACGGTTGTCTGTCAGCGAATCTCAACTAGAAGCCATCTTCACCCAGTTCTGGGAAGTAGAGGATGTTCTAGTAAAGCCGGGTAAGGAATCCAGCTTGGTTTGTGAAAATAATTTCCAGCAAACCACCACAAAGGATAAAGAAGGAAGGTATGTTGTTACTTTGCCCTTTAAAGAGCCTAACAAAATAAACTTGGGGCATTCACGGTCCATCGCACTGGCTCAATTCCTTAGGAATGAAGTACGGCTGAGTAAAAACGCTCCTTTGAGAGAGCAGTATGAGTCAGTTATTCAGGAATATTTAGATTTAGGTCATAGAGAGTGTGGGTTTTCCACTGCGTAAGTGGACCTCAAACGAAAAGAAACTTTTACAGGGTATTCCAAAGGAACACTTGATTAGGGCCGACTTTCTGGAGTTGGAAACGCCAGTATGGCAAAAACTCTGGGAATCCGTTGGCACGAGACATCGGATAGTTTTCTCTTTCTGCCGGTGGATATTTCTCTCCAAAAAACCTACACCAAACGAGAGGTTTAATCCCAGATAGCCGATCTGTTTGACCCAGCAGGATGGTTATCGCCATTTTCTGGCAAAAATGTTCATGCAAGCTGCGGGAGTTAAGCTGGGACCAGCCTCTTCCGACTGATCTTGTCACGAAGTGGTGGAACTTTCTTGAAGGGTATCAGACTTTGAAAGAAGTTCGCATCCCAAAATGGGTAAGATTTCATCCAGCAGCAAAACTGCAGTACCACGGGTTTTGTAAAGTCCCTTTCCATACCCCGATTAGAGCTGTGCAGTGCGGTGCTTCTCTCCGAACTCGCCGCAGCAGTTCTCTTCGAAATGCCTCCTACTCAGTATGATACATATTATTGGACAGGGGTGCCTGTGTGCGATCATTTAATTTCGATGCAGCAAGGCATATTTTGTCTTTTGCTACTTTTCAGACTTCGTACCCTAACAATATGGGCATATTCACTATAGGGTTAATGATAAAAATAAGAATATTATATGTTTTAGTATATTTTTTAATATTTCAGCATAAATTTCATTTTGGTTTACAAATTCATATCAATGGTAACAGTAAAATGTTTTTCTTATATGCATGTATTCCAATTGATAGAAATCAATCTACTGAGATACGAACAGGACATATCGCAGTCGGTGTCACAAAAAACACCGACTTTTAAGTGGTTCAGAAAACTTCAAACCAAATCAGCTTTGGTTGTTGTTCTGCGAGCGGATGGTGCCTGCATACCCTACCGACGATTGAATTTTAGGGGTGGGGACAGAAACAAGAACGGCCGTTTGGCTTTTGTTTTGTTTACATTTTTTAGGACACTTGTGTAGTATGCATGTATCATTGTAGCGAGTACCCACTGTACCGATACCAGCATTGTGTTACAGTGCATTTAAACAAATACACAAAACTCGAGCAGCCAACTTATGGGAAGCGCAAGTGTCAGCAAATTCCCATGGCTTGCAGACACATACAATGAATGCATATGCAACTCCTCTCGCGCTCCCGCTACTATCAGCCAAATACATATGTATGTGAGCATATATAAGATGATAAATACATGACGGCCGCTGCCAATGTTTGCAGGCAGCGCAGCCGCGAATAGATTATTGTAAGTCATTCGAATTTTGAACATAAGAGAATAAAGAACCATTTTGGCCGTAGCTAATGGCCACTAAATAAATATCTTGTCTTTAATATATTAACATTTATAATTAATACAACATGGCGACCGTGACAGGGGTTGTTGTGGTTGACTAACAAACATAAAAAATGTGCGTGTGTGTGCCAACATGGTACAAATATAACAAATAATATAAATACAACAAGAAATCAACAAGTGTGGAAGGAATGGCAAATCCTTCTACACCAACGCTGGAAATATATGAGTGCGGAAGGCAATCCGCCTTCTTCACCCTCGTGGGAAGCACCTGCTCCTATTGAGCAAAGGGACGAACCGAGCCTACAAGAAGCTGTCCAATAGCTGAGTACAGGGCACGCAACGAGAAGAAAAAAACACCAAAGAAGACAAAAAGGAGCGGACACAGGATCAAACTTCTTCAAAAAAGGAAATTAATAAAGGACTTAATAAAAATTGCTACAACCCCTGAGGAAATTAACACGCACAAAGAAAATCTAGCCGTCATCGAACGAGAACTTTGCAGAAGAGCAAAGTAACGCAACAAAGGCTGCAATTATGCCAATGCCCTAGTTGCCATTAATTTAATATTTCTAACTCAAGCCGATGCGCGAAAGCGCTGCTTGAAAATTACTAACCTCTGTTTAGGCATTATACTAAAATCGTATGGCAGATATTTTAATTATATAGAGCGACAAATTGTGCCAAATCTGCCATGTGAAAAATCGCTAAATCATTTTTTTTCATTTCCCTAATTTTTATTCATGAATAATAACAGTATAATTAAAGTAAAAGAATTTGAAAATAATATTTCGCCATACATATTTGGCATAAAATATAGATTTATGGAAAAATTTCCCAAGATGGGTTTAGTAAACACCAAAGTTGTCGATTCAACGGCGAACGTCGTTAATAAAGTAGAATCTCAAAAAATTGATCTGGAAACGATAACAATTTTATTAATAATAATTGTAGTTATAATGTCAGCAAGTGTTTTCCTAAAATTCTATAAATTACACAATAGATGTTTAAAGAAGAGATTCCAGAGTCAAGCAAACGACCTGGATAAAATTTAAAAATTTATATACGAAAAAAAAACTAGCCTTTTTATAATTTCAAGTATTATTGACAGCAAAAAAAAAATATAAAATGAAATATAACAAAATTTAAATCGAAAAATAAACAATAATATATTCTTTTGTGGTCACAAATTTAGGTAGATCAGTAAAACAATGACAAACGTAGAGGCAGTTATTAATATCTATATGAGGGATCCAAATTTTAGCGAAAAAATAATAATACTGGTTTCAACGACTCCGATTACTATCTATGAGTTAGAAAATTTATATATGACAACATATAATTTAGAATTCTCTCCTTTAATACATTGCTCTAATAAACAAAAAGCAATGGTATTGAGCACTATCCCGGGTATCCATGTGAGAACAATTCGAAGCGATCATGACATATTAGGCAGAACTAGCATTTCAGTAGTTTACAAAAATAATTCATATCCATCCATATATAAGGTTCTAAATAACTTAAAAAGCGATTTCGATAAATCAGAACTAGCATTTCAGTAGTTTACAAAAATAATTCATATCCATATTATAATGGAATGGAGTGAATTATATAAGGTTCTAAATAACTTAAAAAGCGATTTCGATAAATCCTATAAATCCTTAACGCAAAATAGATCAACACAACAAACCACTATAAATAAACATGTGGAAATATTAGTAACTCGCTTTAACAGTGAGCGTATACTAATACATGAAGTAAAATACCAACCATACAATCAACCTCAATCTCAATATCTTCGTACCATTTATTAATTCAGAAACAGGTAAGCAGCTTACGTTCCTTGTGGATACGGGAGCAAATATATCACTTTTAAAAGAAAATGCTGATATCTTTAACAATATACAAATTAAAAATACAATAAATATCCAAGGAATAGGCGAGGGAATAATAAAATCCAAAGGACTTTCTCCAATAGAACTCCAAACAGACAAATATATAATTCCATATAATTTTCATATAGTAAATCAAGATTTTGCGATTTCATGTGATGGGATAATAGGAATCGATTTTATAAAAGAATTAATTGGTTTATAATAAGACCAAATAATATAGACATTCACATTTATATTCCAATAACATATACTTCTGGGAATAATAGAATTCTCTTACCAGCCAGATCTCAAGTAGTGCGAAAAATCGAAATAATGTCAGATACCGATACTATATTAATACCAAATCAGGAGAACCTGGTATTTACATTGCCAATACCATAACATCAAAAGAGAATTCATTTGTCCGATTACTCAACACAACCAGCACTGATCAATTGATTAGCATTTAATTTAAAATGTGAACCAATTTCCGCTTATAATGTAATTCAGAACACTTCAAGTAATAGAGAACAAAACATCTTAGAAGAACTAAAAAAAAATTTCCCGTTCAATTCAATCAACAATTAACCGAACTATGTGGAAAATATACTGACGTATTCGGTCTTGAAACCGAATCAATAACAACAAATAATTTTTACAAGCAAAAATTGAGATTGAAGGACGATGAACCAATTTATATTAAAAATTATCGAAGCCCGCACAGCCAAGTTGAGGAAATTCAAAAACAAGTATGAAAATTAATTAAACACAATATAGTCGAACCATCTGTATCAGAATACAACAGTCCACTTCTACTTGTCCCAAAGAAAACACTTCAGGGTTCGAACGAAAAGAAATGGAGACTAGTAGTCGACTATCGCCAAATCAACAAAAAACTTCTATCTGATAAATTTCCACTTCCAAGAATTGATGATATTTTGGACCAACTAGGTAGAGCAAAGTATTTCTCGTGCCTTGATTTAATGTCAGGATTCCATCAAATTGAACTAGAAGAAAATTCAAGAAACATAACGTCGTTTTCAACGAGCAATGCTCATATGGTTTCACGCGATTACCTTTCGGTTTGAAAATAGCCCCAAATTCATTTCAGAGAATGATGACTATTGCATTTTCTGGACTTGAAGCTTCTCAAGCATTCCTTTATATGGATGATTTAATAGTCATTGGATGTTCTGAAAATCATATGTTAAAAAACTTAAAAGACATCTTTGAAATATGCAGAAAGTACAATTTAAAACTACATCCACAAAAATGTTCATTTTTTATGCATGAAGTGACCTTCCTTGGTCATAAATGCACAGACAAAGGCATCTTACCGGACGACAAGAAATATGATGTAATAAAAAACTATCCAGTCCCACATGATGCAGATAGCGCTAGACGATTTATAGCATTTTGCAATTATTATAGACGTTTCATTCAAAACTTCGCCGACTATTCACGGCACATAACTAGATTATGTAAAAGAATGTTCCATTTATATGGTCTTCCGAATGCCAAAACTCATTCCAATATTTAAAATATAAACTTATAGAACCTACTTAAACAAGCATGTGGAGCGGTATTAACTCAAAACAATAACGGACTCCAACTCCCAATAGCATACGCATCACGTTCATTTACAAAAGCTGAAAGCGATAAAAGCACTTCAGAACAGGAACTAGCGGCAATTCATTGGGCAATTACACATTTTCGACCATACATTTATGGCAAACATTTTACAGTTAAAACCGATCATAGACCACTAACATACTTAATTTTCAATGGTCAATCCTAGTTCAAAACTCACACGCATGCGGCTCGAATTGGAGGAATATGATTTCACAGTCGAGTATCTAAAGGGAAAAGATAACTTCGTGGCAGACGCCCTCTCTAGAATAACAATTAAAGATCTTAAAAATATTACGGCAAATATATTACAAGTCACTACAAGACAAAAAGTAGACAAAATTCCTGCGCAGGAAAAGATAAAGTAAAATTGCCTAGGCAATCTCAAATAAAAGCTTCTAAGCCCAACGTATATGAATGACTTCAACAATGACGAAGTACGAAAAGTAGTGACCTTGCATGTGAATAATAATTTATGTTTTTTCAAACATGGAAAAAAAATTACAGCAAGATATGATGTTGGAGATTTGTATACTAATGGAACTCTTGATTTAGGTCAGTTTTTCCAAAGGCTTGAACTGCAGGCTAGTAAACAAAAAATTACCCAACTTAAAGTGGCACCATGGGATAATATCTTTGAAAATATTTCAAAAGATACATTTAAAAAAATGGGCAACAAAATATTAAAATCATTAAGAGTAGCGCTACTCAACCCGGTGACCCTTATAATAACTAATAATAAAAAAGAAGCAATATTGTCTACACTACATGATGATCCTATTCAAGGAGAACCCTCAGGTATAACAAAAACCTTGGCCAAGGTCAGAAGACACTACTATTGGAAAGGGATGAGTAAAGACATAACCCAGTACATACGTAAATGTCCAAAATGCCAAATGTCAAAAACAACAAGACATACCAAAACTCCTTTAACAATTACAGAAACCCCAGAAATGGTATTCGATAAGGTAATTGTGGATTCGATCGGTCCACAAATCAGACCAAGGACATGAATATGCAGTCACTTTAATATGTGATCTGTCAAAATATCTTGTTGCTATACCAGTACCAAATAAAAATGCAAAAACAGTATCAAAGACTATATTCGAAGAATTTATGCTAAAGTACGTACCAATAAAGACGTTCATTACGGACATGAGAACAGAATACAAAAATTCTTTAATTGAACATCTTTGCAAAAACCTAAATATCAAACATATAACATCGACAGCACATCATCATTAGACTGTCGGAACTGTGGAACGAAGCCACAGAACCTTTAATGAATTTATACGTACGTACATCTCAACTGATAAGACAGATTGGGATGTATGGTTAAAATACTTTGTTTTTTGTTTTAACACGACACGTTCTATGGCACATGATTACTGTCCATATGAGTTAGTGTTTGGTAGAACTTCGAATTTACCAAAACATTTTAATAGCGTAGATAGAATAGAACCTATATATAATATAGATGATTATGCAAAAGAAACAAAGTTTAGATTAGAACAAGCTTTCAAAAGAGCCAGATTAATATTAGAATCAAATAAAAGAAAACAAAAATGTCATTATGATAAAAAATGTTTAGATTTTGAACTAAAAATGAAGATCAAGTCTTATTAAAGAATGAAACAGGTCAAAAATTAGAATACAAATATACGGGACCATATACAGTAATTAGTATAGGAGATAATGATAATATAAGTGAAAAATTAGAGATTTTTCTATTTATAAAGTTCCGAAAAAACTTGACGGAGGCTAAATTATTAATTTCGAGAAACGAAAACGAAAAAAAGGTGTCGATGGCTCAAATCAATTTCAATGCTTATATATTTTTCGACAAAGTACTTAGAGCCTAGCTTAACGAAGGTTGGCGAAGACGGGGCGACTTCGCCGAGAGCGAGAGAAAACTTTATGTGCTCCCGCCTTCGCCCTAAACTAACTTACACTAAACTTCAAGTTTTTATTTTTTCAATAATTTCAAATTTCAATTTTGAGCGAACACCGGCCCCGTTGAACACCCATCGGGCTTCAACATAATGGAAGCGGCGCCAACTTATGAATGGCCCGCCGAAAAAGGCCTCCTCCACTAGTTCGCACGTCGACGACCCTGACCATGCCGTCCTCCCCTGCGTGCCTGGCGACTATTCTGCCGAGGAGCCATTGTTGGGGCGGCAGGTTGTCCTCGGCCACGAGGACGAGATCTCCCTCGCTGATGTTGGGCTGCTGCTGGTGCCACTTGCCCCGTATTTGGAGGCCCAGGACATATTCCCGGGACCATCGCCGCCAGAACGTTTGCCTGACTGACGAGACAAGCCGCCATCGCCGCAAGCAGTTGAGACCCTCCTGGTCCGGGGTCCGGAGTGCTGGTGTGGCGAGTAGCGGCCCGCCCGTCAGTAGGTGCCCGGGTGTCAGCGCCTCTCCGTCGCTTGGGTCGCTGCTAATTGCTCCGAGCGGCCGTGAGTTCATCACCGCCTCGATTCCCACGAGGACTGTCCCCAGCTCTTCTGCGCTTAGGAGCGCGCTGCCCACCGCCCGTAGGAGTAGGTTCTTGGCAGTTTTGACACCTGCCTCCCATAGTCCGCCCATGTGCGGAGCCCGCGGTGGTGTGAAGACAAATTCGCATCCGCTTTTTGATGCGAATTCGCGTATCGCGTCGGCTTCGTCCTCTATCCTCTCTCGAAGGGCCCGGAAGTGGCGACTCGCTCCGACGAAGTTCGTCCCGTTGTCGCAATGGACGACTTGGGGACATCCTCGGCGCCCAACGAACCTTTGAAAAGCCAATAAAAAGGAATCTGTGGTTAAATCTGAAACAACTTCTAGATGAACCGCTTTGGACGGTACGGAGGCCTACCACGAATTTTCAATGTCGTATAGACAGAGCCACAAAAATCGACGCCACATATAGCAAATGGGCGGAGAGCACGGAGACGATCTGAGGGGAAATTTCCCATAATTTGTGTCATTAGTCGAGGCTTACACTTAAAGCAGCGTATGCATGATCGAACTATCTGACTGCAGACCTCCTGAGCGTTTACGATCCAAATACGCTGTCGAAGGAGACTCACAAGGGCTCGTGGACCAACATGAAAATTGGAATGGTGAAGATGCCGAACATAGCTCTGCACAAATTGGGAGCGTTTTGTCAACAACAATGGAAACTTGGCATCGTATGATATAGGAGCATTAGCTAGTCGGCCCCCCACTCGCAACAAAGAAAAGTGACACCAAGTCCCCTTGTCTTCATGGATGAATGGATTCAATCGCTGAAGACTTGGGCTAACTCTGGATCCTTTACGAACTTTTTCTCTTTCTTCATTATACTCGTGCTTCTGTAATATCTCGACAATTTTTAGAAAAGCTTCATTATATTCAGTCGGCGACAAAGTTTTTTCAAATACCATACTTTTGTCTTTGCATTTTCTTATGAAGCGGAACATATAAACAAATACCCGAAGCAGTTTAAGGTGTGACGAAAATCCTTCAATGACATCTACCAAATCCAAATTTCTTACAGCAGCGGTCAGTCCGACCGCAGTCTTCCTCGATTCTTGTAGTAGGACTTTTTCATCTAGTTCAAAGTGTGCATTCTGGGGCCAGTTTGCATCTTCCTCTTTTAAAAACGCAGGTCCAGTAAACCATATTGACTGTATAATTTCGTCGACGTCACAACCTCTTGATACAATATCTGCTGGGTTTTGTTTCGTTGGAACATGCCGCCACGTAGCTTCACCTGACCACTCTTGAATCTCCGCAACTCTATTCGATACGAATGTGGATAGTGAAGATGGATGAGACCGGATCCAATGAAGCGTAACTTAAGAATCCGACCAATAAACAATCCGTTCGATAGGTACCTTTAATAGGGGCTTGATTCTGTGGCAGAGATCTGCGAGAAGGTGAGCGGCACATAACTCAAGCCTTGGGAGTGTTTTAGTCTTGAGCGGCGCTACTTTAGACTTTGAAGTCAACAGCGATATTTTATAACCTTCTGCAGTTTTGCTACGAATGTAGACGCAAGCTCCATAGGCTCTTAAAGATGCGTCAGCAAAGGCATGTAATTGGACCGGTGACATCGGATCGGTATGCACAAACCGGGGAATAGATATTTCCTCTAATTTAGACAATGTAATTTTTATCATATTCCAAGCTGTTTCCAAATGAATAGGAATCGACTCATCCCAATCTAACTTATTAAGCCAAAGTTCCTGCAATAGGATCTTTCCTCTAATTACAATAGGACTTAATAAGCCGAGGGGGTCAAACAGCTTCGATGTCACCGATAGTATGTTCCGTTTTGTCGCTCGGAGACCCATGACAGCAGTGTCAATTTGAAATTTGAAGGCATCTTCGTTAGGCAACCACGATATTCCTAACGCCTTAGTTGACTCTGAGTCCGAGATGGGTATGGATTTAACTGTGCTCTCAGATGCGGTAACGTCAGGTGAGTTTGAAAACCACTTTGTCAATTCAAAACCTGCAGTTTGAAGAACCTGAGATACTTCAGACTTAATAGTCTTTAACTCCTCTACGCATGCAGCACCAGTCAACATATCATCGACATAAAAGTCGGATCCAATAACCTTAGCAGCTCTAGGAAAAGAAACTTTGGCAGACTCACTTAACCTTTTTAAACACCGAATAGCCAAAAACGGGGCTGGTCCAGTACCATATGTTACGGCGTTGAGCTTGTATAATCTCAAGGACTCAGAGGGGTCCCTTCTCCACACTATAAGTTGAAACTGCCTATCTGCTTCATTCACCATCACTTGGCGATACATTTTCTTTACATCGGCGGTCAAGGCAAACCTATGCAGCCGGAAGCGCAGTAACGTTGAGTACAACTCATCTTGGATTGTCCGCCCAACCATCAAAATGTCATTTAGAGACTTCTGAGTTGACGATTTACAAGACGCATCGAAAACGACACGTAACTTGGTTGACGTACTTTGGGGTCTCAGAACACATTGATGTGGGATAACATAATGTGGAGCAGAAGGAAGTTTATCTGTAAGAGACATATGACCTAAGGAAAGGTACTCCTCCATAAATTCTAGGTACATTTCCTTCATCTCAGGGTCTCGAGCCAGCCTTCTTTCAAGCGACAAAAACCGCCGTTTTGCAACTTCAAAAGAGTTGCCTAACTCATTTGGATCCGATTTAAACGGCAGTCTTACTTCAAACCGACCTGATGGCAAAACCTGAGTAGTCTTCCGGTAGTGTTCTTCACATAACTTTTGCTCAGGTGACAGAATTTTCTTTAGAGATGGTATTTCTTCCAGTGACCAAAACTTCTGTAGTGTGCTGTCAATAGACACTAAAATCTCTTCACTACAACTGAAACTTTTCACAACTTCTGTAGGGGAAGATGCCTTATATCTACCCGATACAACCCAGCCGAAGAGGGTTTTCTGCAGAGTTGAAAAGTCAGGACCTTGTCTAATTTGTCCAACAGCTAATAATTCGAAAAATGATTCTGCTCCTATTAACATATCTATTCTTTGTGGCTTGTAGAAATAGGGGTCTGCTAGTGGTAGGTTCTTTGGAATTTTCCAGTCATTGATATTGACCGACTGGTCAGGATGATATCCTGATATTGATTTCAAAATCCAAAAATCGAAGGAGAACTCACTACCATTTATACGCGACTTCACCATTGTGTGTACCTTTTTCTTAACTTGAGAATTGGACTCGCCAATACCAAGTAAGTTTATACACGACTCCTCTTTACGGATCTGTAAGCGGTGAGCAAGGTCCTCTGTTATAAAATTCGTTTGGGACCCAGAGTCAAGAAGTGCTCGGGCCCAAATATATTCACCGTTTTTAGTTCTTACACTTACGATCGACGTGGCTAAAATCACTCTGTCCAATGATGTCGCATGCATAACATGTGACGTGGAAGGCTGATCTTGATTTAAAGAGGGAGAAAGAATCTCTTGGGGTGGTGGCAACGCTAAACTATTTTCGGACACTGTATACCTATGCAGTAAAACGTGATGCGAGCGGCCACAAACTCGACATTTATTAAATTTGCATTTTGAAACAGTGTGACCCTTTCGCATACAATTGATGCATAAGGAAGCAGATTTTACAAAGTCAAACCTTTGCATTACCGAAAGGCGACCAAACGGACCACAGTTCGCTAGGATATGGTCTCCTGCATTGCAATAGCTACAACTTTGCTGGGATTTACTGTTGGACGAAGAACAAGAAAATGAGCTGCGATTATGTGGCTTGCTCGACATAACTTTATCTTGTTTTGGTTTCGTCGATTCTTCAGCGGATAAATGCTGGTATCGGCGGTTTAACATTTTTTCAAAATCGGACCAATTCGCTAACCTTTCATAATCTAATTGTTCTTCCCATTTTTGTTTGGTCACTGGGTCTACTCTGTTCAAAACAAGATAGATCAACATTGCATTTGAAATCTTGGTGTCGTCTCCTATCGATAACAAAGAACCGTATATAGATGATACGGTGTCGATAATATTTCTTAAAGACGAAGCTGACTGTTGCGTTATTTTCGGAAGACTAAACAATGTTGAAATATTATTCATAAAAATTAAACATTCGTTATCATACACTTTTTTCAGGCTGATAATAGCCTTTTCATAATTGCTCCAGAAAGGCAAGAAATTATGTGATTGAATTTTTCTATGACGGGAATGCTGTCGTCTTGATGAACAAGAGTTTCGAAAAGGCTAATGAAATTCTTAAACTCCGAATATTTGCCGCTGAATTTCGGCAATGCCAAATTCGGAAGTCGAGCTCGAGTTGGGGCTACAGAAGCTGATCCAATTATTTTGGTTTCGCTTGCCGTCTTCAAGGCTGAGATAAGCGACATTATTTTTGCCTTGGTTATTATTGAAAGCTCTTCCAACTCTTCTCCGAACTCATCGCCATCATCTAAATCTTCGATCTGTTCTTGTATTTGAGTTGCCTTAATAATAGAAGCATTTAAAATCTCTAGCCGACAAGTTAGTTCTACTTCTTGGATCGGAATCTGGCCGGCTTCTATTCGATCATTTAATCGGCGGATGCTCATCACTGGTTTTTTGAGCTTATTTTTAAGATCCGCAAGAAGTTCAAGAGATTTTGGCTTATCTGGACTCATTTTAATTTATTTTTTATTTGTATATATAAACCACGAAAATAAATAAATATATATATATAAATAAATTATTTATCCAAGAATAATATTTAATAAAATAAATAAGTTTTAAAAGAGGATAATTGTTCAATTAGAACGACGACAAATTGTTAAATAAATTTTCGAAACAAAATACTAAGAGTAAATAACAATTTAATTTAATTATTAAATTTGTTCGAAAAAATTATTTTAATAATTATCCACAACGAAAACGACGAAAAAAATATTAAATTGAATATCGAGCCACGAGGTATCAAAATTAACAGTGGTTGCAAATGACGGCAAAAATCAGTATACCCGTCCGAATGCAGGGTAGCGCGCCACTTTGATCTTCAGCGCGCCAAACCAAAAGTCCAACAACAATTACAACGATGCTAACGGCAGACAAGCGAAGCGAAAAGGGAAAACGAAAAAGTTAACCGCTGCAGCTGCTTGTATATGAGGACTTATGTATTGGTTATATATAGCGGCTGGAATAATTTTACCAACTATTAATTTTCGAGTTTCAATAAATAAATTGGGGGCGACAGTGATTGCAATAATATAACACAATTATGTAAATGTTGCGTCCAACGGAGGTTCAAATAGGTTATAATGTGTATGTGTATATGTATGTGTATATAATAAATTTTAATATAATTTTTTATTTTTATTTATTATAAATAAATGCATGCACAACTAGCTCTACTATATCGATACGTCTGTGCCAAGAATTGAAAGCGAGGTGCAATTTTTCAGAACAAGACAATAAACAATTAAATTGCTTTTCTTATAAACTCAAGCTTTCAATTTTTTGCACAAATACCTCAGGTTCTGCTTTAGGGTCTTTCAATCTAGCTGCCACTTTCCTTTTACACATTGAGCAGTCGCAGGGCATCCCTCTGGCAGCAGTTCTTTTGTGGCGAACAGGGTATTTCGCGACCGGCACGATATTTTAAGCAGGAGCTGCTATGTATTTTTTGTCCACACCGACACGCCGCGGGCAACAAAACTCCACTTGCACTTGCACTTTATTTTTTGGTTTAAGTGTCACTGTCACTAGTTTCCAAATTAATAATTAAAAAATTAATAATTTTAACGTCCATACGGGGGCGCCATGAAAAATTAGAGATTTTTCTAATTATAAAGTTCCGAAAAAACTTGGCGGAGGCTAAATTATTAATTTCGAGAAACGAAAACGAAAAAAAGGTGTCGACGGCTCAAATCAATTTCAACGAATGCTTATATATTTTTCGACAAAGTACTTAGAGCCTAGCTTAACGAAGGTTGGCGAAGACGGGGCGACTTCGCCGAGAGCGAGAGAAAACTTTATTGTGCTCCCGCCTTCGCCCTAAACTAACTTACACTAAACTTCAAGTTTTTATTTTTTCAATAATTTCAAATTTCAATTTTGAGCGAACAATAAGAACTTTAAATATTAAAAACAAAGAAGAGAAAAATCATAAAGATAGGCTAAAAATTTTTATTTCATAATCACTCTTATAAAATTTTTCCGTATGGCCATACATAGAATAAATACCACAAATAAATAAGCAGTAAAAAAAAAAAATCAAATCATGTCTATAATTTCTGATTAAAACAAAATTCTCGTTTTGAATAGTATAAAATTTTCCAATTTTCTATATTTCTTTTATCATACAGAACAATATCTATAATCTTTAAATTTTCAAATATATTGTATAAGTTCTAGATTATAATTTTAATAACTATGAAAAATTTCATTTTATTACAATTAAAAAAAAAAAAAACATATTATTTAGGAAATAACTTTATTACATTACGTTATTTCTCAAAAGGAGGGAGATGTAGTATGCATGTATCATTGTAGCGAGTACCCACTGTACCGATACCAGCATTGTGTTACAGTGCATTTAAACAAATACACAAAACTCGAGCGGCCAACTTATGGGAAGCGCAAGTGTCAGCAAATTCCCATGGCTTGCAGACACATACAATGAATGCATATGCAACTCCTCTCGCGCTCCCGCTACTATCAGCCAAATACATATGTGAGCATATATAAGATGATAAATACATGAGGGCCGCTGTCAATGTTTGCAGGCAGCGCAGCCGCGAATAGATTATTGTAAGTCATTCGAATTTTGAATATAAGAGAATAAAGAACTCGACTTAAAAGCGAGTGTTCGCGCCAAGCGGCGCTTCCAGTGTCGGGTGAACCGTAACCCTGGAGTCCTAACAGTCGAGAGAACAGTTTTTTTCCAGATCCTCGCATCTCGTTCTCTCGCACTGTTAAGTGTCTCCACTCCGCTCTCCAAGCGGCCTCCTGAAACCTCCACCCCGTAGCATTAAGTTAGTTATAATCTACCAGTGTACGAAGAAGGAGTGAAGTTCAACAAAAAAAGTGAAATAAATTCTACGTAAAGTGAAGATAAAATAATTTTTCCTGGACTATATTTTCTAATCATTTGGAAAGCCGCCCTACGTCATTTCATGGTCCTTCGAGCCGGATAATTCCAGAAGAGGAGAAGAAGTTCCAAGCACCAGCGTTCAACCGGCGGATTTTCCGAAATTTCTCTTCCATCATTCAAGATAAGTACGACCGTTCTTATTTATACTCATTTCTGCCGACCAGCCAGATATTTCCAATTTTTTTAAATCCAATTTCTTATATCTGTCTGATCGGCCATTCCATTGTGCATACGATCGCCATATTCCGGCTTCTTGTTCGTATTGCTATTTCCATCTTCATACGGTCGCCATTTTCCGGCTTCTTTCTTCATATTTTCCCATTTCCATATTCTTGTTCATACGGACATATAATCCAGATGCACACTCTTTAATGTACGTACATACATATGCCTGACCATCTCAACATATGTACGTAAGGAAACATACAAGTACCTTCATTCGCGGTACACATTTACTATACAGTCCACATTATCTCCAATTTGCAAATTTATCACAAATTATAATTTTAAACTATAATTTATACACATACATCACCGAGTTCCCACAAAAACACATATCCATACGCCCAAACATACACACATATAACCCTAATGCATGCTTATTAATGTAAGTACATATCTATTTGTCCATTTCAACATATGCACATAAAAAGTCGTAACGTAACGTAAGTCAACGTAAGCACGATAACCCACATACGTTCTTTCGCGGTACACCCTACAAACATTTCGAAATCGACATTTATAATTTCCAAATATAAGAAGTACCATATACACACATATAATCCTGAAGCATGCTGATTAATATACAAATATTAATATATGTATAATTATATTATACATATTACCAAAAATAACTCGATTCCACCGAACCCATTACCACGACTCGCCTTGCCAGAATTTGCATGATATTTATTTCAGCAGCGCTAATTCGCACACACCGTCGGCTCACATCCATTAAATAAAAAATAAATAAATACATTTTTTTTGTGCAAGCCGTGACGGTGCGCAATATATATTTTTTCAAATTCCTACAGCTCATTTTCGCAGCACAGCATCCAACTGCAAATATCTTGTAGAATATTATTTCCAAATCATCGTTATTTTCCTCGAAAACTTTGAAATTTGTACTAGTGTTCCGTTTCCACATATTCCAAAAATAGACCGGAGCCGCAACGCTAATAGAAAACACAAGCGGACCGCTTGCAAGCTATACCAAGGATACTTACCACTGCTATATATTATTTTTTTTTTGTTTTTTTTTAAACAAAATTAAATTAATTCCATACGATTTTTTGTCGCGTCGCTCCACCATACATTGACATTGTTGACATTCCGCTATTAGTATTTTCGAAATTTTGGGGCCGCACCTGTATCTTCCGGAAGTTATCGATTTCGTCGTCCTTTTTCTTTTCGAATCCAATCCGGTGATCCGCAACAGCGTGACCACATTCCAGGACAGACTTTTCCGGGAGGGTCTAATTTTTACAAGACCAGATAGGTTTGCCCAGTTGATCTGATTTCTGGAATGCCAGGAGACATAACGAAGCTAACAGTTCCGTCTGCAAATAAAACGCGATCGCTATCCGCATCTTCTCGCGCGCGCACCTCAAGCCCACTAGCCCCAAAATCGATAACGAAGGCAAAGAGCGAAACTTCATTAGCCACCCAAGAAGGCGACAAGAAGTTGTCTATTCCTACGAGCAATCAGAAACAATTGTCTCTGAGTCCGCTCACGCCTAACCTAAAGTTAGGTCACAAATCCAGACCAAGTCCATAAAGTTGCTACCAACTCGTTCTCAGACAAAAATGAGCAACGAAATTGCAATTGCAGCCCTCGCGCGGTTCATCACGGTGTCCGACCGTATGAGCCATTTCAGAGCGACGATTGAAACTCCGGGGCCGTCACCTCCGTCTGTCCACACCTGCAAAATCCATAAGGAGCAAGTCCGCTCGCTATGGGACAAAGCCGAAAAAGAATTCGAAGCGTGTTTAGACACGATCTCCAGTATTACGACTGAAGGGGCGGAGGAGATTTTGGCAACTCTGCACCGCAAATACGAATACTGCTATTCGGTGTACGAAGAGCTGGCGGTTCAGCTCAGCGAGCTAATTTACCGAGCCAGTTCACAGCAACCGATGTCGAGCACCGACAATCAGTCCGCGTACATTCCGTCCGGGTGTCGGTTGCCTCCATGTGATACAGAGGTATTCGAGGGAGACTATCTCAAATGGCCAACGTTCAGAGACCTTTTCACTGCCGTCTACGTCAACAACACACGGTTGACGCCGGTCGAGAAGTTATTCCATCTCAACGCGAAGACGAGCGGTGAGGCAAAGGCAATTGTTGCCAAGTCCCCGCTCACTAATGATGGTTTCGCTTCCGAGGCGCTTCGAGACCGTTTCGAAAACAAACGGCTTTTAGTGAACAGCTAGCTCAAGCTCCTATTTAACTTGAGTTCCGTTAATTCCGAAGCTGGCCACTCCATAAAAGAGCTTCAAAGCACCATCCAAGGGTGCCTGACAGCATTAGCCCATTCCAAAATATCAACGGAAAATTGGGATTGCTTGCTGGTATACCTGTGCGCCAGTAAGTTGCCCAGGTTGACCCTGTCCCTGTGGGAACAATCCCTTACATCAAAGTCCGATATTCCTACATGGGATGAGATGAACGCGTTCCTTAGCGATAGGTATAGAACCTTAGAAGCCATTGAGGATATGAAGCAGAGTCTTGGTGGTCCGTCAACTTCCAAAAAAGCTTACGAAAAAGCTTCACTCCTTTGAAGCCAAGGTGAGTGTCAAACCAAAGAGCTGTGATTTGTGCTCTAAAGAGAGTCATCCAGTGCGGTTGTGCCCTCGCTTCATTCAGATGGCAATCGAGGCGCGGGAAAATTACATAAAAAAGAAGCAGTTATGTTTGAATTGCTTCGCAATAGGCCATCAGCTCCGGGATTGTTCCAGTACGCACAGCTGTTTCGTGTGCCGAGGGAGACATCACACGCTTTTGCATCGAGGCACCCCTTTTTCCAACAATCCAAGTCCCTCTGGGACTGCGAGACCCAGAGCCTATCCTCCGGCGGGAGGCTCAGACATTCCAGATGGACATTCAAATGTACAAGTCTGTTTTGCCTCTGGCTCAAAGGCAGTTCTTTTGGGCACGGCAATGATTGATATCTGCCACCTCGGTACCCACTTCCGAGCACGCGCTCTGATTGACTCGGGATCGGAGGCGACGTTTATTACGGAGCGTCTTTTCAAGTTGGTCAATCTGCCGTTCCGCCCCATTCAAGCTCAAGTGTCTGGTTTAAATCAGACAGTTTCTGCCCAGTCAACACGGCTTTGCCATTTCTCCATTCGGTCTCCTACTAAGCCGGGCCTGCAGTTAGACACCGCAGCGTATGTTCTGCCAGAATTAGCAGGCAGATTACCCTCACATTCGATTCCGCAAGATGTCCTGAGAGATTTGCCAAACCTTCAATGGGCAGATCCCACATTTCTCCAGAGTTCCCAAATAGACGTTCTTATCGGAGCTGATATCCTTCCATCCGTGCTGCTGAGCGGCACAAAGACCAACATCTGCGGATCTCTTTTTGGGCAAGAGACCATCTTCGGGTGGGTGCTCACTGGTCCAGTCTCTATGTCCACAAGCAACCGAGTCTCAGCCTTTACGACTCAAGTTACGAAGCCAACTGAGGCGTCCTTAGACAAACTTCTTACGAAGTTTTGGGAGGTGGAAAATCTACCATCAAAAATGGTAAAAGAGTCTGATTCCGTCTGTGAAAGTAATTTTTTAGGAACCACAACGAGAGACGCGAGCGGGAAGTACGTAGTGACGTTACCGTTCTGCGACCCCGATCATTGTGGATCTGAGTTGGGATACTCAAGGTCTATAGCACTTGCTCAGTTTCTGAGAAACGAGAATCGTTTACGAAGAGACACTCCATTAAATGAGCAGTACAACTCCGTGATCCAAGAATATTTGGATTTAGGCCATATGAGAGAGGTTTCGCCCACTCACAATTCTCCAAACTACTACCTCCCACATCATGCGGTAATAAAACCCGAAAGCACCACCACGAAACTGCGGGTGGTATTCAACGCTTCCAGCCCTTCAGCAAATGGGACTAGCTTGAACGACGTGCTTCATGCCGGTCCAGTCCTCCAATCTGACTTAACGATCCAGATTTTGAAGTGGCGCTATTTCAAGTATGTCTTTAGTGCGGACATCACTAAAATGTATAGGCAGATCTGGGTCGATCCAAAGCACACTCCCTTTCAAAGGATTCTATTCCGAAACAAGGAAGGTAACATTCGAGATTACGAGCTGAAAACCGTAACATTCGGTGTCAATTGCGCGCCCTATCTCGTCATCCGAGTGTTGCAACAGCTGGCTGATGACGTAGATCAGCAGTTTCCGAAAGCCAGTCACATAATCCGTAACTTCATGTATTTTGATGACGTTTTAGCAGGATCAAATTCTCAACAAGAAGCTCAACTTACCATCCAGGAGTTAGTAAGCGCTTTGAATGCTGCCGGTTTTCCGCTTAGAAAGTGTACTTCCAACCACAAGGGTGTTTTAAAGGACATTCCACCAGAGCATCTTCTCCATGCTGAGTTCCTTCAAGCACAGCCAAAACTCTCGGCGTTCGCTGGAGAGCAACCACCGATGAGTTCTACTTCGTGCCCCCAGAAATATCTGTCAAATCCTCCTATACAAAAAGAGAAGTTCTCTCCCAGATCGCAAAGCTATTCGATCCCGCTGGATGGCTTGCCCCGTTCATCGTCCGGGCCAAAATTTTTATGCAGGAGATCTGGCTGCAAGAGTTAGGCTGGGATGACAACCTTCCCGCCGAAATGAGCCATATATGGCAAATGTTCCTGCAAAGTTATTCCGATCTCGATCAAATCCGTATTCCGAGATGGGTCGGTTACCAGCCCCAGGTGAAAATCGAGCTTCACGGTTTCTGTGACGCTTCCCAAAAGGCCTATGGGGCTGCGGGTTGAAGTCGGTCAGCAGATATTGACTAATCTGCTGACGGCAAAGACTCGGGTGGCCCCTGTGAAAACCGTATCCCTCCCCCGACTCGAGCTATGTGGTGCCCTATTGCTGGCAGATATGGCATCCACCATTCTTCCAAATATGTTGTCAGACAGCTCTGAGATTTTCTGCTGGACAGATTCCACCATTGTCCTGGCATGGTTAAAAAAACCAGCCTGCTCCTAGACCACATTCGTAGCCAACCGCGTAACCAAAATAGCTCAAGCTACAAAGATTGAGAATTGGTCACATGTGCGATCAGAACACAATTCTGCCGACCTAGCTAGTCGCGGCGTGTCCCTGCAAGAGTTGGGCGATTGCACCCTCTGGTGGCATGGGCCCCAATGGCTACAACTGCCCAAACTTCAATGGCCGGAAACTTCGTAAAGATCCCCGCTGATGATTTCCTTGAACGTTTCTCCAGACTAGACAAGGCATTACGAGTCCTAGCTTACGTCCAAAGGTTCCTAAATCGCTGTCGGAAGGCTCCGGTAAGTCCCGATAGGCAGCTCAGTAATCGGGAAATCCGGGAAGCTGAGAAAACCTACATAATACTTGCCCAGCGTGAAGAGTACGCGCTCGAGCTTCGATTGTTGCGAAGTAAAAGTTCCATACCCGCATCAAGCCAAATTGCGAATTTATATCCATTTATAGACCAACATGGCCTCTTAAGAGCATGTGGTCGCTTAGCTGCCTCCAAGGTCCTGCAGTATGACGAGCGCCATCCTGTTATACTCCCGTACAGCTGTCGGCTATCTCGTCTTCTTGTCCAATTCATGCACCAGATTACACTTCATGGCGGCAACCAATTGATAGTGCGCTTGGTGCGATCCAAATATTGGATTTCTAAAGTCAAGAATCTGGTAAACTCATGCAAGGTGTGCACCATTTATAAAAAAAGTCTGCAAACCCAATTGATGGGCGATTTTCCGACTGATCGACCCTCTTTTTCCAGGCCATTTACTTACACCGGCGTCGATTATGCCGGCCCCTTTGAAGTTAAAAACTACACAGGGAGAGCATGTCTCATCACTAAGGGATATGTTTGTGTGTTTGTGTGTTTTTCTACGAAGGCCATCCATTTGAAACCCACTTCCGACCTTACAACTGAGAAGTTTCTAGCAGCGTTTGCACGTTTTGTAGCTAGACGAGGTTGTCCTCAGCGGGTCCATTCCGACAACGGCAAAACCTTTGTTGGCGCCTCAAGTCTTCTTTCCCGTGACTTTACGCAAGCGCTAAAAGAGTTGGTGACTGATGCGTAAGCCATCAGGGACTTGTGTGGCGTTTCATACCCCCAGGAGCTCCTCATATGGGAGGCTTGTGGGAGGCAGGAGTAAAGAGTTTTAAAACTCTGTTTTACAAATCCACGTCCGCTCGCAAGTATACCTTCGAAGAGCTTTCCACGCTTCTTGCCAAGATTGAAGCCTGCCTTAATTCCAGACCGCTTTCTCCAATGTCAGAGGACCCGACAGTCTTGCTGGCACTGACGCCAGGCCATTTTCTGATCGGGGGTCCGTTGCTTTCCACGGCGGAGCCTGAAATCAAAGGCGAAGCCAAGTCGATTATAAATCGATGGCAACATCTCAAGGCCCAGCATCAACAATTTAGTTCACGATGGAAAGAAGAGTATCTAAAGGAACTCCAAAAGCGCAACAAGTGGCTAAGGCCATCCAGAAATCTGCAAGTCGACGATATGGTAGTCGTTAAGGACGATAACTTGCCATCAAATGACTGGCGGCTCGGCAGAATCGTAGCTGCTATCCCAGGAGCTGATACTAAAGTACGCGTCGTAGATATTCTTACTTCTCGTGGAACTATACGACGTCCGGTCCACAAAGTAGTTATCCTTCCTATGGAGGCTAAGGCAACCTCCAAATCTCCACAATAATGCCTTCTGTTCCCGCTGTCCACCCCGTAAACATCACTAAAGCGACTCTTTTTCTGATTTGTTTGTTGTTTTGCTTTCTCTTCTAAGTAAAGGTTCAGAATGGCTCCTCGTCAGACCCTTGTCAGCAGATGTTCTCGAGGTATAAAATCCTACCGCTGCCGAGTCTGCCAGGGTATACATCCGCTACGGAAATGCAACCGATTCCTGAGGCTCAGTTCAGAGAAGCGTCTCCGAGCAGTACTGGTGAACAAGTACTGCCACAATTGTTTGGCTCATCAACACTCCGGAGGGAAATGTCTCAGTGGCGACGTTTGCAAAAAATGTGGACAGGAGCATCACACTTTGCTCCACATGTACGAGATGCCCGCGACAACTCGCCGATCGCCTTTCCAGCAACGTCACCAGTCGCCGGCCCCGCAACGTCGCCAGTCTCCGTCCCGGATTCGTCAGCAGTGACCACAGCAGCAGGCATCGGCATCGCAGTATCGATCGTCTGCCCCACCGTCTATTGTGGCCCCATCCGTGACCTCGCTCCTGCAGCACAGGAGTATACATATTCTGCCGACGGCCATTGTGGTCATCGACACAGGGGCCAACAGCTATGAGACGGGCGCGTTCATCGACCCGTGTACCCCCGTGAGCAGTATCGATAGCTCGCTGGCAGAAGCTTTTCGGCTGCCGACCACGCAAGTTGGAGACGAACGAGTGTGCTCAACGACCATCCGGTCGAGGTCGGGCGATTTTAACATGGATATGGTCCTGAAGATCGACAACAGCCTGCGAATCCGAACACCGATTCGTGCGCTGAGCGATGAGGTTCGGGCTAAATTCGATACCATCCGACTAGCCGATGACCAGTTCCATCGTCCAGCCACCATCTCCCTGGTGTTGGGATCCGACGTGTACCCGACAGTGATCCAACCCGGGTTTCTAAACCTTCATGATGGGCTGCCCGTCGCTCAGAGCACGGCGTTTGGATGGATCGTGTCGGGAGCCTGCCGTCAGTCCTGATGTCCTGCTTCAAGGAACTCTCCCGCAGGAAGGGGAGAAGGTTCGCGCCAAGCGGCGATTCCAGTGTCGGGTGAACCGGAACCCTGGAGTCCTAACAGTCGAGAGAACAGTTTTTTTCCAGATCCTCGCATCTCGTTCTCTCTCACTGTTAAGTGTCTCCACTCCGCTCTCCAAGCGGCCTCCTGAAACCTCCACCCCGTAGCATTAAGTTAGTTATAATCTACCAGTGTACGAAGAAGGAGTGAAGTTCAACAAAAAAAGTGAAATAAATTCTACGTAAAGTGAAGATAAAATAATTTTTCCTGGACTATATTTTCTAATCATTTGGAGAGCCGCCCAACCCCGGACACCCGCTGTACTAATTAGCACAAGAATAAACCAACGGTTACCAAAAGAATCTTGTATTTTCTCATTGATCTGCGGGCATTCACGTCGTCAACTGGCGGTTACCCGGGGAACTGGCTTCAGACTCCCCATCGCTGTCGCCGGACGACATGTCCGCTCGATCAGTGGAAAAAGTAACTAAACTAGTTTAGTTCTATTGATACTTAGCAATAGGGATAAATGGGCAGCAGCGAAAGAATCTCCTAACTTCATTCTTAAGGTCTAAATGGTTTATAACGAATTTAAATTTGGCGGGGACACAAAGTTGCTAGTGACCTCTTTGGAACTGTCCGGGTTGGTCGCCGGTGTCCTCCTTGGTGGTTTCGCTGTCTTCATCATCGGTGTTACCTGTGCAAGAAGAGTGGAATGCTTTTAAGTCTCCAATATTTTCAAGTCACCCCTTCCGCTGGCCGGGTAGGCGGAGTCGGACGACGTTAGGGGGGCGAGCTTCGCTGCGAACCCTTCTATTGCTTTAGACAGATGGTGTTGCCGCAGGAGGACCAGTTATTCCATTTCGGGCTTACTGGTTCGACGACGCAGGTTATAATGTCTCCCCTGTTCTCGGCTGGCTTTTGCAGTTTGTTCTGCACGATCTGAAAGACCTCCTTCAAGCGCTACTCTCTTTCCGATGTTGCTGTTCCGGGGGTCACGCTGTCGTACCAGGATCCGGGTAGCCGTGGTCCTCGAGCTTGTAGGAGAAAGGCTGGGCTATACGCGGTCGATTCCGAGACACTTGTGTTGATTGCGAGTGACAGTTCTGGTAGCAAACTGTCCCAGGTATTCTGTCTATTCTCCACGTACTGGGCGATCATCGTCTTGACTGTGCGATTCGCACGGTCGGTCGGATTCTCTCGTTGGCAGTATGGGGCGGTGAATTGGGGTTCCAATTCCTTAAGAAAGTCCTTGAACGCCTTGCTGGTGAACTGTGAACCGTTACAGCACACCAGTTTCTTCGGGGCTCCCAAGTGGCTGATGATCCGTTCGCGGAAGGGTAGTATTAGACTCCGACGAATTCGCACTCAGTATGCCAAAGGCTTCGCTGACCTCGTAAGCATCTTTCCGGCTTGTTGTCGCTGTTCTGACTTGTATTTCTGGCACGGCATACATTGACGTACGTATCGTCGCACATCACGAGATTCTGACGATGGTCTTCCTAACGCCAAGATGTCCATCTGTGGGTGCCTTATGGCATCCGTGTAGGATTCGACCTCGATGTTCTGCTACGCACAGCTTCCGCGGTACGAGTCCTGGTCATCTGGACGGTGGCCAAGGTGGCGATATAGTTCTCCGTTTTCAATGATGAAGTCGCGGAACTTTTGTGGGACGTCCCGAACGTTCTTCAGCGTCCCTTACTACGTTACACTTCCGCGGGGGTAATGTTCTAAGGCCCATCTAGCAATCCTTCCGGTTGGGTTTTCTATTTAGTCAAGCCATTTCAGGGTCAGGTGGTCGGTGATTACGTCGAACCTATAGCCTTCGAGGTAGCTTCGCAATTTCCGTATTCCCCAAACAATGGCACAGCACTCCTTTTCCGTGGGTAAATAATTCAACTCCGCAGCACCGAGCTTGCAGCTGACGTAGGCAATGACTCGTTTCTGGGCGTCGATCTCCTGGGTTAGTACACCCCCGAGTCCGTAGTTGCTGGCGTCAGTCTGTAGTGTCATCTTAACGGAGAATTCTGGGCATGCTAGCACGGGTGCGTCTGTCAGTAAATTTTTCAGGAGATCGAAGGCACTCTGTTGCTCCAGCTCCCACTTCCATCGTTGGTTCTTCCTCAACAGTTTCGTCATGGGTCTTACGAACGCGTTGGGTGCCAGTTAATTAATTCCTTATTCAGGGTTTTACTTAAGACGCGCGGTACTGCGCGAATGAGAAGACTTGGGTTTCGAGAGGCGATGACCGTCGCGATTTATTTCCAAAATTCAACTAAATACTAAGTATATAAGTTCTTATAACGAAAGCTAGCCCTATGCCCTGAAAGTGCTGACCCGGCGCCCGTGTCTGGTGTTGGGTAGCCGTCGGTTGCGTCGCAGTGCATTGCCCGCTGATAGCGCTGACCGAAGCTTGGGCTTCTGGTACAGTCGTTGGGCAATATCCGCAGGTGTCGCTGGCTTTTCATTATTCTCATGCCGGCTACGCGTGATCAGCTTGGCAACTTCTCTGTTGCCGGGTGACCGTGACAACTTATATGTATGTATGTATATTTATCGGTAACTAATTCGAGTGGCGACTTTTAAGAACAAACATACGTAAAAATAAAAAGTAGGTCATTAAATAACAATTTTAAATTAAACAAAATTACACTGCGAACCTTAAAAAAATGAATCAACCAAAGGTCATTAAACATAACATTCAAACCAAGTGTCCTAAAAAATGTAAACAAAATAAAAGCCAAACAGCCGTTCTTGTTTCTGTCCCCACCCCTAAAATTCAATCGTCGGTAGGGTATGCAGGCACCATCCGCTCGCAGAACAACAACCAAAGCTGATTTGGTTTGAAGTTTTCTGAACCACTTAAAAGCAGTCGGTGTTTTTTGTGACACCGACTGCGATATGCCCTGTTCGTATCTCAGTAGATTGATTTCTATTTATTGGAATACATGCATATAAGAAAAACATTTTACTGCTACCACTGATATGAATTTGTAAACCAAAATGAAATTTATGCTGAAATATTAAAAAATATACTAGAACATATAATATTCTTATTTTTATCATTAACCCAATAGTGAATATGCCCATATTTTTAGGGTACCAAATCTGAAAAGTAGCAAAAGACAAAATATGCCTTGCTGCATCGAAATGAAATGATCGCACACAGGCACCCCTGTATGAGAATGCATGAACACGCATACATACAAAGCGCAGAACAACCTTTTTCAAAATGCGCGTCTCTGCGACTGAACGACCGAACTCGCGCAATGAGCGCGCGAGCGTTAAAATGAGAATAAGAATGAGAGCGAAAAAAACACGAAGGCACACGAAGTGACCGGGTCTGCCGCTAACAGCTGTGGGGCCTCCCGCAAAGATTTTTGAGTGTCCATATTGCTTGTATGAAATGAACAGTCTATATGTTGTATGGTTAGTGGTCACAACCAGGATCAGTGGCCACTCAATTGGTCGGTTCCGCTCGAAACAGAGCTCGAACAGCGCCCAATAAGGTATAACGTCGCAGACCTCAGCATTCGAGAGGACCTTATGCGTTCTCGCTTACGTATTCCGGTTTGCAAAAATGTGTCGCAAGAAAAATGTTAACATAAAAGCAGAACTCACTGCCGCAGAGTTTTCTGATGTCAAAGAGAGGCTGATTGTGCTCACCAATGTCCGAAGACCCCACTGACCTCATAGCTCTCAGCCTTGGACACTTCCTAGTCGGTGGGCCACTCCTATCCGTGACTGAGCCCGAGATTAAAGAAAACCCGATTTCCATTTTAAGCGGCTAAAAGCCCTGCATCAGCAATTTTGCTTACGTTAGAAAGAAGAGTACCTAAAGGAGCTCCATAAAAGGACTAAATGGCAATTTCCAACGCGAGACATTCAGACGGGGGACATGGTGGTGCTAAAAGAGGAGAATGTACCTCCAAATGAATGGTGGCTTAGGCAGACCCAACTGTTGTGCCTAGGCGCGGATGTCAAGACCCGAGTGGCAGATGTTCTTACCGCACGTGGCAGTATCCGACGACCAATCGCGAAGATGATCCGCCTTCCGAGTAAAGCCTCCAACTCCGAGTGATTCACCTTTTCCCGTTTCCTTGAGTTAGCGACTAACTGATAATCCTACTAGTCCTAAACTCATGTCATCCCGTGTCGTTAGTCCTCATATGTTACGATCATTCGCATCATCCATAACCCCTAACCTTTGTTTACTCGCTTCCACAGATTGCTCACGATGGCGCCAACCACAATCCAGCACGCTCGGCCACGCCGAGAGGTGCTCGCAATGGGAAAATGGCAACGGTCCCTCCGGCTCCCGGCGGTGAAGCGGCTCCACGCGGTCCTTATCAACCACTACTGTGCGAACTGCCTTGCTCACGAGCATTCGGGTCAATCCTGCCGCAGTAATGCCAAGTGCCACGTTTGCAGTGGAAATCACCACACCCTCTTGCACTTCCAAGAGTCCACATCGCCACGCTCGTCACACCTCCAAGACCGATGGCAGCAGCAGAGAGCGTCGTCGTTGCGCTCATCATCACCGAAGGCGATGAGCGGGTGTGCACCACCGAAATCCGCTCAATTTTGTCAAAAATGACCCGAGAGCTGCTAATGCTGGTGATGATAAAGACCCGAACTCCGGCCAAGCATCTGGATCCGAAGGTCCGGGATGGCTTCCCAGACATCATATTGGCTGATGATAGATGGTTTCACACTTTCTAGTGTCGGTTGTTTTGGGAGCTGGCGCGTACGCGGAATCCGCCCGAGTCAAAACGGACTGCCAATGGCGCAAAGCTCACCCTTGGGGTAGCTCCTTTCGGGCACTTGCTACCTCTCTCAACCGAATCGGTTAAAAACCTCTTTAGACTAAGCTTACGCTATGAGATCATTACGGAATAAAAAGTTAAACGACTTAAAAGTGAAACGAAGCTCCACACAACCCCGCATTTTTAACTTCTTTTGGGAAAACACCTTGGAATTATTCTTGGCACGGACCCGCCCCAACAGCAAAGAAAAAGAAAAGATAATGTTGTTCCTAACGCCTTATCTAGGCTAAGCGAAAACGAAATATCTGCTTTAGTTAATAACTAAGATTACTGCCAATAAAGATAAATTTCTAGATATTAAAATAGTGGATACATTTTTGTACATTCGTACCGAACATGCTGACGGAACCAATTCCAAGAGGCACAGTCCTGGAAATTTTGGGTTCCAGAAACACTTAAAGAAGATATTCTTTCATGCGGGAATACAAAAGAGCATAGCCAAGCTAGGGCGAAATTTATTTTGGCCAGGCTTTTCGAAAAATGTTGGAGACTATATTCGAGCTTGTGACGAATGAAAGGCGAACAAAGCACCTAACTATACCTTACGTTTTCCAATGGGAGAGCACTGTCCATCTTACAGACCCTTTCAACGTCTCTATATAGAGCTGCTTGGACCTTTCCCCGCAGTAAGCAAGGACATGTTGGCTTGCTAATAGTACTTGACCATTTGAGCAAATAAAACTGGCTGCAACCTTTAAAAAAAATGTACAACGACGGCAATAGTAGGGTTTCTATTAGAACAGGTATTTCATTGTATAGAAGTTCCCGAGACTATAGTTAGCGATAACGGTGCCCAATTTAAATTCTCTCAATTTAACATTTTTATACCCGTTACTCGTAGAGTAAAAGGGTATATTGTATTCGTGCAAAAGTATGTAACAGGTAGAAGGAAGCGTTTCCGACCCTATAAAGTATATATATTCTTGTTCAGGATCACTAGCCGAGTCGATCTAGCCATGTCCGTCTGTCCGTCTGTCCGTCCGTATGAACGCCGAGATCTCGGAAACTATAAAAGCTAGAAGATTGGCATTTTGCATGCAGATTTTAGGAGTTCCTACGCAGCGCAAGTTTGTTTCAAAAAGGTGCCACGCCCCCTTTAACGCCCACAATCGCTTATATACGATTTTATTTAAATATAAATTTAAATATTTCGGAAAAGTAAAAATGCAGTTTTATTGTGTTTGTCAATACCTATCGAAATGTAGAAGAAATTTTTCAAATCGGACCATTCGTTTAAAAGTTATGCGTGATCAAAGTTTCTATCTCCATCTCCCTCGCACTCCTTTTACCTGAGTAACGGGTATCTGATAGTCGGGGCACCCGACTATAGCGTTCTCTCTTGTTCTAACTGAATTAGTAGTAAACCACGTTTATACCGTTCTTTACTCACCCCAAAGTAATGCTGCCGAGCAGGTTAACCGTTCTTTATTAACTGCTGTCCGTACGTATGTATTTAAAAAACGATCAAACCGAATGCGACTTACACAACACTAGTATTTCATATTCATTAAAATCATCGTTGCATTAATCAATAGGATGTTCCCCATACCGTGCTTTATTTGGATTCGATATGATCTTACACGGAGCAGGTTACAAGTTGCTACAAGACTTATCTCTTCTGGAAGAACCTACAGTGCCTATATCTCAGGGCTGATAACTTAGCTCTTTTACGAAACGATATTAAAGTAAATATTCGTCGGGCTTATGATCGCATTGTCCGGCAATACAATTTACGCGCTAAGCCGTCCAATTTCCGAGAAGGGCAGGAGGAATCGTAACTTTTTGCTCATAGTTTACCAGGAATAGTTTGTCTCTTTATTTTAAATTAATCTCTCACACATGTCCTCTTTACTTTTTGGTTCGATCGAGACTGAGCTTTGCTGCACGCAGGCAGCTCTCTCTGGCGCTCTAATAGTGGGGCCAGCTTATCCCTAAAGATTATAAAATGAAAGACCGATTTTTAAGGGGATACGGCCACAGCCCAAACCGTAAGAGCAAGAGCAGCCAAATTTTTTCACAGTATTCCATTGGGGGCGTGGGCGCCCACTAAGATCCGATATGTCCCCCCAGTGGCCCCAAACAGCTCCAACATCCATTATTCTGAGCAAAAAAAAGTTGATGTATTTAAGCTTAACTTCTAAACTGGTTGGAATTTCGATATTTGTTTTTTTCCGAATTTTAGGTTTTGAAAAGGTCTAATTAGAAATCTAAAAGAAATTTTGATATCCCCCATAATTTGGGGGCTACATTTAAAATTAACTTTTCGATTTAAAAAATCTAAACCGTTGCTCCGATCAAGATGATTTTTCGCTCAATAGTTATTCTATGGCCCAAATGCTTAAGTTTAATTTTTCAAGTTTTTAACATTTTTTAAAGTATTTTTAACGAATTTATTTAGATTTTCTAAGTCATTGCGTTGTATTTTGCGGGAGCCTGTCGAGAGAACGAAACCCAGAAGCCAAGAGAGCGATGGCCGAGAGAGCAACAGCCAAGAAAACTGATGAGGGGGAGGGGTAGTGCTGCAGGGAAAGGGGAGGGGAAAGAGGCAATTTAAGTTAAATTTGTTTAGGATTTTAAAAACTTGAACTGCTGCTCCGATCAATATGATTTTTGATCAATAGTCAGTCCTGTGGATCAAATGCTTAGGTTTTATTTTTCATTTTGTAGCAGAAGTAAGAGCCTTATTTAATTTCCACCATGGAAGAAAATAGAAAATTACTACAAATTCTGTAAGCAAAGCCAAAATGTTTCCAAGTTAAATATTAATCTTAAGATTCGAACTTTTGACCAAATACGTATGTACATACATATGTATATTTGGATATGTTTTGATTTGCTTATATGTACAATACATGTACATACATACAATGTGTGTGTATGTTTCTATTCGAAAGTAGATAATGTGCTTAAATAAAATGATTTATTATACCCGTTTATCGATCAAATGTGGAATCTGAAAATAATACGTTACTTTGCTGTTTTTGTATTGAATGCCAATCTTTTACTGTGTGTACAAAGGTTTTCGTTTCATTCAAAACAAGAAATTTGAAAACAACAAATTCCAATTTACAAACAAGTATACATATTTGTGCGCAAATTAAAATTGCATTGATAACATTGTAACTGATAAAAAGTATACATACAAGCTCACGACTTTTACTTGGATCACTTTCATCCCTAAAGATTATAAAATGAAAGACCGATTTTTAAGGGGATACGGCCACAGCCCAAACCGTAAGAGCAAGAGCAGCCAAATTTTTTCACAGTATTCCATTGGGGGCGTGGGCGCCCACTAAGATCCGATATGTCCCCCCAGTGGCCCCAAACAGCTCCAACATCCATTATTCTGAGCAAAAAAAAGTTGATGTATTTAAGCTTAACTTCTAAACTGGTTGGAATTTCGATATTTGTTTTTTTCCGAATTTTAGGTTTTGAAAAGGTCTAATTAGAAATCTAAAAGAAATTTTGATATCCCCCATAATTTGGGGCTACATTTAAATTAACTTTTCGATTTAAAAAATCTAAACCGTTGCTCCGATCAAGATGATTTTTCGCTCAATAGTTATTCTATGGCCCAAATGCTTAAGTTTAATTTTTCAAGTTTTTAACATTCTTAAAGTATTTTTAACGAATTTATTTAGATTTTCTAAGTCATTGCGTTGTATTTTGCGGGAGCCTGTCGAGAGAACGAAACCCAGAAGCCAAGAGAGCGATGGCCGAGAGAGCAACAGCCAAGAAAACTGATGAGGGGGAGGGGTAGTTCTGCAGGGAAAGGGGAGGGGAAAGAGGCAATTTAAGTTAAATTTGTTTAGGATTTTAAAAACTTAAACTGCTGCTCCGATCAATATGATTTTTGATCAATAGTCAGTCCTGTGGATCAAATGCTTAGGTTTTATTTTTCATTTTGTAGCAGAAGTAAGAGCCTTATTTAATTTCCACCATGGAAGAAAATAGAAAATTACTACAAATTCTGTAAGCAAAGCCAAAATGTTTCCAAGTTAAATATTAATCTTAAGATTCGAACATTTGACCAAATACGTATGTACATATGTATATTTGGATATGTTTTGATTTGCTTATATGTACAATACATGTACATACATACAATGTGTGAGTATGTTTCTATTCGAAAGTAGATAATGTGCTTAAATACAAATAAAATGATTTATTATACCCGTTTATCGATCAAATGTGGAATCTGAAAACAATACGTTACTTTGCTGTTTTTGTATTGAATGCCAATCTTTTACTGTGTGTACAAAGGTTTTCGTTTCATTCAAAACAAGAAATTTGAAAACAACAAATTCCAATTTACAAACAAGTATACATATTTGTGCGCAAATTAAAATTGCATTGATAACATTGTAGCTGATAAAAAGTATACAAGCTCACGACTTTTACTTGGATCACTTTCATTTATTATATAGCTCTGCCAGTATCCTTCTGATTCTCTCTCTTGAAGGATCTTCTACAAAGGTTGTTTACACAAAGGTTTTCAAAAAACGCGCAAATAAGAAATAAGAAAGTCCTGACAACCCAATTTCCTAACTCCAAACTAATATTAAGCGAACGAAGTCGCGCCGGGTACAGCTAGTCTTTAATATACTTGGCCTGTTACAACTCGGACATCCTGGCTTTTAGATAGCCCACTATCTTAGCGTTACAACATATCTTAAGCTAAGTCTTAGAAGTAGTTTACAATTTTGTACATTTTTGTCTTTTACAATTTCATTCTTATTGTTAGTATTTTCATAATATTTAATTTATTGAGATTTATTTTCATCTTTTATCCAATGACAAATATTACTTGCGCTCCAAACCCCTTGGTATGTGTTTAGATCAGTGGCCCACTGCATCTTCGATGTTCACTGAGCTCTCCGAGCTTTAGCTCTCGCCCCTCTTGCGCTCCCTCGCTCGCTTCTCGCAACGTCCGCGCTCCAGAGTGCGAGCTTCGGTTTTCTCATCCGAACTCCCCAGACGGCCGTTGCCGCTCTCCCGCTCCCGCTTCAACGGAATAAAGCGGGCGGGAGCGCGGTTTTAGGTTTTAGTTTTAGGTTTTAATTAGTCTCTTGTATGCAGCTGAACGAAATACATTGAACTATACCACGACGCCCCGGACTTCTTCATTTTTTCATCTTCCATTACGTTTGCGCCGTGGGAATCTTTGCTGTGCCTCAAGTGCTTTTTGTGGAAGGATCGCCCACTACAAACATTTGATCCTTCGAGCCGGATAAGGATATCCTTCTGCCATTCGACCAGCAGCTCCTGTGATTTTTCCATAAAAAATGATAAGTACGAGCATTTTCCGACTCGCTCTCGTTGCCGGTCTTTAGCAGTGTTTCGAACATTGAATTTCGTTTACACTGCAGTAAGATCAATTTTTTTCGTGTCAACTCCACGTCCGAGTTTTCCCGACACAACGGCAGTCGAGAAATTTTACATTCCTTCAATTCCAAAAAATTTTTCTATCCGTCTCTTCTTTGTGTACGTCGTCATACTCCTTGCCGTTTTCCTTTTCGTTCCTCGTTGTACATCAACTTGCCAACGGTCAAGGCATATGTGCATCCAGACATACACATACACGCGCGTGACAACTTGTGTACATAGTGCAGTGCAATTCTGCCTCCAAAAAAATATACGACAAAAAGTGAAATTGTGTGGTGGAAAATAAAAAGGCATAACTAATATCAGCCACTCGGTGTGAAGTAATTACGGCGAACAGGGAATCGCCGTACAATCCGCCGCTGTCGAGATATTTTTGTTTGTCTTGTGTCTTTTTTCTCCACATAATTTCATCTGTTCGGTCACTTCAAATACAGTCCACTCTTCGACGCTCTACTGTACCGATATACACTTACACATACACACATCCATAAACACATGCATGCCCATATCTACATACATATATAGAATTATTTTCTGCCTCCAAATACAGGAACATACACATACCCATAAACGCATGCATATCTACATAAATATATTTTCTGCCTCCACATACAGGAACATAAAATAAAATAAATTCAAATCCACACGGGTGCGACCGTGATTGTTTTTTTCTCCAAATTGCCGAAATTAACCGCCCCAACGGCTTATTATTGTTGCTGATTTTTTTCCCTTCTCTCTCTCTTCCGCGTCCCTCACACATACACGGCGCTGCCGACGGCATAACCCACTGAACATTTCTCCCAAACCAAAGCCAAGGTTTGTAATTCCACTGTTCCGGCTCCGCTCAAAAATAAGTATTTATAATTATAATTATTATTTAATTATAAAAATTATTAATTCATAATTATAATTACTATTTAATTATAAATATTATTTAATTATTTCCGGCAAAATAATTTATTTATTTAATGGATTGGTTAAATTATATTTATTGCGTTTTTCCGAATTTTTTTTGCGATCAAAGATATTTTCCAAGCCAAAAAAAAATAAATAACTAAATACAATAAAATTATTTGGCAACAAGATATACAAATATATAAACAATCAATACAGTTTCATCGATTTCAAAAATTGTCTTCCTATTCTTCTCGTTGTTTATGGCACTGTGCTTCTACTCCGCACAAATTAACAGTGTGACCTTACTCTGAGGCTTTATTTTCTTTTGCGTGCGTTCATTTGCAGCGACGACCAACTCGTTGGCTACTCAGATCGCGCCGCGAGCTTAACGGTGAATATCCTTACGTTCTGAACGAAACGCCCCTTGCTCAGGTCAGTCGACAAGAGCTGATCCGCAAAGTTCGAGTCCGAGAATGCCCACGGGAGACGACAAGAAACCGAGGTCGATCCCATCTATCCGTTTGGACAGGTCCCAATCCGCGTCTCCGCGGCCGTCTCAATTAACACCAAAGGCTGCCATTGCCATTCCAAGGGCAAAAAGCGACGAGTCCGTCGAGACTATCTCCGGTCCCCCGACAAGGCTTTCTCGGTCGGTGTCCAAAATGGCTCAAACCGCGATAGACATCGCCCTCAAAAAGTTTATTCCCACAACAGACCGGGTTAGCCAATTTCAAGCGGATATTCATAATCCGAGCGCCGCTGAACCAGAACGACTTTCCCCTGGCATGTGCAAAGTCCATCGGGACCAAATCGGGGCCTTGTGGGAAAAGGTGGAGAAGAGCTATGAATGTTGCTCCGATCTTCTTTCCGCGTCCACCGACAGTACGGCCACCTCGACCGCTTCGAAAATCGGCGGTTATTAGTCAATAGCCAATTGAAAATCCTCTTCAACATTCAGGCAGTACCCCAAGAGTCCGGAGCCGCTCTGAAAGAGCTGCAAGGCACAATCCAAAGTTGCCTGACAGCCTTAGAGATGTCCTCTATTCAAGACGAGACTTGGGTTTGTCTCCTGGTGTACATGGTTTCTTTAAAGCTTCCCAAAATCACGCTTCCGTTGTGGAAGCAATCCATTCACAACAAGTCTGAGATTCTAACATGGAATGAGTTAGACTCGTTCTTGACAGAGCGTCATCGCACTCTGGAGGCTATCGATGACATCAGGCCTAGCAGTTCGGGTCAGTTTCCGCCAAGGTCGGAACCTGCGAGCGCCCCAGCGCGTAGGCTTAATTCCTACGAGGCCAGAGTGACTCCAGCCCCAAGAGGGTGTGATCTCTGCTCCAGAGAGAATCGTCCTGTTCGCTTATGCCCGCGCTTCCTTGAGATGGATGTAAATGGTCGCTCCGACTACATTAAGAAAAAGCAGCTTTGACTGAACTGTTTTGCACGAGGGCACCTGCAACGGGATTGCACTAGCGCCCATAGCTGCTTCACATGCCACAGCCGTCATCACACCCTCCTGCACCGCGGTAATCCATTCGCGGCCGCTCCAAGTCCGTCTGCGCCATCCAGGTCTCGACCCGCTCCTACTACAAGAGGCACGAGCCCCACAGAGGATCACTCTGATGTGCAAGTGTGCTTCGCTTCCGGCTCAAGAGCCGTCTTACTGGGCACAGCCCTTATTAACATTTGCCATTTAGGGTGCAATTTCCAGGCGCGTGCCCTGATCGATTCTGGTTTCGAGGCAACCTTTATTACGGAGAGACTTTTCAACCTCGTCAAACTTCCATTCAAGACTATCCAGGCCCAAGTCTCTGGTCTTAATCAAACCGTTGCCGCTCAGTCCACGAAACTCTGTCATTTTTCTATTCGATCACCTTCCAGACCCGGGCTGCATTTAGAAACTTCAGCTTATGTTCTTCTGCAGCTGGCCGGGAATCAGCCTTCGTATCCAGTCCCTCGAGATCTCCTTAAGGGAATTCCTGACATCCCCCTGGCGGATCCCAAGTTCTTCGAGAGCTCCCAAATCGATGTCTTGATAGGAGCCGACATTCTTCCGTCCATCCTCCTCGGCAACGCCAGGGCTAACATTTGGGGTTCACTTCTCGGCCAGGAAACCATTTTTGGATGGGTGTTGACAGGCCCCATATCTACAGCTGCCCCCTGCAATTTGTCCGCCTTCTCCACTCGAGTTACCTGCGGACTCGACGACTCGTTGGATCATCTCCTTACCAAATTCTGGGAGGTGGAGGAAGTGCCCACACAGATAGTCCCCGAGTCTGATTCCGTCTGTGAACAAAATTTTGTCCAGACTACAAGAAGGGACAATCGTGGCAAATACGTTGTGATGCTCCTCTTGCGCGATCCCGAGCATAGTGGTTCCGAGCTCGCATCTTCACGATCCTTTGCTCTGGCTCAATTTCTGCGTAACGAGCAGCGCCTAAAAAGAGATCCTCCCCTGAAGGCCCGGTAAGACTCTGTGATCCAAGAATACCTCGACTTAGGTCACAAGGCCGAGGTCCCTTTGACTAGCAGTTCCGCCACGTACTACCTACATCACGCCGTTCTTAAGCCCGAGAGCACAACCACTAAAGTGCGGGTGGCTTTCAACGCCTCTAGCCCTTCCGCAAACGGGACCAGTCTGAATGACATACTTTACGCGGGCCCGGTTTACAATCCGACCTCACGATTCAAATCCTGAAGTGGCGATACTTTAGGTTCGAGAAGCTGTATCGGCAAATTTGGGTAGACCCCCAGCATACTCCCTTGTAGCGTATTCTATTTCGCAATTCGGAAACTACGAGTTGAAGACAGTCACCTTCGGGGTCAATTGTGCCCCGTTCCTAGCGATTCGTGTCCTGCAACAGCTCGCCGACGACGAAGAGTCGAGGTATCCGCAGGCGAGTCGGATTATCCGACAGTACATGTACGTCGACGACGTACTCGCAGGGGCAGACTCCAAAACCGAAGCGCAAGCGGCTATCCGCGAGCTCCAGGAGGCCCTGGATTCAGCAGGATTCCCCCTTAGAAAATGGACATCCAATAGCAAGGCGATTTTGGCCAACATTCAGAGTGAACATCTCCTCCGCACGGACTTCCTTGAAATCGACGCAGAGAGCACGGCTAAAACTCTCGGAGTGCGGTGGAAGGCGACGTCTGACGCGTTTTTCTTCATTCCGCCCGAACTGACCCTGGGTTCAACGATCACAAAGCGTCAAGTCCTATCCCAAATCGCCAAACTATTTGATCCAGCGGGTTGGCTCGCCCCCTTCATAGTCCGGGCAAAGATGTTCATGCAGGACATTTGGCTCCAAAATCTAGGATGGGACGATGCCCTCCCTCGAGATTTTTGCCAAAGATGGGTTGACTTCCTGGAAAATTACTCCGCTCTTGATCAGATCCACATTCCCCGATGGGTCGCTTTCCGACCGCATTTGAAAATTGAGCATCATGGGTTCTGCGACGCCTCGCAGAAGGCGTACGGCGCACCCATCTACGTCCGAGTTGAGTCTGGGTCCGCGGTAATGGTGAACTTGCTAAAGACGCGGGTGGCCCCAGTAAAAACGGTGTCGCTCCCGCGGCTCGAGTTGTGCGGAGCCTTGTTATTGTCCGAAATGGCCAACGCCGTTCTTCCGAAGATGCCCGGGCAGGCGTCCGCCCTGCACTGTTGGACGGACTCTACGATTGTTCTCGCCTGGTTGCATAAGCCAGCGTGCCACTGGACAACGTTCGTGGCAAATCGTGTGACCAAGATCACCCAACTCACCGAGGTGGAGAAGTGGGCACACGTTCGCTCCGAGCATAACCCGGCAGATCTCGCTAGCCGGGGGGTGGCGCTTCAAGACCTTGCGGACAGCCAGCTGTAGTGGCATGGTCCTGCCTGGCTGCAGTGGCCTCGCTGCGAGTGGCCCACTTAAGGCTATGAACCCACTGTGACTGAACTCGAAAAGCGAGCAGTCAAGGTGAAGGCACCCCCTGAAGACATTCTGGAGCGTTTTTCCACACTCGACAAGGCGTTGCGAGTCCTCGCTTACGCTCATCGGTTCATTCAGCGTTCGCGCAAACTCATGTCCCCGTTCGAGGATCCCTTGACAGCTCCTGAAATTGCGTCGGCCGAGCGGCTCCTGATTTCCGTCACGCAACGCAGGCACTTTGCCCTTGAGATTGGCTGCATAAGCCAAAAACGGCCAGTGCCAGCATCCAGTCTTGTCCAAAACCTGAACCCGTTCATTGATTCCCAAAGGCTCATGAGAGCATGCGGCCGAGTCACGGCCTCCGAACTTCTCCAGTATGATGAACGGCATCCTGTCATCCTTCCATACGACTGCCATCTGTCTCGACTCCTCGTCCATTTTACGCATCGCATAACGCTGCACAGTGGCAATCAGCTGATGATCCGTCTGATCCGTTCCAAGTTCTGGATCCCGAGGGTGAGGAATTTGGTCAAGTCCGTCATATATTCATGCAAGGTCTGCATCATCAACAAAAAAAGGTTGCAAACGCAACTGATGGGAGACTTACCCAAAGAACGAACGTCCTTCTCGCGCCCTTTCACATATACCGGTGTGGACTATGCCGGTCCCTTCGACATCAAAAACTACACGGGACGAGCCTGTCTCATTACGAAAGGGTATGTGCTGGTGTTCGTGTGCTTCGCCACTAAGGCCATCCATTTAGAGCTTACTTCCGACCTTACGACTAAGAAGTTTCTCGCCGCGTTCGCCCGTTTCGTGTCCCGAAGAGGATGCCCCCGTCAAGTTCAGTCGGACAATGGGAAGACCTTTGTGGGTGCGGCTGCCCAACTCTCCCGCGAGTTTCTCCAAGCTCTCAAGGAAGCTGTGACAGGTGCTTAAAGTCACCAGCAGCTGCTCTGGCAATTCATTCCTCCGGGAGCACCCCACATGGGAGGCTTGTGAGAAGCAGGTGTTAAGAGCTTCAAGACCCTGTTGTACAAGTCCACGGCGACGCGGAAATATACGTTCGAAGAGCTGTCCACGCTTCTAGCTAGGATCGAAGCATGCCTGAATTCGAGCCCGCTCGCGCTGATGTCCGAAGACCCCACTGACCTGCTGGCACTTTCTTGTTGGAGGGCCCCTCCTCGCCATGGTCGAACCCGAGATAAAGGGGGACACCACATCTATTATAAATCGCTGGCAGCACCTGAAGGCTCTTCATCAACAATTTCGTCTGCGATGGAAGGAGGTGTACCTCAAGGAACTCCATAAGCGGAATAAGTGGCGAACCCCTACAAGAAATTTCCGTGCCGGGGACATGGTGGTAGTCAAGGAAGACAACCTTCCGTCCAATGAGTGGGGATTAGGCAGAATTGACGCGGTGTTTCCAGGATCCGATGGCCATGTTCGTGTGGTCGACATCCGCACTGCACGGGGACTCATTAAGCGTCCCATAGCGAAGGTCGTCCTTCTTCCAACGGAAGAGTCCGCCTGCCCGCAATAACCAGTCGACCCTTCACTCCGGTGTTTCAATGCATCACTCCGATTCGTAGCGTCAATTAATAGTTCCAACCCGTAGTTCCAATTCGCAGTTCTTATCACTACTGATCCAAATTTTTATTTTTGTCCTCTTCCGTCTATCAGATCTCACACGATGTCTCCACGTCCGCGCAGCGCCATCGCATTGGAACACAGACGAACTCGAGGTATGCAATCCTACCGTTGCCGAGTCTGTAGCGGGATCCATCCACTTCGGAAGTGTCGTCGGTTCCTCCGTCTGAGTGCCGAGAAGAGGCTCCGGGCTGTCCTTGCCAACCGGTACTGCCACCGATGTTTGGCCCACGAGCACTCCGACGGAGCGTGTCGGCGAGCTGATCGCTGCAAAACGTGCGGCCAGGATCACCACACTCTCCTTCATCTTTCGGAACCACCGATGCAGCACGCCGGTCGCAGAGATCCGTTGCCACTCCTCAACACTCCTCAGCCGCTCCTCGGCCCTCGTCAGCCACTCCACGGCACCCTTCAGCAGCTCCTCGTCCCTCGTCAGGCACTCCACGGCACCCTTCAGCAGCTCCTCGGCCCTCGTCCGCCACTCCACGGCATTCTTCAGCCGCTCCTCGGCCCTCGTCCGCCACTCCACGGGATTCTTCCAACACTCCGCGGCAATTTTCTGCTACTCGTCGGGGTGCCACGCAGCCCGCGGTTGCCGCTCCGTCCCTAACGTCCCTCCTACAGCGGCACAACATCAACCTCCTACCGACGGCTTTGGTGCGTTTAGAGACCGGGAGTCGAGTCTTCGACACTGCGGCGCTCATTGACCCGTGCACGCCTATGAGCTGCATCGACGCTTTGCTAGCGTCGAGTTTCCGCTTGCCGACCACCAACGTGGAAGGCGAACAGATCTGTTCGGCAACCGTGGGGTCAAGAATCGACAGCGCTGTCCGGCTCGCCGCAATTTTTAAAATAGAGCCTCACGTGCGCATCCGCACTCCAATCCGGGAGCTGAGCGACGCGTTAAGGACCCACTTCCGGGACATTAAGCTGGCTGATGAGCGGTTCTATCTCCCCGCCCGAGCCCGAGCGTGATGCGGCCGGGCTTCCTGAAACTTCAAGATGGACTGCCAGTAGCCCAGAGCACCGTGTTTGGGTGGGTCGTGTCCGGAGCCTGCCACCAGCCGTGAAAAGAGCAACCAGGCTATGTTGCAACCCGAGTAGTTGCAAGGGGGGCGGAATGTTTAGATCAGTGGCCCACTGCATCTTCGCTGTTCACTGAGCTCTCCGAGCTTTCGCTCTCGCCCCTCTTGCGCTCCCTCGCTCGCTTCTCGCAACGTCCGCGCTCCAGAGTGCGAGCTTCGGTTTTCTCATCCGAACTCCTCAGACGGCCGTTGCCGCTCTCCCGCTCCCGCTTCAACGGAATAAAGCGGGCGGGAGCGCGGTTTTAGGTTTTAGTTTTTAGGTTTTAATTAGTCTCTTGTATGCAGCTGAACGAGATACATTGAACTATACCACGACGCCCTCGACTTCTTCATTTTTTCATCTTCCATTACGTTTGCGCCGTGGGAATCTTTGCTGTGCCTCAAGTGCTTTTTGTGGAAGGATCGCCCACTACAAACATTTGGTCCTTCGAGCCGGATAAGGATATCCTTCTGCCATTCGACCAGCAGCTCCTGTGATTTTTCCATAAAAAAAAGATAAGTACGAGCATTTTCCGACTCCCTCTCGCTGCCGGTCTTTAGCAGTGTTTCGAACATTGAATTTCGCTTACACTGCAGTAAGATCAATTTTTTTTGTGTCAACTCCACGTCCGAGTTTTCCCGACACAACGGCAGTCGAGAAATTTTACATTCCTTCAATTCCAAAAAATTTTTCTATCCGTCTCTTCTTTGTGTGCGTCGCCATACTCCTTGCCGTTTTCCTTTTCGTTCCCCGTTGTACATCAACTTGCCAACGGTCAAGGCATATGTGCATCCAGACATACACATACACGCGCGTGACAACTTGTGTTCATAGTGCAGTGCAATTCTGCCTCCAAAAAAATATACGACAAAAAGTGAAATTGTGTGGTGGAAAATAAAAAGGCATAACTAATATCAGCCACTCGGTGTGAAGTAATTACGGCGAACAGGGATTCGCCGTACAATCCGCCGCTGTCGAGATATTTTTTTTTGTCTTGTGTCTTTTTTCTCCACATAATTTCATCTGTTCCGTCACTTCAAATACAGTCCACTCTTCGACGCTCTACTGTACCGATATACACTTACACATACACACATCCATAAACACATGCATGCCCATATCTACATACATATATAGAATTATTTTCTGCCTCCAAATACAGGAACATACACATACCCATAAACGCATGCATATCTACATAAATATATTTTCTGCCTCCACATATAGGAACATAAAATAAAATAAATTCAAATCCACATGGGTGCGACCGTGATTGTTTTTTTCTCCAAATTGCCGAAATTAACCGCCCCAACGGCTTATTATTGTTGCTGATTTTTTTCCCTTCTCTCTCTCTTCCGCGTCCCTCACACATACACGGCGCTGCCGACGGCATAACCCACTGAACATTTCTCCCAAACCAAAGCCAAGGTTTGTAATTCCACTGTTCCGGCTCCGCTCAAAAATAAGTATTTATAATTATAATTATTATTTAATTATAAAAATTATTAATTCATAATTATAATTACTATTTAATTATAAATATTATTTAATTATTTCCGGCAAAATAATTTATTTATTTAATGGATTGGTTAAATTATATTTATTGCGTTTTTCCGAATTTTTTTTGCGATCAAAGATATTTTCCAAGCCAAAAAAAATAAATAACTAAATACAATAAAATTATTTGGCAACAAGATATACAAATATATAAACAATCAATACAGTTTCATCGATTTCAAAAATTGTCTTCCTATTCTTCTCGTTGTTTATGGCACTGTGCTTCTACTCCGCACAAATTAACAGTGTGACCTTACTCTGAGGCTTTATTTTCTTTTGCGTGCGTTCATTTGCAGCGACGACCAACTCGTTGGCTACTCAGATCGCGCCGAGAGCTTAACGGTGAATATCCTTACGTTCTGAACGAAACGCCCCTTGCTCAGGTCAGTCGACAAGAGCTGATCCGCAAAGTTCGAGTCCGAGAATGCCCACGGGAGACGACAAGAAACCGAGGTCGATCCCATCTATCCGTTTGGACAGGTCCCAATCCGCGTCTCCGCGGCCGTCTCAATTAACACCAAAGGCTGCCATTGCCATTCCAAGGGCAAAAAGCGACGAGTCCGTCGAGACTATCTCCGGTCCCCCGACAAGGCTTTCTCGGTCGGTGTCCAAAATGGCTCAAACCGCGATAGACATCGCCCTCAAAAAGTTTATTCCCACAACAGACCGGGTTAGCCAATTTCAAGCGGATATTCATAATCCGAGCGCCGCTGAACCAGAACGACTTTCCCCTGGCATGTGCAAAGTCCATCGGGACCAAATCGGGGCCTTGTGGGAAAAGGTGGAGAAGAGCTATAAAAGTTGCTCCGATCTTCTTTCCGCGTCCACTGACAGTACGGCCACCTCGACAGTGCTTGAATCCAAGTACAGTTACTGCTACTCCGTATATTCGAGATGTTTGGTCCAGCTTCAGGACATAATAGACAAGGCCGCCTCCCAGTCCATTCAGGCTGCTGTCAGTGTTCCAACACCGCCGTCTACGGGCTGTCGTTTGCCACCAGTCAACACCGAAGTTTTCGCTGGTGATTACCTGCGTTGGCCCACCTTCAGAAATCTTTTTACCGTGATATACATCCACAACTCGCGTCTTACACCGGTAGAGAAGTTGTTCCACCTACTGTCCAAAACAAGTGGCGATGCGCACGCCATTGTTTCTAAAGCCCCGCTGACCAACGAAGGGTTTATCTCCGCGTGGCGAACCCTCACCGACCGCTTCGAAAATCGGCGGTTATTAGTCAATAGCCAATTGAAAATCCTCTTCAACATTCAGGCAGTACCCCAAGAGTCCGGGGCCGCTCTGAAAGAGCTGCAAGGCACAATCCAAAGTTGCCTGACAGCCTTAGAGATGTCCTCTATTCAAGACGAGACTTGGGATTGTCTCCTGGTGTACATGGTTTCTTTAAAGCTTCCCAAAATCACGCTTTCGTTGTGGGAGCAATCCATTCACAACAAGTCTGAGATTCTAACATGGAATGAGTTAGACTCGTTCTTGACAGAGCGTCGTCGCACTCTGGAGGCTATCGATGACATCAGGCCTAGCAGTTCGGGTCAGTTTCCGCCAAGGTCGGAACCTGCGAGCGCCCCAGCGCGTAGGCTTAATTCCTACGAGGCCAGAGTGACTCCAGCCCCAAGAGGGTGTGATCTCTGCTCCAGAGAGAATCGTCCTGTTCGCTTATGCCCGCGCTTCCTTGAGATGGATGTAAATGGTCGCTCCGACTACATTAAGAAAAAGCAGCTTTGACTGAACTGTTTTGCACGAGGGCACCTGCAACGGGATTGCACTAGCGCCCATAGCTGCTTCACATGCCACAGCCGTCATCACACCCTCCTGCACCGCGGTAATCCATTCGCGGCCGCTCCAAGTCCGTCTGCGCCATCCAGGTCTCGACCCGCTCCTACTACAAGAGGCACGAGCCCCACAGAGGATCACTCTGATGTGCAAGTGTGCTTCGCTTCCGGCTCAAGAGCCGTCTTACTGGGCACAGCCCTTATTAACATTTGCCATTTAGGGTGCAATTTCCAGGCGCGTGCCCTGATCGATTCTGGTTTCGAGGCAACCTTTATTAAGGAGAGACTTTTCAACCTCGTCAAACTTCCATTCAAGAATATCCAGGCCCAAGTCTCTGGTCTTAATCAAACCGTTGCCGCTCAGTCCACGAAACTCTGTCATTTTTCTATTCGATCACCTTCCAGACCCGGGCTGCATTTAGAAACTTCAGCTTATGTTCTTCTGCAGCTGGCCGGGAATCAGCCTTCGTATCCAGTCCCTCGAGATCTCCTTAAGGGAATTCCTGACATCCCCCTGGCGGATTCCAAGTTCTTCGAGAGCTCCCAAATCGATGTCTTGATAGGAGCCGACATTCTTCCGTCCATCCTCCTCGGCAACGCCAGGGCTAACATTTGGGGTTCACTTCTCGGCCAGGAAACCATTTTTGGATGGGTGTTGACAGGCCCCATATCTACAGCTGCCCCCTGCAATTTGTCCGCCTTCTCCACTCGAGTTACCTGCGGACTCGACGACTCGTTGGATCATCTCCTTACCAAATTCTGGGAGGTGGAGGAAGTGCCCACACAGATAGTCCCCGAGTCTGATTCCGTCTGTGAACAAAATTTTGTCCAGACTACAAGAAGGGACAATCGTGGCAAATACGTTGTAATGCTCCCCTTGCGCGATCCCGAGCATAGTGGTTCCGAGCTCGCATCTTCACGATCCTTTGCTCTGGCTCAATTTCTGCGTAACGAGCAGCGCCTAAAAAGAGATCCTCCCCTGAAGGCCCGGTATGACTCTGTGATCCAAGAATACCTCGACTTAGGTCACGTGGCCGAGGTCCCTTTGACTAGCAGTTCCGCCACGTACTACCTTCCACATCACGCCGTTCTTAAGCCCGAGAGCACAACCACTAAAGTGCGGTGGTTTTCAACGCCTCTAGCCCTTCCGCAAACGGGACCAGTCTGAATGACATACTTTACGCGGGCCCGGTTTACAATCCGACCTCACGATTCAAATCCTGAAGTGGCGATACTTTAGGTTCGAGAAGCTGTATCGGCAAATTTGGGTAGACCCCCAGCATACTCCCTTGTAGCGTATTCTATTTCGCAATTCGGAAACTACGAGTTGAAGACAGTCACCTTCGGGGTCAATTGTGCCCCGTTCCTAGCGATTCGTGTCCTGCAACAGCTCGCCGACGACGAAGAGTCGAGGTATCCGCAGGCGAGTCGGATTATCCGACAGTACATGTACGTCGACGACGTACTCGCAGGGGCAGACTCCAAAACCGAAGCGCAAGCGGCTATCCGCGAGCTCCAGGAGGCCCTGGATAGTCCGGCCAAAGATGTTCATGCAGGACATTTGGCTCCAAAATCTAGGATGGGACGATGCCCTCCCTCGAGATTTTTGCCAAAGATGGGTTGACTTCCTGGAAAATTACTCCGCTCTTGATCAGATCCACATTCCCCGATGGGTCGCTTTCCGACCACATTTGAAAATTGAGCATCATGGGTTCTGCGACGCCTCGCAGAAGGCGTACGGCGCAGCCATCTACGTCCGAGTTGAGTCTGGGTCCGCGGTAATGGTAAACTTGCTCACGGCAAAGACGCGGGTGGCCCCAGTAAAAACGGTGTCGCTCCCGCGGCTCGAGTTGTGCGGAGCCTTGTTATTGTCCGAAATGGCCAACGCCGTTCTTCCGAAGATGCCCGGCCAGGCGTCCGCCCTGCACTGTTGGGCGTACTCTACGATTGTTCTCGCCTGGTTGCATAAGCCAGCGTGCCACTGGACAACGTTCGTGGCAAATCGTGTGACCAAGATCACCCAACTCACCGAGGTGGAGAAGTGGGCACACGTTCGCTCCGAGCATAACCCGGCAGATCTCGCTAGCCGGGGGGTGGCGCTTCAAGACCTTGCGGACAGCCAGCTGTAGTGGCATGGTCCTGCCTGGCTGCAGTGGCCTCGCTGCGAGTGGCCCACTTAAGGCTATGAACCCACTGTGACTGAACTCGAAAAGCGAGCAGTCAAGGTCCATGTTGCGAAGGAACCCCCTGAAGACATTCTGGAGCGTTTTTCCACACTCTACAAGGCGTTGCGAGTCCTCGCTTACGCTCATCGGTTCATTCAGCGTTCGCGCAAGCTCATGTCCCCGTTCGAGGATCCCTTGACAGCTCCTGAAATTGCGTCGGCCGAGCGGCTCCTGATTTCCGTCACGCAACGCAGGCACTTTGCCCTTGAGATTGGCTGCATAAGCCAAAAACGGCCAGTGCCAGCATCCAGTCTTGTCCAAAACCTGAACCCGTTCATTGATTCCCAAGGGCTCATGAGAGCATGCGGCCGAGTCACGGCCTCCAAACTTCTCCAGTATGATGAACGGCATCCTGTCATCCTTCCATACGACTGCCATCTGTCTCGACTCCTCGTCCATTTTACGCATCGCATAACGCTGCAAGGTGGCAATCAGCTGATGATCCGTCTGATCCGTTCCAAGTTCTGGATCCCGAGGGTGAGGAATTTGGTCAAGTCCGTCATATATTCATGCAAGGTCTGCATCATCAACAAAAAAAGATTGCAAACGCAACTGATGGGAGACTTACCCAAAGAACGAACGTCCTTCTCGCGCCCTTTCACATATACCGGTGTGGACTATGCCGGTCCCTTCGACATCAAAAACTACACGGGACGAGCCTGTCTCATTACGAAAGGGTATGTGCTGGTGTTCGTGTGCTTCGCCACTAAGGCCATCCATTTAGAGCCTACTTCCAACCTTACGACTGAGAAGTTTCTCGCCGCGTTCGCCCGTTTCGTGTCCCGAAGAGGATGCCCCGTCAAGTTCAGTCGGACAATGGGAAGACCTTTGTGGGTGCGGCTGCCCTACTCTCCCGCGAGTTTCTTCAAGCTCTCAAGGAAGCTGTGACGGGGAGCACCCCACATGGGAGGCTTGTGGGAAGCAGGTGTTAAGAGCTTCAAGACCCTGTTGTACAAGTCCACGGCGACGCGGAAATATACGTTCGAAGAGCTGTCCACGCTTCTAGCTAGGATCGAAGCATGCCTGAATTCGCGCCCGCTCGCGCCGATGTCCGAAGACCCCACTGACCTGCTGGCACTTACGCCTGGGCACTTTCTTGTTGGAGGGCCCGTCCTCGCCATGGTCGAACCCGAGATAAAGGGGGACAACACATCTATTATAAACCGCTGGCAGCACCTGAAGGCTCTTCATCAACAATTTCGTCTGCGATGGAAGGAGGTGTACCTCAAGGAACTCCATAAGCGGAATAAGTGGCGAACCCCTACAAGAAATCTCCGTGCCGGGGACATGGTGGTAGTCAAGGAAGACAACCTTCCGTCCAATGAGTGGGGATTAGGCAGAATTGACGCGGTGTTTCCAGGATCCGATGGCCATGTTCGTGTGGTCGACATCCGCACTGCACGGGGACTCATTAAGCGTCCCATAGCGAAGGTCGTCCTTCTTCCAACGGAAGAGTCCGCCTGCCCGCAATAACCAGTCGACCCTTCACTCCGGTGTTTCAATGCATCACTCCGATTCGTAGCGTCAATTAATAGTTCCAACCCGTAGTTCCAATTCGCAGTTCTTATCACTACTGATCCAAATTTTTATTTTTTGTCCTCTTCCGTCTATCAGATCTCACACGATGTCTCCACGTCCGCGCAGCGCCATCGCATTGGAACACAGACGAACTCGAGGTATGCAATCCTACCGTTGCCGAGTCTGTAGCGGGATCCATCCACTTCGGAAGTGTCGTCGGTTCCTCCGTCTGAGTGCCGAGAAGAGGCTCCGGGCTGTCCTTGCCAACCGGTACTGCCACCGATGTTTGGCCCACGAGCACTCCGACGGAGCGTGTCGGCGAGGTGATCGCTGCAAAACGTGCGGCCAGGATCACCACAATCTCCTTCATCTTTCGGAACCACCGATGCAGCACGCCGGTCGCAGAGATCCGTTGCCACTCCTCAACACTCCTCAGCCGCTCCTCGGCCCTCGTCAGCCACTCCACGGCACCCTTCAGCAGCTCCTCGTCCCTCGTCAGGCACTCCACGGCACCCTTCAGCAGCTCCTCGGCCCTCGTCCGCCACTCCACGGCATTCTTCAGCCGCTTCTCGGCCCTCGTCCGCCACTCCACGGGATTCTTCCAACACTCCGCGGCAATTTTCTGCTACTCGTCGGGGTGCCACGCAGCCCGCGGTTGCCGCTCCGTCCCTAACGTCCCTCCTACAGCGGCACAGCATCAACCTCCTACCGACGGCTTTGGTGCGTTTAGAGACCGGGAGTCGAGTCTTCGACACTGCGGCGCTCATTGACCCGTGCACGCCTATGAGCTGCATCGACGCTTTGCTAGGGTCGAGTTTCCGCTTGCCGACCACCAACGTGGGAGGCGAACAGATCTGTTCGGCAACCGTGGGGTCAAGAATCGACAGCGCTGTCCGGCTCGCCGCAATTTTTAAAATAGAGCCTCACGTGCGCATCCGCACTCCAATCCGGGAGCTGAGCGACGCGTTAAGGACCCACTTCCGGGACATTAAGCTGGCTGATGAGCGGTTCTATCTCCCCGCCCGAGCCCGAGCGTGATGCGGCCGGGCTTCCTGAAACTTCAAGATGGACTGCCAGTAGCCCAGAGCACCGTGTTTGGGTGGGTCGTGTCCGGAGCCTGCCACCAGCCGTGAAAAGAGCAACCAGGCTATGTTGCAACCCGAGTAGTTGCAAGGGGGCGGAATGTTTAGATCAGTGGCCCACTGCATCTTCGCTGTTCACTGAGCTCTCCGAGCTTTCGCTCTCGCCCCTCTTGCGCTCCCTCGCTCGCTTCTCGCAACGTCCGCGCTCCAGAGTGCGAGCTTCGGTTTTCTCATCCGAACTCCTCAGACGGCCGTTGCCGCTCTCCCGCTCCCGCTTCAACGGAATAAAGCGGGCGGGAGCGCGGTTTCAGGTTTTAGTTTTTAGGTTTTAATTAGTCTCTTGTATGCAGCTGAACGAAATACATTGAACTATACCACGACGCCCTCGACTTCTTCATTTTTTCATCTTCCATTACGTTTGCGCCGTGGGAATCTTTGCTGTGCCTCAAGTGCTTTTTGTGGAAGGATCGCCCACTACAAACATTTGGTCCTTCGAGCCGGATAAGGATATCCTTCTGCCATTCGACCAGCAGCTCCTGTGATTTTTCCATAAAAAAAAAGATAAGTACGAGCATTTTCCGACTCCCTCTCGCTGCCGGTCTTTAGCAGTGTTTCGAACATTGAATTTCGTTTACACTGCATTAAGATCAATTTTTTTCGTGTCAACTCCACGTCCGAGTTTTCCCGCACAACGGCAGTCGAGAAATTTTACATTCCTTCAATTCCAAAAAATTTTTCTATCCGTCTCCGCTTTGTGTGCGTCGCCATACTCCTTGCCGTTTTCCTTTTCGTTCCCCGTTGTACATCAACTTGCCAACGGTCAAGGCATATGTGCATCCAGACATACACATACACGCGCGTGACAACTTGTGTACATAGTGCAGTGCAATTCTGCCTCCGAAAAAATATACGACAAAAAGTGAAATTGTGTGGTGGAAAATAAAAAGGCATAACTAATATCAGCCACTCGGTGTGAAGTAATTTCGGGAATTTCCCTGTTCGCCGTACAATCCGCCGCTGTCAAGATATTTATACCCGTTACTCGTAGAGTAAAAGGGTATATTGTATTCGTGCAAAAGTATGTAACAGGTAGAAGGAAGCGTTTCCGACCCTATAAAGTATATATATTCTTGTTCAGGATCACCAGCCGAGTTGATCTAGCCATGTCCGTCTGTCCGTCTGTCCGTCTGTCCGTCTGTCTGTCCGTCTGTCTGTCTGTCTGTCTGTCCGTATGAACGCTGAGATCTCGGAAACTATAAAAGCTAGAAGATTGGCATTTTGCATGTAGATTTTAGGAGTTCCTACGCAGCGCAAGTTTGTTTCAAAAAGGTGCCACGCCCCCTTTAACGCCCACAATCGCTTATATACGATTTTATTTAAATATAAATTTAAATATTTCGGAAAAGTAAAAATGCAGTTTTATTGTGTTTATCAATACCTATCGAAATGTAGAAGAAATTTTTCAAATCGGACCATTCGTTTAAAAGTTATGCGTGATCAAAGTTTCTATCTCCATCTCCCTCGCACTCCTTTTACCTGAGTAACGGGTATCTGATAGTCGGGGCACCCGACTATAGCGTTCTCTCTTGTTTTTTTTGTCTTGTGTCTTTTTTCTCCACATAATTTCATCTGTTCCGTCACTTCAAATACAGTCCACTCTTCGACGCTCTACTGTACCGATATACACTTACACATGCACACATCCATAAACACATGCATGCCAATATCTTTTTTTTTTTTTTTTTTCGTGCGGAGTCCCACGGCCCACTTACCCGCCCAACCGACCGAGGGGCGCAGCCGTGTATCGTACGGCACGATTCGCGATAAGATAGACGCGAGATAGGAAAATAAAGGTAAAGGTCCGGGGAAAAAAGTAATAGTTTGATCAATCTTGTGCCAATGAAGCAAGTATTAATCGTTTTAGGAGCGGCAGAGAGTCAAGATTTGATATTACAGGAAAAAGTCTGGCTCATGCAAGGCATAGTTAGATCTACAATGATTTAAAGTTAGGGGAATATAATTTCTAGTTAATCTACTTGGCACAGAAAAGTTTAGCTGACTTAACAAGTCGGGGCAGTCAATATCACCATGTATAAGGTTATAAATAAAGATAGTACCAAGCATCGTTCTACGGTTAGCTAGGGATGGTAAATTAATCAAAAGAAGTCTACTAGAATAAGAAGGTAAGATAAGATTTGCATCCCAGTTTAGGCGCCGTAAAGCAAAAAGAAGGAAGTTTTTTTGTACAGATTCAATACGACCCATATGTATTCCGTATTGTGGACTCCAGACGGGAGACCCATACTCCAGAATCGGACGGACTAGCGAAATATATAAAGTTTTAGTCAAATAAGGATCATCGAATTCTTTTGACCACCTTTTAATAAATCCAAGCACTCCTCTGGCTTTATTAACCATGGACGAAATGTGATTAGAAAATTTTAGTTTGGGGTCCAAGAGAACGCCAAGATCGTTTACAAGAGTTATTCTATCCAAAAAGCTGCCACTTAACGTGTAAGTCGCGTATATCGGATTGGCCCGATAAAAAGTCATCAGCTTGCACTTGGAACCGTTTAAATTTAGTAAATTATCTCGGCACCAGTTTTGAAAATTATCTAGATCGGATTGCAAGTCTAAATGGCAGGAAATGTCCTTATACTGCAGGCACATCTTAACATCATCTGCGTACATAAGTACGCGAGAATGACTTATAATTGAGGGAAGATCATTAATAAATAATGTAAAAGTAACGGACCCAGATGGCTCCCTTGTGGGACACCGGAGGTAACACGGAGAATTTCAGAAATTGAATTTTTAAAAAGGACCCTTTGTGACCTGCCATTCAGATAACTTGAAATCCATTTAAGCAGATCAACTGGAAAACCTAAAAGGTCAAGTTTTTGAATGAGAAGTAAGTGATTTACAGAGTCAAATGCTTTACTAAAGTCAGTGTAAATGACGTCTGTTTGAAAACTACTATTGAAGCCTTTTATCACTAATGAAGTGAGCTCTAGAAGGTTTGTGATTGTGGATCTACGTTTAATAAATCCGTGTTGACACGGAGAAATGATTGATCTGCAAAGGTGCTGCAAATGAGGAGTAATAATTTTTTCAAAAAGCTTAGGAATAGCTGACAACTTAGAAATACCTCTGTAGTTACTGGCTTCTAACTTGTTACCTTTTTTGAAAAGAGGAATAACAAATGATTCCTTCCAAATATTTGGGAATTGGGAGGTTTCTATAGATAAGGTAAACAACTTGTGAAGAGGTTTGCACAGGGCCTTAGCGCAATACCTAAGCACGCACCCAGGAATACCATCGGGCCCTGGCGAATAAACAGGTTTAATACGAAGAAGATCCAAAAAGAAGAGAGCTTTCTGTTAAAGTGGGACAGAATATGAGGTTTGACTTGGATATGTTGTAAGAATAAGGCTGTGATGAATAATCTAAAGTAGAGTAAGTCGTTTGAAAAAATTGGGCAAATAAATCGGCTATTGCCTGATCTGTGGTTGCCGTCATGTTTTCGAACGATAGCGGGGAAGGAAAGGAATTAGATTTACGCTTGGTGTTAACAAAATTATAAAACTGTTTCGGGTCCTGAGAGAACTGGACCTTACAACGGTTTAAGTAACTGTTATAACACTGAGCATTAAGCACGGTAAATCTTGACCGAGCACTTAAATATCTAGTAAAAACAGATTGAGAACCGGTATTTTTATATTTCCTAAAAAGTCTGGACTTTACATTTCTTAAGTGTCAACTCTTTGCTAAACCAAGGTGATTTATTAGAAGTTGACGGATAGTACCACGGAACACAGGAATTAAAAAATGAGTTTATTGCAGTGTAAAAAACATTAACTGCATCGGACATATTAATGCATAGGTAAAGATCAGACCAATTAAAGCCAGAAATAAAATTATTTAGCCTGAGAAAGTCTGCCTTGCGAAAACAATGTATTCGTTTGGATTTTTCTGATTTTTCTTCTATAACTCTACCCGTATCAAATGAAAGTTCGAATGTTGGGTGATATGGATCTTCAGGTTGCGTGAGTGGTGCTACTCTGGACAGAAACACATCTTCAGGATTTGATACAAAAATCACAAATCAAGTAGGCGACCTAATGAATTTCGAACATGGTTTACTTGAGATAGAGATATGTCAAGCAGGCCATCAATAAAATCATGCTGTGCTATAGGTAGTAAGACATTCGATCCATCCTCAGTGGACCAAGTAACTCCAGGTATATTAAAATCACCTAGAACTATCAACTGATCCCTATCGGAAAGCTTGTTTGCAACCGACTTAATGACGGATAGGTGATTTAAATAATCAGGAAGTTCAGACAACGGCGGAATATATGAGCAAGTTATGTATATAAAGTTACCAGGAAGCGATAACTTTACACAAATAAATTCAATGGTATTGAATTCATCAAAAAATAATTCCTCAGACGTGAGGTTTGAAACAATTCCAATTAAAACTCCACCTCCCCGTCTAGAGGGATGGTCATACCTATATATTTTGTACTTACCTGGAAAAACTTCGGAGCTAAAGATCTCCGGCTTTAACCAGGTTTCTGTAAACACAATAAAATGAGATGCAAAGGAAAGGCTATCGGAATACAATTTAGTAAGTTTGCTGCGCAATCCTCTTGCATTCTGATAGGAAAGTAGGAGGTTAGAAGTTAGTTTTTTGAAATTGGTACACTGGTTTGGCCTCGACTAGGAAGTTTTACTCCCACGGGCCCTTTCTTCTTTATCTTAGCCTCAAACTCTTTTACAACCATATTATCCGGCCAAAAGTCACCAGAGCATATGGCTTCAAAAAGATCGTTAGGGACAGTTATCTTGAAAGATGAAATGTCTCTAGCATAAGAAAACTTAAACTTTTTCACCTTTACACTATTACAATCGGCTTTAGTTTTGTCTTGAATATAAGACAATACATCAGAAGATGTTTGATCAGGGGAAAGCCGAGAAACGAAAATTTGTTTCTTGAGTGGAACCACTGAAAGGGATTTTGGTGGAGCAGACATTGCTTCTGCCAAACCAACTTGAGCCGGTTGTCCGGACTCAGTAGTCCCTTGTGGTGGAGATGCTACATTCTGAGAGATAGGTGGATCCACTAATTGTGAAACCACTACGGACAAATCGGAATTCTTAGAAGTCCCTGGTTGCATGCATTCTGAAACGGATTGTTCGGATACCGAATCTTTTTTAGCTGCCGATCTTAGCAACATTTGAGGGTTTGCTGAAATCGGCTGCTGATCCGCCGGAATGATCAGCAGAATTATTTTCTGCCTCCACATACAGGAACATTCACATATCCATAAACGCATGCATATCTACATAAATATATTTTCTGCCTCCACATACAGGAACATAAAATAAAATAAATTCAAATTCTTCTCCAAATTTTTCTCCAAATTGCCGAAATTAACCGCCCCAACGGCTGTGTTATTATTGTTGCTGATTTTTTTCCCTTCTCTCTCTTCCCGCGTCCCTCACGCATACACTGCGCTGCTGACGGCATAACCCACTGAACATTTCTCCCGAGCCAAGGTTTTTAATTCCACTGTTCCGGCTCCGCTCAAAAATAAGTATTTATAATTATAATTATTATTTAATTATAAAAATTATTAATTCATAATTTTAATTACTATTTAATTATAAATATTATTTAATTATTTCCGGCAAAGTAATTTATTTATTTAATGGATTGATTAAATTATATTTATTGAGTTTTTCCGAATTTTTTTGCCATCAAATATATTTTCCAAACCAAAAAAAAAAAAATAACTAAATACAATAAAATTATTTGGCTACAAGATATACAAATAAATAAACAATCAATACAGTTTCATCGATTTCCAAAAATTTTCTTCCTATTCTTCTCATTGTTTATGGCACTGTACTTCTACTCCGCACAAATTAACAGTGTGACATTACTCTGTGGCCTTATTTTCTTTTGCGTGCGTTCATTTGCAGCGACGACCAACTCGTTGGCTACTCAGATCGCGCCGCGAGCTTAACGGTGAATATCCTTACGTTCTGAACGAAACGCCCCTTGCTCAGGTCAGTCGACAAGAGCTGATCCGCAAAGTTCGAGTCCGCGAATGCCCACGGGAGACGACAAGAAACCGAGGTCGATCCCATCTATCCGTTTGGACAGGTCCCAATCCGCGTCTCCGCGGCCGTCTCAATTAACACCAAAGGCTGCCATTGCCATTCCAAGGGCAAAAAGCGACGAGTCCGTCGAGACTATCTCCGGTCCTCCGTCAAGGCTTTCTCGGTCGGTGTCCAAGATGGCTCAAACCGCGATAGACATCGCCCTCAAAAAGTTTATTGCCACAACAGACCGGGTTAGCCAATTTCAAGCGGATATTCATACTCCGAGCGCCGCTGAACCAGAACGACTTTCCCCTGGCAGGTGCCAAGTCCAACGGGACCAAATCCGGGCCTTGTGGGAAAAGGTGGAGAAGAGCTATGAATTGCTCCGATCTTCTTTCCGCGTCCACCGACAGTACGGCCACCTCGACAGTGCTTGAATCCAAGTAAAGTTACTGCTACTCCGTATATTCGAGATGTTTGGTCCAGCTTCAGGACATCATAGACAAGGCCGCCTCCCAGTCCATTCAGGCTGCTGTCAGTGTTCCAACACCGCCGTCTACGGGCTGTAGTTTGCCACCAGTCGACACCGAAGTTTTCGCTGGTGATTACCTGCGTTGGCCCACCTTCAGAGATCTTTTTACCGCGATATACATCCACAACTCGCGTCTTACACCGGTAGAGAAGTTGTTCAACCTACTGTCCAAAACAAGTGGCGATGCGCACGCCATTGTTTCTAAAGCCCCGCTGACCAAGGAAGGGTTTATCTCCGTATGGCGAACCCTCACCGACCGCTTCGAAAATCGGCGGTTATTAGTCAATAGCCAATTAAAAATCCTCTTCAACATTCAGGCAGTACCCCAAGAGTCCGGGGCCGCTCTGAAAGAGCTGCAAGGCACAATCAAAAGTTGCCTGACAGCCTTAGAGATGTCCTCTATTCAAGTCGAGACTTGGGATTGTCTTCTGGTGTACATGGTTTCTTTAAAGCTTCCCAAAATCACGCTTTCGTTGTGGGAGCAATCCATTCACAACAAGTCTGAGATTCCAACATGGAATGAGTTAGACTCGTTCTTGACAGAGCGTGATCGCACTCTGGAGGCTATCGATGACATCAGGCCTAGCAGTTCGGGTCAGTTTCCGCCAAGGTCGGAACCTGCGAGCGCCCCAGCGCGTAGGCTTAATTCCTACGAGGCCAGAGTGACTCCAGCCCCAAGAGGGTGTGATCTCTGCTCCAGAGGGAAATCGTCCTGTTCCCTTATGCCCGCGCTTCCTTGAGATGGATGTAAATGGTCGCTCCGACTACATTAAGAAAAAGCAGCTTTGCCTGAACTGTTTTGCACGAGGGCACCTGCAACGGGATTGCACTAGCGCCCATAGCTGCTTCACGTGCCACAGCCGTCCAGGTCTCGACCCGCTCCTACGGCACGAGCCCCACAGAGGCACGAGCCCCACAGAGGATCACTCTGATGTGCAAGTGTGCTTCGCTTCCGGCTCAAGAGCCGTCTTACTGGGCACAGCCCTTATTAACATTTGCCATTTAGGGTGCAATTTCCAAGCGCGTGCCCTGATCGATTCTGGTTCCGAGGCAACCTTTATTACGGAGAGACTTTTCAACCTCGTCAAACTTCCATTCAAGACTATCCAGGCCCAAGTCTCTGGTCTTAATCAAACCGTTGCCGCTCAGTCCACGAAACTCTGTCATTTTTCTATTCGATCGCCTTCCAGACCCGGGCTGCATTTAGAAACTTCAGCTTATGTTCTTCCGCAGCTGGCCGGGAATCTGCCTTCGTATCCAGTCCCTCGAGATCTCCTTAAGGGAATTCCTGACATCCCCCTGGCGGATCCCAAGTTCTTCGAGAGCTCCCAAATCGATGTCTTGATAGGAGCCGACATTCTTCCGTCCATCCTCCTCGGCAACGCCAGGGCTAACGTTTGCGGTTCACTTCTCGGCCAGGAAACCATTTTTGGATGGGTGTTGACAGGCCCCATATCTCCAGCTGCCCCCCGCAATTTGTCCGCCTTTTCCACTCGAGTTACCTGCGGACTCGACGACTCGTTGGATCATCTCCTTACCAAATTCTGGGAGGTGGAGGAAGTGCCCACACAGATAGTCCCCGAGTCTGATTCCGTCTGTGAACAAAATTTTGTCCAGACTACAAGAAGGGACAATCGTGGCAAATACGTTGTGATGCTCCCCTTGCGCGATCCCGAGCATAGTGGTTCCGAGCTCGCATCTTCACGATCTTTTGCTCTGGCTCAATTTCTGCGTAACGAGCAGCGCCTAAAAAGAGATCCTCCCCTGAAGGCCCGGTATGACTCTGTGATCCAAGAATACCTCGACTTAGGTCACATGGCCGAGGTCCCTTTGACTAGCAGTTCCGGCACGTACTACCTTCCACATCACGCCGTTCTTAAGCCCAAGAGCACAACCACTAAAGTGCGGGTGGTTTTCAACGCCTCTAGCCTTTCCGCAAACGGGACCAGTCTGAATGACATACTTTACGCGGGCCCGGTTTACAATCCGACCTCACGATTCAGATCCTGAAGTGGCGATACTTTAGGTTCGTTTTCAACGCCGACATCGAGAAGATGCAAATTTGGGTAGACCCCCAGCATACTCCCTTGCAGCGTATTCTATTCCGCAATTCCGAGGGGGAAATCCGCGACTACGAGTTGAAGACAGTCACCTTCGGGGTCAATTGTGCCCCCGTTCCTAGCGATTCGTGTCCTGCAACAGCTCGCCGACGACGAAGAGTCGAGGTATCCGCAGGCGAGTCGGATTATCCGACAGTACATGTACGTCGACGACGTACTCGCAGGGGCAGACTCCAAAACCGAATCGCAAGCGGCTATCCGCGAGCAGGATTCCCCCTTAGAAAATGGACATCCAATAGCAAGGCGATTTTGGCCAACATTCAGAGTGAACATCTCCTCCGCACGGACTTCCTTGAAATCGACGCAGAGAGCACGGCTAAAACTCTCGGAGTGCGGTGGAAGGCGACGTCTGACGAGTTTTTCTTCATTCCGCCCGAACTGACCCTGGGTTCAACGTTCACAAAGCGTCAAGTCCTATCCCAAATCGCCAAACTATTTGATCCAGCGGGTTGGCTCGCCCCCTTCATAGTCCGGGCAAAGATGTTCATGCAGGACATTTGGCTCCAAAATCTAGGATGGGACGATGCCCTCCCTCGAGATTTTTGCCAAAGATGGGTTGACTTCCTGGAAAATTACTCCGCTCTTGATCAGATCCACATTCCCCGATGGGTCGCTTTCCGACCACATTTGAAAATTGAGCATCATGGGTTCTGCGACGCCTCGCAGAAGGCGTACGGCGCAGCCATCTACGTCCGAGTTGAGTCTGGGTCCGCGGTAATGGTAAACTTGCTCACGGCAAAGACGCGGGTGGCCCCAGTAAAAACGGTGTCGCTCCCGCGGCTCGAGTTGTGCGGAGCCTTGTTATTGTCCGAAATGGCCAACGCCGTTCTTCCGAAGATGCCCGGGCAGGCGTCCGCCCTGCACTGTTGGACGGACTCTACGATTGTTCTCGCCTGGTTGCATAAGCCAGCATGCCACTGGACAACGTTCGTGGCAAATCGTGTGACCAAGATCACCCAACTCACCGAGGTGGAGAAGTGGGCACACGTTCGCTCCGAGCATACCCCCGGCAGATCTCGCTAGCCGGGGGGTGGCGCTTTAAGACCTTGCGAACAGCCAGCTGTGGTGGCATGGTCCTGCCTGGCTGCAGTGGCCTCGCTGCGAGTGGCCCACTCAAGGCTATGAACCCACTGTGACTGAACTCGAGAAGCGAGCAGTCAAGGTCCATGTTGCGAAGGCACCCCCTGAAGACATTCTGGAGCGTTTTTCCACACTCGACAAGGCGTTGCGAGTCCTCGCTTACGCTCATCGGTTCATTCAGCGTTCGCGCAAACTCATGTCCCCGTTCGAGGATCCCTTGACAGCTCCTGAAATTGCGTCGGCCGAGCGGTTCCTGATTTCTGTCACGCAACGCAGGCACTTTGCCCTTGAGATTGGCTGCATAAGCCAAAAACGGCCAGTGCCAGCATCCAGTCTTGTCCAAAACCTGAACCCGTTCAATGATTCCCAAGGGCTCATGAGAGCATGCGGCCGAGTCACGGCCTCCGAACTTCTCCAGTATGATGAACGGCATCCTGTCATCCTTCCATACGACTGCCATCTGTCTCGACTCCTCGTCCATTTTACGCATCGCATAACGCTGCACGGTGGCAATCAGCTGATGATCCGTCTGATCCGTTCCAAGTTCTGGATCCCGAGGGTGAGGAATTTGGTCAAGTCCGTCATATATTCATGCAAAAAAAAGAGGTTGCAAACGTAACTATTGGGAGACTTACCCAAAGAACGAACGTCCTTCTCGCGCCCTTTCACATATACCGGTGTGGACTATGCCGGTCCCTTCGACATCAAAAACTACACGGGACAAGCCTGTCTCATTACGAAAGGGTATGTGCTGGTGTTCGTGTGCTTCGCCACTAAGGCCATCCATTTAGAGCCTACTTCCGACCTTACGACTGAGAAGTTTCTCGCCGCCTTCGCCCGTTTCGTGTCCCGAAGAGGATGCCCCGTCAAGTTCAGTCGGACAATGGGAAGACCTTTGTGGGTGCGGCTGCCCTACGCTCCCGCGAGTTTCTCCAAGCTCTCAAGGAAGCTGTGACCGGGAGCACCCCACATGGGAGGCTTGGGGGAAGCAGGTGTTAAGAGCTTCAAGACACTGTTCTACAAGTCCACGGCGACGCGGAAATATACGTTCGAAGAGCTGTCCACGCTTCTAGCTAGGATCGAAACATGCCTGAATTCGAGCCCGCTCGCGCCGATGTCCGAAGACCCCACTGACTTGCTGGCACTTACGCCTGGGCAATTTCTTGTTGGAGGGCCCCTCCTCGCCATGGTCGAACCCGAGATAAAGGGGGACACCACATCTATTATAAACCGCTGGCAGCACCTGAAGGCTCTTCATCAACAATTTCGTCTGCGATGGAAGGAGGTGTACCTCAAGGAACTCCATAAGCGGAATAAGTGGCGAACCCCTACAAGAAATCTCCTTGCCGGGGGCATGGTGTTAGTCAAGGAAGACAACCTTCCGTCCAATGAGTGGCGATTAGGCAGAATTGACGCGGTGTTTCCAGGATCCGATGGCCAAGTTCGTGTGGTTGACATCCGCACTGCACGGGGACTCATTAAGCGTCCCATAGCGAAGGTCGTCCTTCTTCCAACGGGAGAGTCCGCCTGCCCGCATTAACTAGTCGACCCTTCACTCCAGTGTTTCAATGCATCACTCCGATTCGTAGCGTCCATTAATAGTTCCAACCCGTAGTTCCGATTCGCAGTTCTTATCACTACTGATCCAAATTTTTATTTTTGTCCTCTTCCGTCTATCAGATCTCACACGATGTCTCCACACCCGCGCAGCGCCATCGCATTGGAACACAGACGAACTCGAGGTATGCAATCCTACCGTTGCCGAGTCTGTAGCGGGATCCATCCACTTCGGAAGTGTCGTCGGTTCCTCCGTCTGAGTGCCGAGAAGAGGCTCCGGGCTGTCCTTGCCAATCGGTACTGCCACCGATGTTTGGCCCACGAGCACTCCGACGGAGCGTGTCGGCGAGGTGATCGCTGCAAAACGTGCGGACAGGATCACCACACTCTCCTTCATCTTTCGGAACCACCGATGGCATCACGGCAGTCCCGCCCGGCAGCACGCCGGTCGCAGAGATCCGTTGCCACTCCTCAACACTCCTCAGCCGCTCCTCGGCCCTCGTCAGCCACTCCACGGCACCCTTCAGCAGCTCCTCGGCCCTCGTCAGCCACTCCACGGCACCCTTCAGCAGCTCCTCGGCCCTCGTCCGCCACTCCACGGCATTCTTCAGCCGCTCCTCGGCCCTCGTCTGCCACTCCACGGGATTCTTCCGACACTCCGCGGCAATTTTCTGCTACTCGTCGGGGTGCCACGCAGCCCGCGGTTGCCGCTCTGTCCCTAAGGTCCCTCCTACAGCGGCACAGCATCAACCTCCTACCGACGGCTTTGGTGCGTTTAGAGACCGGGAGTCGAGTCTTCGACACTGCGGCGCTCATTGACCCGTGCACGCCTATGAGCTGCATCGACGCTTCGCTAGCGTCGAGTTTCCGCTTGCCGACCACCAACGTGGGAGGCGAACAGATCTGTTCGGCAACCGTGGGGTCAAGAATCGACAGCGCTGTCCGGCTCGACGCAATTTTTGAAATAGAGCCTCACGTGCGCATCCGCACTCCAATCCGGGAGCTGAGCGACGCGGTAACGACCCACTTCCGGGACATTACGCTGGCTGATGAGCGGTTCTATCTCCCCGCGACGATCTCCATCATCCTTGGCGCGGATATGTATTCGAGCGTGATGCGGCCGGGCTTCCTGAAACTTCAAGATGGACTGCCAGTAGCCCAGAGCACCGTGTTTGGGTGGGTCGTGTCCGGAGCCTGCCACCAGCCGTGAAAAGAGCAACCAGGCTATGTTGCAACCCGAGTAGTTGCAAGGGGGGCGGAATGTTTAGATCAGTGGCCCACTGCATCTTCGCTGTTCACTGAGCTCTCCGAGCTTTCGCTCTCGCCCCTCTTGCGCTCCCTCGCTCGCTTCTCGCAACGTCCGCGCTCCAGAGTGCGAGCTTCGGTTTTCTCATCCGAACTCCTCAGACGGCCGTTGCCGCTCTCCCGCTCCCGCTTCAACGGAATAAAGCGGGCGGGAGCGCGGTTTTAGGTTTTAGTTTTTAGGTTTTAATTAGTCTCTTGTATGCAGCTGAACGAGATACATTGAACTATACCACGACGCCCTCGACTTCTTCATTTTTTCATCTTCCATTACGTTTGCGCCGTGGGAATCTTTGCTGTGCCTCAAGTGCTTTTTGTGGAAGGATCGCCCACTACAAACATTTGGTCCTTCGAGCCGGATAAGGATATCCTTCTGCCATTCGACCAGCAGCTCCTGTGATTTTTCCATAAAAAAAAAGATAAGTACGAGCATTTTCCGACTCCCTCTCGCTGCCAGTCTTTAGCAGTGTTTCGAACATTGAATTTCGTTTACACTGCAGTAAGATCAATTTTTTTGTGTCAACTCCACGTCCCGCACAACGGCAGTCGAGAAATTTTACATTCCTTCAATTCCAAAAATTTTTCTATCCGTCTCCGCTTTGTGTGCGTCGCTATACTCCTTGCCGTTTTCCTTTTCGTTCCCCGTTGTACATCAACTTGCCAACGGTCAAGGCATATGTGCATCCAGACATACACATACACGCGCGTGACAACTTGTGTTCATAGTGCAGTGCAATTCTGCCTCCAAAAAAATATACGACAAAAAGTGAAATTGTGTGGTGGAAAATAAAAAGGCATAACTAATATCAGCCACTCGGTGTGAAGTAATTTCGGGAGTTTCCCTGTTCGCCGTACAATCCGCCGCTGTCGAGATATTTTTTTTTGTCTTGTGTAATTTTTTTCTCCACATAATTTCATCTGTTCGGTCACTTCAAATACAGTCCACTCTTCGACGCTCTACCTGTAACCGATAGTACACGGGTTTTACACATACACACATCCATAAACACATGCATGCCCATATCTACATACATATATAGAATTATTTTCTGCCTCCAAATACAGGAACATACACATACCCATAAACGCATGCATATCTACATAAATATATTTTCTGCCTCCACATACAGGAACATAAAATAAAATAAATTCAAATCCACAAGGGTGCGACCGTGATTGTTTTTTTCTCCAAATTGCCGAAATTAACCGCCCCAACGGCTGTGTTATTATTGTTGCTGATTTTTTTCCCTTCTCTCTCTTCCCGCGTCCCTCACGCATACACTGCGCTGCCGACGGCATAACCCACTGAACGTTTCTCCCAAACCAAAGCCAAGGTTTGTAATTCCACTGTTCCGGCTCCGCTCAAAAATAAGTATTTATAATTATAATTATTATTTAATTATAAAAATTATTAATTCATAATTTTAATTACTATTTAATTATAAATATTATTTAATTATTTCCGGCAAAGTAATTTATTTATTTAATGGATTGATTAAATTATATTTATTGCGTTTTTCCGAATTTTTTTTGCGATCAAAGATATTTTTCAAACCAAAAAAAATAAATAACTAAATACAATAAAATTATTTGGCTACAAGATATACAAATATATAAACTTTCAATACAGTTTCATCGATTTCCAAAAATTTTCTTCCTATTCTTCTCGTTGTTTATGGCACTGTACTTCTACTCCGCACAAATTAACAGTGTGACATTACTCTGTGGCCTTATTTTCTTTTGCGTGCGTTCATTTGCAGCGACGACCAACTCGTTGGCTACTCAGATCGCGCCGCGAGCTTAACGGTGAATATCCTTACGTTCTGAACGAAACGCCCCTTGCTCAGGTCAGTCGACAAGAGCTGATCCGCAAAGTTCGAGTCCGCGAATGCCCACGGGAGACGACAAGAAACCGAGGTCGATCCCATCTATCCGTTTGGACAGGTCCCAATCCGCGTCTCCGCGGCCGTCTCAATTAACACCAAAGGCTGCCATTGCCATTCCAAGGGCAAAAAGCGACGAGTCCGTCGAGACTATCTCCGGTCCCCCGTCAAGGCTTTCTCGGTCGGTGTCCAAAATGGCTCAAACCGCGATCGCCCTCAAAAAGTTTATTGCCACAACAGACCGGGTTAGCCAATTTCAAGCGGATATTCATACTCCGAGCGCCGCTGAACCAGAACGACTTTCCCCTGGCATGTGCCAAGTCTATCGGGACCAAATCGGGGCCTTGTGGGAAAAGGTGGAGAAGAACTATGAAAGTTGCTCCGATCTTCTTTCCGCGTCCACCGACAGTACGGCCACCTCGACATGGCTTGAATCCAAGTACAGTTACTGCTACTCCGTATATTCGAGATGTTTGGTCCAGATTCAGGACATAATAGACAAGGCCGCCTCCCAGTCCATTCAGGCTGCTGTCAGTGTTCCAACACCGCCGTCTACGGGCTGTCGTTTGCCACCAGTCGACACCAAAGTTTTCGCTGGTGATTACCTGCGTTGGCCCACCTTCAGAGATCTTTTTACCGCGATATACATCCACAACTCGCGTCTTACACCGGTAGAGAAGTTGTTCAACCTACTGTCCAAAACAAGTGGCGATGCGCACGCCATTGTTTCTAAAGCCCCGCTGACCAACGAAGGGTTTATCTCCGCGTGGCGAACCCTCACCGACCGCTTCGAAAATCGGCGGTTATTAGTCAATAGCCAATTGAAAATCCTCTTCAACATTCAGGCAGTACCACAAGAGTCCGGAGCCGCTCTGAAAGAGCTGCAAGGCACAATCTAAAGTTGCCTGACAGCCTTAGAGATGTCCTCTATTCAAGTCGAGACTTGGGATTGTCTCCCTGGTGTACATGGTTTCTTTAAAGCTTCCCAAAATCACACTTTCGTTGTGGGAGCAATCCATTCACAACAAGTCTGAGATTCCAACATGGAATGAGTTAGACTCGTTCTTGACAGAGCGTGATCGCACTCTGGAGGCTATCGATGACATCAGGCCTAGCAGTTCGGGTCAGTTTCCGCCAAGGTCGGAACCTGCGAGCGCCCCAGCGCGTAGGCTTAATTCCTACGAGGCCAGAGTGACTCCAGCCCCAAAAGGGTGTGATCTCTGCTCCAGAGAGAATCATCCTGTTCGCTTATGCCCGCGCTTCCTTGAGATGGATGTAAATGGTCGCTCCGACTACATTAAGAAAAAGCAGCTTTGCCTGAACTGTTTTGCACGAGGGCACCTGCAACGGGATTGCACTAGCGCCCATAGCTGCTTCACGTGCCACAGCCGTCATCACTCCCTCCTGCACCGCGGTAATCCATTCGCGGCCGCTCCAAGTCCGTCTGCGCCATCCAGGTCTCGACCCGCTCCTACTACAAGAGGCACGAGCCCCACAGAGGATCACTCTGATGTGCAAGTGTGCTTCGCTTCTGGCTCAAGAGCCGTCTTACTGGGCACAGCCCTTATTAACATTTGCCATTTAGGGTGCAATTTCCAGGCGCGTGCCCTGATCGATCGCCTTCCAGACCCGGGCTGCATTTAGAAACTTCAGCTTATGTTCTTCCGCAGCTGGCCGGGAATCTGCCTTCGTATCCAGTCCCTCGAGATCTCCTTAAGGGAATTCCTGACATCCCCCTGGCGGATCCCAAGTTCTTCGAGAGCTCCCAAATCGATGTCTTGATAGGAGCCGACATTCTTCCGTCCATCCTCCTCGGCAACGCCAGGGCTAACGTTTGCGGTTCACTTCTCGGCCAGGAAACCATTTTTGGATGGGTGTTGACAGGCCCCATATCTACAGCTGCCCCCCCGCAATTTGTCCGCCTTCTCCACTCGAGTTACCTGCGGACTCGACGACTCGTTGGATCATCTCCTTACCAAATTCTGGGAGGTGGAGGAAGTGCCCACACAGATAGTCCCCGAGTCTGATTCCGTATGTGAACAAAATTTTGTCCAGACTACAAGAAGGGACAATCGTGGCAAATACGTTGTGATGCTCCCCTTGCGCGATCCCGAGCATAGTGGTTATGAGCTCGCATCTTCACGATCCTTTGCTCTGGCTCAATTTCTGCGTAACGAGCAGCGCCTAAAACGAGATCCTCCCCTGAAGGCCCGGTATGACTCTGTGATCCAAGAATACCTCGACTTAGGTCACGTGGCCGAGGTCCCTTTGACTAGCAGTTCCGCCACGTACTACCTTCCACATCACGCCGTTCTTAAGCCCGAGAGCACAACCACTAAAGTGCGGTGGTTTTCAACGCCTCTAGCCCTTCCGCAAACGGGACCAGTCTGAATGACATACTTTACGCGGGCCCGGTTTACAATCCGACCTCACGATTCAAATCCTGAAGTGGCGATACTTTAGGTTCGTTTTCAACGCCGACATCGGGAAGATGTATCGGCAAATTTGGGTAGACCCCCAGCATACTCCCTTGCAGCGTATTCTATTTCGCAATTCCGAGACTACGAGTTGAAGACAGTCACCTTCGGGGTCAATTGTGCCCCGTTCCTAGCGATTCGTGTCCTGCAACAGCTCGCCGACGACGAAGAGTCGAGGTATCCGCAGGCGAGTCGGATTATCCGACAGTACATGTACGTCGACGACGTACTCGCAGGGGCAGACTCCAAAACCGAAGCGCAAGCGGCTATCCGCGAGCAGGATTCCCCCTTAGAAAATGGACATCCAATAGCAAGGCGATTTTGGCCAACATCCAGAGTGAACATCTCCTCCGCACGGACTTCCTTGAAATCGACGCAGAGAGCACGGCTAAAACTCTCGGAGTGCGGTGGAAGGCGACGTCTGACGAGTTTTTCTTCATTCCGCCCGAACTGACCCTGGGTTCAACGTTCACAAAGCGTCAAGTCCTATCCCAAATCGCCAAACTATTTGATCCAGCGGGTTGGCTCGCCCCCTTCATAGTCCGGGCAAAGATGTTCATGCAGGACATTTGGCTCCAAAATCTAGGATGGGACGATGCCCTCCCTCGAGATTTTTGCCAAAGATGGGTTGACTTCCTGGAAAATTACTCCGCTCTTGATCAGATCCACATTCCCCGATGGGTCGCTTTCCGACCACATTTGAAAATTGAGCATCATGGGTTCTGCGACGCCTCGCAGAAGGCGTACGGCGCAGCCATCTACGTCCGAGCTGAGTCTGGGTTCGCGGTAATGGTAAACTTGCTCACGGCAAAGACGCGGGTGGCCCCAGTAAAAACGGTGTCGTTCCCGTGGCTCGAGTTGTGCGGAGCCTTGTTATTGTCCGAAATGGCCAACGCCGTTCTTCCGAAGATGCCCGGCCAGGCGTCCGCCCTGCACTGTTGGGCGTACTCTACGATTTTTCTCGCCTGGTTGCATAAGCCAGCGTGCCACTGGACAACGTTCGTGGCAAATCGTGTGACCAAGATCACCCAACTCACCGAGGTGGAGAAGTGGGCACACGTTCGCTCCGAGCATAACCCGGCAGATCTCGCTAGCCGGGGGGTGGCGCTTCAAGACCTTGCGGACAGCCAGCTGTGGTGGCATGGTCCTGCCTGGCTGCAGTGGCCTCGCTGCGAGTGGCCCACTCAAGGCTATGAACCCACTGTGATTGAACTCGAGAAGCGAGCAGTAAAGGTCCATGTTGCGAAGGCACCCCCTGACGACATTCTGGAGCGTTTTTCCACACTCGACAAGGCGTTGCGAGTCCTCGCTTACGCTCATCGGTTCATTCAGCGTTCGCGCAAACTCATGTCCCCGTTCGAGGATCCCTTGACAGCTCCTGAAATTGCGTCGGCCGAGCGGTTCCTGATTTCCGTCACGCAACGCAGGCACTTTGCCCTTGAGATTGGCTGCATAAGCCAAGGGCTCATGAGAGCATGCGGCCGAGTCACGGCCTCCGAACTTCTCCAGTATGATGAACGGCATCCTGTCATCCTTCCATACGACTGCCATCTGTCTCGACTCCTCGTCCATTTTACGCATCGCATAACGCTGCACGGTGGCAATCAGCTGATGATCCGTCTGATCCGTTCCAAGTTCTGGATCCCGAGGGTGAGGAATTTGGTCAAGTCCGTCATATATTCATGCAAGGTCTGCATCATCCACAAAAAGAGGTTGCAAACGCAACTGATGGGAGACTTACCCAAAGAACGAACGTCCTTCTCGCGCCCTTTCACATATTCCGGTGTGGACTATGCCGGTCCCTTCGACATCAAAAACTACACGGGACGAGCCTGTCTCATTACGAAAGGGTATGTGCTGGTGTTCGTGTGCTTCGCCACTAAGGCCATCCATTTAGAGCCTACTTCCGACCTTACGACTGAGAAGTTTCTCGCCGCCTTCGCCCGTTTCGTGTCCCGAAGAGGATGCCCCGTCAAGTTCAGTCGGACAATGGGAAGACCTTTGTGGGTGCGGCTGCCCTACTCTCCCGCGAGTTTCTCCAAGCTCTCAAGGAAGCTGTGACAGGTGCTTAAAGTCACCAGCAGCTGCTCTGGCAATTCATTCCTCCGGGAGCACCCCACATGGGAGGCTTGTGGGAAGCAGGTGTTAAGAGCTTCAAGACCCTGTTCTACAAGTCCACGGCGACGCGGAAATATACGTTCGAAGAGCTGTCCACGCTTCTAGCAAGGATCGAAGCATGCCTGAATTCGCGCCCGCTCGCGCCGATGTCCGAAGACCCCACTGACCTGCGGGCCCTTACGCCTGGGCACTTTCTTGTTGGAGGGCCCCTTCCCGCCATGGGCGAACCCGAGATAAAGGGGGACACCACATCTATTATAAACCGCTGGCAGCACCTGAAGGCTCTTCATCAACAATTTCGTCTGCGATGGAAGGAGGTGTACCTCAAGGAACTCCATAAGCGGAATAAGTGGCGAACCCCTACAAGAAATCTCCGTGCCGGGGACATGGTGGTAGTCAAGGAAGACAACCTTCCGTCCAATGAGTGGCGATTAGGCAGAATTGACGCGGTGTTTCCAGGATCCGATGGCCATGTTCGTGTGGTCGACATCCGCACTGCAAAAGGACTCATTAAGCGTCCCATAGCGAAGGTCGTCCTTCTTCCAACGGAAGAGTCCGCCTGCCCGCAATAACCAGTCGACCCTTCACTCCGGTGTTTCAATGCATCACTCCGATTCGTACCGTCCATTAATAGTTCCAACCCGTAGTTCCGATTCGCAGTTCTTATCACTACTGATCCAAATTTTTATTTTTGTCCTCTTCCGTCTATCAGATCTCACACGATGTCTCCACGTCCGCGCAGCGCCATCGCATTGGAACACAGACGAACTCGAGGTATGCAATCCCACCGTTGCCGAGTCTGTAGCGGGATCCATCCACTTCGGAAGTGTCGTCGGCTCCTCCGTCTGAGTGCCGAGAAGAGGCTCCGGGCTGTCCTTGCCAACCGGTACTGCCACCGATGTTTGGCCCACGAGCACTCCGACGGAGCGTGTCGGCGAGGTGATCGCTGCAAAACGTGCGGACAGGATCACCACACTCTCCTTCATCTTTCGGAACCATCGATGGCATCACGGCAGTCCCGCCCGGCAGCACGCCGGTCGCAGAGATCCGTTGCCACTCCTCAACACTCCTCAGCCGCTCCTCGGCCCTCGTCAGCCACTCCACGGCACCCTTAAGCAGCTCCTCGGCCATCGTCAGCCACTCCACGGCACCCTTCAGCAGCTCCTCGGCCCTCGTCCGCCACTCCACGGCATTCTTCAGCCGCTCCTCGGCCCTCGTCCGCCACTCCACGGGATTCTTCCGACACTCCGCGGCAATTTTCTGCTACTCGTCGGGGTGCCACGCAGCCCGCGGTTGCCGCACCGTCCCTAACGTCCCTCCTACAGCGGCACAGCATCAACCTCCTACCGACGGCTTTGGTGCGTTTAGCGACCGGGAGTCGAGTCTTCGACACTGCGGCGCTCATTCACCCGTGCACGCCTATGAGCTGCATCGACGCTTCGCTAGCGTCGAGTTTCCGCTTGCCGACAGATCTGTTCGGCAACCGTGAGGTCAAGAATCGACAGCGCTGTCCGGCTCGACGCAATTTTTAAAATAGAGCCTCACGTGTGCATCCGCACTCCAATCCGGGAGCTGAGCGACGCGGTAACGACCCACTTCTGGGACATTACGCTGGCTGATGAGCGGTTCTATCTCCCCGCGACGATCTCCATCATCCTTGGCGCGGATATGTATTCGAGCGTGATGCGGCCGGGCTTCCTAAAACTTCAAGATGGACTGCCAGTAGCCCAGAGCACCGTGTTTGGGTGGGTCGTGTCCGGAGCCTGCCACCAGCCGTGAAAAGAGCAACCAGGCTATGTTGCAACCCGAGTAGTTGCAAGGGGGGCGGAATGTTTAGATCAGTGGCCCACTGCATCTTCGCTGTTCACTGAGCTCTCCGAGCTTTCGCTCTCGCCCTCTTGCGCTCCCTCGCTCGCTTCTCGCAACGTCCGCGCTCCAGAGTGCGAGCTTCGGTTTTCTCATCCGAACTCCTCAGACGGCCGTTGCCGCTCTCCCGCTCCCGCTTCAACGGAATAAAGCGGGCGGGAGCGCGGTTTTAGGTTTTAGTTTTTAGGTTTTAATTAGTCTCTTGTATGCAGCTGAACGAGATACATTGAACTATACCACGACGCCCTCGACTTCTTCATTTTTTCATCTTCCATTACGTTTGCGCCGTGGGAATCTTTGCTGTGCCTCAAGTGCTTTTTGTGGAAGGATCGCCCACTACAAACATTTGGTCCTTCGAGCCGGATAAGGATATCCTTCTGCCATTCGACCAGCAGCTCCTGTGATTTTTCCATAAAAAAAAAGATAAGTACGAGCATTTTCCGACTCCCTCTCGCTGCCAGTCTTTAGCAGTGTTTCGAACATTGAATTTCGTTTACACTGCAGTAAGATCAATTTTTTTGTGTCAACTCCACGTCCCGCACAACGGCAGTCGAGAAATTTTACATTCCTTCAATTCCAAAAAATTTTTCTATCCGTCTCCGCTTTGTGTGCGTCGCTATACTCCTTGCCGTTTTCCTTTTCGTTCCCCGTTGTACATCAACTTGCCAACGGTCAAGGCATATGTGCATCCAGACATACACATACACGCGCGTGACAACTTGTGTTCATAGTGCAGTGCAATTCTGCCTCCAAAAAAATATACGACAAAAAGTGAAATTGTGTGGTGGAAAATAAAAAGGCATAACTAATATCAGCCACTCGGTGTGAAGTAATTTCGGGAGTTTCCCTGTTCGCCGTACAATCCGCCGCTGTCGAGATATTTTTGTTTGTCTTGTGTCTTTTTTCTCCACATAATTTCATCTGTTCGGTCACTTCAAATACAGTCCACTCTTCGACGCTCTACTGTACCGATATACACTTACACATACACACATCCATAAACACATGCATGCCCATATCTACATACATATATAGAATTATTTTCTGCCTCCAAATACAGGAACATACACATACCCATAAACGCATGCATATCTACATAAATATATTTTCTGCCTCCACATACAGGAACATAAAATAAAATAAATTCAAATCCACAAGGGTGCGACCGTGATTGTTTTTTTCTCCAAATTGCCGAAATTAACCGCCCCAACGGCTGTGTTATTATTGTTGCTGATTTTTTTCCCTTCTCTCTCTTCCCGCGTCCCTCACGCATACACTGCGCTGCCGACGGCATAACCCACTGAACGTTTCTCCCAAACCAAAGCCAAGGTTTGTAATTCCACTGTTCCGGCTCCGCTCAAAAATAAGTATTTATAATTATAATTATTATTTAATTATAAAAATTATTAATTCATAATTTTAATTACTATTTAATTATAAATAAATTATTATTTATTTAATGGATTGATAAAATTATATTTATTGCGTTTTTCCAAACTTTTTGCGATCAAAGATATTTTCCAAACCAAAAAAAAAAATAAATAAATACAATAAAATTATTTGGCTACAAGATATACAAATATATAAACAATCAATACAGTTTCATCGATTTCCAAAAATTTTCTTCCTATTCTTCTCGTTGTTTATGGCACTGTGCTCCTACTCCGCACAAATTAACAGTGTGACATTACTCTGTGGCTTTATTTTCTTTTGCGTGCGTTCATTTGCAGCGACGACCAACTCGTTGGCTACTCAGATCGCGCCGAGAGCTTAACGGTGAATATCCTTACGTTCTGAACGAAACGCCTCTTTCTCAGGTCAGTCGACAAGAGCTGATCCGCAAAGTTCGAGTCCGAGAATGCCCACGGGAGACGACAAGAAACCGAGGTCGATCCCATCTATCCGTTTGGACAGGTCCCAATCCGCGTCTCCGCGGCCGTCTCAATTAACACCAAAGGCTGCCATTGCCATTCCAAGGGCAAAAAGCGACGAGTCCGTCGAGACTATCTCCGGTCCCCCGTCAAGGCTTTCTCGGTCGGTGTCCAAGCTGGCTCAAACCGCGATAGACATCGCCCTCAAAAAGTTTATTGCCACAACAGACCGGGTTAGCCAATTTCAAGCGGATGTTCATACTCCGAGCGCCGCTGCACCAGAACGACTTTCCCCTGGCAGGTGCCAAGTCCATCGGGATCAAATCCGGGCCTTGTGGGAAAAGGTGGAGAAGAGCTATGAAAGTTGCTCCGATCTTCTTTCCGCGTCCACCGACAGTACGGCCACCTCGACAGTGCTTGTATCCAAGTACAGTTACTGCTACTCCGTATATTCGAGATGTTTGGTCCAGATTCAGGACATAATAGACAAGGCCGCCTCCCAGTCCATTCAGGCTGCTGTCAGTGTTCCAACACCGCCGTCTACGGGCTGTCGTTTGCCACCAGTCGACACCGAAGTTTTCGCTGGTGATTACCTGCGTTGGCCCACCTTCAGAAATCTTTTTACCGCGATATACATCCACAACTCGCGTCTTACACCGGTAGAGAAGTTGTTCCACCTACTGTCCAAAACAAGTGGCGATGCGCACGCCATTGTTTCTAAAGCCCCGCTGACCAACGAAGGGTTTATCTCCGCGTGGCGAACCCTCACCGACCGCTTCGAAAATCGGCGGTTATTAGTCAATAGCCAATTGAAAATCCTCTTCAACATTCAGGCAGTACCACAAGAGTCCGGAGCCGCTCTGAAAGAGCTGCAAGGCACAATCTAAAGTTGCCTGACAGCCTTAGAGATGTCCTCTATTCAAGTCGAGACTTGGGATTGTCTCCTGGTGTACATGGTTTCTTTAAAGCTTCCCAAAATCACACTTTCGTTGTGGGAGCAATCCATTCACAACAAGTCTGAGATTCCAACATGGAATGAGTTAGACTCGTTCTTGACAGAGCGTGATCGCACTCTGGAGGCTATCGAT